>OZ012735.1:231827803-232427803 GCA_963859935.3 Lathyrus sativus | reverse complement strand
TTAATGCGATGGTTATATTTGATCCCGTGTAGGATCTGCAGAACCTCGCTTGATGCGATGGTTATAATTGATCCCGTGTAGGATCTGCAGAACCTCGTGTGCCCATGTGGGGTGTGAGCGATGGTTATATTTGATCCCGTGTAGGATCTGCAGAACCTCGCTTGATGCGATGGTTATATTCGGTTCCTAGGAGAATCTGACGGACGAATGAGTCGATACCGTATGTTTCGGGGTGTGTGTGTGTGCGCACGTGTTGCGTGATTGTAATTGTGATTGAAGGATGGGACAGTGAGTCCGGATAATATGTATGTGAAATGATTTATATAGATTCTTCCTTTTATTTCATGTATTATTATACCATTATTATTTGATCGTGATTCTCACCCCTTTGTTGTTGTTGTTGTGGTCTGTGCTTCCTCGGAAGTACAGATAATCCAGGTACATAGATAGCTTGGATAGCGGTGTACAGGTCGAGTCTTAGGGTGCTCTGATACGTAACACGGGATATGGGTGTTTTAATTATTTTGCGTCAAACTTGTTGTAATCCTGTGACGTATCACATTTTGGTGAATTATAATAATAGAGATTTTATGAAATCTGGCAGATGGCCAAGAATGTTGAAATGACAATTTCCGCTGTATTAATTTGAAAATAATCAATAAAGTATTTTGATGACTTATTGGTGATGTGATATCCCACTGTAAATGATGAAAACTCTGATGTTTAATTATAATGTTTATATTTTATTTGTTTTGGGAAGTGGGGTGTTACATTATCCCCCTACCAAATAAAGTGTATGCTAAAGCTTTTTGAGCATACCTGAAAGACGGATTTTGGATCCCTGACACTTTGACACCTTTTGCGATATAATCAGTTTTACCTGTTATGGCCATCCAAAATGCCTTAGCATCGAAACTATTCGGAACAGCTCCGGGGCCATATAGCGGGAGTCGGAGGATGCCTCATACACTACGCCAGAAATGAGTTTTAGCAGCGCATCTTAAATAAGCGCTGCTAAAGGGTGGGTAAAAAAAAAAGAAAAAAAATTTTCCACCTAAGACAGCGCTTTTGAAAAAGCGTTGCTAAAGGGGGGCCCTAAGAAAGCGCTTTTTAAAAAGCGCTACTAAAGGGGTGGCCTAAGAAAGCGCTTTTAAAAAGCGCTGCTAAAGGGGGGCCTAAAGGGGGACCTAAGAAAGCGCTTTTAAAAAAGCGCTGCTAAAGGTGTCCCCTTTAGCAGCGCTTATTCTATAAAGCGCTGCTATGTGGCATTGCTAAGGCACCCTAAGAAAGCGCTTTTAAAAGCGCTGCTAAAGGCCTTTAAAAGCGCTGCTAAAGGGGGACCTAAGAAAGCGCTTTTAAAAAGCGCTGCTAAAGGGGGCCCTTTAGCAGCGCTTTTTCTATAAAGCGCTGCTATATGGCATGGCTAAGGCACCCTAAGAAAGCGTTTTTAAAAGTGCTGCTAAAGGCTTTTAAAAGCGCTGCTATAGGTATTAGTATTATAATTTTAAAATACCCTCCAGAATTTTAAGAGAAACAGAACAGTCGCGTACATTTCTTTTCTTCTGTCTTTCTCCTCTAGCGAACGAACTTGCCCTATTCAAACTTTCTATTGCCGTCATCCGCCGTCCGACCGTCGCCCGCCGTCCATTCACCGTCCGTTTTCGAGTGCATCCGTCCGTCTGCATTGCATTTCCACCATTGTTAAGGTATGTGACAGTTTCAAGGGATTTTCTTGTTTTTTTTTATCTTTTCACCATTGTTGGTATTTGAAGACATTAAAGGTTTTGAAGGTTGTTGTTAATACTGTTATCTAAATATTGATGGTTTTTCTTTTCACCATTGTTGGTATTTGATGGTTTTTCTATATATTTGTTTTCACCATTGTTGGTATACTATTGTTTTTGTTATCTAAATATTTGTTATCTAAATATTGATGGTTTTTCTTTTCACCATTGTTGGTATACTATTGTTTTTGTTGTTGTGTAGATATGTTTCTTTTGAGGACATGCAAGTAAATTTTAGTGTTGATAACGTATAATGTTGTTGAGTAATTGTTTTTGTTGTTGCGTTCAAGTATGATACGTATATTGTTGTTTTGTATTGAAGGTTTGAGGACATGCATGCAAGTAAATTTTAGTGTTGTTGTTGTGTATAAATGACTTATTGAAGGTTTAGTGAAGGTTTTATATGTTGATATGTTATTATGTTATTATGATGGATTTCTCAATGTTTATATGATATATATGTTATTATGGTTTTATATGTTTAGTTAGGATTTCTCAATGTTTAGTAAGGGTGTCATTTTGGTTTAAGGATTATCTAGTAATTTTAATATGATTTGTTTTGGTGGATTATCTAGTATTTTTAATATGATTTGTCTTGGTTAATTATTAATATGATTTTAATAAAATTTATATTTTGTCTGCTATAGGGGTTACCTGTGAAGAGCAAAGCTGTGATCGTTTCCAAGCATCCTATTGCGTAGCATTCTTAGAAGTTAGTGATTTCCTTACAGGTATTCTCTGTTTTGTTTAACTTTTATAGTTTAGTGTAGATTACTCAATTAGTATGGATAAAAAATGGATGTCTGGTAATCGATTGTCAAAAGAGTACGAGAATGGGGTATCGAAGTTCGTTAAGTTTGCTGTTGAACACGCCAAATACCCCAGTAGGATCATATGTCCTTGCTTAGGATGTTGTTATGGGCGTCGATTTGACGCCGTTCAGTTGGAATCTCATTTAATGAGACATGGAATTGATCGAAGTTACACATGTTGGACATTACATGGTGAGATAAGTAACGAGAATGTTGAACCCCGGAATAATACGACATGTGCTTCAAAGGACAATGGCAGAGATACATATGATTGTGATCGAGTCGAAGAGATTGCAGAAGCACTTGAAGAAGATCTTCAAGATTGTCCCAAGATGTTTGAGAGGTTGGTAAGCGATGCAGAGAAACCGTTGTATAAAGGTTGCACTACTTTCACAAGATTGTCCGCGGTATTAAAGTTGTACAATTTAAAGGCGGGTAATGGATGGTCGGATAAAAGTTTCACAGAGTTGTTAGCCCTACTTTAAGAGATGCTTCCGGAGGATAATGTTCTTCCCAATCGAACCTATGAAGCTAAAAAAATGTTATGCTCTATTGGCATGAGCTATGATAAGATACATGCTTGTCCAAATGATTGCATTTTGTTTCGAAATGAATATGCATCATTAAACGAGTGTCCTAAATGCGGTGTATCTCGGTATAAGAAAACATTGTCACCAGCAAAAGTATTATGGTATTTTCCTATAATTCCGAGATTCAGACGCATGTTTCATAGTGAAACAGATGCAAAACACCTGACTTGGCATGCAGATGATAGAATTGTAGATGGGAAGTATCGACATCCGGCAGATTCACCACAGTGGATGAAAATTGATAATGATTATCCTGATTTTGGAGAAGAATCTAGAAACCTTCGCTTGACATTATCGACTGATGGAATGAATCCGCATGGTCTGCAGAGTATCTCACATTCTACCTGGCTTGTAATTATTATGATTTATAACCTACCTCCATGGCTATGTATGAAGCGTAAGTACATGATGTTATCTATGTTAATTTCTGGCCCTAAACAACCAGGGAATGACATAGACCTATACCTGACACCTCTAATCGAAGACTTAAAGAGTTTGTGGGAGAACGGTGTGGAGGTTTATGATGGATATAGGAAAGAAAGTTTCAATTTGAGGGCGATGGTGTTTGGCACAATTAATGATTTCCCAGCATACGGAAATCTATCGGGGTATAGCATTAAAGGTCAATGTGCGTGTCCTATCTGTGAAGAAAACACAGATTGGACGCGGTTGGAATTTGGTCAGAAGAATGTCTTTCTTGGTCATCGTAGATTCTTAAATTCTAGTCATCACTACCGTGGGTGGAGAAAAGCATTCAATGGAGATTCAGAACAACGTAAAGCTCCATCTACATTGACCGGCGAACAAATTTTTGAAAAGGTGAAAGATGTGAGTACTAAGTTTGGCAAGCCTTTTTCTCATACACTTGTCACGCGTGGGTGGAAGAAGAGGTCAATTTTGTTTGAGTTGCCGTATTGAAAGTCGTTGTATGTAAGACATTTTCTTGATGTTATGCATATTGAAAAAAATGTATTTGAAAGTGTTATTGGTACGTTACTCAATATACAAGGAAAGTCTAAGGATGACCTTAAAGCAAGAAAGGACTTGGTAGCAATGGGAATAAGGAATGAATTAGGACCCTTGAAGAAAGGAAACCGCACATATCTACCACCTGCTGCTTATACTCTATCTAGAAAGGAGAAAAAGATACTGTGTAAGTTTCCGAGTGAAGTTAAAGTTCCAGAAGGATACTCTTCAGATATTAGAAGACTTGTTTCTATGAAAGACCTCAAGTTAAAAAGTTTAAAGACACATGACTGCCATGTTATAATGGAACACTTTCTACCAATAGGTATACGTTCTATTTTGCCAGAAAAAGTGAGAGGCGCAATAACTAAATTGTGTTTTTTCTTTAGGTCAATCTGTAGTAAGGTGATAGATCCTGCGATCTTACCAACATTGCAAAGAGAAATAGTTATTACTTTGTGCGAGCTTGAAATGTATTTTCCTCCATCATTTTTTGACATAATGGTACATCTAGTTGTTCATCTTGTGAAAGAGACACAACTGTGTGGACCTGCCTATATGAGATGGATGTACCCTGTTGAACGTTATATGAAAATATTGAAAGGGTATGTGAAAAACCAAAGTCGACCAGAGGGATGTATTGTTGAACGATACATTGTTGAAGAAGCTATTGAGTTTTGTACTGAATATTTGTC
The DNA here is from genome assembly GCA_963859935.3 of Lathyrus sativus. Taxonomy (NCBI): domain Eukaryota; kingdom Viridiplantae; phylum Streptophyta; class Magnoliopsida; order Fabales; family Fabaceae; genus Lathyrus; species Lathyrus sativus. The sequence continues at coordinate 232,422,956 of OZ012735.1, read as the reverse complement.
CAACGTTCAATCCATTGGCCTCCCAAAATCTCATGTTGTTGAAAAAATAGATGGTAAACAGTTAATTGGAAATAAAGTTGTGACAGTTTCAAGGGATGAACGGGAGCAAGTGCATTTGTATGTTCTGCACAATGACATTGAGGTTGAGCCGTATGTTGAAATGCACAAGGACGTTCTCCGAGGTTTAAATTTGAATAGAAATGAAAATTGGATAGTACGTGAGCACAATCGAAGTTTTATAACATGGTTCAAGGAGCATATTTTTTCAAAGTTTTATTCTGATCCCGCTTCAATAACAGAAAGGTTGAGATGTTTAGCATATGGTCCAAGTTTGCATGTGTTTTCTTATAGAGCATACGCAATTAATGGATACACATTTTATACCAAGGAACAAGATGATAAAAGTACAATGCAAAATAGTGGTGTCACCGTGCTTGCCGAAGCAATGCACATTTCCTCGTATTATGGGGTTATCGAGCGCATTTGGGTGTTTGATTATGAGAAGTTTCAGATTCCTATCTTTGGATGCAAGTGGGTTGAAAATAATAGTGGCATACAAATGGATAAATCAGGTTTTTTGAAAGTGGATCTTAATAAGGTGGGGTACAAAGATGGGCCTTTTATTCTAGCCACGCAAGCTAAACAAATGTTCTATGTCACTGATCCGACAAGTACGAAATGGTCTATAGTTCTTTTTTCCAACAAAGTAATCGATGATAACATTGGAGAAAAGGGGGATGTTTATGTTGAGAATGAATCTTATATTATAGATGATCCAGATGAGAATATTAGAGCGGACAAATCATATATTAGAAATGATCATAACGAGGGAATTTGGATCAATCCATCTGTCCGTGTTGTTAAGAGACAAGTAAACCCTGTTACAACGAAAAAAAGAAAGAGATGTTAAAGGTACTTGTAACATGTTTTTCTTATTTACACATGTCTTATTTATACCATGTTTTTGTTATTTCTTATTTATACCATGATTTTCTTATTTACACATTTCTTATGTATATATTTGTTATTTACATATTTGCATGTCATTCATTTGATACTTTGGTTTTTCTGAATTACAGGTATATATATTATGGCCAGCAACGAGGAAACATCACATGATGGAAAACAAACAACAAAAGACGTGGAAGGCGATATTAAAAGAGGCATAACAATTATGAAAAAAATCATCCGTGCGAGAGATAAAGGAGTAAAGTATGATGTCCATTGGAATGAAAAAGACCAGTTAGTTGAGCCTAACGGTGCGTTGCTAACAAGTTACATTGGAGCACTTGTACGTTCGCAAGTTCCGATTACTTGCGATAATTGGAGAATTGTTTCATTACAACTGGCTAAAGATAAGATTTGGACCGAGATTCAGGTATAATATTGGAATTGTTTAATTATTGTTGACATTTACGTCTTTAAATTAAATATACTAACATGTTATATGTATGTGTGTTTGTTTGCAGAGATCTTTCAATATTGAAGATCGTAGGAGAAAATATTGTATTCAATTGGCCGGAAAACGCTTGAGGGGATTTAGAGCGTTTTTAACAAACAAGTTTCTAAAAGATTCTGAAGGAAACTTTGTTGACTCAGAGCGTCCGATGAAGTACGCGGATTTGATTTCGGAGGAAGAATGGGAGACGTTTGTTGCAAAGCGAAGATCAAAAGAATTTGAAGTAAGTACAACTTATCATGAACTATGTATAGTATATATACTTCTTCCATGTACATGAGTTCTGATAAACTTGTTTTTTCAGGTTGTTAGTGGCGTAAATCGTCAACGGGCATCAAATCCCGCATATCCATACAGAAAGGGCCGGTTTGGATATGCACGATTAGAACAAAAAATAGTAAGTACATATAAATGCTTTAATATGATATATTTACAAAAAATAGTAAGTATATATAATAGGATACAATGCTTTATTATCCGTCTTAATGCGTAGTTGGAAGAGGAGAAGAGTGATGCGACATCTCTTCTGGACCATGTTGTATGGAAGGCTGCCCGTGTGGGACGAGATGGAGTCGTTCAGGAAGAAGTTCAACAAGTCTTTGAACAATGTGTAAGTACAACGTTATCTTTGTTAGTAACTGATCAAAAGTGTGTAATATATTTATATATGTTTTTATCTATATTTCAGGAGACTCTGTCCCAGACCATAACTCCCGCCGAGGACAATGATTGTAGGAGCTTATTGAGCCGGGTGCTGAATATTCCTGAGTATTCTGGGCGTGTGAGGGGTAAGGGATTTGGTGTCACTCCATCCAAACTATATAAGCAGCCAAAGAAAAAAAATCCAACCAATAAAGAAGTGATGGAGACTTTGGAGGAATTGAAAGCGCAAATCCGTGAATTACAGAAGGATAAGGAGAGATACATGGCGGAAAGACGCGCTCCAGAGGGTAGAGCTACTAGTGACAAAGATAGTACCGGTTGTCCACAGAAGCTTCCAGAGGTAATTGTATATATTATATTGAAATTAATTTAGCACACTTTACTTAATTAACACATTAACTGATCATTATTTGTTTAGGGCATTTCACTTTGCCGGCTATATTTATCGTCACCTACTCATCGAATGGTTGGCAAGGGAAAGGTGCATAACTTTTTGGGAGACTTACTTCACCATAAACCGCTCCCTTCTGGATTTTTGAAAGTATCTATTGATATTGCATTAGAGGGGAGTGCGTTGTTGCCTATACCAGATGATATTTCAGGCGCAACAGTGGTGGGAGACGCAGTAGGATCGTATGTGGCATGGCCGGCAAATCTGATTTGCATAGATGATGAGGTAGGTTGAACCTTTTAATACTCAAATGTTTTATGATTCATACATGAAAGTTATTCTTACATCTACATTTTCTTATTTACATGATGATCTTAGACTCCTACAAAATCCAAATCAAAAGATGATAGAATTATTGTGCGGGATACCGATTCAGCTGCATCAAAGAAACATGTACTACTACAGTTACATGACTATCTTGTTATACAATATTAATTACTGAACTTATATATGACTTTTAGGTTCATGATCAGCAGTCGCAACAAGTCAGCAAGGGTAAGATGCCTGAAACTTCCAAGGTTCCCAGAAAAGCAATTGTTCCTCGATTTAGGATGTGCCTTGAAACATATGTCGGAACATCAGATGTGCCTGAGGGTGGCGTCCGTCAAATACATATGGAGGCAGGTATTTTCGGTTTTGAATATCCTGAAACAATTGCTAAGGAGGATTTTGATCAGGTTTTCAACCATTCTGAACTGGGCGTCGGTGTTATGCATTCATACATCAGGTACTTCGATCCATTTTAATTAAATAATTGAACATTTTAAAATTTGCTCGTTTAACTTAATATTCTAATGTTGATTATGTTTTTTTAGGTTCTTGTATGACAAGTTATTGGTCCCGAATGAATTGACTTCAGTATTCGCATTCTTATCTGCTAGCTGTGTCAACTCACGTATAATAGACCAGTCACCAGATACAGTCAAAGAGTACACAGTGCAAAGATTTATGTGCGCGACTACGGAGAAGTTGTTCTTGTTGCCATATAACACTGGCCATGGGTTAGATTTTATTCTAAATTCATTTATTATAATTGTTCGATTTTTCCATTTCTATATATATAACATTTCCGTCTAAACTGTTGTCTTATTTTATAGTGGACATTGGTTGTTGATCGCAATTAATCCGACGAAAGAAATAGTGTATTATATAGATTCATTGGATGGCGATACAACAAAATATGAAAATCTGAGGAACTTTGTTGATACGTAAGTGATGGCATATACTGTTGTCTTTAATTATATATCTTTATTTATTATGTGACATTGTTCTAAATATGCGTTTATATTATGTTAGAGTTATACAAATATTCAGAGCCCAAAGAGATGCAACGGTGCCAAAAAGTAAGGCTAACAACATCAACTGGATCAGAGTGGAGGTATATTCTCGCATGTTTCTACTTGATAAAACTATTTAAACTATATATCTGGATAAATGTTCGTTTGTTTTTTCCATTTACAGTGTCCTCGGCAGCGCAATGGTATTGACTGTGGATATTTTGTATTGCGCTTTATGAGGGAAATTATTCTTTCTAGTCAACTTGAGATTCCAGTCCTGGTATGGATCAATTCATTATTTAAGTTATATGATTCATTTTGATAATTATCCGATACTTTATCTGAGTAATTAGTTTTAAACTTAAATCTTATTCGATCTGTTATATTATGTAGTATTATGATGAATTCAAGTGCGCTACTTACACGAAAGCAAAATTGGAAGAAATTAAAGAGGAATGGTGTCAATTTATTCTTGGGTTGAGAATTGTATAGGGTTATCGGATTGGAAGACTTGTAATTATATGTGAATTGAATGTATTTGTGTTGTTGTAATTTTGAGGATCGAATTTTGTTGTAACATATTTAAACATGTTTATGTGTATATTAAAATGTTTATGAACAAAGTCATGAGTTACAATGTATCCAAAGTTTTAAATTGTACATATAAGGCCAAAGTTTGAATTGTATATTTAAGGCCAAAGTTTGAATTTTATTTATAAGGCCAAAGTGCTGAAATAAATGCCTGAATTATAAGCAGGTTTGTGTAATATAAGCAGGTTGTTGGTAAAATATACAAAACAGGGTGAATATTTTATAAAAAAAAAATTTTAAAATCTGGGACATTAGACAGCGCTTTTACATAAAAGCGCTGCTAAAGGTCACAAATATTACGCTACAAAAGCGCTGCTAAAGGGGGGGGGGTCTAAGACAACGCTTTTTGGAAGCGCTGCTAAAGGGGGGGATGGTTGGGGGAATTATGCAGCGCTGCTAAAGGTGCTGCTGAAGGGAGCTTTTAGCAGCGCTTTTTCATTGAAAAAAAGCGCTGCCTTTACCTTTAGCAGCGCCACTTTTGGCAGCGCTTTAAAGCGCTGCTAAAGGCCAAAAAAAGTGCTGCTAAAGGTCTTTTTTGGCATAATGCTAACTCCTTGACACTTAATTCATGATCGGTGTTAAACAACCGGAACTTTATCGAGCCATATAAATACCTCATCAACCCTGTCCATCTTTTCTTTAAATGAAATTAAATAGTACTTAAAAATTCCAAAGTTACGCGTTCAAAATTGGGAGCTTCTAAATGCATAAACTCTAACATTCCTAGGACATGAAACATTCTATCTATTTCAACATTTAGGCCTAACTCAGACAGAGTTTTGTTATAAATATACCTGGTCGGCGTTATCTTACGTTTGACGTGGTAGCAGTAACGTTTCTCATGTTCTGGGTTATCGAAGATGATGTCGTGCGCATTAGGCGTCCGACTGACCCTCTTTCTCGACCTTGATTGTTCTATATCCGGTTGCTTTCTGTCATACCCTAATTTTTTACCCTAAGATTCTATATTGCATCATCTGCATAACATAGAAAATACCCTAATTTTTCACCCTAAAATTCTGTTTTGCATCATCTACATAGCATAGCATGCACTTCATCTTGCATAGTGTCCGAAATGTCAGTCAGAATAAATTTGTTGGATTTACAGACAAATCGGTCTAAATTTATTTTAAAATCTGACCAAACGCTGTATTTTTCTAATATGTTTATTTCGTGCTGATTATTTTGGTGTGTTCATTTTATTTTTTCGAGCACTATTCTGCCCGACTTTTTACTTTGTTTTTTAATTATTTTTATTTAAATAATCATTTAATTTATTTAGATTTAATTGGATATTTAATGTAAATTTTTATTTTCATTAATTGATTTTATTTTTAATTTATTAATGTTTTCTTTTTAAAAAACATAAAAACATAAATTGTAATTCTTTTTATTCTTATCTTATCATAAAAAAACACAAAAATATGATTTTTAATTCCTTTTATTCTTGTCTTATTATAAAAAAATAAAAAATAAAAAATATTGTGTTAATTGTTATTATCATTCTTATCTATTTTCTAGTCCTATATATATGCATTAGAAAAAACAAGCAATCACACAAAAAAGGAAAAAAAAACACTCATACCTCATCTTCCTCACATCCAAACCGCAAAGTTTTTCACAAACCACAACGTGACATCGAGAGAAAGAGACAAAGAGGGTGGCGACGCGAGGGAAAATGCCATTTGATGGAGGTAAAATTGAAAACTCACCCTTTATTTTAAAAAACTGATGTTGTTTTGTATCTATGTCAATTTCATGTTTGTCTAGGTAGTATCACTTATAGTGTCACATGGTGTTTGTTTTACATATATTGGTTGAGGTAGCTTCTTTAGTTTTATAATTTAAGTACATGAGTTGTTTTTGATTGTCTATAGTTTATGTTAGGTGTCATCATGTATCATATATTTATGTATATATTACATATATCACATTTTAATACTATATGTCATAGACTGTCACGTATCAAATATTAATGAATAGTTTTTTTTATCACCATTACCTATTTATTATAATTAGTAGATTCTCTTTCATTATTTTTTCTCGTCAATACTATATGGCTTTTTCTTTTAAAAAGAAAAATAGAAAGAAGCAAATTTAATTGATTTTTGGATATCAGTTATCATTTCTCTTAGTCACTCCTATTAATCAAGTTTTTATTATTATTTATATAATGTTAGAAAAGACCAAAAAGATTTTCTTATTTTTAGTTTATTAGTTAATTTTATAATATTAAAAAGACTATAAAAAATATATATTTTAATTACTTTATTTTAACATAGAAAGATGTAAAAGAAATTTGTTTTAATTACTCTTATAAGGATCAAAATACCAAAAATATTTTAACTATTTATTTTAGTATTTTTATTTCTAGTTTTTCATTAGTTAATTTGAATTATATTAAAATATAAATAAATTTGTGTCATAATTATTATTGATATAAATATTTATATTTAAATTAATTAATAATTTCTTGCTACTCGATTCCAAAGGAGGATCCCTTGTTGTTGACACTCTTGTCATTTACATTTTTATTTTCATTTTGTATCTTCTTGTATATACTTGTAATCCTAGAACTTGCTATCCCTTAGGAAGTCTCCCTTAGGATTACCATTTCAACTATAGATAGCTTACAGATAGTTCTCTTTTTCTCATGAGAGAATTAAACACTAGTCATCCTTAGTTGAGCTGTAATTCTCCTACCCCATGACGTAGTTGAGAAAGATGTTGATTCTTTTCCACATGAGAGAGGTATGTGACATACTCGTTGATTCTATATCCGAGTTGGAGCCATTCTCCTAATGCGAAGCAAAGAACCGTCTTCCACATGTTTGTGGTGGTTTAAATTGAGTATTCTCCTTAATATGACAACTTGTCTTTTCTCCTAAAACCAATCAATAAACTTTTATCCACCATTTTAGGGGAACTACGAATGCTCTGATTCCATTCTCGTCAGGATACGTAGGCACAAGATGCGACTTCTTGGTAAGCATACTTAGGAATAACACCTTAGTTCTCCTTTTTCTTTTTCACCCTTAGCAAACAAAATAACAAATAACACAATAAAACAAGAGGTTCCTATAGAGTACTACAGATACTTAGGATCCTAGCACGTTCCCTAGGTATAACCAACCCCCGAACCTTAGATTCTCTTTTGCTTTGTTTTTGCATTGCATGTTTATGGGATATTTGTTCTTTTTCCCCTCCCTAGGATAAATTAAAGATCGGTGGTGAAAAATGATTTGTGATTCAAGTTAATCAATAGCTTGTTATCTAATTCTCATCGTGACAGAAATGACGAGTTCACTAGGGACTTGCTTTCGAGGGTTTCCCCTAACTTGCTTATTTATGTTTTTGTTGTGTGTGTGTGTGTGTGTGTGTATATATATATATATATATATATATATATATATATATATATATATATATATATATATATATATATTGTTTATTTTTATATATATGTTTCCTCTTTGGGTTGTTACTTTCGTGTGGTGAGATAAGTCCTACACCCGGACTTGAGTACACTTATGATAGAAGGTGATATATTCGAGAAGGCTTATAGGGAGTTGATTCCCGACCAAGCTGACCTGAGAGATCACCGCTTAGTTGTGGCCCTCTTGAGAATAGTACTGTTGAACGAGTATTCGTGAAAGCACTTACAATTTTCAACCTAGGAGCCTGTGATACTTGGAACCTTTAGTTACCCTTAACTCAACTTGGCTCTTCTTAAGACGTAGTGCGATGACTATGATGGAGTCGTCCCAAAATAGTTGATACGTGATACTACACTCTAAAGGGGTTCTCTTGAGAATATTATTAACTATCGAGTATTTGGGAAATTGATAATATCCAAAAGACGGACTGATGAATTTGGGAAATTTTTTAGAACCTTTATTCTGCAGGTACAATAAACCCTTAGTCCACAACATTTGGGATGGATGGACCATTACTCCAGGCTCGTTGATTTTCAAACCTAAGTCTTTATTTGTTTGAATGTGTATGTGTATATGTGGATCTGTGTATACCTGTGTTTGAGCATACATCATGTTCATAAAAGTTTCATGGAATTCAAAGCTTTTGTTTACAAACACCATAGGTTTTACCATTGGATTATGAGATTACACCCTATTTTCAAAAAAATGAGATTTTCAGTTATCAAAAGTATTGTCCAGTTTGTGGTGTTCGCAAATATAACCTTTGAGTTCCTTGAAACCCATCCGCATTAGCGCATTCACAATCGTCATTAGCATTGCATTCTTCGCATCCCAAGCTCTCACTCTCATTTCTTCCTTCAGAGAAGATAAGCTAATTCATCAGTACGATACTCAGACCAATCAAAGAAAGAAGATGGAGCAAGAAAACCATGAACTCCGTAAGGAAATGGCTACTTTGAGGGCTGGTATGGAAAAGCTCTATGCTTTGGTTGAAACTTTGGTTGCTACTCAAAATAAACCTTATCCTCATATTTCTTAGACTCCACTTCAAAGGACTGTGATTTCTGAAATCATGTCAATGCCCATTTTTGTGGCTCCTATTGGCGCTTCTAGCAACTCTAAGAAGCTTGGGGAGGGTTTTCCCAAAACGAAGGAACAAGCTTCTAATGCTACTTCACGAGAAAAATGTGGAGGATCTCATAGCAAAATTAAATAACATGTGGATCAGTTTGACCCGATCCCAATGGCGTATTCTGAATTGTATCCTGCTTTAGTACAGAAGAATCTGGTGCAAACAAGGACTCTGCCGTCCATCCCAAAGGATCTACCATGGTGGTTTAAGTTTAATCGTTTTTGTCTATTTCATCAAGGGGCACCCGGGCATGACATTGAACATTGTTTTGCTTTGAAAGCTGAAGTGCAAAAGCTAGTGCAAAGAAATATTTTGTCTTTTGAGGATTCTGGACCAAATGTCTCAACAAGTCTATTACCCAAGTATGGAAATGCCGTGGAAGAATGTCTCGGAGAGTACTGTATCTCTGACGCGAATTCAATAAGAGGGTCTTTAGTTGATATGCACGTCGATTTGTGTAGGCTTACCCATTATGAGCATAATCACGCTTCTTACAAAATTTGTTCAAAGAATCCTCGTGGATGTTCTGTTGTGAAGAGGGATTGATCAGTGCATTTTAATGAACCTTCCTCTATGCTTAAACTTAGGCATTTCTATAGTTTAGTTTGTTTAATTTCCTATTTTATGATGTTTTTACAATTTAATTTATTTTCAGCTTTATTTAATTTTTGTTTGTTATTTTCAGCATTAGCAGCTTTAAGTAAAAAATTCATAACTGAAGCTACAGGAATCAGATCGAGGTGTTCTACCAGTCATTGGAAAGCTAAGGAAAAGATATACAACTTTCATGTTGTACGAAGAAGCTGATTCGGATTTCTTGAGTCTCGAATAATTCGTTGAAGTTTCTGACTTGTGATAATGTAGTTTGTATCCCTTTCGGGCTTGGTTTAGGTTTCTGCCCCAGTTGAGTGTTTATAAGGTTGCTGCTGTGATGCAAAACAGAACCCTAGTTTATTTTTCCGAATTTCTCTTTGCTTTTCATTGTATTCATGGCGAACTAATCCTAAGGGAAAATCCGCCAGTTTCGAATCCCGTAATTCTTTGAGGTTTATTTCAATTTCAATTTATTTTATTTAATCCCGTTCCAAATTGTTTTATAACTTCATTTGCTTAATTCGTTATTATAAGATAAATTGGATTTAATTCGATCGATCAATATTCCTTAACTTAATCACAGATTAACTTAGCTTTTTCGTTAATTTGCGCCATCTTTAACCGTCTGCTTAATTCGGCAATTAGGAATAAAAGTCGTGCGGTGTTATCGATGCTTGTTCGTCAATATTGCAATCGAATAGGAATTGGAACCGTTTGAAAATATTGAATTGTAATAACCGATGATAAGTTGGAAGTCGAACTGGTGGATTTACCTGTTTTTAATCACTTATTTTAAAATCACTTATTTTTGCCTTTTACTTTCTTAATCAAATTCTTAATCAAAACAAACCCCCAAATCGTCTCAATTGGCTATTATAAATAAGAATACTTGTGAATCGATATCCGAGTTACCGTCACTTTTACTACGTTTTTCAAATCACTCGGTTTTGATCCGCGAGCGACCGCAGATCAAATTGGCGCTGTTGCCGGGGATTCTTGTTGATTTTAGCCAATTGTAGAATTTTAATCTCAGAGTTTTGTGAGAGTTTTTTTTGTGTGTTAATTTTCAGGGTTTCAGTGCAGTGGTAATCGTTTCAGCCTATCAGGTGAGTTTGGAAGCTATTGTTTCGATTTGCTCCGAATTTTTTTCCAGAAAATCATAAAAAAAATGGTTGAGCAATACTCATTTAGAATAAAATTCTAAAAGATTTTGACCATGAAAATCGCAAATTCATTATTTTTCTATTTTATTTGATTTAATTTCTATTTTCATATTTTCAAAAAAATCCAAAATTTTTTGTAGCGATTTATTCTGATTTGATTTGATTTTTAGTCATATTTTTATAATTTTTAGATTTTATTTTAATCGCTTTCCTATTTTTTCACTCCTTTTCTTAATAAGGCATTGTTGATATTTCTGTATTTGTTAAATTGCTGAATCGGTTTTGTGCTTTCTCATTCTTTGTTAATTTTTTTTATTTTTTGATAACATGGTTGAACAAAGAATATTAAAAGAGCTTGATGCTCCTGATTTTCATTATAATAGTTTAAGTATTGAATATACTGATGTTGATGTTCCTTTCGAATTAAAATCTGGTTTAATACACTTGTTTCCAAGGTTTAATGGACTTGTAGGTGAGGATCCAAATAAGCATATGAAGGAATTCCAAATTGTGTGCTCTACACCTTCTAAACCTTCACTAGAGGACCTTGTCAAGCAAATGGCTATAAATGATCTCCAGTTTTAGCAACAAACAAATTCCACTCTTCAGGCTTTGCAGACACAGATTGGACAGCTTGCCACTATAGTGAATGTCGTGCAGCAAACTCAAGAATCAAACCAACTACCAGTCCAAACAGTAGTGAATCCAAAAGAGTTATTGTCTGATTTAGTTGATGATATTTATCCTGAGTTGTTATCTGATTTTCCATCTTAATTAGATTATGATGATACTTACTCTTGTGATTCATGTACCGACACTAACATTTTCTCTGTTTGTGCTGAGATTAATGCTGTCGTGCAGGGTGATATTTTTCATGCAGATGGATTTGTTTATGTAGCTTAAGCTCTTGATATCACGGCTGCCCCAACCTCACCATCCATTGAACAACCTCCCCCCTTAGAGCTTAAACTGCTTTATAACAATCTGAATTATGCTTATTTAGATATGAATAAAAAGCTTCCAGTTATAATTTATTCTAACCTTGATTTTTATAAATAAAATAAGCTTTTTTAGATTTTGAAGAAACATAAGAAGAGAATTGGATGGACCTCGATTGAAGATGGAAGAAAATTAGTGAGACAACTCTTTAATCCTCTGATTCTTGATGTTGTGAAAAAAGAGATCACATTCACGTGCCCATTTGACACTTTTACTTATCGAAGATTCTTATTTGATCCTGGAATAAAAGGCGAAGGCACTAATACAAATTTCAAGAGCGATGGATGCTATCCAAAGTTACTCCCCACTTTGGAAGAGGAGACTGCAGGAAATCTCTCTTTGGGAAAGGATGCCTCTGTGATCACTTATCCACATTGACTCCTCGAGTGTGTTCTTTCATTTCTCTCACTCTTATTTTATATTTATGTTCTTTCATTGAGGACAATGTATGCTTTAAGTATGGGGGAGGGAACCATTTACCTTGTTTTATTTCTTTCAATTTTCTTTATTTTGTTATGTTTTCAAAAAAAAATTGTTTACTTAGAAAAACACAATGCATTTTTTTGAAATTTTTGGGCTTTAGATCAATTTGAGGTCAGATTATGGAGACTTGGGAACCATTCATAAGATCGGTATCGTTTTAACACCTTAAGTCTCCCGAATATGGAAATCGATTTAAATACTTGTTATGGCATCATCTTGAGTTCTCGTCATTTAATAGCTCTTAAGTAGTTTATCTAGCAGTCAATACCATCTAGAAATCACACACTAAGTAATTGAGATGATACAAATAAGTGAATAATCCCGTGCTTAATAAGAATTCAAAATAGAAATCCGCCTTTTAAGTTAGGTGACCCTCACCCGGTCACTTAGGCTAACGGTTGTGAAACCTTAAAAAAAAAAGTGTTTAATTTTGAATTGTTGAAATTATGTGGAGCATAGTCACTAACAAGCTCAGTTACCATGTGTGTGAATAGATAAAGGGCTTAATGTGATTGCACTAGAATGAAAGAGAGCAAAAAGGAGGATGAGTAAGTTAGACTTAGGCATAACGACATGATTTGGATTGGTTTGTATAGGAGGGAGCCTTATGACCGCATAATTGTGGATTTGTGTTCTTACGATATCCTTAGTGTGCAAAATTAGTATCTATCGATACAATCTTGACCGAAGAGTTCACAACCTAGAATGAGTATCTGAATGTTTTTGTGTTTCATGAGTTTTGATTATACTTTGCTCGGAGTGCAAAGGTTCAAGTGTGGGGGAATTTGATCAGCGCATTTTAATGCACCTTCCTCTATGCTTAGACTTAGGAATTTCTATATTTTAGTTTGTTTAATTTCCTATTTTATGATGTTTTTACAATTTAATTTATTTTCAGCTTTATTTAATTTTCGTTTGTTATTTTCAGCATTAACAACTTTTAATAAAAAATTCATAACTAGAGCTACAGGAATTGGACCGAGGCGTTCTACCAGTCGTTGGAAAGCTAAGGAAACGATTTACAACTTTCATGTGGCATGAAGAAGCTGATTCGGATTTCTTGAGTCTCGAATAATTCGTTGAAGTTTCTGACTTGTGATAATGTAGTTTGTATCCCTTTTGGGTCTGGTTTAGGTTTCTGGCCCAGTTGAGTGTTTATAAGGTTGCTGCTGTGATGCAAAACAGAACCCTAGTTTATTTTTCCGAATTTCTCTTTGCTTTTCATTGTATTCATGGCAAACTAATCCTAAGGGAAAATCCGCCAGTTTCGAATCCCGTAATTCTTTGAGGTTTATTTCAATTTCAGTTTATTTTATTTAATCCCGTTCCAAATTGTTTTATAACTTTGTTTGCTTAATTCGTTATTATAAGATAAATTGGATTTAATTTGATCGATCAATATTCCTTAACTTAATCGCGGATTAACTTAGCTTTTTCATTAATTTGCGTCATCTTTAACTGTCTGCTTAATTCGGTAATTAGGAATAAAAGTTGTTCGGTGTTGTCGACGCTTGTTCGTCAATATTGCAATCGAATAGGAATTGGAACCATTTGGAAATATTGAATTGTAATAATCGATGATAAGTTGGGAGTCGAACCGGTGGATTTACCTGTTTTTAATCACTTATTTTAAAATCACTTATTTTTGCCTTATACTTTCTTAATCAAATTCTTAATCAAAACAACCCCCCATATCGTCTCAATTGGCTATTATAAATAAGAATCCTTGTGAATCGATATCCGAGTTACCGTCGCTCTTACTATGTTTTCCAAATCACTCGGTTTTGATCCGCGAGCGACCAAGGATCAGGGATCTCCAAGATATATTGATCAAAAACTTCTTTATATTACTAGAGAAAGGGTGAATGTCATAGTTCCACATTTTAATATGCTAGAACCAGTGGTAATTACTTGCAACAATAACAAATCCTATCATGTGCCTTGTGGATACGATGCTACCATACTGGAGGGTGGTAAGAAAGCTCCCATTAATGTTGCTTCTGCCGCTCAGGTAATTCCAAATTGTCAATCACAGTTTCTTCAGAGAACACATCAGAGTCATGCTCAAAAGAAGCTTGATCCAATCCCTATGACCTGCAGTCAACTGTGGTCCTACTTTACCCGAAATTCGGCAATGGCACCTAGAAAGGCCATAGCCATGAAATCTCGCCCTCTTTGGTTCAACCCAGACACCGGTTGTGAATTTCATGAAGCAATTGGGCATTCGATTAAAGAGTGCAAGGTTTTCCAAGAAAAAATCCAAGAGATGATCGATGATGAGGTGTTGACTTTCAAGGGAGGAAGCTCAACTGTGAATGGAACACCTTTATGCTGATGGATATGAAGACTCAAGAGAGTCCTTTCAAGTAGGTGAAATCAGGAGGAGAACTTATTCCCAAGATCATCAGGCTGTTTGTTTGTTTGCTTTTATTGTTATTTCTTTGATTATAAAAGCATGATTTGCATGTAAGAACTTGTTTGTTTTGAATTATTAATGCGATAAATATGTTTGTCTTGAAGAAATTCAATCATATTCACTCATAAAATGCTTTTTCATGTTTTATAATGCCAACTTTACCCAATCTCTTGCTTTGATAAAGAATTGGGAGGAGGATGATGAAATCAAAAATGCAAGATCTCTGGTCGTATGCTTTTGAATAAAATCCATTTGATGATGTAAGGCATTGTTTCAAATCCTCAAACACTAGAGATATAAGGGAGATAGACCCTTGTTAACCCCTTTGAGCCTTGAAGTAGGAGTTTTCTTTTCCTTACATACAAAAAACCCTCAAATTTTACCTGGGGCAAGGTAGTTTTCAGTTAAATTGATCGAGCGCCCAGACTCTCAAAAAGGAGGAGCGAACATTCGAGAATCCATTTTATCTATTCCTCACATATTAGGAGGCTAGAAGTAAAAAACCACAACGATTATCCCTCAAATATCTAAAGAGTGAGACAGTCACAATCCTTTCAAAATGGTCAAAATAACTTAGAGTCACACGACTTGTTCATAAATAAAAAAATGAAAAAAGAAAAAGTCTGCTAAGTCAAAACCTATGAAGGAGACTTAGGCAAAATGGAGGCATCCCGTTGGACTTCAAAGTCAAATCCAAAGACTCTGTCAAGGAAAAAGTTAGGAAATAAAAACAAAATAATAATAAAAGGAAACACGAAAAGCAAAAACAAAGGATCACCAAAAGAAATCCTCAATAAATAACAAAGTCGTGTGATCAAACACCAAAAGCAAAAAGGTGAGTGACTACCATGTCCAAAGCCTCAGTGGTTTCTCAACCATATTAAAACTCCTCTTGAGAGATGAGTGCTCGTGTCAGGTTAACTGAAGGTAGGATTGGAGAATATCACGAAGAATGGGTGGGCCCAAATAAACTTTGAGCCTTATATCCTTTGTTTCTTAAGTCGTGAACCAAGTCACGATACAACCCTCAAAAGACCTAATTGAAGTAGGGTTTATTTTGAAAGTGTACTCGAAGAGATAACGTTTCCTGACTCGTATGAGCTAAGCTCAAAAGTTGTGTTGGCTTTGGAAAATTAATTAATTTCCTATCCTAACTAGTTATTTGGTCACAAGTTATTGTGATATCTTTTCAATAAATAAATAAATAAATAACTTCAAAACAAGCATGTGTGTTGCATTAGCAGTTTCAGAACTAACATTTTTTTACTCGCTAACATTGCTTGAAATCATAGAAGCTTGCATACGAACAACAACGATGAGCTAAATCTTTTGAGACTTGAAACTCTGATAAAAAAAGAGTGAAACATTCCAAGAATGATCACATCCAAGGGCATGTTGCCTGAAGACTTTGCTGACCAGGGGCAAGTTTGTTTCCCAGTTGTTGCTTTCATAGACTAACCATCCCTAAGGGGGCAAGTTTAAAGTTTCAGCTATACAGAATGCAGTCAATCTGGGGCCGTTACGTCAAGATTCGACAAATCTCTCCAAGAGTTGGAAGATATTGGAACATCTTAGATTTCAAGTTTTCTGTAAAATCCTCTTGGAATGACTTTTTTCTCATAAACTATGTGATCTCAGGGCATTTAAGAATTGAAGATTATTTTATCCATTCACAACAAATGTTGTTCGAAGTGGCGACCACCACACAATTCATCAATGCAGAGCTACTTTGTTCTCATAGCATTCTTCACCCAAGTGGAGTGCTCTCTTTCCCCCAGAGAAGTTTGAAGCCTTGAAGCAAAACTGTGATTTTATGTGTGGCTTTCCATTCACCCCAGTGATGCTTCTATCTTGCAAATATTGGCCGAGTATCCATGTCGAGATGTTTATTTCATCTCCGATTTACTTCTCCTTGTTTATTTTGTCATGATAAGCATAACATAACATACATTCATTCATATGGATACATGAAATCTGTTCATTTTGCATTTTTGTGTTTCTTTGTTTGTTTACTTTGACCGTGTTTATCCTCAAGTGACTGGGTTTGTCTTCTCCCTCCAAGTAGAGTCGTCAGTCCTAAGCAGAAAGAGCACATCTTTTCTAATTCCCCACTAAGTTCAATTCTCGTGGAATATAGTTGCTTTAGTTTTCTTTTTCGATTTTTGGATAAAGATAAACCCCAATTTAGTTCATTCCTTAATGGGTAGAGTCTTGCTTGACTGTTTCTCTTCAGTTATTTCCTAAATTGAATTTTGGTTCCTGACAATCACAACTTTGAGTCTCTCTAGGCTTTTGAACCTGGATTGAGCGTGCATTTATTTTGCACTTTCCCCCGGGAAGAATCTATTTTAGGATCACCATTAAAGACAAAATATTTCCTCAGCGGCATTATTACAACATTTTCTCAGCAATTTATACCTAGACAACAAGTGGTAGCTCTTTATTTGAGCAGTTTGTTTCGTTCTCATGTTTTCTATTTGGTTGACAAATTGCAGTCTCCTCAAGACAGTTTGTCTATCCCCAATGAGTTTATCAAGATTATCAACTTATCCTCCTTCAAATGGCATCTCTCTGGAAATCCATCAGAGAAGTTTGGTGAAGATTTTACAAGTGTTTCTCTTTATTTGAGAATTCCTGACACAAGGACTTTATTTTCTTCAATGCAACTTCAAACTACATCAATAATGCTCCTCGGTGATGTTCTCCCTAGTGAGTCCACTATTCAATTTTCTTCCGCCAAATGGCATCTCTATGAGAAGTTTGATGAAGATTCAGATGATCTTTCTCTTTATTTGAGAAGACCTATTTTGCAAATCAACCGGCTTGCATCTTCTTTGGAGATCCCCGGTGATATTTCCTAATTTCCAGTAAGTTATGGATTCCCGCTGAAGTCATAGATCTCCAGTGAAATTCCAATTCCCTATGAAGATACTCTCCCATAAGTATTCACCTTTCTAGAAAGAAATTGAGACTCGTTCATGACATACAACCTTGAAGCAAGGGGAGGTTTATTTTACCCTTTTCAAAGAAGAAACTAAGACCTGTTCATGGCCTAAAACCTTGAAGCGATGAGAGGTTTATTTTACCCTTTTCAAAGAAGAAACTGAGACCCGTTCATGGCATACAACCTTGAAGCGAAGGGAGTTTATTTTATCCTTTTCAAAGAAGAAACTGATACTCGTTTATGGCGTATAACCTTGAAGCGAGGGGAGGTTTATTTTTACCCATTTCAAGTGGAATACTTGATCAAATAAGGAATTGAGACTCGTCCGTGTCTTATGAGCCGAGATGAGGAGAGGTTTATTTTTACCATTTTCAAGTGGAATACATGATCAAAGAAGGAACTGAGACTCGTTCTTGGCATAGAACCTTAAGACGAGGGGAGGTTTATTTTTACCCTTTTCAAGTGGAATACTTGATCAAAGAAAGAATTGAGACCCGTTCTTGGCATACAAACTTGAAACGAGAGGAGGTTTATTTATACCCATTTCAAGTAAAAGAAGAAACTGAGACCCGTTCTTGGTATACAACCTTGAGACGAGGGGAGGTTTATTTTACCCTTTTCAAGTGGAATACTTGATCAAAGAAGGAACTGAGACCCATTCTTGGCATACAACCTTGAGACGAGGGGAGGTTTATTTTTACCCTTTTCAAGTGGAATACTTGATCAAAGAAGGAACTGAGACTCGTTCTTGGCATACCACCTTAAGACGAGAGGAGGTTTATTTTTACCCTTTTCAAGTAAAAGAAGAAACTGAGACCCGTTCTTGGCATACAACCTTGAGACGAGGGGAGATTTATTTTACCCTTTTCAAGTGGAATACTTGATTAAAGAAGAAACTGAGACCAGTCTGTGGCTTATGACCCGAGACGAGGGGATGTTTATTTACCTTTCTAAATGAGTCATTTAGTTAAAGAAGAAGTTGAATCATGTTTTGATCATGGAAGCTTATTTTGGTTATCACCTTTGCTTAGGCTATCATATGTTTGATAGTAGGTAATATACCGTACCTTTTGAAAAAAATACCTTTGCTTAGGCTAGTGTGTTTGGTAGTAGGTGATCTCTCCTTTCTAGTTTATTACCTTTGCCAAGACTATCATCTACTTGATAGTAGGTAATATACGTCCTTTCATTTCAACTGGATACCTTTGCTTAGGCTACCATCTATTGGTAGTAGGTTATCCTTGCTTTCAAGTTCCTTACCTGTTGTTTAGGCTACCATATTCCTAATAGTAGTAGGCAATATACACCTTTGTTCTATTGGGATATACCCTATGTTTAAGACACCTTGTGATTTTCAGTTGGTAGTCTTTTCCCAAGTGGAGTTGATTTTCATCCCTAGTGGAGTTAGATCTTTCCCCGTGGAGTCTTACTTTGCTAAGTTGTTCCTCACCGGATCTTCCATTCTTTAATTGTCTTACATTCATTCCATATCATATCATAAGCATTTTGTGGCTTCCTAGGACCAAAAATTATGCATGTTTATATTTAAGTCTCTCCTATCACGTCGAGACGAAGATTTCAATCTCCGTATCTCGGGATAGAAGAAACTTAAATAGGGGCATCTGTCATACCCTAATTTTTGACCCTAAGATTCTGTTTTGCATCATCTGCATAACATAATAAATACCCTAATTTTTGACCCTAAGATTTTGTTTTGCATCATTTGTATAGCATAACATGCACTTCATCTTGCATAGTATCCAAAATGTCAGCCATAATAAATTTGTTGGATTTACAGACAAACCGGTCTAAATTTATTTCAAAATCTGACCAAACGCTGTATTTTTCCAATATGTTTATTTCGCCCTGAGTATTTTGGCGTGTTCATTTTATTTTTTCGAGCACTTTTCTGCCCGACTTTTTATTTTGTTTTTTAGTCATTTTTATTTAAATAATTATTTAATTAATTTATATTTAATTAGTGTTTTGGATTGGGATGACGCTTAGACCACCACCTAGCAGGCCCAAACCCAACGAGGTTGGGCCCAAGAATACTACACCGACGAGCAGGATCCCCCGACGGGCATAGACCAACCGCAGTCGGGCAGGACCCTCGCATCAGACCAGCCAGTCTCCTTCTTCCCCGTTGTCGAGCAGGACCCTCGTGTCCGACCAGCCTCCTTTGGCTGGCCGGGGAACTCCTTGGGCCTTCCCCCACATTCTCCAGGTGTCCCTTCCGCAGGGACACGTCATAAAGTAACTACCCACGTCCGGGAGATTAGGTCTTTCTTCTCCCGGATAGCGCAAAACAATTACCCTAGGGTGAAGACCACGTCTTGGCCTTCACGATGCCACGTCAGCTCTAGCAGTTACTAACATTGGGCCTAGCAGCTCATCCCAGTGCTAGGTAACCGTTGGCCCTGCGCTGGGGGCTCACTATAAATACCCTATTCACTAGAGGGTCAGGTAACTTAACTTTCTCACACTCTCTCTGTACTTTCCTCCACTCTTCTCGTTACTTACTTTGGCATCAGAGTGTGTTTTAGGTACACCCCCTCTTCCTCTACACTTTGGGTGAACAACTTCCAGATCGACGACGCGTGGCAGATCATCGATCCCCTTTTGGTCAGGTACGATCAGTGGCACCATCTGTGGGAACCTAAGCTTCCCGTTCCTCTGTGCAGAGAACCAAAACATTATCTCTCAAAACTTCAGGGTCATGACTAGCCTACGCCATGACGACGCTGTTCACAACTCCGCCCTTGTCCCCGTCACCAACGGCAATGGCCAGGGGGGGACATCTCAACTCTGCGAGACCAACGTCAGGGACGGCCAGAACGCCTCCCCCTCCTCCGAGGACGTGCCACACCATGTCGTTCCTCGGGCAAGGAGCCCGGCAGTGTTCCAGCCCATACCCACTCTGGCTGGTGCGGACCCAACGATGGTCGCCCTCTTTGTGGCCATCAGCCAGATGAACCAGATGTTGTTCCAACAGAACGAGCGCATTGGCACGCTGGAACACGACACCTCTTCCCGCTCTCCTCCATTGAGAAATCAGCGCGAGAACTCTCGGAGCCCTTCTACCCAACCACGGGGGCGCCGACCTCGACTGGAGAGGCCCCAACCCATGGTCTCTAAGAAACAAGCGAGGTCGCTGACACAGAAGGATAGACGCTCTCAGGAACCGAGGACGGGGAGACCTGAGGCCTCGTTCTGGCAACCGAGGGTACGAAATCAACCTCCTCCTCGACAGGGGCCCTCACCCCCTTAGTCCCCGATCCTCAGCGAGGAGGACGACTACAAAACCCCATTGTCCCGGAAGATCATGGCAGCTCCCATCCCCCACGGGATGGAGTAACCGCTTGCACTCTCAACGTACGACGACACCTCGGATCTAGACAACCATCCGGAAAACATCGAGGCTATTCTCGACTACTGGAACGTACGGGGAGCCATCAAATGCAGGCTTTTTCCAACGACCCTGAGGAAAGGTGCTATGACGTGGTACAAGAGCCTGGAATCGGAGTCCGTTACGTTATGGAGGGTCCTGAAGGACCTGTTTTCGCGACACTTCATAACATCCAGACGCCATCCGAATACGGAGGCCGCGTTGGGCGCGATCATCCAGGCCCCCGATGAGCCCTTCAGGAACTACATTGAGAGGTTCACGAGGGAGGCAGTTTAGGTAACAACTTCAGACGAGATGAAACGTTACCTGATGGAGCAGGGGCTACGCCGAGATTCAAAATTTTATGAGGCTGTGGCCATCCACCGGCCAGACTCCCTCCAAGACTTCCTCGACAGAGCTCACCAATATATCCGATTTGAGGAGACGCAGGCCACCAACACCGCCCGCGACACCCGGAACAAAGAAACTCCCCAGGGATCCCGAGAGGAAGGGACCTCGGGCCAACGCCGCGGGGGGACAGGCGACGGGAGGACCGCCCCCGAGAAACCCGCGAGCAGCGGGGGTTCGTCAGACACTTCACCGAATACATGGCACTGGTCGCTTTCCGCGAGCGTATACTAGCGGAGTGCGCCAACTCAGAATTTGTCCGGGGAGGTGTCCATTTTCCAAAACTGGCACCCACCTAAGCCAACATGGACAAATCTAAGTATTGTCGCTTCCACCAAAGCTACGGTCACGTGACAGAGGACTGCATCCATCTGAAGGATGCTCTGCTTGACGGTGACCCCTCCACCAAGAGTCGTCGCCGCAATACCAAGTCCGGCAGAACCCCAGCTCGCGATGAGACGTTCACGCCGCGGGGGCTAGTCCACGATCGTGGTCGACCCCCATAACCGACCAGGTAACCACCCCGGTCAACTGACCAGTTCCCTACACTCCCGGGCACAACGAATGTCGAGATATAACTCTCAGTTTAGCAAAAACATACATCAAGCATAAACAAATGCACGAGCAAGCATAAAAATGCGAACAGAAATATAAACCATGCAAACATAGTCGAGCACACACACATACTTAGAAAATAAAACGAGAAAATCCATAAACGGGCACTAACCCAGAAGTCAAATTGTTACAATATACGGGCACAAGCCTCGAATCAAATAAAACATGGCACACAGGCCAAAAACTACCGGGCACGCAGGCCGAATGAAAAATAAAGGGGCACACAGGCCACCATTCCTACTCTACAAGCTCCTCCTCCTCACGGACAACTTAGTTGTCTTCCTCGTCATCCGAGCCCTCGGGCATCACTATTACACCGTCTTGGATCCGATGAAAGGGACCAATCCCATCGGTCACCAAGTCAGGGTTGACGAGCTTGAGATGGTCGACAGCGTGCTTAAAGCCCACTTCGACGGCCCCTAGGCAGTCCTCCTCAAGCTGGCGAACCTTGGCCACAAACCCTTTCCTAGACGGAACCAACCACTCCTCTTCAGATTCATCCTCGGCAGGGGCGACCAGGTCCTTGAGTTCAGCGATACGACCGTTGGCCCCCTTCAGCTCTTCATCCCTTTCCCTCAGGGCCTTCTCCAGCTCCTCAATGCGTCTCCGGTGGAGCAGGTCCTGCCTCTGGTACTCCTTCTGGTCGGATGCCAGCTTGGCCCTAACCTCCTTGAACACCGCGAGGTCACTCTTGACAGCAGCTAGGTCCTCCGAGGAGCACCCCACCTCATTCAGCACGTGGGCCGTCTCGAAGACCCTCACCACCGCCGCCAGATCTGCGGACATCATCTTCCTCCGAGCTTCCTTGCCCGCAGCCAGTATGCTTTTGGCCTCCTCGAGTGCCACAGCAGGATCATTCCTCCCTGAGAAGAAATTCGACCGGGGACGGCAAGGGGGCATGACAAACCCGCCCTCCGGGGAACTGTCCGTCAGATTAATCTGCGACACCTTATTCTCTCTTCGCTGCTTTTGAACCGGGGGTTACGCCGGGGACCCATCGCCCCGAGGTGAGGAGGTCACACCCGATGAACCGCCGACCAACTCCCTCAGCGCAGCAGGGGCCCAACCTTGAGCATGACGGGTTCCCCTGTTCATCAGCTTCGTTACCCTTTCTTCCACGGAACCCATTGAGCCTACAAAACAAACATAAGAAAAACAGTTAGAAGCAAAATCTAGAAAAGTAACAAAAGTAGCCAGGAGGCACTCAAACTACCTAAGAAACGATGGGCCTCCACCTCCATCCGGCATTCGAGCAGAGCCTTCATATTAATATATCGGGCCTCTGTCCGTATCTGCCCGTCCTCGCCGCGGATGTACTCCCCATCAGGGGACACACACTTCTGAGGTGGTAAACGACCGACGAAGTCCACCAACCTCCGGAAGGCCAGGCTATCTTCCTCGCCCAGCCGACCAGGCCTAAAAATGAAGTTTTCTATGGTCGAACGAAAATGCTGATCCCCCCAGTCCAAGGGGAAATAGGACTCATAGTTGTCCTCGGAGCGTCCTTCTACGACTACCACCTCCTTTCAAAAAATCATCTCATACGTTTCATCCGTGTCCGACATGACCACGAACCAGTGATCTTTAAAACCTCGAACAAAGTCAGTATACAGGCGGAAGAGCCTGGTCTCCTGTTTCAACGAAACCCAGCTATGCCGACCAGCCATCGTCTGACGTTGCAAATGGAAGATGCAGAAGAATAAGGGAATGGTGGCATCGAGCTCCAAATAGTTGTACACGATCTCGAACACTCGGAGGAAAGCCAGCGAGTTCGGGTGTAGCTGGGAAGGCGCTAGCATCAAGTGGTTGAAAACGCCTTGCTGAAAGCCGGTGAAAGGCAGCCGCATGCCCACCTCCTTGAAGGCGAACTCATACATAGGGAACCGACCACCCTCGTAACGCGAGCAAATACGATCGACCTACCAGGAACCCTCTCCTCTATCACAGTAAACACATCTGAATTGTCTAGGACGAACCTCGACATATAATTTAGGGGTTCCTCCCCGACCCATTCTTCCAAAAGCCTCTCCGGAGGATCCAGGTCGACCTCCTCCTCGCGACCTTCCTCGTCCGCCGACAAGTACCACTCCACGTCTTCCTCGTCGCGACCAGCCATTTATACCTGAAAAGCAGAGGAACTCGGTGAATTCAACATCCAAATCAAATCCACCCTTCCACCGCAGTTCAAGTGAAAGGGCGTGGTCGCCCAACCACCCAGGTGACGAGCTGAGGGCGATGTTATCCCCCGAGGAGGACCGGAGAATGCATCCTTCGTCCTCGGCACACACATCCACTTGTGCCCGAGGGATTCATCCCATTGTCCCCGGGACATTCAAAGCTCTTATGAATCCTCCCCGAGACACCAATCGCAGGAGCCGGGGACGGACGTTATCTACCTTAATTTTGAAGGATCCTTAGGCGTATTCGCCAGAAAAACCCACGGTGTTCCCAGCACTCCCAGCGGAGCCGGCAGAAACGCCAAAAAACACCAGGAAAGGTGCGAGAACTTACGTGATATGAATGCAGAAAAGTTGTTGCCGGGCAGAAAAATCCCAGATGTCGAGCAGAATAAATCGAAGGTGTCGGGCCAAAAATTTCGGTGTTGAGCAGCTGTAGAAATAAAATGAGCGAAAAGACGAGCCAGGTCTACACATATATACCCCTAGCACGGGAAACGAAGCGTCGCTAAGCATTCAAGTGCCTAGGCCGTAGCCGTCACAGGAAGACACGTGGCAACCCCCATCTTCCCTGCGTCCCTTTGACTTCTCCCCTCGACCGCGGGCACCGCCTCGACGTAAGTTCACCTGACCGACATGGTCACGGCCTGTCCGGCAGATACCTGCCCGACTGGTCAACGCGCCCGACACCATTCCCTACTCAAGCCATAGCTCGCACGACCATGAACAACGACTTGGGGGGCTACTATTCTAGACTGGGCCGACGTTTAGACCACCACCCAGCAGGTCCAAACCCAATGAGGTTGGGCCCAAGAATACCACGCCGACGAGCAGGATCCCCCTTCGAGCATAAGGTCCCCCCGACGGGCATAGAACAACCGCAGCCGGACAGGACCCTCGCATCCGACCAGCTAGTCTCCTTCTTCCCTGTCGTCGAGTAGGACCCTCGTGTCCGACCAGCCTCCTCTGGCTGGCCGAGGAACTCCTCGGGCCTTCCCCCACGTTCTCCACGTGTCCCTCACGCAGGGACACGTCATAAAGTAACTACCCACGTCCGGGAGATTCGGTCTTTCTCCTCCCGAATAACGCGGAACAGTTACCCTAGGGTAAAGACCACGTCCTGGCCTTCACGACGCCACGTCAGCCCTAGCAGTTACTAACATTGGGCCTGGCAGCCCACCCCAGTGCTAGGTAACCGTTGGCCCTGCGTTGGGGGCTCACTATAAATACCCTCTTCACTAGAGGGTCAGGTAACTTAACTTTCTCACTCTCTCTCTGTACTTGCCTCCACTCTGCTCGTCACTTAGTTTGGCATCGGAGTGTGTTTCAAGTACACCCCCTCCTCCTCTACACTTTGGGTGAACAGCTTCCAGCTCGACGACGTGTGGTAGATCATCGATCCCCTTCTGGTCAAGTACGATCAATTAGATATTTAATATAAATTTTTATTATTATTAATTAATTTTATTTTTAATTTATTAATATTTTCTTTTTAAAAAACATAAAAACATAATTTGTAATTCTTTTTATTCTTTTCTTATCATAAAAAAATACAAAAAGATGATTTTTAATTTCTTTTATTCTTGTCTTATTATAAAAAAAAAAAACATTGGTTAATGATTATTATCATTCTTGTCTATTTTCTAGTCCTATATATATGCATTAGAAAAAACAAACAATCACACAAAAAAGAAAAAAAAAAACACATATCTCATCTTCCTCACATCTAAACCGCAAAGTTTTTCACAAACTACGACGTGTCATCGAGAGAAAGAGACAGAGAGGGCGGCGACGCGAGGGAAAATTCCATTTGAGGGAGGTAAAATTGAAAACTCACCCTTTATTTTAAAAAAATTGATGTTGTTTTGTATCTATATCAATTTCATGTTTGTCTTGCTAGTATTACTTATAGTATCACGTGGTGTTTGTTTTACATATATTAGTTGAGGTAGCTTCTTTAGTGTTATAATTTAAGTAGATGAGTTGTTTTTGGTTGTCTATAATTTATGTTAGGTGTCACCATATATCATATATTTATGTATATATTACATATATCACATTTTAATACTATATATCATATACTGTCACGTATCAAATATTAATGAATAGTTTTTTTTTATCACCATTGCCTCTTAATTATAATTAGTAGATTCTCTTTCATTATTTTTTCTAGTCAATTCTATATGACTTTTTCTTTTAAAAATAAAAATAGAAAGAAGCAAATTAAATTGATTTTTGGATATCGGTTATCATTATTCTTAGTCGTTTCTATTAATCAAGTTCTTTTTTTTTTATTATTTATATAATGTTAGAAAAGACCAAAAAGATTTCCTTATTTTTAGTTTATTAGTTAATTTTGTAATATTATAAAGACTAAAAAAATATATTTTTTAGCATAGAAAGATGTAAAAAAAATTGTTTTAATTACTTTTATAAGGATGAAAATACAAAAAATATTTTAACTATTTATTTTAGTATTTTTATTTCTAGTTTTTCATTAGTTAATTTGAATTATATTAAAATGTAAATAAATTTTTGTCGTAATTATTATTTGATATAAATATTTAAATTTAAATTAATTAATAATTTCTTGCTACCCGATTTCAAAGGAGGATCCCTTGTTGTTGACACTCTTGTCATTTACATTTTTATTTTCATTTTGTATCTTCTTGTATATACTTGTAATCCTAGAACTTGTTATCCCTTAGGAAGTCTCCGTTAGTTCCCTTTTTCTCATGAGAGAATTAGACACTAGTCATCCTTAGTTGATATGTAATTCTCCTACCCCATGACATAGTTGAGAAAGATGTTGATTCTTTTCCACTTGAGAGAGGTATGTGGCATACTCGTTGATTCTATATCCGAGTTGGAGCCCTTCTCTTAATGCGAAGCAAAGAACCGTCTTCCACATGTTTGTGGTGGTTTAAATCGAGTATTCTCCTTAATATGAAAACTTATCTTTTCTCCTAAAACCAATCAATAAACTTTTATCCACTCTTTTAGGGGAACTACGAATGCTCTGATTCCACTCCCGTTAGGATACATAGGCACAAGATGTGACTTCTTGGTGAGAATGCTTAGGAATAACACCTTAGGTCTCCTTTTTCCTTTTCACCCTTAGCAGATAAAATAACAAATAACACAATAAAACAAGAGGTTCCTGTAGAGTACTACAGATACTTAGGATGCTAGCACCTTCCCTAGGTATAACCAACCCCCGAACCTTAGATTCTCTTTTGCTTTATTTTTGCATTACATGTTTATAGGTTATTCGTTATCCCCCTCCCCCCTCAGATAAATTAAAGATCGATGGTGAAAAATAATTTGTGATTCAAGTTAATCAATAGATTGTTATCCAATTCTCACCGCGACACTTTCCTTTTGCCAAACGTCTAGGAGGCATTTTTTTCGTGTACCTGCAACAAGGAAAATCAAGAAAACGAAATAGAGGGTTAGTGGAAAAAGTTTGCGGAACGGGATAGAGGGTGGAAAATGGAACACTTTTTGTGAAGGTGGACTAGTGTTTGGGTGAACGGAAAGTTGAAAGATGGAAGCTTTGGTGTATGGTGGTTATGGAGTTTTAGAGAAAAATGGGGAAGAATGAAGGTTGAATATAAAAAGTGATAGAAAGGTGGTGAGAGAATCTGATGTAAAGAGGTTTAAATGAGTGTAATTGGGTGATTAAGAGGTGGGGGTCGTGTGGGGTCCACCACACGTTTTAAAAAAAATTCAAAATTTTGGTGTAGCATAGCCTGACGCTGGCCGTGTTAGCCTACTGGAAGTCATCAAAATGTAATTTTTCTTCTACCAATGTGCCCATCTTGACATGGGTCGTGTCCGGTGACACGTACAGCCGTGTCAGGCCCCTGTTTTTCCACAACTTCGCCACTTTTTTCAACCGTTTTCCATTTTTTTCTCAAGTGTGCTTGATTTTTCATATGTATGCTCAAGAATCTTGTTCCTTGGGGCGTCTTCGCTCTTTTGTGAGGGATATGCACAAACCTAACAATCCTGACAAAAATAAAAGAAAACAAATGGTTAAACATAAACGCGTGGGTTTCCTCCCACGAAGCGCTTTGTTTAACGTCACATGGCTCGACGGTCGTTCATCTTATCCTATAAGATGAACATCTTCTATCCGACCACCCTCTTGGCCTTGGTAATAAGGCCTAAGCCTCTGTCCATTAACCTTAAAGGTGTCTATGTTTTCTTTATTTTTGGGTTCTATAGCTCTATGCGGAAATACCTTATTCACAATAAACGGTCCTGACCATCTAGACCTTAACTTTTCGGGGAACAACTTCAACTTGGAATTGAATAAGAGAACCAATTGTCCTTCCCAAAATTCGTTTCTTTGGATCCTACGATCATGCCATTTTTTTGTTTGATCTTTATAAACTTTGGCATTCTCATACGTTTAATTCCGAAATTCTTCGAGCTCATGAAGCTAAAGGATTCGAGAATCTCCCGCTTTTGTAAGATCTAAATTAAGGAGTTTTGAGGCCCACAAAGCTTTGTGTTCTAGCTCCAATGGAAAATGACAAGCTTTTCCATAAACAAGATGGTAGGGAGACATACCTATGGATGTCTTGAATGCAGTTCTATATTCCCATAGTGCATCATCCAACTTGGTTGTCCAATCCTTTCGAGATGCACTAACCGTCTTCTCTAGGATTTGCTTGAGCTGCCGGTTGGAAACTTCAACTTGGCCACTTTTTTGGGGAGGGTATGGAGTGGCAATTTTGTGCTTCACATTGTATTTCTTCAATAACCTTTCCGTAAGATGATTCAGGAAGTGAGTTCCCTCATCACTAATGAGCACTCTCGAAACTCCAAACCTAGAAAAAATGTTTTCCTTCAGAAATTTAACCACCACCTTCGCATCATTAGTCGGCAAGGCCACTGCTTCTACCCATTTTGATACATAGTCCACTGCCACTAGAGTGTAGTTCTTTCCAAATGATGGTGGAAATAGACTCATAAAGTTTATCTCCCAAACATCAAACAACTCAACTTCTAGCATGGAATTCTGAGGCATCTTATCCCTTTTCAAAATATTGCCTGTTCTCTAACATCTGTCACACTCCTTAACTATGTCTTGGGCATCCTTGAACAAGGTGGGCCAATATAATCCCGATTTGAGGACTTTTGATGCGGTCCTATCACCACTAAAGTGTCCTCCATAGTTTGAGTCATGGTAAGATTTCAGAACATCCCTCAGTTCATCCTTCGGAACACACCTTCTCACCAATCAATCTATTCCTTGTTTGTACAAGAATAGGTCATCCCACAAGTAGAACATCCAATCATGCAAAAAAAAATTTCTTTCTGTTAGAATCAAAATCTTCCGAGATTACCCCACCTACCAAATAGTTCACGTAATCTGCGAACCAAGGGACACCAATAACAACGAGGATGTGTTTATCAATAAACTCATCCTTTATTAGTCTCTTGTCCTCCGTTTCTTCAATAGGAGGCATGTGAGATAAGTGATCAGCAACGGTGTTTTCACACCCTCGTTTGTCCCAAATTTCCATGTCAACCTTCTGTAGCAGTAAAATCCATCTCAGAAGTCTCGGCTTAGAATCCTGTTTAGAAAATAAATACTTCAAAGCAGCATGGTCAGTATAAACAACTACTTTGGATCCTAGAAGATGTTGCCGGAACTTATCAAAAGCCTAAACCACTGCTAAAATCTCATTTTCGGTAGTTGCGTAATTCATCTGAGCAGGGTTCCATACATGACTAGCGTAGTAAATAACATGTAAAAGTTTTTCTCTTCGCTGTCCTAAAACTACCCTAGCATCACACATGATCTCAAAAGGAAGAGACCAATCAGGGGCAATCACAATTGGTGCCGACACTAATCTTTGTTTCAATGTCTCGAATGTATCGACACACTCTTTATTAAAAACAAAAGCCTTATCTTTAACCAAAAGAGTGGTTAAAGGTTTGGCTATCTTAGAGAAGTCTCTTATAAACCTACGGTAAAACCCCGCATGGCCTAAGAAACTCATTATACCTTTTTCATTAGTTGGAGGAGGAAGTTTGGATATCACTACGACTTTGGCTTGGTCTACTTCGATTCCCTTGTGGGAAATCTTGTGACCCAAGACTATTCCTTCTTGAACCATGAAGTGGCACTTTTCCTAGTTGAGAATCAAATTGGTTTGCTGGCATCTTTCTAAAACAAGAGAAAGGTTAATCAAGAAATTATCAAAAGAAGATCCAAAAAGAAAAAAATCATCCATGAAGACTTCCATATGCTTTTCTAACATGTCCGCAAAAATGGACGTCATGCTTCTCTAAAATGTAGCTGGTGCATTACATAACCCAAATGGCATTCTTCTGTAAGCAAAAATTCCATAAGGGCATGTGAAAGTTGTCTTCTCTTGATCTTCAGGAGCAACTGCAATATGATTATACCCAAGAATATCCGTCAAGAAAAAAGTAGTATTCATAACCAGCTAATCTTTCCAACATTTGGTCAATGAATGGCAAAGGAAAATGGTCTTTTCTTGTTGCAAGATTCAGCCTTCTGTAGTCAATACATACACGCCAACCAGTAACTGTTCTTGTAGGAATCAACTCATTCCTCTCATTTCTGACCACTGTGGTTCCCCCTTTCTTTGGTACCACATGTATTGCATCTAACAACTTCACCACTTCTTTTCAAACCACCTCATTCATAACAGGGTTAACTCTCCTTTGTAGTTGCATAACCGGTTTATGATCATCTTCCATGAGAATCTTGTGCATGCAAACCTTTGAATTTATAATGCCTGGGCATTTTCCTTCAGTGTTGAGGAAGACATATTTGAGGTTCCCCGGTAGTTATTTTAACTCTGTTTCCTTTTTATCTCTTTACTTTCTCAGGGTAGTGGGAAAAAGCCTGCACTTGATGGCTCCCCACACGTTTCGATAATCGAGCATCGTGTCGATGCTTTTTATGTGGTTGTCTGGGTCGGTCATGCCATCGTATGTTGCTAAAGGCGGGGGTTTCTCCATCTCGATGGGCAGTGGGGCCTCTCTGATGCCCCTACATAGTGGTGAGCGTTAGACGTCTTCATCACTCCTGATAGGTGACAGTGAGGGGGAGACTGATCCCTGGTTGTTTCTGTTCCGTCGCGGAGGACTCCTCAATCGTGCTCTTGGCTTAGTAATGACTCCTTCGACTTTGTTCTTCTTCTGAGCTGGGGAGGGTCATTCCTTCCGGGGAGGTGACCGGTCGCGCTTCTGGGAAGCCATTGGCTGTGGTCGCTCCAAACGAGGGCGATGCCTAATCAGTCGGGGAGAAGGGCTCCAAGAATCATCGACATGTCGCGTCCTCCGTGGGGGAAGAGAGAGGCTGCTGGAAAATGGGCGGCGATGTCTCCGTGAAGGAGAGCGTGATGGTAGCTCCCTTTTGAGCATCCCTATTTTCTCGTTCTGTTGGAAGATCATTAGGTTGGTCTGGTTGATTACCACGAACAAAGCCACCATGGTAGGATCAACGCCTGCTAGCACCGGGATGGGTTGATAGACAGTCGGGTTGTTGAAGCGCTGGGCGGTGTTGAAGGCTGCATCTTCCGAGGAGGGAGAGGTAGTGCGCCCGTCCTTGTAATTGCCTTCATCATTGTGGACGGTCACGTTGAGGCCATGGCCGTCCCTGTTGGCGAAGGGGACGAAGGCGGTTTCTGAAGCATTATCATTGCGTGGTCTAGCCATGATCATAATATAAGTTGAAAGTTGCTTTAGTTCTTGAGCTTCTAGGCTTGGATAAGAGAAAGAATGAGGGAGAAAAGGGTGCCCATAGATAGTGCCACTGATCTCACCTGATCAAAAAGGGATCAGTAGTCTACCACGCGTCGTGAGCTCTTGTGTTCACTGACGTTGTAGAGGAAGAAGGGGTGTATCTGCAAGATACTCTGATGCTTAAGTGAGTAACAGAGTTTTAGAAAGAGAAAGTACCGAGAGAATAAGTGTAGATAATAAGATACCTGACCCTCTAGTGAAAGAGGATATTTATAATATGCCCCCAGTGCAAGGCCAACTGTTACATTGCATTAGGCCGGATTGCCAAGCCCAACACAAGTAAGTGCCAGGGTTTACGTGGTATATGAAAGACCAGCACATGGTCTTCGCCCTGGATCAATTGCCCCGTGATCTTTAGAAGGTGGGTTGACTAACTCTTTCAGAAGTAGGTAGTTTCCTGATGACGTGTCCTCGAGTGGGGGGCACATGGAGTCCGTGGGAGAAGCGTGTGGCTTCCTCGCCAAGATAATGCTCTTCCTGGCGGAGATGCCTTATTGAGGCGCGTGCCCGACAGAGGAGGATTGGGCCTTGTTGGGCTGCATCAGCGTAGTATTGGGTTGGGCCTGCCTGGCTGAGGGAC
This sequence comes from Lathyrus sativus, assembly GCA_963859935.3. Classification (NCBI taxonomy): domain Eukaryota; kingdom Viridiplantae; phylum Streptophyta; class Magnoliopsida; order Fabales; family Fabaceae; genus Lathyrus; species Lathyrus sativus. The sequence continues at coordinate 232,390,385 of OZ012735.1, read as the reverse complement.
AGGTCTTGGCCCAGTCCAAAACAGTATTCATTCAAGATGAATGAAGATAAAGCATTGACGGAGCAACTGGATACGTTCAGCAAGCTGATTCTTGTGTATTTGGTAAATCCTATAGGACGAAGTTTAACAAAGGTAAATAAAGAATAAATGAATCCCTTGATTACATCCATGCTGATCTTTAGGGGCCTGCAAGGAATCCTTCACATGCAGGTGCAAGGTATTTTTTGTCCATAGTTAATGACTATTCTTGAAAATTATAGGTATTTATTCAGAATATTAAGGATGAAACTTTTGATAATTTCAAAAAGTTGGAAGGTTCTGGTCGAAACTCAAACTGGCATAAAGGTTAAGAGGTTGAGAATCAACAATGGCCTCGAGTTCTGCAACAAAGCTTTCGACAGTTATTGTGTTGAGTCTGGAATTGCAAGGCATAAGAGTGTAGCAGGTCCTCCTCAACAAAATGGCGTAGCTGAGAGATTCAATCGAACAATCCTTGAAAGGGTTAGATGTATGTTGATTAGTGCTGGATTGAAGAAGGTGTTTTGGGCGGAGGCTGTTTTGACAACAGCTTATCTGATAAATAGATGTCCCCCGTCTGCCTTGAGAATGAAGACTCCTAAAGAAGTTTGGTCGGGTCAACCACTAGATCTTGACAAACTGATAGTATTTGGCTGTTTAGCCTATGCTCACGTTGGGTAAGACAAGGTCGAACCTAGAGCTATGAGATGAATGTTCCTTGGATATCTTGAGGGAGTCAAAGGTCATAGGTTGTGGTGCCTAGAACCAGGTCACATAAGATGTATCACAAGTCGTGATGTAGTTTTCAATGAAGTCGAGATGGTGTTCAAGAAAACTGGTGATCTTCCAAATCTAACTTCAGTAACTCACAGGATCGATCAAATTGATCCTAGAACATGTGCTAAATTCTACTTGAAAGAAAACTACCTAAAACTAAACACTTCGACAATGTTTTTGAGAAAAAGGTTAATGTAAAAGTAAGGTTCGACTGAAACGAAAGTACATGAATTTGTAGGAAACAAAGTAAAAAGCCTTTAAAGCATTTAAACAAAGTAACGTAGAATGCAAGAAAAAATGTAAATTGCAAGGAAGTAAAGATAAACTCTTTAAGATTAAACAAAATAAGTTTCACTAAAATATAGAAATGGTGTTTTTACATGACGTACATTCTCCTAGAACTCTTTTCTCTACACTCGGATACTTTGAGTAAATGTTGGAGTGACTTGTACAATAGTAAATTACAACACACTAAATAATATTGCTAGAACCCTTATTTATAATAATAAAATTAACTGTCATTAACCTCCTAAAATGATCAGCCCTTGACAAGTGTCACATTGCATGTAGTTGCTTGCTGGATATGCGCCACTTGTTTTGTTCAGCAATGAGAAAGCATAACCACTCCCTCCTTTATTTGAATTTCAAATTCAACAAATATTTAGCCAGCAGCCTCGGTCGAAGGTGGCATCTTTAATATTTGGAAATATTTTCTAAGTCCCAAATACTAAAATAACTCAGCCTACTCGAAGGTCTCTTCACTCGAAGATTTTTCATACTTCTTCAAGAGTTTAATATTTCATCCAAACATTTTAATTTATTATGGGCGTCGAATTTGCGAGCTAACAAATTGCCCCCCAAAAATGTCTTTTTCGACCATGCTGAAGAAAAAGACTATTTTTTGAAAGCATCCCATTCGACGCCATCTTTCAACCTCCACATAGATATCAATGCAACTAACTACCCATGACTTTGGGGAAAAAAACTGTTCAGCTACTTTTTACACACGTCCATGACGTCATGGCCCATTATGAACAATTTCTTGGAAACCCCATAAAACCCTAGACCATCATCACTTTTTTAGGACCTATGAAATCGTGGGTCTAGGCAATAACTGCCACCACCCCCATTTTAAATCCTGAGACGCTGCGTGCCCCACTACTCTTATCCCTGAATGATGAATAGTGACTTTTGATTACTTTAAAATGTCTTATAAATAATTTCATCAGAAATCATTTTAAACTTTTTCACTCTAGCAATCACTTACGCATCTCTTCCAAAATACTCCCAATCTTTCTTCAGTAACCCATTTTTACCAAAGCTTCATCAATGACGTATTCTACTGCTACCACCAAAGATCAGAAGAAAAATACCCAAGCCAAAGGACTACAACTTTTTCACTACTTTCTCCTTTCACCATACTGAGTGGGCCTAAGATGGTGAAGAACCAACAATTTATCCCTGAACCTCTTATAAAAGAAAAGAGGCATATTTATGAATCGCATGTAATAATCCCTATCACTGTTGCAGGTAAATCCTTAGCTTTGGTTGGCCCTCTGTCTCCCTTAGGAACCAACTATTCAACCCTTAGTGACTTTTTTCCTTCTTCTCGCAAAACCAAACCTCTAGGGCAAAAGGATCCTACCAAAGTACCCACTGAAGGTCCTGATAGCTTGCTTTACACAATATGGACCTCAAGTACCTTAATGATGGATCCAATTTGTTTAGAGCTACCCCTTAATTCAAAGACTCTGACCTTTACCTAAACTGGCTAACCAAAGTAGAGAAGGTCAAGGCAGACGATTGGAAGAAAACCAACATTTATGATTTGATCATGATGTCGAAAACAGGTCCTACCTATTGCCCCATTATGCTGGCATCTTCGCTGTACTTATAGGATAACACCCATTACACCTTTCATCTTCCTTGTGGGATGATGACACCCACATTATTCGACCTAACCGCTATCACAGGGCTAAAACCTCATGGATTGGTTTACGATACTACGGTGGATTATCAAGATACCATAAGGTTTTCGACCACCAAACACACATACACCCATTTCATCAATCATTATCACAACAAGCAAACAAAAACTGTCGAAGATCAGGAACACATAGCATTTCTAGCTATGTGGCTCTCTTGTTGCGTTTTATATACAAAATCTCTGCAGGTAGCAAGGAAGTACCTTACTTTTGCCAATCAACTGCATCTGAATCGAGGTATCTGCCTAAGTGAGATGATTCTGGCTAATCTGTATTAGTCTTTGAGCGAAGGCGCTGGTAGACTGAAAAGCAAAGAAAGCAAAGGGAACCTCTTACTTTCGGGCCCTTCTGGTTACTTCAGCTTTGGCTCAACACTACGTTTGAGACCAGTCTTCCCAACAAAGGGGTAGTTGATGAAGAAGACCCTAAGATAATAGGGAGACGAGTTGAATGGACTCGATTGGTCAAGATCACCCCCAGTGAAGAAGGACAAACACTTAGGGCGAATATCTTTGGCTTTATTAATATGTTCACAAAGCGCCATGAGTTCACCCCACGGATGGCTCCCTTTGCAGAGAGGAAATATGGCCCTGAATGGTTCACTAGGGCTTTTCCTCCTGCGTTCAAAAAACATGAAGCAGAGTCGAAACTTGTCTAAGAAGGTTTCTTAATACATCGATTAATAGTCCACAAACTTAACCTCTTGAGATGCCAGACAGCTCTGATGGCTTACCAGCCAAACCTTGTATCTCGACAGTTTGGCTTGGTCCAAACGCTGCCCAAATGTCTATACAACAAGAAAGCCCATGTTATTCTCCCCAACACTGTCTTCAATACCCTCAAGAGTTATACGCATCTTGCTCGACATGCTCACAAATACCTTCACATGCCTGTTTAGTTCGAACCTTCTTACCCTTGCGCTAAAGAATTCTACAACTGGTGGTCGAGGCACTACAGCTCAGAATTCCTTGATGTTTCGAGCTTTGTTCGTCTGATTGACCAAGATTTTATTGATGTGCAGGAAAAAGTCAAGAAAGGTATATCCACTCATATCAAAGAGATTCAAACCTTTCATAAGCACTTTGAAACTGCCTATCGACCAGATGATGTTAGTCGAACCATTCACGAAGCTGTTGTTACGCTAAAGGAAAAAATTTCAAAGAAACTAGAGACTTTAAAAATCCCTTCGTACGTTTCTCATGAGAAACGTTATGAAGCGGCTTTCGCCTTATTTCCGCCAAAGACTCCTCGATTTCCAACAACTGACTTTTGGAGTGGCTCTTGCCCCTCCATTTCCATATTGGTTTATTTGTGGGGATTCTATAAAAATCCTTCGTCAGCAGTCGAAACCCAAGGCCCAGTGGGTGGTTATGACTAAACATACACTCGACAGTTTCAAAGGGCACCTTCATGTCGGTATTGAAGATGTTCGCATCGAATCTGAAATTCTTGAAGGTCATCACCCTTCGATTTTAGATTCTTTTACCTGAACTCTATTGTTACTAACTTGTAGCAACATGGTTTGTTTTACAGCTGCCCCCAAGAAGAATCCACCTCAACCACGGGTTGAAATAAAGACTGAAATCCGTAAGGTACTTTGCGTGTCTCTCTATTTTTTTACTTTGTTCTTGATTGCTTCTAATACGTCTTGGTACCTTAGGCATCTCACAAGCCACCTCCAACACCTCAAAAGAGGCTAAAAGGAGCCTCTGCTCAAATTATCATCGACTCAGAGGACGATGACGAATCTCCCCCTGAAGAATTACAATTGAAGAAGAGAAAGAGAACCAGCCAAGGGACAGACGTTGTTGGTAACCTATCTGACCCCTCGATGGCTAATGTCTCAAAACTGACTACGCCTACCAGTGGTGGTGCAGAAACCTCCACTAAGGGAGCCTCGACCCTAACTATAGTCCCTATCAAAAGTGACAATTCTAGTCCTGCTGATGAGGACACCAAGGTAATTTATGCCTCAGTTCTCCTTGAAGTCCCAGTTTACTTGCATCTTGTTCCCTTTCATCGTGACTCATTTTCTTTTGATTCAGGCTGATGTTAGTGGATCAAAGCCAACGTTGGACAAGTCTCTTTCCCCAACCACCATCTTAAATAGCCAAGGTGAGCCTACTTACTATCCCACGTCTGATTTGGGCTCTGGCGTGAGTTTATTTGGTGAAATTAACAAACTTGGTCTTGAAACAGCTCCTCCTTCGCCTGCAAGAACTGCTACTCAACAATCCCAAACTGATGGTTCTGATCACGAAGAAGATGATGCACAATAGACTCTTGAGACAACCAATGCAAGAGACATCCCTATGGAGGAAAATACATCTTTAGCTGATGCAGGTACTTCTCCATTGGGCAACACTCTTGGCGTCGAAAATACTGAGCCATCAGGGAGTGAGGACACCGATGAGGACGAAACCATGCATCAATATGAATTGGACGACCATAGTGATGAGAACACTAGCGATGGAATGGATGAAGATAAGGCGGATGATGGTCAAAGTGAGGAGGAGGAAGTTGAGAAAGGCCTTGCCAATGAACCAACCTAAGTTGAGGTTGTTGCTACTCCATTCGCCGCTGTGGCTAAAGAAGGCAAAGCAATGCCCACTATGTGTGGTACGGGTCTTACTGAAATAGAACTCAGTGCCTTAAAAATCAGCAACCCTCGATGGTACATCAAGATCCTTCTTGAAAGTCGGGGGAGTTCTTCTGGAAAGACTCTGAGTACTTCGACTTCCAAAGATCAAGCTTCGAGCAAGCCTGAAGAAAACATCCTTCAGAAGATCAAAGAAAAATCTTCAAGGGTGATATTTTCTCTATCCTACAAATGGACCATGTCACCCACCTTTCTCTGAAGAGTCTCATTCAACAAGTGGACATTCATGCTATTTTCCTTGAATCTGCTACCATTATCTTAGAACTTGGCACCATGATCGACCAAGTCTATGGAGACCTCAAACGACTGCCTCAAATTGAAAAATCTATTTCGACCAAAGCTGGGAGTGAGGCTACTGCTTGGGCTTCTGCTGCTGAGTCTGAGAACAAGGTAGCAGAATTAGAGGAAGCAAAAGAAAAGAACAAGCAAGAGATTGCCTCCAATGAAAAGAACATTTCCTCTTGGGAGCGAAAATTAAGAAACTTCGAAGCAGGATCTCGAAGGCTAAGAAACGGAACGCTGAGCTATCTGCCTTCGATGATTCTGGTCTTTCGAAAGAGCTTGATCATGCCATCACCTTCGTTGAGGAAGCTCGACAACTGGAAGCAGAGGTTGCCCGTCTGAAGTCTAACAAAACCTTGTGTGAAAGGCGCCTTGAACTCCAAAAGTCGAGATATTTTAAAATGAAAGAGAATCTCCACTTTTAGCTTGTTATCATTATTGTAATGTTTTCCTTTTTTGGCCATCATATGCCATAGTCTTTAGACTTGATTATGTAATGTCTCGAGCCATTTTGGCATTTATAAATACCATTTTTGGCTTTGTTTTATGTATTGAATTATTTTATAGAGATTTTAATTTCTTGAAGTGTTGGTTTGTATTTTTTTCAAATACTTTCCATTTACTTTCAAAATTCTCTTATCTTCATTTAATTCTTCGACTTCATAAGCTCCATTGAAGAACACTTGCGTAATTTGGAACGGGCCTTCCCACTTCGAGGACCATTTGCCCAAGGCTTTGACATTTCGATCCATAGGCAAAATTACCCCCCAAACTAAGTCTCCCGGCAAAAAGGTCTTAGCCTTGACCTTTTTATTGTACGATTTTTCTACTCTCTTCTTTTTTCTCTTCAAAAGTTCCAGAGCTTTAAGTCTTTCCTCATATAAATTCACCAACTCATCTAACATCATATTCTAATAAGTCTCACGAAGAATTTCATGATGTCTCTGAATCCTAATTGACTGAAGGTAGATCTCAATAGGTAATACTGCATCGTGGCCAAAAGTCATTCGAAATGGAGTGCTATTGGTGGCTTTTTTGGGAGAGGTTCGACATGCCCAAAGGATCTGGTCTAACGTCTAATGCCAATTTTTTTGGCTTCTTTCCCACATGCTTTTTTATCATCCCAATCACCACTTTATTTGTTGCCTCAACTTGACCAATAGCTTGATCATAATAAGGTGTCGAGGTTAGGAGCTTGAATCCCATCTCCTTAGAAAACTCCTATATCTTTCGACCATGTAAACACTGACCCTTGATCTGTTGTAATTGTTTTTGGTATTCCAAACCTGTAAATGATATACTTTTGAATGAACTCGATAACGTCCTCTTGATCCACCTTTGGTAGAGGTACCGCTTTGATCCACTTTGTAAAGTAGTCAATTTCTACCAGGATATACTTCTGATTTTTGGAGGATGCTGGTCGAATCTCTCCAATCAAGTCCAAAGCCCACCCTCTAAAAGGCCATGGTTTGACTATAAAGTGTAACTCACTTGCTGGGACATGTTGTATGCCTGCGTGGACCTGACATTCCTGGCAGCCCTTGGCGAATTCAATACAATCTTTTAACATGGTAGGCCAATATACTCCTTGACGAAATAATAGCCATTTCATCTTATGGCCTATCTGATGTGCCCCACATACCCTACTATGGACCGTCGAAAGGGCTAGATATGCCTCAGATTCACTAAGGCTTTTAAGTAAGACCCCCTCAGGGGTCTTTTTAAACAACTTGTTTCCTAGAAGAACGTAACTTAGAGCTTAATACTTAACCTTTCACTTTGTAGACGATGATGGATTACGTAAGTACTCGACCAAAGGCTTCCTCCAATCTTTATCCGTCAAACTATCCACTTCAAAAATCTCGAAGCTCTCTTCGTTAGCGTACCCAAACTTCGTGACTTCTAGGTCTGATGGACGTAATCCAATAGACATAACTTTACCCCTAGCTTCGATTGCTTCCTGTAAGTTTTCCTTCGAAATCTTATACCCAAAGGCAATTTGTGCTAAATCATTTGCTACTTGATTATTTAGTCGAGGTATATGTCGAATGTTTTACGTTTCAAATTTTTTCAGTAGTCTGTTGGCTATTACAAAATACATGATAAGATTTTCCTTAACATATTTGTACTCCTTTGTAATTTGCTTTATAATCAACTCTGAATCTCCCATTATTTTGACTCAGGTTGCCCCCAATTCTAACAAAATTTCAAGTCCTGCTATCAAGGCCTCGTATTCAGCTTCATTATTGGAGCAAAGTCCTTCGACTTTATACTTGAATTTTGTTGGAATTCTTTCAGGCGAAATAATTAGCACGCCAATGTCTGTCCCCTCTTTATGGTTAGAGCCATCAAAGTATAGCTTCCAAGGTTCTAGTTCGACGTAATTTAAAGCGCTTTCATTTATGGAGTTGTCGACAATAAAGTATGCTACCACTTGTTCTTTAACTGCCTTCAAAGGCTTATATGTTAAAGAATATTCAGTTAACGCTAGTGCCCATTTACCTATTCGACTATGAAAGATAGGTTTAGACAACATATGTTTGATAACATCATAGTGAGACGAAACATAAACATCAACAGGTTTTATATATTGCTTCAATTTTGTACAAGAGAAATACAAGCATAGACATAACTTTTCTATCATGCTATACCTAGTTTCTGCATCATTCAAAACTCTAATGAGGTAGTCGATGGCTCTTTCGATGCCATTCTCATCCTCTTGAGCCAACATGCTCTCTAAAGTTTTATCTGATGCTGCTATGTATAGCCTCATACTCCTACCCCTATAGGGTGGAGAAGGAATTGGAGGATGGATCAAGTAGTCCTTAATTTTGTCGAAGGCTTCCTGTTGATCTTTCCCCCATTCGAACCCTTCTTTATTGAATCGAAGCAATGGTGAAAAGGCCTGCGCTTTTTCGCTTAAGTTTGATATGAACCTCCTTAAGAAGTTTATCTTACCCAGCAGTGATTACATCTCCCTTTTTGTTGATGGCGCTTTCGCTTCCATGATGGCTTTAGTTTTATTCTGGTTAAATTTGATCCCCTTTTTGTGGACCACAAAGCCAAAGAAATCCCCCGCCTGCACTCAAAACGCACACTTAAGAGGATTCATCTTAAGACCATATCTCCTCATCCTCTCAAAGGATTGTCGAAGATGACCCGAGTTTTCTTTCCCTGAAAAAGACTTAACCACAATATCATCAATGTATATTTGCATGAAAGTCTCTATATAATCATGGAAAATTGAGTTCATTGCTCGTTGATATGTTGCCCCGACATTTTTTAGGCCAAAAGGCATCACTACCCATTCATAGGTGCCTAAGGCTCCAGGACATCGAAAAGCTGTTTCAGGGACATCATCTTCAGCAATGAAAATCTAGTTATAACCAGAGTATCCATCCAACATGTTGAGGTACTCATGTCCTGCGGCGGAATCGACTAGCATTTCTACCACAGACGTAAAATATTCATCCTTAGGAGTTGCTGAATTTAGATCTCTAAAGTTTATGCAAACTCTTAGAGACCCATTCTTTTTTATAACAGGGACAATGTTAGCCAACCATTCGACATACCTAGCAGTGCGGATGAACTTGCATTGAAGGAGTCTTTCGACTTCTTCTTTTATTTTTGAGAGAATTCCCGGGGTGAAACGTCTTAGATTTTGTTTGACTGGCTTCTTCCCAGGCTTGATTGGCAGTTTGTGTTCGACCAACTCTCTCTTCAAACCAAGGATCTCATCATAATCTCAGGCGAAACAATATTTATACTCTCACAGTAGCTGGATGATTTTGACCTTAAGTCGAGGGTCGAGATTGACACTCACTTATGTTGGTCTTTTGATCACCTCTTCTTCTAGATCGACTTCTTCCAATGGGTCATACGCTAGCATCTTGATATCATTTTCCAGTAGATCCTTTTCAAATCCCAGAGGCTCTTCATCATAGATGGCATCAAGCCTTTGGCTTTACTCCCCATCCTGAACCTTGTCAGGTGGTTCTGGGTTGAAGTCCTTACCAGGACCTTCTTGGTGAAAATCTAACTTGGGTTTGTCAGCCATCTGTTCGCTAATAGCCTCCAAAGCCGTCTGAAGTTTGGTTTCAGCCATGTAGGCCGAAATTCTTTTCAGTGTTTCAAACTCAGTCATTCTCACTGAATTTTCTTCCCCATCCTGTGGGGTCTACTGCAGGATTGCTAAGGTATATAAGTCTCTCTCCTGGCACTTCCTTATCCCACCAGAAACCGTCGATGAGTGTAAATATAATAAACATAATGTCTCATCATCCGGGACAAATTCAAAATCCGCTGGGGCGCATGGGGCAATGTTCGCCAAATGTTTGTCGAACTGTCTTTGATCGACATGATTGATAGGTGCTTTGAAGTACCCTTGGTCAGCTTCGATGTTCTCCATTATACCATCTAGCCTCCAAATAGCAATTTGCTGATGCATCAAAGATGGCACTGCACTGATGCCATGTATCCATTCTTGTCCTAAAAGCATATTATAATTAGCCTTTATTTCCACCACCATGAAGACGGTGGGTCTTGTAATCGTTCCAACTGCCAAATCCACCTGTATCATCCCCATTGTCGAGCCAACCTTTCCTTCGTAGTTTGACAGGACCATATTATGTGGCTTGGCGTCAATGCCATATTTGCCAATTTTATTCAGTAAGAAGTGTGGCATCAGGTTTAGCGTTGCGCCACAATCCACTAAAATCTTATTTAATGGCATATTTTCCACTTTTTCGGTGATGTAAAGAGGCTTCAAATTATTTTTCATTGCCTCTGTAGGTCGCTTGAAGAAGGCATTCTGCTCTTCTACGCAGCCGTTGTTCATAAAGCAATAGCATGCAGGTTTGTGTGCCGCCATTTCTGCCTCAGTGTAGGCATCTAGATTTTCAACCTCTGTGATTCTGTCAAAATCCCTGAGCATTACAGATACTATATTGACCAGGATGTCTAACGAGGCATCAGAGTTAGAATTGAATTTATCTGTCATCTCTTCGTCATCTTCGACCGTCCTTTCATGTTCGACCTCCTGAGAGGGGAACAATTTTTGTCCCACAGGCATTTTTTCAGTAATTTTGAGTTGACCCCCTTTGTTTTCAGCAGGGGCATTAGTGCTGGATTCTCCCTGATTCATTGATGAGGCCTCCTTAAGAGCCTTCCTCCTTCTTTGTTCCCTTCTCTGCTGAGATCGTGACATCGGGTATTTTCCTTTGTAATTCTCATAGATATGTGCGGTCTTAGAGGATTGGAAGTCTTTTCGATAGGTGATCGATGAACCTTGATTTACTTTGAAATTCTTCCATTTCTGTTGTCCCTTTTGTCTGTCCTCATTAAGTCTGACCCACTTGCCGTTAGAAATCTCGGCAAATGGCTTAAAGGTAGCAGACCTTGCCCTGAGAGCTCTAGTATTAGGCTCATATTTTCTTGGATCACTACTTCGAGGGTCAAAGTTAGGGCTCTCCCATTTCTGTTTTGTCTTTCGCATCCCCTCGAGCTTCTGGGCAGCCTTCTGATCGAAGATTGCACTACATCTGGGGCACAACATGACGACATACCCTTTCTTTTGGCACCAATGGAGGAATTTGACAATGGTCTCCTCATGTCTTGGATATGCCATTTTGTTGTATTCCTCTTGGAAACTTAACTCGTCGTTTTCCATGGTCTCGTGTTGTGTTATTTCAACCATATTCACATCCATGTTGACATCATTATTCAGGTCCAGCCTGCGGAGGTCCAACTCAAGGCCTTCAGCAGCCTTATCCATCATATTAAAACCATTTGCAGCTTCTTTGGTTACCAGCATCAGGCTGGAGCCTTTTCATGAGTGTTTTTGGGGTATCATGCTCAAAGCTTCATTCATGAGTGTTTTTAGGGTATCATGCTCAAAGCCTACAGTGACCTTGGCCAGCATAGTTTCATTGGCGAAATCTTCAGTGATTTCCACCATGTTAATCGAAAAATCAAAGCCATCAGCAACTTCGACCATATGTGCCTTTGTGGGCTCAGTATAGTGGCCATCCGCCACTTATAGTGGATCAGTGTCAATTTTCATTTGGCTATTGATTTTCTTTCCAAACTTCAATCTTCCTTCTTGGATAGCATTCTGCATCAAATCTCTGAAAAGAAAACATTGAGACGTTTTATGACCCAAAAAATTATGGTATTTACAAAACCGTCTCTTTTTTCTCGATTCTAAAGGTGGAATTTTAGCACCAATCGGTAATATCATTTGCCCATCTTTAACTAAAAAATAAAAAATTTCATCACATTTAGTCATATCGAAAGTATATGTTTTCTTTGGAAATTTTTCATTCTTTTCAGATTCGACAAAAGTTTTTCCATTTGGGGGAGCTAATACTTTGCAAGCATAAGGAGGACCCTGCTTTAATTTAGCAACATCTATTTCATTATCGTCGAAATATAATGACTCATCATGTGCACCTTCGATATTTTCATTATATTCGACGTAAGCCACCTTCTTACTCTTATTAAATTTGGCCTTTTCGTCTTTAAGACGCTCTAGCTGTCGAACCCTATCAGCTAGTTGAGCCATATCTCTCAGATACTGGGTATCTAGTTTCTTCCTAATAGAGTAATCGAGGCCACCAGCGTCCATTTCGACTAACTTGTGTTCAGGTACTTGAGTAAAACACCTAGCTTTGAGCAGTCGGAACCTATTTAGATCATCCTCTATTGGCTTGGAAAACTTTCGTTTTATACTAGCCAATTCCTTCAAACTAATCTTGGTTTGCCCCATATAGAATTGTTCATGAAATAAACGTTCCAACTGGGTCCAGTTACAAACTGAGTTAGGGGGTAAGGTTGTAAACCAAGTGAAAGTGTTTTTAGTGAGAGAGCTTGGAAAGTATTTTATCCTAAGGCTTTCATCATTTGCAATCTCTCCGGCCTCGATCCTATATCGGGCAACATGTTCAGCAGTACATTTCATCGTATCTCCTGAAAACTTGGTAAACTTTGGCACCTTCGTCCTAGGAGACAATTCTGATAGGAGAATATACTCTACTATTGGTGACGTATAATTTGGCCTAGTGAAACCGGAGTTTACCCCATTTCGAGCCATTATTCTTTCGACCATGGCTGCTAAGTTGTTATCGACGACTATGTTGTTGCGTCGAACCTGTTGTACGACATTGTCTGTATCTTAGTTTTGATTCACCATAATTACTTTTGGGTCTCTTTCTACCAGAATTGGTACTTGGACCCTTTGGGGTTCGACTCTGAGAGGCTCGAGTCTAGGGAGTTTGACCCTCCCTTGGTTTTCTAGATTAGCCTCAGGTAGGTTCCCTAAGTCTTGTCATGGAATGCTTTCCACAATAGCTGTATTTCTGACAGTGGCTGGCACACCCATAAATTCTGCCAGCCATGCTAATTGTACTGCTAACTGTTGGTTAGTCTGAGTAGTATTTTGGATCAGAGGTTGAAAGATTTCCCCCATAGTTTAGGGTAAGGTTTGGACCATTTGCAGGTTGCTCTCATCCATTTGCTGCCTCAAACAAGCTATCAAAGTATTGGTCAGATTAGGGTCTTGAGTGGAATACCACACACCTATACTTTGATTGTTTCGGCCAACATTTATCCCAGACCCCGACCCTTGTAATGGCGAAGCCATCACATTCTCTGAGAAAATCGGGGGAGCATTTTGGAGGCCTTGCATTACTGTTGTTGGCCTTCCATATGGTGGGTTTTGGTAATGGTTGTGAAAACCCTGGAGGAAAAAATGTCTAGACGTCGAAGTCCCTCCTGGCGAAGTTTGGGGATTCGACGCTTGAGGCCCAACATACTATAACACTGGTTAGGTGTAGTCCCTTATACTTGTCGACCCTGATCTCAACACTAATGGCACTGTTTCAGACCTAACAGGAGGCAGTATCTGTTCCCCTGTCGAAGGTACTGAGGGTGGAACTACATCACTCCTAGACACATCTCGAGGATTGGTGTTACTAGGCTGGAGATTAGAGCCATCTCCTTGAAGGTTTGGGTTATTTGGATGATTAACATCTGTTGCCATTTCCCTAGTGTAATTTTTTCTTGGTCTTTCTTCGTTTGTAGCGGCTATCTTACCACTTCTTAATAACATGCAACGAATTTTTATCAAAGACAATAACAATTGTAGTGTTTGCAAACTTTTACAAAAATTTGAAGAATTTTTAGCACGGCCCCACCGGGTGTGCCAATTAGTTTCCCTTGAAAACTGGAAAACAACCGCTGATCTTCCAAATCTAACTTTGGTGACTCACAGGATCGATCAGATTGATCCTAGGACATGTGCTAAATTCTACTTGAAAGAAAACTATCTAAAACTAAACACTTCGACAGCGTTTTTGAGGAAAAGGTTAATGTAAAAGTAAGGTTCGACTGAAACGAAAGGACATGAATTTGTAGGAAACAAAGTAAAAAGCCTTTAAAGCATTTAAACAAAGTAACGTAGAATGCAAGAAAAAATGTAAATTGCAAGGAAGTAAAGATAAACTCTTTAAGATTAAGCAAAATAAGTTTCATTAAAATATAGAAATGGTGTTTTTACATGACGTACATTCTCCTAGAACTCTTTTCTCTACACTCGAATACTTTGAGTAAATGTTGGATTGACTTGTACAATAGTAAATTACAACACACTAAATTCTATTGCTAGAACCCTTATTTATAATAATAAGATTAACTGCCATTAACCTCCTAAAATGATCAGCCCTTGACAAGTATCACGTTGCATGTAGTTGCTTGCTGGATATGCGCCACTTGTTTTGTTCAGCAATGAGAAAGCATAATCACTCCCTCCTTTATTTGAATTTCAAATTCAACAAATATTTAGCCAGCAGCCTCAGTCGAAGGTGGCATCTTTAATATTTGGAAATATTTTCTAAGTCTCAAATACTTAAATAATTTAGCCTACTCGAAGGTCTCTCCACTCAAAGATTTTTCATACTTCTTCAAGAGTTTAATATTTCATCCAAACATTTTAATTTAGTATGGGCGTCGAATTTGCGAGCGAACAGCCGCCTCAGAGACTTGGTTATGCAGATATTATAGGTTTTTGCCTTAATCTTTGCAAGTGAGGTACTTGAGGAAGAACCTAGAGATTAAAATGAAGCTATGAGGAGTCGAAATAAGACTGAATGGTGAAAAGCCATGGATGACGAGATGAAACCTTTTCATGATAATAACAATTGGGAACTGATTGAGAAATCTGAAGCAGTAAGGTTAGTCAGTTGTAAGTGGATTTTCAAGGTCAAGGAAGGAATCAAAGGAGTGATGTCGAAGCGCTTTAAGGCAAGACTGGTTGCTAGGAGGTTCACTTAGAAAGAAGGTGTCGACTTTAATGACGTGTTCTCACCTGTTGTAAAGCATAGATCCATTCGAATATTTTTATCCATGGCGGTGAAGTTCGACCTGGAACTTGAGCAAATGGATGTGAAGACAAAATTTTTGTATGGTGATCTAGACGAAACGATCATGATGCGTCAACCTAAAGGGTATGTAGAAAAGGATAAGGAAAATCATGTATGCAAGCTGAATAGGTTGTTGTATGGTCCGAAACAATCTCCTCGACAATGGAACAGGAGATTTGACAAGTTCATGGCACACATTGGTTTCACCAGGAGCCAGTTCGACCACTGTGTTTACTTCATATTTTGACCTAAAAACTCACTTGTTATTTTGTTGCTTTATATGGATGATATCCTCAGAGGTAGCAATAATGTCGAGGATGTGATGAAGGTGAAGGCTGAACTCAAGTAAGGAGTTCAAAATGAAGGATTTGGGAGCTGCCACTAGGAATCTTGGAATTGACATCCAGAGAGATAGAAAGCAGTAGAAGTTGTTGTTATCTCATTAGAAATACCTACGAAAGCTTCTCGACAAGTTTGGTAGGTCGAATTCAAAGCATGTTGTGACTCCAACAAATCCTCAGTTTAAGCTTAGTACTACTCAAAGTCTGAGTACTGAAGCTGAAAGAATCTATATGAGTAGCATTCCATATGCTAGTGTAGTAGGTTCTTTGATGTATGTTATGGTCTGTACAAGGCCAGACATAGCGTATGGTGTGAGCCTTGTAAGCAGATATATGGCCAATCCTGGAAAGGCACACTGGCAAGTTGTAAAGTGGAGTCTCAGTAACATAAATGAGTCTTGATTTATGGTGGATCCTATGGTGATAGTAAAGTGGAAATCGAAGGGTTTGTCGACTCTGATTATGCAGGTTATATGGATTCTAGAAAGTTTATTTCTGGATATGTGTTCACTATGTTCGACACACAATTAATTGGAAAGCAACGCTCAAGAAGGTTCTTGCCTTAACAACCACTAAAGCATAATATATTTCCCTCATTGAAGTTGTGAGAGAAGTATTGTGGCTTGAAGGTTTTACAAAGGAGCTAAAACTTCAAGGTCGAAGTATCACTGTTAAATGTGATAGTCATAGTGCAATACACCCGTCGAAGAGAGATAATCGAGTGTGGTAAAGCTAGGTGCTGAAGGTTTCGTCTGATGATAATGTTGCTGATATGATCACCAAGACATTATCAAGTTGCAAGTTTTTCCACTGTATGCAGTTGATAAAGTTACACGATGAAATCTAGTTTATTCCCTGTTGTTTGTAGAGTTAGATCTAAGGTGGAAATTTATGAGATTTTGGGTCGAACTCTAGCTTTGTCGAGGAATAATTTTCATGTGTTTCGGCAGGAGACAAGCATGAAGTCGAAGTTGGGTAACATGTTGATGTCAAAGGCTTGCATACTGTAGTTGAAGCTAGTTCTAGTACGTAATGTCGAAATGTAATGTTGACTTATTATGTCGAATTGGGCCTTGTGTTAAGGATCCAATTTGTAAGTTAGCTAGTTAGTTTATAAATAGGCTAGATCACTCAGGTTGTTGAGTGAGACCAATTGTGTTATTCACTTGTAATCTTTTGTAATATTGAGAAAGTGAATAGTATAACAATTTGCCATAATCCTTCTCCTTCTTTCTTCTTTATCCTTTCTTCTTTCTCTCTTTGTTCTAACCGTTTTTCATTGTTCACCCAAGAACTTTGTTTCTCAATCTTGATTTGTTGAAAGATATCGTTTGTGATCACAACACTAACCGTAGTAGAATTAGTGTTACCGAAGGTGTATTTGGTAGTAGTGAAGTGTGTTTGAATGAGGTAATTGAGAATTTGTAAGGAATTCAAAATTCTAAGCAATTTAAATAATTTAATTGAAATTCATTCATTTTAAAATTCTTTTGTTTAGATGAAATATTAAAATGATTCATTGTTAAATTTTTTGGGTCATTTCTATAAATTTTAAAACTTTTAAACCAAAATTAAAATATGAAAAATAGGGACTAATTTGTAATTTTTGAAAATTTAAAGAGATTAATTTGTAAATTTTAAAAAATTTTAGGAATTTATTTGCACTTTTTAGAAAATTTGTGAATTTAAATTTTTTTTTATATGAGGACCATCTTGTAAAATTTAAAAAATTAATAATAAATAATTGAACAATTGCATGATATAGAGTGAAGGAGTAATTTCAAATTCTTTAGTTTTTGATGTCATTTAAAATTCCTTAAATTTAACTTGAATAAAATACTTCATAAATTTACATCGTTTTAACAATTTTCTATATTTTTTATCCAAACAATAGATTTTGGTCAATTCATTTTAAATTTCTTCATTTTAAAAAACTATTAACCCCATTAATATTTTTTTTCATTTTTAATTATTCAAGAGGATGTTTAATTTTAGTTAACATTTTTTATAACTAACACCGACCATCAAGAAAAATCCATATTTTTAATCTTAAAAAAATTTCAATATCATAAAAGAATTCAGCAACGCTAAATTGATCAACCAATACTCTCCCAGTTTTTGTCAATACGAAGAACTTTAGGGTATGTGTAGATTTATTGTATGAGATGAAATAAAATAGAATGAAATAATAATTAATATGATTTTATTATTTAAAATTTTAAATAATAAATATAATGAAATGGAATACAAGGTACTCTCTTTCCCAATTTCCCACTCCATTTCGTTTCCTCATGTTCTCTCTAACTTTTTTCACCCCAATTTCTTCTACACGAACTTGTTCTAGAGTTGACTACACCAACTTTGACACTAATATTTTCTATATTTACTTTTTTTAATCTAAACTCTAAGAACACAGGTTTCAATTCTCCAACCATTAAAATATTTAAACGATCACCATGTATTTTTTTTTTTGCTTATTTATTATTTTCAATTAGTTAGGGGTATGAATTAACCACACTTAGTAACGTGAATGTATATAAAAATGATGAATAATAGTATCTATGTATCACGGTCGTTTTTGCGGTAACTTTTTCTTAAAATCTTGATCTAAACTATCATTAATTTATTCAATAAATTTATAAAATAAAATCAAAACTTTTTATTTATAGTGAATTGTAGTGTACTCCAGTGTGCATGAGAAATCTCATAGTCTAGTCTATATCCTCTATTATTGATTGACTTGTTCCCGCCAATATATTATTACATATTCACACTTGCAAAGTAAGAATTCTCATTTTTCTTCTTCTATTTTTAATTATACTATTACAAAAGTCGAAGCTATTTAGTGGAATAAGATTGATTGTTGTTTTATTACATATTTGTTCAGATTCTGAATTTGGAACATACGCATTTCTCCTGTTATATGTGTGAGCAGCCACTGTCTAGGTATCATGATTGATATTCCATTTGTTCCTTTGAACATATCTGCAACAAAGATGAATTGAGATTTAGGTACCCATACACGTATGGGTCCTTTCAGGTTAGTTTTAACAGATTTTCTCCTATTTTTTCCTTTTGCTTTGTAAGAAGGTTTAGCTTTACTCCAATCATTTTGATTCAAAGTGTTTTGACTGGAGTTATTCTTAACCTTAGCAGCAAAATTGACCTTATCTTGTGATTCAGAACTGTTGAATATTGATGTCATTAGAACACCTGATTTATCAGGTTCTGTTATAACAATGCCTTTTAACTTCTGATTAATAGGTTCAATTAGATCCATTGCTTTAGCAGCAGGAACAAAATGGTTACTTAGCACGGTTTGAGTAATGCTAGATGAACAGGAATTTTGAAGCATTTTTAAAGAGTCATTAGTACTAGTGCAACCTTCATCATACCCTAATACTTCTTTATTATATTTTTCGACTCCATAAATCATAGATGCAAGTTTGATATGATCAATTCCAGATGTGATAAATTTATGAAAAGCTTGATAATGTTTACCCAGAGATGAACACTCATTTTGAAATATACTGACTTCTTTTAATTCTTCCCTTAAAATGGAGTTATCTCTTTTAAGGATCTTAATTTAACTAGTTTGATTCTTGCAAAGATCTAGAAGATTGTTAGCACATGAAATAAAGTTAGAGTAAGAGAATACCTCATCTTCGATTTTAGACTCAGATAGAAGTCCTTCATTAGATGAGTGGGCCATTAGTGCTAGATTAGCATTATCTTCTTTTTCCGACTCTTCTTCATCCATCTCTTCCCATGTTGCCATGAAATTATTTTTGAACCTATTTATGAAATTATCCTTCTAATAACTTCATTTTCTCTAACTGTCCTTCAGAGGTTCAGGACAATCACTTCTAAAGTGACTTGTTTTGTTGCAGTTGTAGCAGATCATGTCTTCATCTTTGAAGTTAATCTTTTTTTTGCTTTTAGAAAATCTTCTGCTTCTTCTGGACATTTATTGAATTCCTCTAATGAAGCACACCATGTCTTCATCATCAGATCTTCCATCAGATTCTTCTTTAGACGATTCATCAGCTTTACTAATTTTAGAAGATCTTCTAGACTTATCACCAGATTTTTCAGAGGCCAATCTCAATGCGAGAGACTTAAACTTCTTTGAAGTTTCATCTCCATTAATTTCCATCTCGTGACTTTGAAGATTGCTAATTAGACTTTCAAGGGACATCGTATTCAGATCTTTAACTTCCTGAATTGTTGTTACTTTAGGTCTAAACTTCTAAGGAAGACTTCTCAAAATTTTCTTCACATGATCAGCTGTTGAGTAGCTTTTGTTCAGCACTTGAAGGCCTGAGACAAGAATTTGAAACCTAGAAAACATGGTTTCAATATCCTCATCTTCCTTCATTTTGAATAACTCATACTTCTGTATCAATAAGCCAACTTTGGCTTCTTTGACTTATTGATTCCCTTGATAAGTAAAACACAACGATTCAAAGATAGTATTTGCATAAGACTTAGCAATGATTTTTAAATACTCAGCATGTGAAAGTGCATCAACCAGAATACCTCTGACTCTATGATGTTTCCTGTAGATTTTCTTTTGAGCAGGAGTTAAAGTTTTTCTGTCAGCAACCATACTAACACTGTCTACCAGAATGTCAATGACATCTTCAAGAATATCCCATAACTCATCATCGAGTCTAATAATATACGTATACATCTTGCTTTTCCACCATTTAAATTCAGCAGAGTCACCATTGAATACAGAAGGTTTAACAATGTAATGATTTCTCTCAGAGCTATTATAATCATAGGGAATCCCCCTTGAGGTACTAGGATTAGTAACCTTAAGATCCATATTTTTCTCGTTGGATCTTTGACTGTACCACTATTAAGTGTTACGCACAGAGCTTGCTCTGATGATGCCAACTGAAGGTGAGAAAAATACACAAGAAGGGGGGGGGGGGTTGAATTGTGTTTTGCAAAAATTAGATTTACTTCTGAACCAGAGTTCTGATTCTAAAAACCGAGTTCAGAATCTGATATGGTGCAACGGAAATAAAAACAGAAGTAAGGTAAAAATAGCAAAGAACACATAGTAGTTATCTTAGTTCCTCTCTCAACTGAGAGTACTCTAGTCCCCTTTCCAAGAATTTTTTTTCCCATTATAATCAACCCGATTACACTTGCTTATACACACTTGTATAAGACTTTTCTTTTTGCTCAGACCACTTGTCCAAGGCTTCCTTACTTAGAGCTCGTGTCTAAGACTTCCCTTTGCTCAATCAGCTCCTGACCGAGACTTCTTGATCAGTGCATTTTGATGCACCTTCATCTATGTTTAGACTTAAGCATTTCTATAATTTGGTTTGTTTATTTTGCTATTTTATAATGTTTTTACAATTCAATTTATTTTCAGCCTTATTTGATTTTCGTTTGTTATTTTCAGCATTAGCAGCTTTTAATAAAAAATTCATAACTGGAGTTACAAGAATCGGATCGAGGTGTTCTACCAGTTGTTGGAAAGCTAAGAAAAAGATCTACAACTTTCATGTTGCACGAAGAAGCTGATTTGGATTTCTTGAGTCTCGAATAATTCGTTGAAATTTCTGACTATAATAATTTAGTTGTTTTTTCCTATTGGGCCTGATTTATGTTTCCGACCCAGTTGAGTGTGTAATACAAACTTTATTCTGTTTATAAGATTGCTTCCATGCTACAGTAACAGCTACCCTAGTTTTTCCGAAATTTCTTTTGCTTTTCATGTTTTCCATGGCGAATTAATCCTGAGGGAAAATCTGCCGGTTTCGAATCCCGTAATCCTTTGAGGTTTATTATAATTCCGATTTAATTTAATTCCGTTCCAATTCATTTTATAATTTTTGTTTGCTTAACTAGTTCTTATAAAATAAATTGGGTTTAATTCGATTGATCGATGTTCCTTACCTTAATCGTGGATTTACTTAGCTTTTTCGTTAATTTGCGCCATCTTTAACCATCTGCTTAATTCGGTAATTAGGAATATAAGTCGTGTGGTATTGTCGATGTTTGTTTTTCAATATTGAAATCAAAAGGGATTGGAACCGCTTGGGGAATTGGAATTGTAATAACCGATGATAAGCTGGGAGTCGAACCGGTATATTAACCTGTTTTAATCACTTATTTTACTGTTTATTTTCTTAATCAAATCATAAATCAAAACAACCCCCTGTCACACCCTCATTTTCATCTTTAGCCTTTATACCCTACATTCGCCATATCATACATTGTTCTATTGCATATCGAGTATGTGGGTTCATAAGGTATAGATTGGGTCGATTTGTTATTTTTCATTTCAAATGAGATTGATTTCCTATCATGGAATACATGGAAGAAAAGGTTCATCACCTAAGGCTTGATATAAGTTGGAAAGTCTGTAAGAACACAGATTGTTTCTTAGTAATATCTCTATGTTTTGATGATAACACTTATGAATTTTGTATTCAAGAATTATATACTCTAAATTTATTCTAGACTGTTTGCTACAGGTACTAAAGAAAATATTCTTAAAGAGCAAATTTGGATCTGAACAATGATATTATGAAAGGCTTCAAAGGTTCAAGAGCATCTTAAATGAAGATCTGAACGCTGTCTCCAGAAGAATCTGAGTGCTGTCTACTGAAGATTCTGAAGCAGAAGCCTCTAAAGAATAGAAGACTCTGAGAGTTCAGAAGCTTAGTCATCAGAAGACTCTGAAGATACTGCGCTGCATAGTATTGAGAATCTGATATAGAAGACTCTGCTCTGACAGAACTACACGCTCAAGCACACAAGCTGCATATACTCTGATTCAGCATAATCTGAAGAACATCCCAAGACTCTGAAGATCTAGAAGATCTTTACTCTGGAGATTCTGAAGATCCAGACTCTGATGTTGATAGCTGAACTTACTTAGTGAAGAAGATTTGAATATGTTCGTTGGCATATCTCAACAACTCTTTCCTCTTTTATGCTAGACACAAGAACACAGACAAAAAGGTTTTATCTGTGCATTCCATTCTAAGGAAAGTTTCTGCAACGTGAAGACAAAAGGCGCCAGGCATTTTCAGCACAGCCTCCAACGTAAAGACAAAAGGCACCAGGCTTTTTCAGCACAACCTCCAACGTTGAGAAGACTTTATGGATCTAAGTGCCTATATAAAGAAGTCCACTCCATCTTCTTCATAAGACGAATTTCTTGCAAAAATCACTTATCAAAGCTAAATCTCTCAAAAGCTCTTTTATTCTATTTGCTGTAACATTGTTCTTAAACTTAAGAGAAATATCACAGTTGTGATAATAGCTTTTTAGAAGCATTCTTACTCTTGTAATAGTTTTACATTGATTGTAAAAGGTTTCCTTAAGAGGATCCAGTTGGGATCAGTAGCTCTTGAGAAGACTAAGAACAGTTGTTCTTAGGTGTTACTATTGTAATCTGTTTGATTAAATAGTGGATTAAGTCCTTGACTGAGAAAGGAAAATCACTCTTGAGAGGGTGGACTGGAGTAGTTGAGTTCAACGAACCAGGATAAAAATAACTGTGTTTGAATCTTTGATTATTTGTCATACTTATTCAACCCCCCCCCCCTTCTAAGTATTTTCTCACCTTCAGTTGGCATCAGAGCTCCGGTTCTGCGTGTGCTACCACTTAACCGTGTCAGTAAAGATCCAGTGAGAAAAGTTACTTTGATATATATTTGTTTGTCATTATGGGTGATGCTTCTACATCCAATTGTAACAAATATGAAGGGGATAGAATCAGCACAAAGCCTCCTATGTTTGATGGAGAGAAATTTGATTACTGGAAGGACAGGATAGAAAGTTTCTTCCTTGGTTATGATGCTGATTTGTGGGACTTGGTCATTGATGGCTATGAACATCCTACAAATGAGGATGGCAAGAAAATTGATAGAAAATCAATGACAGAAGCCCAGAAGAAGGATTTCAAAAATTACCATAAGGCTAGGACAATATTGCTTAATGCAATCTCTCATACTGAGTATGAAAAGATTACTAACAGAGAAATAGCTCATGGAATGTTTGAGTCACTTAAAATGACTCATGAGGGAAATTCTCAAGTGAAGGAGACCAAGGCTCTGGCGCTTATACAGAAGTATGAAGCGTTCAAAATGGAAGAATCTGAAAATATAGAAACTATGTTTTCTAGATTTCAGATCCTCACAGCTGGTCTAAAAGTTCTGGACAAGGGATAGTCCACATCAGATCATGTAAAGAAAATCAGCAGAAGTCTACCTACCAGATGGAGACCAATGGTGACTGCCTTGAAGATGGCTAAAGATCTGAACAAGATCTCTTTAGAAGAACTCATCAGCTCACTGAGGAGCCATGAAATTGAGCTTGAGGAAGATGAACCTCAAAAGAAAGAGAAAGGTAAATCTATTGCTTTAAAATCTAATAAATCTGCTAAAGCTTTGCAGGTTATTGAAAAAAGCTCTGAAGGATCTTCTTCTGAAGAAGAAGATGAATTATCCATGTTGTCCAGAAGGATCAACAAACTCTAGAAGCACAAGGGAAAGAAGTTCAACAACTTCAGAAAATCTGATCATAGAAAGGAATCTTCTGGGCACAGAAGATCTGGCAAGAAAGAAGTTGTATGCTATGAGTGCAAAGAACCTGGGCATTACAAGAATGATTGCCCCAAACTTCAAAGAGAAAAACCCAAGAAGAAGTTTGACAAAATTAAGAAGGTTCTGATGGCAACATGAGATGACTCAGATGAATCTGAATCATCTTCTGAATCAGAAGAAGAATGTGCTAATGTTGCACTGATGGCCAGCATAGAAGATCAGGAGGAAGGAACTTCAGGATCTGAATCTGACTCTGACGCTGAAGAGGTAATGGCTAAACTTACTAAAGAAGAACTTATCAAAGTGTTATCAGAAGTTCTGAAAAGCTATAACAATATTAAGCTCAAATACAAGAAGCTGAAAAGCAGTCTTGAATCTGAGATTGATCTTCTGAAGACAGAACTTGTTGAGCAAAAAGAAATTAATCTGAAAATCAAAAATGACTTTGAAATAGCTCAACAAGAATCTGAATCTGAGACTAAGTCATGTGAAAACATTTTAGAAAAATATGACTCTAGCTTTCAGAGATTCCTTACTAAGAGCATAGACAGAAGCAAGATGGCTTCTATGATCTATGGTGTTAGTGGGAACAACATAAGAGGTATTGGATATGAATCTTCCTCTGGAAGTAATCCAAAATCTGTTGACAAACTCTTCATCAAGAAGACACCTCTGTACTCTCAATTTAAGTTTGGTCACTTAAATGACATTAAACACACAAGCTCTGAGAAGAATACTTATGTGTTTAAACCCAAGGCAAGTCAGAATAAACATTATGTTGAAAAATAGAAGTTTAGACAAACCTACAAACCAACTAACCCTAAAGGACCCAAGAAGATCTGGGTACCTAAGAGCAAAATAATCCCTGTTGCAGATGTTCTTAGCAGCAGGGTCAGGACGCCAGTCATGGTACCTGGACTCTGGATGCTCACGACACATGACATGAGAAAGGTCTATGTTCCAAAGCCTGGAACTTATATCTGGAGGTGACGTGAAGTTTGAAGGGAACCAGAAAGGCAAGATCATTGGATCTGGCACTATTGGAAATGGTAAACTTCCCTCTATAACTAATGTTTTACTTGTTGAAGGCTTAAAGCATAATCTATTGTCCATAAGTCAATTAAGTGACAATGGTTATGATATTACCTTCAATCAACAATGTTGCAAAGCTATTAGTCAGAAGGATGGCTCTATCCTATTTAGTGGTAAGAGGAAAAACAACATTTATAAAATAAATCTTTCAGAACTTAAAGTTCAGAATGTTAAATGCCTCTTGTCTGTTAATGAAGAGTAATGGGTCTGGCACAGAAGATTGGGGCATATTAATATGAGACGTATATCTCAGATTAATAAACTTAATCTTGTCAGAGGACTTCCTAATTTGAAGTTCACCTCAGATGTTCTTTGTGAAGCATGCCAAAAAGGGAAGTTTTCAAAATCATCTTTTAAATCAAAAAATGTTGTTTCTACTTCCAGACCACTAGAATTACTTCATATTGATCTGTTTGGACCAGTGAAAACTGCATCCATCAGAGGCAAGAAGTATGGATTAGTCATTGTTGAGGACTATAGTAGATGGACATGGGTAAAGTTCTTAAAACACAAGGATGAGTCACATTCTGTGTTCTTTGACTTCTGCAAGCAAGTCCAGAATGAAAAAGATTTCAAAATTATAAAAGTCAGAAGTGATCATGGTGGTGAATTTGAAAATAAATATTTTGAAAAATATTTTAATGAAAATGGCATTGCTCATGATTTTTCCTGTCCTAGAACTCCACAACAAAATGGAGTTGTAGAGAGGAAAAACAGAACTCTGCAAGAAATGGCCAGAACCATGATCAATGAGACAAATCTGGCAAAACACTTTTGGGCAGAAGCAATCAACACATCCTGTTACATTCAGAACAGAGTGTCTGTAAGACCTCTTCTGGAGAAGACTCCATATGAACTGTGGAAGAACAGAAAGCCCAACATTTCATATTTTCATCCTTTTTGATGTATTTGTTATATGTTAAATACTAAAGAAAATATGAACAAGTTTGATTCCAAAGCACAGAAGTGTTTCATGCTTGGATATTCTAAACGCTCTAAAGGCTACAGAGTATACAACACTGAGACACAGATTGTGGAAGAATCTATTCATGTCAGATTTGATGATAAGCTTGGCTCTGAAAAGCCAAAGCAGTTTGAAAGTTCTGCAGATAGAGAAGTGATTCTCACAGACTCTGAAGGCTCAGAGGCAGAAAATGCTAAAGAGAAGGAATATGAAGCAACTCCAGATGCTATTCCCTTATCTTCTCAATTGGACAACTTACACATTTCTGAAAGATCAAATGTCAGAGGATCTTCTTCCAGAATCAAGGCATCTCACCCAGAAGATGTGATTATTGGAAAGAAAGATGATCCAATCAGGACAAGATCCTATCTCAGAACATCTGAATGTTCATTGTTTGGCTTAGTGTCAATAATTGAACCAACATCTGTGGATGAGGCTCTGAAAGATAATGAATGGATTATTTCCATGCAAGAAGAGCTAAATCAATTCACCAGAAATGAAGTTTGGGATCTGGTTCCTAGACCTAAAGGATTCAACATTATTGGAACAAAATGGGTTTTCAGGAATAAGTTGAATGAAAAGGGAGAAGTTGAAAGGAATAAGGCAAGGCTGGTTGCTCAAGGTTACAGTCAGCAAGAAGGAATTGACTATATAGAGACTTATGCTCCTGTTGCCAGGTTAGAGTCTATACGTTTACTCATTTCTTTTACTGCACAGAATAACATCATTCTATATCAGATGGATGTTAAAAGTGCCTTTCTTAATGGTATTATAGAAGAGGAAGTATATGTCCACCAACCTCCTGGTTTTGAAAGTGAAAACTTTCCAGATCATGTTTTTAAACTAAAGAAATCTCTTTATGGTTTAAAACAAGCTCCCAGAGCTTGGTATGAGAGGTTGAGCAATTTCCTTCTGGAGAAAAATTTTATCAGAGGAAAAGTGGATACAACTTTATTCTGCAAAACTCTTAAGAAAGATCTGTTGATTTGTCAAATATATGTAGATGATATTATTTTTGGATCAACAAATATTATGCTTGGAAATGAGTTTTCTAAATGTATGCAGGCAGAGTTTGAGATGAGCATGATGGGAGAATTGAGATTCTTCTTGGGAATCCAAGTCAACCAGACTCCAGAATGCACCTACATACATCAGACCAAATATGTTAAAGAGCTTCTGAAGAAGTTCAACATGGTTGATAGTAAGATGGCAAAGACTCCAATGCACCCTACAAGCACTCTTGGTAAGAAGAGGTAAGTAAGAAGGTAGATCAGAAACTCTACAGAGGTATGATAGGATCTCTTCTATACTTGACTGCTTCTAGACCTGATATTTTGTTTAGTGTCTGCTTATGTGCAAGATTCCAATCAGATCCTAGAGAATCACACTTAACAGCTGTTAAGAGGATTCTAAGGTATCTGAAAGGTACTACTAACATGGGTCTGTGTTACAGAAGATCTGATGAATTTTCATTAGTTGGATTCTGTGATGCTGATTATGCTGGAGACAGAGTTGAACGTAAAAGCACTTCTGGAAGCTGTCAGTTTCTTGGAAGTCATCTGATCTCATGGTACATCAAGAAGCAACCCACTATTGCACTTTCAACTACAGAGGCAGAATACATTGCTGCTGCTGGATGTTGTACGCAGATGCTCTGGATGAAGAGTCAGCTAGAAGACTATCAGATCTATGAGAGTAATCTTTCTATTTTCTGTGATAATACTTCTGCTATATGTTTGTCAAAAAATCCAATCTTACACTCTAAGGCTAAACATATAGAAATTAAACATCACTTCATCAGAGACTATGTTCAGAAGGGTGTAATAAATCTAGCTTTTGTTGATACAGATCATCAATGGGCTGATATTTTTACAAAACCCCTTGCTGAAGATAGGTTTAAGTTCATTCTGAAAAATATTTGTATGGATTTTTGTCCAGAGTAATATTTATCAGAGGCAACTTATCAGATGCAAAATGTTTAAAGATCTGAAGTATTTCATCTGATTATTTGTTCATTTATCTTTGATTGATTTATTTGTGTGAAACTCTGAACTAACAAACTCAGAAGATCTGAACGTTGGAAACGTTTCATTTCTTGAGAGACATCAGATGCACATACAAGCAAACACGTGTCACTCAGAATCTGAAAAGATGGAGTGCTCTACTGAATTGACGTTTGAGGTACTGCTTTGAAAATCTCATTTTTCTTGGATTTCCCCCCATTTGTCATATCTTTAAATTGAAATGATTATTTTCATTAAATGCTATGTGTAAACGTGCGTATGTGTCTATTGATGTGCCCAATGTTTGATTTTTTGGTTTTCTATAAATACCACCTATCACACCATTTTCACACTTTTCACACTAACTACACTTATGCGTTTTTGCTTACTCTTCAACCTCTACCAAAACCCTAAACCCAAATCAAAATCTTCATCTTCATCAATGGCTTCTTCATCAAATGCTGCTGAAATCTCCAACAAAAATATAATGTACAAGAAACCAGTACGCACTCTATTTACTCCAGTTGTGGATCTTGAGGTTCTGTGTGAGAGTTTCATTGATCTTGAATCAATAGAAGAAAATGGGTTTGACCTAACAACTGCCATTAAAGCTCAAGGCTGGGAGAAGTATTTTGATAGACTGATGGGTCCTGTGTACCCAACTCTTGTGAAGGAATTCTGGATTCACGCTCATGCTGGTCCTAAGTTCATTCATTCATCTGTCCTTGGGAAGGAGATAGTGATCACTGAGAAACTGATCAGGCAGTTGTTTAGTTATAAAGAATCTGATGGTGTTACAAACCTAGCCTCTACACGTATTGATATGGCTAAGGTGTATGAAGAGATTACTGTATCTGGAACACCAACAAGCAAGGTTAAAGATCTGAAACCTATCTATAGGATCTGGGCGAAGATATTTATGAGTACAATCTTTCACAGAAAGTCATCCAACTCACCAGACTATGTGAGTACAGAGCATCTGTACTTCATGTACTGCATCAGCAAGAATATTAAGGTGGATCTGCCCTATCTGATTTTCAGTCATCTTCTGACTCATGTCAAAGAGACTAGAGAAGAGGTCAGAGCTAAAGCTGGGAAAGTTAGAACTTGGATACCTCTAGGAAGACTTATTTTAGACATCCTTACAGAGAATCAGTTGGTGAAGCATCTGATAGATGCAAAAATAACAGAGGATCTGTCCTACATCATTGGATCTGAGATAAACGGACTTACTCTGAAAAGAATGAAGATCATTTCAGAGCTGAATGGTAAACTAAGGAAGATAAACTCTGAGGAGGTCAATGGCAGAAGGATACCAGTAGAAGATTTTCCAAAGTTCAGCGCAGATGAACCAAAAGGTATTGTCTGGGCTTACATTGCAGATTGTCTAAAGAATGAAATTCCTCTACCTGCTAACCTTGTTCAGAAACAAGGAAAAGAATTGCCCAATCTGATGAAGGAAAGGCGTAGTAAGAGAAAAGCTGAAGAAGGCTCTATTCAGAAGAAAAGGAAAGAATATGAAGTTCCAAGGAAGAAGAAGAAAGGAGTAAAGAAAGTCAGAATCAATTCTAGAGATGCTACTCTGGAAGAGATAAGAGACACTATTCATCAGGTATTAACATCTGATCCTACCCCTGCTGTTCATTCACCCCTTCCATCTCCAACCCTTAGACATAGAACTTCTAAACCCCAACCATCTGCAAACCTTTCATCTGAACCACCTTCATCTCCCCCAGTACATTCACAACCATCTTCTGTACTAACAACCTTTGACCCTCAACCTCATACTACATCTGAACCCCCTCAACCTACTTCACCAGAAATTCCACAACCAGAAATTCCACAACCAGAAATTCCACAACAAGATATTATGGATATCCAACCCCTGAATCAATCCATTAACATTTCTTCAACATCTGTTCACTCAGAAGAATCTTCTGATTGGGAATCATCTGATTTTGAACCAGAGTCTCTCAAACAAGCTCGTTCTGACATTGCTATGAAGGAACACGTTAGCATTTCTATGTTTCAAGTTTCATCATCTGAAACTCATACTCCACCCAACTCCCCACCTCAGATAACCATCCCTCAACCATCTGAAACTCATCTATCTGAAACCCAAACCATCCTTCAACCATCTAAACTCCCTCAGTCTGACACCCAAACATCTCAACCAACACCACCTCAACCACAACCATCTGAACCTACACCATCTGAACCTACTCCTGTTAACACTCCTAATCCTAAACCCTCGGAACAGTCATATCTAGGATCATGTGTTAATACTATGTTTGAAATATTCAAGAAGGAGATAGATTCTGAGTATGCTCGTGTTAAGGAAGTGTGCTTGTCAAGTTTGGATCCGGCTGTTTCAAATGCTTCTTGGAAACGTTTCATCTGGATGTTCAACAAAGCTGCTTTAAAAGTTAGAGCTAAATGTTCTAAGCTTGCAAAGACTCAGTTTGCAGAGTTAATCAAGATAACTCTGATGAACATTCCTCCTCCTCCTCCTGTGTTGCTTCTGGAAGCTGCTCCTCTAGAGGCTCCTGCATCTGAATTGGTTGAACAAGCTTCTGAAGAGAACCAGTCTGACAAGAACACTGCTGCTACTGCATCTGCTTCTTCTTCATCCGTGGTCACAGAGCTTGTGAATGATGTCAAGGAAATAAAAGATTGGATGGTACAGCAAGAGAAGACAACTGATGAGATCAAGACCTGGATGTCTAAGCAAGAAGAGTCAACTGCCAAAATGACTGAGCTTCTGACCCTTATTGCCTCACGCCAGACTTAGTTTTATTTGATGTTTTTGCACATGTTATTGCTTCTGTTGTTTTCTTATTGTTTTGTTATGCTTTTTGATATCTATCTGTTCTTTTGTGACTCTGTTTGATTGTGAACTCTGATTTGTTTAAACGAAAGTTGATGTTTTTGCTTCTATATGCTTCTTTTCTTCTGTATCTTTATGTCTTTAAAATTCTTTTTGATTATGACAAAAAGGGGGAGAAAAAGAGAATCTGATTGTTCAACCTATAAGCAATTACTAAAACTGAAATTCAGACATTTTATTAACTTACTTTGAATTTAAGTCTTTCAGATTACATTGATATATCTGACATAATTCATTGAAGTTACCCTGAGACTTTTCCAACCAGAACCTGATCTTCCAAAGCAAATCTGAGTATTCAATCAACTTTGATATCTTACTCTGATACCTTTACTCTGAAAGATAATTCAAGCAAGATGATAACCAGACGCTCTGACTGAAGGAAGTCATAATTATCTGGCATCAAGATTTG
Organism: Lathyrus sativus; assembly: GCA_963859935.3. Classification (NCBI taxonomy): domain Eukaryota; kingdom Viridiplantae; phylum Streptophyta; class Magnoliopsida; order Fabales; family Fabaceae; genus Lathyrus; species Lathyrus sativus. Next base: position 232,358,973 of record OZ012735.1, on the reverse strand, counting down.
ATTCTGAAAGTCAAACCTCTTGCATCAGGCTCTGAATCTGAAATATACTTAATCAAAAAGGGAAGTGTTTTTTTCTATTAGAGTATTCATTTCAGGGGGAGATTGTTAATCTCAGGGGGAGTTATAATTCATACTTTTTATTGAACAAAATTTCTCATGTTTTGTCATCATCAAAAAGGGGGAGATTGTAAGAACACGGATTGTTTCTTAGTAATATCTCTATGTTTTGATGATAACATTTATGAATTTTGTATTCAAGAATTATATACTCTAAATTTGTTCTAGACTGTTTACTACAGGTACTAAAGAAAATATTCTTAAAGAGCAAATTTGGATTTTAACAATGATATTATGAAAGGCTTCAAAGGTTCAAGAGCATCTTAAATGAAGATCTGAACGCTGTCTCCAGAAGAATCTGAGTGCTGTCTACTGAAGATTCTGAAGCAGAAGCCTCTAAAGAATAAAAGACTCTGAGAGTTCAGAAGCTTAGTCATCAGAAGACTCTAAAGATACTGCGCTGCATAGTATTGAGAATCTGATATAGAAGACTCTGCTCTGACAGAACTACACGCTCAAGCACACAAGCTGCATATACTCTGATTCAGCATAATCTGAAGAACATCCCAAGACTTTGAAGATCCAGAAGATCTTTACTCTGGAGATTCTGAAGATCCAGACTCTGATGTTGATAGCTGAACTTACTTAGTGAAGAAGATTTGAATATGTCCGTTGGCATATCTCAACAGCTCTTTCCTCTTTTATGCTAGACACAAGAACATAGACAAATAGGTTTTATCTGTGCATTCCATTCTAAGGAAAGTTTCTACAACGTGAAGACAAAAGGCACCAGGCTTTTTCAGCACAACCTCCAACGTAAAGACAAAAGGCACCAGGCTTTTTCAGCACAGCCTCCAACGTTGAGAAGACTTTATGGATCTAAGTGCCTATATAAAGAAGTCCACTCCATCTTCTTCATAAGACGAATTTCTTGCAAAAATCACTTATCAAAGCTAAATCTCTCAAAAGCTCTTTTATTCTATTTGTTGTAACATTGTTCTTAAACTTAAGAGAAATATCACAGTTGTGATAATAGCTTTTTAGAAGCATTCTTACTCTTGTAATAGTTTTACATTGATTGTAAAAGGTTTCCTTAAGAGGATCCAGTTGGGATCAGTAGCTCTTGAGAAGACTAAGAACAGTTGTTCTTAGGTGTTACTATTGTAATCTGTTTGATTAAATAGTGGATTAAGTCCTTGGCTGAGAAAGGCAAATCACTCTTGAGAGGGTGGACTGGAGTAGTTGAGTTCAACGAACCAGGATAAAAATAACTGTGTTTGAATCTTTGATTATTTGTCATACTTATTCAACCCCCCCCCCCCCTTCTAAGTATTTTCTCACCTTCAAAGTCTACTCATGTAGATTGCTTCAAGAAGAAGTTACTTGAAAAATATTGGGATATTCAAGATAAATATTCCTAATGAACATGAAATGCAAGGCCAAATTCAAGTTTGCTTTATCCAATTTTGTTTCAAATTCTTGGTTAAGTGGAGTTCAAATTTGCAAAGCATGAGTCAAGATCACAAGTTCATAATTCAAGACTTTATTTTATATAATGGCATAAGAGAATTCATCATTCAAAGTCCAAGATTCATGAATTCAAGACTAGATTCAAGAATATTACAAAGAGAAATTTCATGACATTTGCACAAATGTCATTTGTTACAAGATTTCCAACTCTAAGTAATGTTTAGAAACTAATCTATTTCTAATCTTCATTCAAGTCTCTAATCAAATGCATGATATGGTAATCTTCATGCCACACCAAGTTTTCATGTGCTACATTATTCCCACAAACATCCAAAGAAAAATACTTAAGAGTTAACATTAGTATGTTTCAAGATCAAGACCATGTGTGTTCAACCATAGGCAATATGGATGCAATCCAAAACAGCCCCATGCAAGAAGTGGCAATATGTATCATGTTACAAAATCATTTTATGTCACAAAACCAAGGGGATAAACTTAGGTTGATGCATCTACACATCAAAAGTCAAAATTTGAAAATTCTGTCCAAAAGGTAATGGTATTGACTACATGAGTATGTCCAAGCATAACCAACCAATGGGTACAAGGATGGATGACAATGTAGAGTGCTGCAGAAGAAAATACATCACAGCATGCTAGAAATGGAAAAAGGTAGGGGCTGCACCAAGAAAGTGGTAATAAGTGTTGCCAAGAATGGAAATTCTGAAAATGGAAGCTTGTGCAAGAGCTATTGTTTTTGTACAGCAGAAAAGTGGGATAAGAAGAGGAGAGGGGCTGCAAAACAAGATATTCATCATTCACTAGACATTGAGAAAAAAGATAGAAAGAGAGCAAGAAACACATTGTGAAAAAAAATCAGCAAAAATCAACAGAGTTCCATAGAAACCCATAGAGAACCTTCAAAGCATAGAAGGAAGAAGGAAGAAAACACACAATCAAACCAGTGGAAGCTTAACAAAGAAGGAGGAAGCTCTTAGGTATCCATTTCAAACTTTTTCTCTCTTTATATTTCTGCACTTGCCATTTATTATCATTTGTTAAGTGTGTTTGTGCTGGGTGTATTGTGTGAGGTCCCAAGGGAACCAGGAAACCATTTTTAAGAACCAATAGAAAGGAAAGAAAACCACAAAAGACAACAAAGGAAAGAAATATTGCATTTTTCGCTTCAGCTCGCGGCGTGACCCATGTTCACGACGCGAACATGCAAAAAACAGAATGACCATTTTTCTCAGTTCGCGGCGCGAACATGCAAAAAACAGAATGTCCACTTTTCTCGGTTGGCGGCGCAGACACCCTTCGCGGCGCGAACTGATCAGTTTGTTTATTTTTTGCTATTTTACCTCCAAAATTTTTTTTTCAAGGAGTTCGGTTTTTTTTTCATGTCTCGATTTTTTTTAGCCAACTAACCCCATATGTTTGTATGATTTTAGTATGTGAATATTGCTATTGTCCTTGTTGACTTTTGATTCCAAAAACCATTTTCAAAAACAAACTCTCGATTTTATCGAGCCATTTTTAACCTTGTAAGTCGATTGCCTTGCGCATCGCCATCGACCTTGTCCGTATCGCTTCAAATATATCTTTACAAACAATAAACCTTGATCCAACATCAAGTGATCCTTTTTCTCATAAAAAACCTAAAATACAATAAATATATGGTTAGGGTTGTACACCATGGATTTTAAGGTGGTGGAGAAGGAATGAGAATGGAATCCTCCTACACTCGTTCCGAATGTTTTGGATACAAGGTGCTCGACTTGGCTATTCGAAACATTCACCTCTGTCCAAAGTCCTTTTGTGTAATCCTATTCAAGAACCATTTCTCTTCAAAAACCTAAAAATAACACCAACTCATCAAACTATTATTTTCGCCCTAGGGCATCAATCTAAAAACCCTTTTTCAAGGTATAAAATCAACCAACAAAAAACTATTTCACAAGCCTCCGAACTACGGAGCTCTGATTCTTCACTTCTTTCAAGTGAGGATACGTAGGCACAAGGACCACAATCCTTGGCGAGCATTAAAATAAATAAACCAACCCCTCTTTCCTTAAGCAAGCAAACTTTTAAGTAAAAATACCCATTCACGCGAAATAACCTAGGAGGTTCCCATCGAGTACGATGGATGTGAGAGGGTGCTAATATCTTCCCCTTGCATAACCGACTCCCGAATCCTAAGACTTGGTTGCGATGACCATGCTCCTTTCCCAAAGGTTTTATCTCTATTTCCCTTTCCCTCCTTGGGATAAATAAATTTCGGTGGCGACTCTGTGTCATTTTTCGCGTAGCGATACCCCCCCAATAATCGTTTTCAATTAGCTATTTTATAAACAAGAATCCTTTTGAATCGACATCCGAGTTACTGTCGCTTTACTACGTTTTTTCAAATTACTCAGTTTTGATCCGCGCGCGACAACAGATGACTTCTCTAGCTTAGACCACCTTCCTAAGACTTTACCTTACTTAGAGCTTGTGCCTAAGACTTTACCTTAATTAGAGCTTGTGTCTAAGACTTTACCTTACTTAGAGCTTGTGCCTAAGACTTTACCTTACTTAGAGCTTGTGTCTAAGACTTTATCTCTACTTAGAGCTCGTGTCTAAGACTTTACCTTGCTCAAGCCTACAGTAAGAGAATTATATATAAACAGATAGTTTAGAGAAGGAATAACTTACAACATCACGTGATAAAATTTCAGAGGTGTTCAAATAATACAACACTCTTTTACAAAGATTCTTAATCAACACAAGAATAAGAACTCTCAACAGACTCAGCTTTCTGATAGTAGTGCATGTATTTCTCAATTGTATTTGCAGCATTATTTCTTACTGATCTTCAATTCTTCAGCTTCTATTTATAGCTACAAAAAATAGAGATGTTGGAGATCTTCAACGACTACAAACATAACTAAATCTTCTAGTACATCTTCTTTTCCAATAAAGCAAGTGTTGAAACTTTCAGTCACAAGAATATCTGAGAAATAAGGCCTTTGTCCAGAGAATACAACTATGATTCAAGTATAACACAATCTGTAGAAGATAATGTCAATAAATTTTGAGTCTCGTGTTTAGCATAATTGACTTGACATTACTCAGCATTATAGGCAGCATAGCACACTTTTGAGCTAGAGTGTTCTAGCAGCAGCTTTTCTGATCAGACTTCCTCGAGAAAGCTAGATCAGAACAGAACGAAAGTCGTTTCAGTGTCAGAGCTAGTTCCATCAAGTAAATATAATTCTGCACACACAAACTAGCTAGTTAGCAATCCTAATTGATTTTCCAATACTTTGTTATCATCAAAACCTTGGAGGATACATGGTATGAACCAAACTTTTTTCAACACTTAGCAGTTGGAAATATCATGTAGAACTTGTCAAAGTTCAAAGAGTTGATGAAGAAGGAATTCGAAACTTCGGATATGAGAAAGTGGTCGTACTTCCTAGGCATGGAATTTCAAATATCGAAGCAAGGTATGGTGATATATCAACGAAAGTATGTCAAAGAGATACCCAAGAGATTCAGGATGGAATATTGAAATCTTGCATCCTCACCTGTCAAAACAAATTTGAAGTTAGAGAAACATGGAGAGGAAGATAAAGTCGATGTCACTTTGTTCAAACAAATTGTCGGTTCTCTGAGATATGTGTGCAACAGTCGACTTGATATAGGTTTCTTAGTCAGATTAGTGAGCAGATACATGGATGAACCAAGAGTCTCACACATGAAGACTGCAAGAAGAATCATGAGATACTTAAAAGGATCGACAAACTATGGAATTCTATTTCCACGAGATTCTGAAAGTAAAGAAGTTGAGATTACTTGCTACTTATATGTGATTAGTATGGAGATAAGGAAGATCAAAGAAGCACAACTAGTTATTTCTTTCAAGTATTTGGTTTCTCAATCTCATGGTGCTCAAGAAAGCAACATGTGGTCGCATTATCATCATGTGAGGCTGAATATATAGTAGAATCATATGTTGTGTGTCAAGTAGTTTGGATCAGATCTGTGCTGGAAGAGATGAGGGCCAAAGTGAAGAAACCTCTGGTATTACAGATCGATAACATGCCAGCTATTAATCTTGCAAAGAATCCAATTCTGCATGGGATAAGTAAGGACATGCAGTAGCTGAAAATTGTGTATAGGAAAATTTCTAGTAATAAGAAAACACATTGAGTAAACTGTTGAAAGAGGGATATATCGAATATTATAACTTTCATCATAAAATGTAGTATCTAATAGACTTTTGAAGTTTAATCCAACAACTTTGTTGACTTCTCTATGTAACTGTGATTTTTTTTTTATCGCCAACTTAGTTTGATGAATAATGCTACTCTTTATTAGAAAATACAATGTTACTGATCTGACCTGATCAGGAGGGCACCAATGACCTGTCACACGTCGTTGATCTGCAAGCTGCTCACAAGAGATATGGAGGAGGAGAGGTGTACCTGCAAGACACTTTGATGCCAAAGTGAGTAATGGACCAGAGTGGGAGAAAATACAAAAGAGAGGTTAAGAAGAGAATACCTGACCCTCTAGTGAAAGAGGGTATTTATAGAGAGACCCCAGCGCAGGGGCAACAGTCACTTGTGTTGGGCTGGATTGCCAGGCCCAACCCAGGTGACTGCTAGGGCTTACATGGCATAGTGAAGACCAACATGTGGTATTCGCCCTAGTTCAACAGTCCCGTGATCTCCGGAAGGTGGGTTGACCAGCTCTTTTGGAGGTGGGTAGTTGGCTGATGACGTGTTCTCACAGAGGGGGCACGTGGATAACGTGTGGAAGACATGTTGTCCTGCCTGACAGAGGGACTGTCCTGCTCGACGATGGAGCTGTCTAGTCGACGGGGAGAACCTGTACCCGACATTGGGCAATTTGGGCCTTCCCCAAATAGCGTTGGACTGGGCCCAGGTTTGCCCGACCATAGCTGGAGAGGCCCCAACCACTGGCCTCTAAGAAACGAGCAAGATCACCACCCCGAAAGGATAGGCGTTCCCCGGAGCCAAGGGAAAATATGGCCTGAAGCCCTGACCAGAAGACCGGGGGGGCGTAACCCGCCTTCTCGACATGAACCGTCGCCTCCACAATCCCCGGTTCACAGCAACGAGGACAACTACAGGACCCCTCTATTGCGGGAAATCATGGCGACCCCCATCCCCCACGGGATGGAGAAACCCCTCGTACTCTCGACGTACGACAGAACCTCGGACCCAAACGATCATCTGGAGGATATCGAGGCGATGCTTGACTACAGGAACGTCCGATGAGCCATCAAGTACAGGCTCTTCCCGACAACGCTGAGGAAAGGCGCCATGGTATGGTACAAAAGCTTGGAGCCTGAGTCCGTCACGTCTTGGAGGATCCTGAAGGATCTATTCTCACGGCATTTCACGGCGTCAAGGTGACATTCGAAGACAGAGGCCGCGTTGGATGCAATCATCCAGGCCCCGAATGATCCCCTAAGAAACTACATTGAGAGGTTCACGAGGGAGGCGGTCTGACTTCAGACAATATAAAGCGCTACCTGATGGAGCAAGGCCTACACCGAGGCTCCAAGTTCTACGAGGTTGTGGCCATCCACCGGCCAGACGCCCTCCAAGACTTCCTTGAGAGATCCCACCATTATATCCGGTTCAAGGAGACCGAGGCCGCCAACACTGCTCGTGAAACCCGCAAACGAGAAACCCCCTGCGGGTCCCGAGACGAAGGAGTGTCAGACCCACGATGCGGGGGAGATCAGCGACGAGAGGATCGTCCCCGAGAACCCCAGGAGCAGAGGGGCCCTGTTGGCCGTTTACTAAATACACGACCCTAGTTGCTTCCCACAAGCGCATACTGGCTGAGTGCGTCAATTCAGAGTTTGTCAGAGGAGGTGTCCACTTTCCAAAACGGGCACCCGCCAAAGCCAACATGGACAAATCTAAATACTTCCGCTTCCACCGAAGCCACGGGCACGTGACGGAGGATTGCATCCACCTGAAGGACGTGATCAAAATTCTAATCAAGGACGGGCACATGAAGAGGTACACCAGGGTAGGAGATCCCCCCCGGCAGGAAGCTCCCGAGGCCAAAAGAGTCGAGGATATTTCCCCTCCCGACAACGACTTCGGCCTGCATGTGGCCCTCAGAGTTGGTCGGTCGGAGGACTAGTTTGAGCTAAGAGAACTCGATCTCCCCACCGAGCTTCTGCTGCCCGAAGAGCTGGTGCGCCCCGTCAGCCGGTGGGAATACTTCCCAAGAGCGTTGGTCATTTCGGGCGGGACCCCGAGCAAGCTCACGATCGGGTCAGTTAAAAGAAAGTTTGACGAACTAATGAGTAACAGCTCAGGTAAGATGAACACGCTCGATAAGTTCCGCAGGTGATCTAACTCGATCACCTTCTACCTCGAAGATCTCCTCGGGGGAGCCCCTAACTCGGCCATACACCTGCTGATACGGGCACAGATGGCCAACTTTGACGTCCGCCGCATCCTGGTCGATGGAGCGAGCTCAGTGGACATCATGTATACTCACCTCTTCTCGATGCTTCAGCTCGACGAAACCAACCTGACGCCCTACCTGGGGTCTGACCTCCAGGGCTTCAACGGAACAACGATAAGGCCATAGGAATACGTAGAGCTCAATGTCACCTTTGGGGCAAAGGAAAGGGCCAAGGAAATCGACGTCCGTTTCCTGGTCGTCGAATGCCCCTCTCTGTACAACTGTATCCTCGGCATGACGACACTGGACGAACTAACCGTGGTGCCATCGACCGTCCACCTAAAGATGAAGTACTATACCCGGCTGGGAGCCGTCGTCACCCTCAACAGAGACATAAAAGCTGCTCGATGATGTTTTGAAGCAGCGATGAAGAGCCTTAGTACAATCGACCCTGCGAACAAAGCAACTAAGCCTTCCCCCGTCTAAGAGAACAGACTGAAGGATCACGTCGACGCCGTAGACCTCGACTGCCGTTTCGCTAAAGATCCAGCTCACGAGGACGCCGTCGAAGACATTCCTCCAACCACCAACGGGAAGCCCATCCACCCAACGTGCCTCATACCAGATAGGGACTTCGAGATCGTAACCCTCGGAGCAGACGCAACGAGGACCGTGAAGATTGGGGCAAGGTTGCCCGACCTAGCAAGGAAGCAGCTGAAGGCCTGCCTCCGTGAGAACATTGACCTCTTCGCCTGGAGCGCCACAGAGATGCCCGTACTCGACCTCGAGGTCGCCTGCCACCAGCTCTCCATCAACCTGGCCGCTAGGGCCATAGTGGAACGTAGACGTAGGCAGTCCCTCGAAAAGTCGGCAGCGGCTGAAAAAGCTGTAAAAGACCTCCTACAGGAAAATTTCATTTCGGAAGCCCGACATTCAATCTGGTTGTCCAACGTTGTATTAGTCAAAAAAATCTAATGGAAAATGGAGGATGTGCGTTGACTACACTGATCTCAACTGGGTATGTCCTAAGGATGCCTATCCCCTCCCCAACATTGACAAGTCATCAACAACTCGGCGGGTTTCAAACTAATCTCCTTCATGGACGCTTACTCGGGGTATAACCAGATCCCTATGGCTGAGGCTAACAAGCAGAGCATAGTGTTTATGACCGAGTCGGGCAACTATTACTACAATGTAATTCCCTTCGGCCTAAAAAACACCGGTGCCACCTACCAACTGATGATGAACAAAGTCTTTTGGGGAGAGATCAACGACATGCTCGAGGTATACAAGGACGACATGATCGTCAAGTACTACATGGAGGTCGACCACACAACGCACTTCAAGAAAGTCTTCGTGACAGCAAGGAAGTGCAGGATCCGGTTCAACTTGGAGAAGTGCACCTTCGGGGTGCACGCGGGGAAGTTCCTCAGATTCTACCTGACCGAACGGGGGATCGAGGAGAACCCGGACAAGTGTCGGGCCTTCTCCGAGATTGCAACGCCGAGCACGGAGAAATCAATATAGTCCCTCAAAGGGGTGCTCGCGTCGTTGTCCTGTTTTGTCGCCAAGTCCGCACAACACGCCCTCCCGTTCTTCAAGCTACTGAGAAAGGAAGTCGCGTTCAAATGGACGGAGGAATGCGAACAAGCCCTCCTCCACCTCAAACGTGTCTTGTCAGAACCACCCGTCCTGACGAGGCCCGGTGTCGGGGAAGTCCTCTACTTGTACTTGGCCATGTCAAACGAGGCCGTAAACGCCGTGTTGATCCGGGAAACCCCTGACGGACACAAACCGATCTACTTCACGAGCAAGGCCCTCCACGGCCCAGAAGTAAGATATCAACGGATTGAGAAAGTCGCCCTGGCCCTAATCAACGCGGCCAGGAGACTCCGACACTACTTCCTGGCCCATACCATCATGGTCAGAACCGAACAGCCCATCAAGCAGCTGCTCGAACGTCCCGACATGGTTGGGCGTATGCTGAAGTGGTCGCTGAAACTCTCCGAGTTCGACATCATCTACGAAGGCAGAAAAGCCCTCAAGGCCCAATTTCTGGCCGACTTCGTCGCCGAGATGGCCCCTGCAGAAGAGTCCATCCTGGGTACCCACAAGTGGATCATCTTCATCGATGGCGCTTCAAGCCCCTCGGGAAGCGGCGCGAGCATCATCCTTGAAAACGAGGAAGGCACTATTGTGGAAGTCTCCCTAACACTAGCCTTTCCAACAACGAACAACCAGGCCGAATACGAAGCCTTTCTGGCCGGACTCCGCCTGGCAGAGGATCTCGGAGCCAAGGAAATAAAGATTTTCACGGACTCCTAGTTGGTCGCATCCCATGTCCGGGGCAAGTACCAAGCGAAGAACGACAACCTGGCCAAGTATTTAGCCCTTATTAGAGAGCGGATGAAGAGTTTCGACTCCGCGGAAGTACAACATGTTCCTTGCGAGCAGAACACACAAGCGAATATCCTCTCAGAGTTGGCGAGCACCAAGAAGAAAGGCGAAAACAAATTCGTCGTCCAGGAGATCCTTGCTCAACCAAGTACGGAGAGGGAAAAAACGTTGCTCGATGTCAACGCTATCGGGGACGCCGACTGTTGGACGACCCCAATACACGCCTACCTCAGCACGGGGTGCCTCCCAGACGATACTAAGGAGGCCAGTGCGGTCAAACAACAATCCTGTTCGTATGTGCTACTCGAGAACAAACTATACCAAAGGGGTTTCTCGATCCCTCTCCTCAAATGCGTCGGAAGAACCCAAGCCTTGACCCTCCTGCACGAGGTCCACAAAGGCATCAACACCCAACACCTTGGAGGATGATCTTTGGAAAGGAAATTCTTACGGGCCGGATACTATTGGCCGATGATGCAGGAGAACACGAAAGAACACGTCAGGAAGTGCGACAGGTTCTAGAGGCATGGGGACATGCACCTCGCCCTTGCGAGCGAGCTCAAATCCTTCTCCTCCCCTTGGCCGAAGCCCTCGCCAAGATCACGAAACACAACATACTCCTTTTCTATAAGAAGAGCATCCTCGCTAGGTTCGGAGTCTCACTCGCCATAGTCACCGATAACGGGACACAGTTCACCGACAAGAATTTTCGAGACTTCGTCACCGAACTCGGCACCAAGCACCATTTTACTTTGGTTGAACACCCACAAATGAACGACCAAGCAGAAGCCGCGAACAGGGTAATTCTCCGAGGTCTAAAACGAAGACTCGGTGACGCCAAGAAAGGATGGGTCAAGGAGCTCCACAACGTGCTCTGGGCCTACCGAACAACGCCTCACTCGACCACAAGAAAGACCCCGTTTTGACTCACGTACAGAACCGAGGCGGTCATCCCGGTGGAAATAAGAGAACTGTCCAAAAGAACTGAATCTCCCCTCAAGGAGGAAACCAACGACGAGGCTCTCCGGGATGAGCTCGACCTTGTTGAAGAGATCCAATCAGCAGCAACTCTCCACGAAGCCACACTAAAACAAAAATTCGCCCTTCGCTATGACAGCAAAGTCCTAAAGCGCAAATTTCAGGTCGGTGACCTGGTCTTGCAAAGAAACCAAAAGGACTCACACGAAGACAAACTCGTCGTGAATTGGGAAGGCCCCTATCGTGTCAGGTACAAGACGGAGCACGGGACCTACTGTCGCTTGCGCGAAAATAAGGTGCCGGCATGACAGAAGAGTCGCCACCTTTCGTTATTTATCCCTCAGAGCGGGAAAGGAAACGATCGGAAAAACCTGACGAAAAAAGGGTAAGACAAGGTCATCGCAACCATTGTCTGGGTTCGGGAGTCGGTTACGCAAGGGGAAGGTATTAGCACCCCTCACGTCCGTCGTACTCGACGGGATCCTCGCTTGTTTGTTTACTTGGACGGGTTGGTTATAATCTATCTACCTATTAAGGCTGGCTGAAAAAGAAAAGAAAAATGACTCGGCAAAGCGTCGCGCTTTATGCCTACGTATTCTCATCAGAGAATGAGAAATCAGAGTCAACGTAGTTCGGCTAACTACGGGTTATGGGGGAAGGTTGCTCGCTAGGACGTCGCATCCTATGCCTACGTACTTTCATCTGGTATGAAAGATCAGAGCAAACGTAGTTCGGGAAACTACGGGAAACAGCTCAACTAGGAGGGAGACTATCAAGTCCTACTGTTATCATGCCATGGATTCATCCTATGGTTGAGGTTTGAACAGGGAACTCCTAGATGTTGTCATGCATAGGTTTCAACCTAAAAGTCTATCATCACATCCTTATCAAAGGAAATGAGAGTCCTAAGGGATCATGTCAATGATACACAGAAACAGACAAAAACATCAGCTTTTAACAGTGAAATACATGCAATGCAAGTGAGGGAGGAAATGTGTGTGGGGCTTCAACCTCCACAAGCTCATCTCAACCTCAAGCCAGTCATGCAATAACAGTAATCATACTGAAAATAATCAACATGCTATCAAGCAATGAACCAGATAAAAGAATGAAGAGCCATCAGGCAAACAAACACACTTGAGAAAGAATCAATCTACTCTCTAATCCTAACCCTAATCACAGAATCTAAACAAACCTAAGCAAAGCTCTCAAGCAGAACCCTAAGCAGGAGAAATCATTCCCAGCCTTCAAGCTTCAGAATAAGCTTACCAAAGAAAGGGAGCTAAGCAAGCAAGCTCGTAGTGTCTTCCTCAGGAGAACACTAGGAGGTGTATACTCAGGAGTCATACCCTATATGGCTCAACCACTGTGATCAGTTTACATCCCTCCTCAGGAGAGATTAAACTCACAAGCAGGCTCCAACATCACTGGATATTTAGGAAATCCTATTTGAACTAGTGGAACTAAGTGAATAGACTCATAGGACCTTCCTCAGGAAAGTACTAGGAGGCTTCCACTTAGGAGTTGTATCCCATGTGGCTCAACAACAAGTGATCAGTTTACATTCCTCCTCAGGAGAAATTAAACTCACAAGTTGGCTCCAACATCATTGGATACTTAAGAAATCCTAGATCAACTAGTGGAACTAAGTGAATAGACCCATAGGACCTTCCTCAGGAAAGTACTAGGAGGCTTCCACTTAGGAGTTGTATCCCATGTGGCTCAACAACAAGTGATCAGTTTACATTCCTCCTCAGGAGAAATTAAACTCACAAGTTGGCTCCAACATCATTGGATACTTAAGAAAGAGGTGAGAAGGAAGGATGAAAGTCATTCATAGTGCCTTCCTCAGGAAAGTACCATGAACTTCCTTCAAACTTCAGGCTCTCAAACCTCACAGACAGGAGATGAGACAAGCTCTGGGCCTCTGAATCTTGATCTACAAGCTTCTCCTCATGATGCTCTCCATCAAAGTCCTCAAGGCAACACAAGCCCCTCAGCAAATTCCTCAGAATGAACCCCTCAAATAAACAGACAACCCCAGGGGACACTAAATCCATAGGTAACTTCAGAAAATACCTAAAAATGCTAAACTAATAGGAAAAAATCTAACAACTATTCACAAGGGTCCTCAACACCTTCTCATAATATCTATAAAGGTTTCTACCTAAAAATCAAGATAAAACTTGCTCAAAGAAAATGATTCATCACCTATGCACAATTCTAAACCCTAATTAGACTATCCTAAATCAACCCTAATTAAACTAATCAAGATTAATTCTAAAAAATCTAGAAAAAAAAATCCTATGGGGAAGTATGACTCATCATCTAATTGCCCCAAAAAGGATGGATAAAAAAGATTAAAGGAAAGTACCAAAACAATTCCCACAAAATCACATATCAAAATGAAACAATTAAAAAGCTATTTAATTGGAAAATCTACTAAAAATATTAAACCTAAAAATAAAATCTCAATTTTATTTTTATAATTTTCTACACATTTTAATCTACTCATAGAAAAAAGAAGAAATTAAAAATCATTTTTTAACTATTTTTAATGAATTATTCAAAACAGACAAAATTAAAAGAAAATTAAAAAGAAATGAATTAATTAAAAGGAGGGGGGGCGCAACTAGTACATCAGACTAGTTAAAAATAACTGGGCCAACAAAAGGGGGGGGCGAATAGAAGTCCAAGCCCAGAACCGGTCTTTAATGAAACGACCGCGTTTCATTAGATTCAAACTTTCCCTCTCTTTCTCAGGTTTAATCAAGGCCGTTGGATTAGGGGAATTAGTCAAACATTGGGAACGATCCAATGTCTTCTCCTTCATCGTCCCCAAACATGAATTAGGGTTTTCAGACCCTCCCTCCATGCACTCACATTCGAGCTCCATTATCTCTCCCCACAGGCCACGGCTTCCCTCGACCTAAACATGAAAAATCATCTACTTCTCAAGCCCTACACAACCCTACGTTCACTTTCTCTTAACTCCTCGTGGATAATCCAAACAGAGGCCTTGAACATCTTGGTACAAACACGGTTATGAATTTCAACTGATATCAACCTAGATTAAACTTCAGTACAATGATGCAATCATGCTCTTGATGTTATCCTGATCATTTTAACCTACTTCATGGTACCTAAAACTTCCTAAACAGATAGTTATTGAAGATCCAAGAATCATGGTTCTGTTATGCAACCTCACCAATCTTGTTCTAATTCTCAGGGATTAATCCTCTAGCCTAGTACATCATTCTTATACCTATGAAACTAACTAAAACTCAATAATTTAGGAGATATAGGGTGAAGAAGGAACCTGTCAAGAAGATGATGGTGAGGCTCGTGGAGGTGGTTGCAGGGCTTGAAATGGCTTCAATGAGATCCTACAATGGTGAAGAAACTTCTGTTTGCACTTGTTGTGAAGGTGGTGGCTTGAAGTGAAAGAAAACTCAAGTTGCTTCAACTTGAAGAAACTTCTCCAATGGCTATGTATCCTTCTCTCTCCTCTGACTTGGCTCCACTTTCACCAACCCTAGACTCTCCACAATGCATTCCTTATATAACAATTGATGGATGTTTCTAGAATCATCTAGAATGTGATGGAAGTTTCTTTAAAATCTCATGTTATGCCATATTGGTTATCTCATGATATATCACCTCTAACCAATTTACACCTTTTAAAATCTCACCACATGATAATATGGAATGGTAAGGAAGCTCACATGCCTTGTAATTGCCTTATGTTAAGTTTTCCAACATTGCCTTCTTTTTCAAGTAATAAATTTCCAAAGGAACCTCCTTTTTTAAGCCTCAAATGAAAAATCTACTTAAACCAATCTTCTCAAAATGGTTTTTCCAATCAAAATGATATATTGGATGACCTATTTTGGATTTGTGGATCTTCCAAAACACTTTTTAATTTCAACTTTTCAAAGTTATAAGTCCTTTTTAGTTCATTTTCAACCAATCATGGAATCTTGTGCTATGAGCTTTTTCAACAATTTGTGACCTTCTTTCTAGACTTAAAATCACATTTTGAGCAACTTTCATGTTTTGAGTTTTTCCATTTGAGGCTTGGAAATAGGAGTTTTAGGCATTGGTTAAAATGACCTATAACTGACAAATGACCAAAATACCCCTGCCTTGTTCAAACCATAAGTTGAGTTCCACAAATCCAATCAAGGACTTCTACCACTCAAATTAAAGCTAAGAAGATCCTCTTCAACATTCATGTTGACCAAGAAACCATAGGAATCAACCTACTAGGGCAAAAGTTGTCTGCAAGTTGGGTGACTTTCAAGGACCCAGATTCACACACCTCTGCTGACCTGTAATTTGCCAAAACCATAACTTGAGCTCTGTAACTCCTATCAAGGACTTCCACCACTCAAATTAAAGCTTAGGACAAGCTCTACAACATTCATGTTGTGGGGAAAATGAGATATCAAACACATCTAGTGCTAAAACTGCCTGGAAGATAGGGATCAAATTAGGGTTTTTCCACTGACAATCCTCAGAAACCCTAACTCAAAACTCCCCAAACTCCTCAATCATGATGAGTTGGTCTAGGAATAATCTTTATAACATCTCTATGCATCCTTCCATGATCTCATGGCCCTTGGATTAGGTCTCAACCTTCTCCAAATCTTCATTTACCCTAGGGTTGACCCAGTCAAAACCCTAATTCTACCATTCATGGTTGAATCTTCTGAATTCTTGCATAATGACCTCTCTGGGCTTCATGATGGCTTTCAAGACATCTCATAGGCTTTCTCAAAACATCAAGTTCATTCTCAAAGTCTCAGAATCATCTGAGGGGCACTCACAGCTCTCAAACTGTGAAGCACACAACCCTGGTTTCAAACCAATTCTCTGGAGATCTCTTGAACTTTTTGATGAAGGTATCAACTTTCAAACACTTAATGAATGAATTATTGTTGGTCAAATTTTGGGGTGCAACAGCTGCCCCTATTCAAACGGCTTGAACCTGACTGGGTGAGAAGCGAACGGCTCTCAACCAATCAAGGTGCGAGACGGTTGAATACCGGTAAACCCGAAAATTTGCCAACTGCACGAGCACACGATACTCTGCGGGGAACAAATCTTTGAACACTGCAACACTAGCTGCTCAACAACTAGCTGGAGAGATACTGATCTGACATCGCTGCCAGAAACAAACATCATTCTGAGAGACACTCGACATCGCCGTCGTACCAACATCATCTCTGCTGGGGATTTAAGGAATCTGACATTGCCGTCAAACAAACATCCAACCTCGCTGCCTGAAACAAACATAATCTGACCTGGGGGCTCACCCCTGGTGAATGGAACAAAAAAGTACACTTACATACCTGAAGCTACTCCGCTGGGAAGGAGAGACTTAACCGAGCACACTCTGATCCGGGGTTCACCCTCAGAACCATGACGAACATCGGAATACTGCTGCACCCTGCCCGCCGTAGAACTACAACATTAAAGATATATGAAACCCTGGCCCCTGGCCACTTCTAGCTTCAGCCAGAAAAGATCTTCAAGTACTTCTGAAGATAAGCATCCTTGGCCTTCAAGGATGGCAACTCTGCAGGAGGTATCCTCGACCTCAGTCTGAAGAAAGTGATCCTTGCCCTTCAAGGATACAAGGATCTGCCTTCAGGCAACTCCACCTCTGCTATATAGCATCCGTGACCTCCGTCAGGGATATACTTCGGCCTTCAGTCCGAATAATGAATCCTAGGTCATTCATGACCTTGGGGGATAACCTTGCCTTTAGGCACCTTCGCTTCGGCTTGGGAAATCTGTGACTTCAGTCAGAGAAATGGTATCCTGAGCCATTCATGACTCTACGGGGATTCAAACACTTTGCCTTCAGGCAAAACTCCGCTTCAGCTGGAGAAACATCTTCGACTTCAGTCAGAAGAAAAACTATTCACTTGATCGCAATCAATCATCACCTCAGGACAACTGACTTGGTCTTCAGACTCACACGAATCACTCTGTTGTATCTACAACTCTGGAACCTTGTCCTCAGCTACCTGTTGATTCTTCAACACGGAAATCTGGACTCACCGGAACCTTTGGTTCCGCCTTCAGGCGTTTACGAAATCCATCTTCAGATTAGACATCGTTGTTGGAGAAATATCTTTGACTTCAATCAGAAGACGTATCATTCTCTTGATCGCGCTCAATTATCTCCTCAGGATAACTGACTTGGTCTTCAGACTCACACGAATCACTCTGTTGTATCTACAACCTCTGGATCCTTGTCTTCAGCCACCCGTTGCTTCATCCACACGGAAATCTGGCTTCGCTGGAACCTTCTGATATCGCCTTCTGGCGCTTACGAAATCCATCTTCAGATTAGACATCGTTGCCGGAGCATACATATCATGCTGCTCTGGACTTCAAGAATCATCTTGACCAACCAGATCCGTCGGGCATCTTCAAGAATCATCCTGAACTGATAACCTTTCTGGAGCAAACATTCTGTTGGGAATTCCAGGAATCTTCCTGGGCAACTCCTGCTGGAGACGCTATTGGGGAGCTCAAGTATCATACTAGGCGAACAACTCGGGAAGCTGTACTGAGGTCTTAAGAATCGTCTTAAGCAAATGGCCCTGCTGAGGGATTTGAGAATCATCTCGAACCGAGGACTTCGCTGGGGATCTCAAAAATCATCTTGAGCGAGCGAACTGCGGGGATCACACCGGGGTCTTTAGAATCATCTAAGAAAACAACCTTGCTGGGAAGAGCATCAAGAATCGTCCTGAGCAACCGGTCTTTCGGTAGTACACCTGTACAATAAGGATGATAATGACCTAGATCATGCTCATGATGCATATGCTTCGGCGTTATGCCCCACACAGTGGGAATGATATGTATTTATGCTAAATGCCATGCAATCATGCACGATGTTATGCAGTGTTGAATGCTATGCAGTCATGCACAATGATACGATCCCGTCAGCAAAATAAATGCCGAGGGGGGAATCCTCCTGTCAAGGAGAAAGAACCACTCAGGTAGAGGAATCATCCTGCTGAGGAGAATGTGAACACGCCAATATCAATTAGGCTCTGTCTGGGGAATCAATCTTCCGCGAACTGCTGCAGGGGAACAACTTCAGCTGACTGCTGCAGGGGATGAAGCTCTACGAGAACTTGGATCTGCTGATATCAATCGCTAGAATGAACTGCGTGGCCGTCTCGGCTACTCTTCTGGGGATGACCACTCTGTGGGGAGCCAACTTCAGCTGCTCAACACTCCACCGGGGAAAAACCAATCATGATCTGATCAACTTCCAAGGACTCAGCTCTCTTGGGCATCTGCAAACCCGGCTGAGGAAGGAGAAATCATTCTCCTTCGCTGGAAAGAGTGCGACTCTGGGGAAATGCAGCGTCAGCTGCCCCACGCTCTGCTGGGGAGAATTGATCATGATCTGATCAACTTCCAAGGATTCTGCTTTTCTGCGGACTCAGCCGGGGAGAGAAATCATTCTACTTCACTGAAGAGTACGACTCTGATGGGGAATTTCAATTCTGTTGGGGAAGAAAGAATCATCTGACTTCGGGGGAGAGTACAACTCTGCCGGGGAATACAACATCAGCTGTTCCAACACTCTACTGGGGAAGAAGGAATCATCCGTCTTCAGGAGAGAGCCTGATTCTGGTGAGGAATCTCAATTCCACTGGAGACTTCAGTCTGGCACTATCAGTTACTGCATACTTCGGCATACGACTAGCTTCCTGCGAAACCTGCACTTGTGACCCGGTGCGGGGGAAAATCCTGCTTCAGCGACTTTACTGGGGAAAACACGAGCTTCGGCACCCGAACACTTCTTCGAAATCTGCACTTGCGACCCGGTGCTGGGGAAAGGCGACATCAGTCTTCGGTGCTTGACTCAGCTGATGAGGTGACGTTTCTTCTGGATGCGTCTGCTTGGGGAAGAGAATCACCTCTACCTGGGGAAGACATATCAATGCTCACTATCTTGCGTTCAGATTCTGCGGAGGAGAGATCACTGAACTCTGCTGAAGAAGGAGGACTCGTCCTGCTTCGGGGATACGCACGACACATCTTCTGACGGGTGCTATACCTGCAACGACACAAACAAACAGACAAGATACCCTCCTTAAAGGGGCCTATCAGGGTTATTATCTCGTGACAATGTTCAGTTAGTTAATTGTTTCAACAATCAATGGGCTTAGGCCCGCAAGTTTATGTATGCGCATTTTATCAAAAAAAAAAAAAAAACATCGGCGTTATCATTCGCAAACAAAACAGATAAATGCAAAACAGACAAGTAGAATTGCTGAATAATGTGCATTTTATTGATGGTGAACCCCTGAATGGGCAAAAATGTTTTACAACAGAGGCAAGCTCCTGAAATGAGGAAGCCGCACAAAAAACAAACATAAATATACATCAGTATATACAAATGTCGGCAATCGAGGCGTAGACGAACACCATGAGTTGATCCCTCTAAGACCCACTCGACTTCGATACTTCTCCGATGCTTCAGCTTTGGAAGAGATTGATTCAGATAAACGGCCCTCAGGTCTTCCGAACCACTAAACAATGAAAGTCCATACGCGGAACGCAGTCATTTGCTTATTCAAATCCCTAACTTTTGCGTGAACCGCCCTTTCGGGTTTTCAGTTCACCGGGATACCCTTTTTTGCCGAAGCCGCCCAGTGTAGGTTTTCGACTTCGCGGGTGTACATTTTTCAATATATCCCTAATTTTTGCCCGAACCTTTTATTCTGTTTTTGGTTCGCCGGGATGCCCCTTTTTTGCCTGGACTCTCTTTTTTTGTCCAGCGGGTCGCTTTCAAGCAAAGTATTTTTTAACTGCGTCCGCGTTCACCGGGGATGCGAAATCTTCACCATCCATCGTGGACAACATCAAAGCTCCTCCCGAGAAGACCTTGCTGACGACATACGGCCCTTCGTAATTCGGAGTCCACTTGCCCCGGTGATCGGAGTGTGGCGGAAGAATCTTCTTCAGGACGAGATCACCCGTCTGAAAGCTTCGAGGACGCACCTTCTTATCATAAGCTTTCTTCATTCGGCTTTGGTACAGGCGACCAAATGCAATCGATGCTAGCCTCTTCTCGTCCATCAGGCTGAGCTGGTTCAGGCGATTCGTCACCCATTCTGCCTCATCAAGTTTCACATCAACCAAAACTCGCAAAGAGGGAATCTCCACTTCCAGCGGTAGGACAGCTTCCATACCGTACACCAAGGAGAAAGGAGTTGCCCCGGTCGACGTACGCACCGTCGTACGGTAACCGTGCAAGGCAAACGGCAGCATCTCGTGCCAATCTTTATACGTCACAACCATCTTCTGAACAATCTTCTTGATGTTCTTATTGGCCGCTTCAACGGCGCCATTCATCTTCGGCCGATAAGGAGATGAGTTGTGGTGTTCAATCTTGAAGCTCTGGCACAGCTCCTTCATCATCTTGTTATTCAAATTCGAACCATTATCAGTAATGATCCGCTCGGGAATTCCATAGCGACAGATGATGTCCCTCTTAATGAATTTAGCAACCACCTGCTTGGTCACGTTAGCGTACGAGGCTGCCTCCACCCACTTGGTGAAGTAGTCGATAGCTACCAGAATAAAACGATGACCATTGGACGCAGTGGGCTCGATCTTGCCTATCATGTCGATGCCCCACATGGAGAACGGCCAAGGGGAGGACATGACATTCAATGGGCACGGCGGCACATGAACTCTATCAGCATAAATCTGGCATTTGTGACATTTCTTCGCGAATCTGAAGCAATCCGACTCCATAGTCAACCAGTAATATCCTGCTCTCAGGATCTTCCTCGTCATGGCATGCCCGCCGGCGTGCGTACCAAATGTGCCCTCATGGACTTCTTCCATGAGCAGACTGGCCTCTTTCTCATCTACACATCTGAGTAGCACGAGATCGTGGTTTCTCTTATACAGCACTCCATCAGGGTTGAGATAAAAGTTTCCAGATAGCCTCCTCAGAGTCTTCTTATCCTGGGTTGACGCACCCGCCGGATACTCCTTAGTCATAAGGAAGGTCTGGATGTCGTGGAACCATGGCTTGCCGTCAGTGGCATCCTCGATTGCGAACACATATGCTGGTCTGTCAAGACGCGAAAGGACAATACTTGGAGCCTCATTCCAAAGATTGACCTTATACATAGAAGCCAACGTGGCTAAAGCATCAGCCATTTGATTTTCAGCCCGGGGTACATGATGAAGTTCTACTCGGTCGAAGAACGGAAGCAGTCTCCTGGCATAATTCATGTACGGCACTAGATTCGGTTGACGAGTTTCCCACTCCCCTTTGATCTGATTGATTACAAGCGCTGAGTCACCATATATGTCTAGATTCTTGATTCTCAAATCAATTGCCTCTTCTAGACCCATGATACATGCTTCATACTCGGCTTCATTGTTGGTAACTGGAAACGTCAGTCTCGCAGTAAACGGGATGTGGGATCCGTGAGGAGTCGTGATGATAGCCCCGATACCACTTCCATAGGAATTAACTGCTCCGTCGAATATCATATTCCACTGAGACTTCCTATCCGGCCCCTCGTCGGGCAATGGCTCCTCGCAATCCTTCGCTTTGAGAAACATAATGTCCTCGTCAGGGAACTCAAACTTCATCGGCTGATAGTCTTCGATTGGCTGTTCGGCAAGGTAATCAGACAATACGCTCCCTTTGATGGCTTTCTGAGAGACGTACTGAATATCATATTCTGTTAACACCATCTGCCATCTGGCAATCCTGCCCGAAAGAGCCTGTTTCTCGAAGACGTACTTGATCGGATCCATCTTCGAAATCAGCATAGTGGTGTGATTGAGCATATACTGTCGTAGACGTTTGGCAGCCCAAGCTAGTGCACAACACGTCTTCTCCAGCATCGAGTATCGAGATTCACACTCAGTGAACTTTTTACTCAAGTAATAAATGGCATGCTCCTTTCTGCCCGTCTCGTCGTGCTGACCGAGAACACACCCCATGCTATTCTCCAGAACTGTCAAGTACATGATTAATGGCCGTCCAGCCACTGGGGGTATCAAGATCGGAGGTTCTTGAAGATACTGCTTTATCTTATCGAATGCCTTCTGGCAATCCTCATTCCAAGTAATCGCCTGATTTTTCTTTAACAACTTGAACATCGGTTCACAAGTGGCCGTGAGCTGAGAGATAAACCTTGCAATGTAGTTTATTCGGCCCAAGAAACCACGAACTTCTTTTTCTGTTTTCGGCGCTGGCATTTCTTGGATAGCTTTTATCTTTGCAGGATCAACTTCAATACCTCGTTCGCTAACGATAAACCCCAATAACTTTCCGGACCGCACTCCGAAAGTGCACTTGTTAGGATTCAGCCTCAGCTTGAACTTCCTAAGCCTTTCAAACAGCTTCAGCAAATTGACCAGATGCTCATCCTCCGTTTGGGACTTTGCAATCATGTCATCAACATAGACCTCGATCTCATGATGAATCATATCATGAAACAAAGTTACCATTGCTCGCTGGTAAGTGGCCCCTGCGTTCTTCAGACCGAAGGGCATTACCTTGTAGCAAAACGTGCCCCAGGGGGTAATAAACGTCGTTTTCTCCATGTCCTCCGGCGCCATCTTAATCTGATTGTAACCGGAGAAGCCATCCATGAACGAAAACACGGAAAACTGGGCTGTATTGTCGACCAACACATCGATATGAGGCAACGGGAAATCATCCTTAGGGCTCGCCCTATTCAAGTCCCGATAATCGACGCACATACGTACCTTACCGTCCTTCTTCGGTACAGGCACTATGTTGGCGACCCACGGAGGGTAAGTGGTAACGGCTAGGAATCCTGCGTCCAACTGCTTCTGGACTTCTTCTTTGATTTTCACAGCCATGTCTGGTCTCGTCCTCCTGAGCTTCTGCTTGACTGGAGGGCAATCTTCACGCAACGGCAAGCGATGAACCACGATATCTGTGTCAAGTCCGGGCATATCCTCATATGACCAAGCAAAGACGTCACTATACTCTCGAAGCATCTCAACCAGTCTATGCTTGACATCCTTTTGCAGCGCAGCCCCAACTCTGACATTCCTGACGAGCTCCTCAGAACCCAGATTTACGATCTCAATCTCCTCTTCATGAGGCAGAATAACCTTTTCCTCTTGTTTCAACAAGCGGGCCAATTCTTCCGGAAGGTCTTCGTCTTCATCAATCTCATCCTCGGCTTGATAGATCGGGCAATCAAAGTCGTAGTGAGCCGTAGAGGGTCCAGAGTCGATGTCATCTGTTACGTGGATCCTGCAATAACAAGGGTTAAGTTTAAAGCAGGAATATGCAGGTTAGCACGAACCTCGTTGCCATTTTGCTGTTTTTCAAAACAAACATAAAATATGAATAACAGAGAACACAATATTTGATTACGAAGAAAACGCCTTTTTTATTTATTGATAAAACGTATACACATAATCCAACAAGGCCCTGACAGTAAAACCACTATGCCCCGGGCAGGACATAGGGTTGTACAAAGATTGTAAAAAGCAAATCATTACTCTTCACTTGTCAGTTCGATAATCTCCTTGATGGTCCAGTTGTGAAGGCGCTCGCCTGGTTTGCTCGGTTGAATCCAGGCATCGAGATCACAGTCACTGTCTCCGCTGTCCTCTGACGCTGCGTTGACACTCTCGAAGATCACTCCCCCTTTGGTGAATAGGATCGGCCCCTTTCCACGAGATGAGCTACCAGAAGAAGTTGAAGCTTCAGCTTCAGGAGAATATCCCAATCCAAACCTATCCTGTTTGAATGGTATATCCAAGACGTGCCCCCAGCCTGGGGTAGAACCAGCTTCGACAACGGCTCTAGCTTCCTTAAACGAAGAGAGGTTCACCTCTTGCTTCTCTGCAACAACGGGAGCTACCTCCTTCACCTTGACGGTCTCAAACGCCTGTCAAAGAGTCTCATGGATCTCGCCATCCATTTCGACATACTTGAAGGACGACAGGTGGCTTACCATGATGTCCTCCTCTCCGCAAACTGTCACTATGCTGCCCCCAACAACATACTTAAGCTTCTGATGCAACGTGGACGTCACGGCACCAGCAGAATGAATCCACGGCCGACCTAAGAGGCAACTATAGGCGGGCATGATATCCATAATATAGAACACTGCATTAAACGTCTCTGGACCGACTTGAATCGGCAGGGTCAATTCTCCAAAGACGTGGCGTTTGGTTCCGTCAAAAGCCTTCACGACCAGATCACTGGGCGTGCACAGCAGTCCCCGGGTATCCAACTTCATTAGTGCTTTCTTCGGAAGCACGTTCAGCGAGGAGCCCGTATCTACTAGGACATGTGACATAATCGTGCCTCTGCACTCTATCGAGATGTGCAAGGCATGGTTGTGATCTCTTCCCTTAGGCGTCAGCTCCAAATCTGTAAAACCCAGCCCATTACCAGCGTTGACATGGGCTACTACTTCCTCAAGTTGATTAACCGATATCTCCTGCGGCACGTATGCAGCATTCAATTCTTTCAGCAACGCGTTGCGGTGTGCTTCAGAACACAGCAACAGGTTGAGAATTGAGATCTTTGACGGAGTTTGGTGAAGGTGATCTATAATCTTGTAGTCACTTTTCCTGATCAGCCGCATGAACTCTTCTGCGTCTTTAACCAACAAGTCTTTTTCTGCCCCTGCAGGAACCTCTTCAATGGCTTTACCTTTGCCTTTGTCCATAGCGTCAGCCCGGACTGCCTTCTCTGCTGCGACCTCTGCCGGCGCGAACACTCTACCACTTCTGGTGATACCACTGGCCTCAGCAAGATTCTGCGCAGTTGATCTGGGCGGCTCAATCTCTACCTTCTGGCCATTACAATACACTTCAGCGCCGTAATGCCATGGCACGGCATTGGTACTCTCGAACGGGATTGGTCCAGCCCTGGTGATGGTGATTGTAGGTGGACGAGGTGCAGAAATAATGATAGGGTGGCGAGGAATGGTGATGGTAGCAACTTCGTCCGCCTGCTTCAGCACGACTTCCCCTGACGCATTCTCAACGCTTCGACTAAACTGCAAAATACCCTCGGTCATCAGACTCTGGATACCTTCACTCAACTGCTCACACCCATCAGGAAGTGCAGCACATGCCATACAAAACTCCCCACACCCGGGAAAGAAGCCTTTCTTTAGCAGCTTAGCTTTAACAAAACTCAGTGGCGTCTTCAAATCCCTGACATCAGTCAGCAGGTCTGAATTCTCTTCAGAGATGATAGCATTCACTCCGCCGCCCCTATGATGAGGCATTGGATTCTTGGTGACGTTGGGCACGTTGTCAGAAAAATTTATTATCTTGGCGTCAATCATGTCCTGGACTTTGTGCTTAAAAGCTTTACAATTCTCAACTGTGTGGCCAGGTGCCCCAGAATGAAATTCACAAGTAGCATTAGCATCGTACCCGGGTGGTGGTGCCCCTGTCAAGGGAGCTAGCGTCCTCTTCCGAACTAGCTGGAGCTGAAGCAACGTCTGCAGAAGCTGGGCATACGACATAGGAGGAGTTTCCAAATGACGGTTTGCCAGGGGACCCTGATGCTGATATTTCTTATATCCCGGATTATTCTGTTGTTGAGGCTGCTGCTGCGGCTGCGGGGGAGCAGCTGGGATGTTTATGCTAGCGATCTGAGACTGAGGGCCCTTGCCCTTTCTCCTAGCATTAGAGACAGCACTGGCATCGCCCTCTCGGCGTTTGCCAGTATAAGGTTTCTTGCTGGCTCCTCCAGATGAGGATGATTCGCCTTGAATCTTGCCGATCTTTATACCATTTTCAACATGTTCGCCCAAGGTAATGAGGGCCGAGAAAGTTCCGGACATGCCACTAGCTAGCTTCTCATAATAAACTCCGGGAAGAGTAGCCACGAACATCTGTACCAACTCACGCTCAACCATCGGCGGTTGAACCCGAGCAGCCAATTCACGCCACCGCTGGGCGTACTCCTTGAAGCTTTCATTGCTCCGCTGCGAGAGGTTCTGAAGCTGAACTCGGTTGGGAGCCAAGTCGCTATTATACTGATAGTGGAGAACAAATGCTTCAGCGAGATCTTTCCACGTTCGCACAGCAGCAGGTTCCAAACCCATATACCATTCAAGCGATGGGCCGGAAAGACTATCCTGAAAGAAGTGCATCAGCAGCTTCTCATCATCGGAGTAAGCGGACATCTTTCTGTAATACGATCGGAGATGAACACGGGGACAAGTAGTGCCTCTATACTTCTCAAAGATAGGCACCTTAAACTTGTGAGGTATTTTAAAGTCAGCAATCAGCCCAAGTTTGGACATGTCAACGCCCAATGTGTTCTGATTTTCTATATCTCTCATTTTATCTTCCAGTGCCTTGAACCTGAGTCTAGCTTCAGCAGTTAACTCAGCCTCTACACCCCTCTGAGAGAAAATGTCGTCCTGATGGTCCTCCAGCCACGGTTGAGGCACCACCATATTTCCTGCACCAACATTGCCGTTGATCGGCCCCACGGTAACATTGGCTCCCAAACCACCATTGACGGCGCCCGCCGCATTAAGTCCGAGATTATTCATAAGATTGCCGTTAGCACTACCGTTGCCCCCGGCAGCAGGAACAACGTTCTGAGGAGTATCCACTTGAGGAGGAGTGGGTACGGCCCCGCCGTGAAGAATTCCATTGCTGTCAACTCTGGAGATGAGAGGTTGAACCAAAGTACGCAGCTGATCTTGCCCGTTCGCAACTACTTGCATCAACTCCATGAAACGATCCATCCTTTCACGAAGCTCCTGAACATCTGATTGTACCTGGTCCATGATTCTCGTTTGGTTGGCGCGAGTTGAGTAGCGGTGGATGAATCTTTGATCAATCCTGGAGATTGAAAACAGCTCGGGACCTGAGTACCTGAAAAACCTGTCAAGATCAAAGGTTAGGAAAAGCAACAGAATGTATGTCATGCAAGAATGCTTCATGCAAATGCATGCGTGTGTCCGTGTGCTTGAGAGATTTCCCCGATCCTGGCACCTGCTGACAATAATAAGGAGAGGAATCCAGGCCCAATCATGGAAACAGTAACCTGTCACAGACACACGCTAATGGAATGATTATGCAAGCTAATGCAAAATGCAGGCATGCAACAATATATCCGGGTGGCTGTTGTGGAGATTCGATGTCAACAGTCACTGCTGAGAAGGAAACCCCGGTGTAAACCCACTGATCTGATCTGTTGTGAATAACCATCTGGTAGGATCGAGATCAAGATTCTGCTCTGACAAGAACGAAGGCCTGATAATGAAAACCCTGGATGCAAGATCAAGGGATATCTGTTGGAGAAGTCTTCAGACCCCAAATCACAAATCTGCCCTCTCAAGAACAAATACACGGCTTCTGATGAGATCTTCAAACCTCACTCAAAACCTGCCCTATCAAGAACAAAATATCAACTGCTGACGAGATCCTCAGACCTCACTCAAAAATCTGCTCCATCAAGAACAAATAACAACTGCTGATGAGATCTCCAGACCTCACTCAAAAATCTGCTCCATCAAGAACAAACCTCTGATAATAATACTCTGATCAAAGCCTGCTCTTTCAAGAACAGACCAACATCCGATGATAAGATCCTCTGATCAAACCGTTGCTCTATCAAGAACATATCTGCAACTGAGAACCCCACATAACTGATTCACTGTCAAGAAAACCAGGTGGTCTGGAGGTCAAAGTTTCCTGCAATATCCCAACCCCACTCACAGGTATGATGGACCTAATCCACGGACAAAGGTACGGCATCCTATGCGGTCGTCAGCGTCACAGACATTCATGAGTGACAATACGATTCCCAGAAGGAGTGGCACCGTCAAGTCATGAAGAGGCCTCTCTTAGCTGACTTCCAAATGATCGGTCCCCAGAGTCGACAATCCTCACGTCTGGACTCCCCTCAGATCCTCAGGACCGGAAAGGAGCACCTCTGCGAGAATCTCGTCTGAGCGCAGATTTTCGTAGGGAACTGTGCCTGTTCAACAGACAGGTTCGTCTACTACTTCTCCGCAACTATATCTAGGTGTGTACTCAAGCCCAGGTCCGGCTTTTCACTCACAGTAACATCCCTCTCCCACAGCAGCACAGATAATCATATCAAACTGGAAATAAAATGCGGGAAATAAAATGCGGTAAGTAAAGATGCGATAAATAAACGCAACCCAACAAGCAAACACACAAACGATAGGATTGACTCGCGTAGGGGATGGGAAACGGTCCCAGCATAAGGGAGGGGAAAAGTCCCTAGATGCTCTATTTCCCCAGCAGAGTCGCCAGCTGTCGCTTGCGCGAAAATAAGGTGCCGGCATGACAGAAGAGTCGCCACCTTTCGTTATTTATCCCTCAGAGCGGGAAAGGAAACGATCGGAAAAACCTGACGAAAAAAGGGTAAGACAAGGTCATCGCAACCATTGTCTGGGTTCGGGAGTCGGTTACGCAAGGGGAAGGTATTAGCACCCCTCACGTCCGTCGTACTCGACGGGATCCTCGCTTGTTTGTTTACTTGGACGGGTTGGTTATAATCTATCTACCTATTAAGGCTGGCTGAAAAAGAAAAGAAAAATGACTCGGCAAAGCGTCGCGCTTTATGCCTACGTATTCTCATCAGAGAATGAGAAATCAGAGTCAACGTAGTTCGGCTAACTACGGGTTATGGGGGAAGGTTGCTCGCTAGGACGTCGCATCCTATGCCTACGTACTTTCATCTGGTATGAAAGATCAGAGCAAACGTAGTTCGGGAAACTACGGGAAACAGCTCAACTAGGAGGGAGACTATCAAGTCCTACTGTTATCATGCCATGGATTCATCCTATGGTTGAGGTTTGAACAGGGAACTCCTAGATGTTGTCATGCATAGGTTTCAACCTAAAAGTCTATCATCACATCCTTATCAAAGGAAATGAGAGTCCTAAGGGATCATGTCAATGATACACAGAAACAGACAAAAACATCAGCTTTTAACAGTGAAATACATGCAATGCAAGTGAGGGAGGAAATGTGTGTGGGGCTTCAACCTCCACAAGCTCATCTCAACCTCAAGCCAGTCATGCAATAACAGTAATCATACTGAAAATAATCAACATGCTATCAAGCAATGAACCAGATAAAAGAATGAAGAGCCATCAGGCAAACAAACACACTTGAGAAAGAATCAATCTACTCTCTAATCCTAACCCTAATCACAGAATCTAAACAAACCTAAGCAAAGCTCTCAAGCAGAACCCTAAGCAGGAGAAATCATTCCCAGCCTTCAAGCTTCAGAATAAGCTTACCAAAGAAAGGGAGCTAAGCAAGCAAGCTCGTAGTGTCTTCCTCAGGAGAACACTAGGAGGTGTATACTCAGGAGTCATACCCTATATGGCTTAACCACTGTGATCAGTTTACATCCCTCCTCAGGAGAGATTAAACTCACAAGCAGGCTCCAACATCACTGGATATTTAGGAAATCCTATTTGAACTAGTGGAACTAAGTGAATAGACTCATAGGACCTTCCTCAGGAAAGTACTAGGAGGCTTCCACTTAGGAGTTGTATCCCATGTGGCTCAACAACAAGTGATCAGTTTACATTCCTCCTCAGGAGAAATTAAACTCACAAGTTGGCTCCAACATCATTGGATACTTAAGAAATCCTAGATCAACTAGTGGAACTAAGTGAATAGACCCATAGGACCTTCCTCAGGAAAGTACTAGGAGGCTTCCACTTAGGAGTTGTATCCCATGTGGCTCAACAACAAGTGATCAGTTTACATTCCTCCTCAGGAGAAATTAAACTCACAAGTTGGCTCCAACATCATTGGATACTTAAGAAAGAGGTGAGAAGGAAGGATGAAAGTCATTCATAGTGCCTTCCTCAGGAAAGTACCATGAACTTCCTTCAAACTTCAGGCTCTCAAACCTCACAGACAGGAGATGAGACAAGCTCTGGGCCTCTGAATCTTGATCTACAAGCTTCTCCTCATGATGCTCTCCATCAAAGTCCTCAAGGCAACACAAGCCCCTCAGCAAATTCCTCAGAATGAACCCCTCAAATAAACAGACAACCCCAGGGGACACTAAATCCATAGGTAACTTCAGAAAATACCTAAAAATGCTAAACTAATGGGAAAAAATCTAACAACTATTCACAAGGGTCCTCAACACCTTCTCATAATATCTATAAAGGTTTCTACCTAAAAATCAAGATAAAACTTGCTCAAAGAAAATGATTCATCACCTATGCACAATTCTAAACCCTAATTAGACTATCCTAAATCAACCCTAATTAAACTAATCAAGATTAATTCTAAAAAATCTAGAAAAAAAAATCCTATGGGGAAGTATGACTCATCATCTAATTGCCCCAAAAAGGATGGATAAAAAAGATTAAAGGAAAGTACCAAAACAATTCCCACAAAATCACATATCAAAATGAAACAATTAAAAAGCTATTTAATTGGAAAATCTACTAAAAATATTAAACCTAAAAATAAAATCTCAATTTTATTTTTATAATTTTCTACACATTTTAATCTACTCATAGAAAAAAGAAGAAATTAAAAATCATTTTTTAACTATTTTTAATGAATTATTCAAAACAGACAAAATTAAAAGAAAATTAAAAAGAAATGAATTAATTAAAAGGAGGGGGGGCGCAACTAGTACATCAGACTAGTTAAAAATAACTGGGCCAACAAAAGGGGGGGGCGAATAGAAGTCCAAGCCCAGAACCGGTCTTTAATGAAACGACCGCGTTTCATTAGATTCAAACTTTCCCTCTCTTTCTCAGGTTTAATCAAGGCCGTTGGATTAGGGGAATTAGTCAAACATTGGGAACGATCCAATGTCTTCTCCTTCATCGTCCCCAAACATGAATTAGGGTTTTCAGACC
The DNA here is from genome assembly GCA_963859935.3 of Lathyrus sativus. Classification (NCBI taxonomy): domain Eukaryota; kingdom Viridiplantae; phylum Streptophyta; class Magnoliopsida; order Fabales; family Fabaceae; genus Lathyrus; species Lathyrus sativus. The sequence goes on along the minus strand of OZ012735.1, from coordinate 232,327,720 downwards.
CTCCCTCCATGCACTCACATTCGAGCTCCATTATCTCTCCCCACAGGCCACGGCTTCCCTCGACCTAAACATGAAAAATCATCTACTTCTCAAGCCCTACACAACCCTACGTTCACTTTCTCTTAACTCCTCGTGGATAATCCAAACAGAGGCCTTGAACATCTTGGTACAAACACGGTTATGAATTTCAACTGATATCAACCTAGATTAAACTTCAGTACAATGATGCAATCATGCTCTTGATGTTATCCTGATCATTTTAACCTACTTCATGGTACCTAAAACTTCCTAAACAGATAGTTATTGAAGATCCAAGAATCATGGTTCTGTTATGCAACCTCACCAATCTTGTTCTAATTCTCAGGGATTAATCCTCTAGCCTAGTACATCATTCTTATACCTATGAAACTAACTAAAACTCAATAATTTAGGAGATATAGGGTGAAGAAGGAACCTGTCAAGAAGATGATGGTGAGGCTCGTGGAGGTGGTTGCAGGGCTTGAAATGGCTTCAATGAGATCCTACAATGGTGAAGAAACTTCTGTTTGCACTTGTTGTGAAGGTGGTGGCTTGAAGTGAAAGAAAACTCAAGTTGCTTCAACTTGAAGAAACTTCTCCAATGGCTATGTATCCTTCTCTCTCCTCTGACTTGGCTCCACTTTCACCAACCCTAGACTCTCCACAATGCATTCCTTATATAACAATTGATGGATGTTTCTAGAATCATCTAGAATGTGATGGAAGTTTCTTTAAAATCTCATGTTATGCCATATTGGTTATCTCATGATATATCACCTCTAACCAATTTACACCTTTTAAAATCTCACCACATGATAATATGGAATGGTAAGGAAGCTCACATGCCTTGTAATTGCCTTATGTTAAGTTTTCCAACATTGCCTTCTTTTTCAAGTAATAAATTTCCAAAGGAACCTCCTTTTTTAAGCCTCAAATGAAAAATCTACTTAAACCAATCTTCTCAAAATGGTTTTTCCAATCAAAATGATATATTGGATGACCTATTTTGGATTTGTGGATCTTCCAAAACACTTTTTAATTTCAACTTTTCAAAGTTATAAGTCCTTTTTAGTTCATTTTCAACCAATCATGGAATCTTGTGCTATGAGCTTTTTCAACAATTTGTGACCTTCTTTCTAGACTTAAAATCACATTTTGAGCAACTTTCATGTTTTGAGTTTTTCCATTTGAGGCTTGGAAATAGGAGTTTTAGGCATTGGTTAAAATGACCTATAACTGACAAATGACCAAAATACCCCTGCCTTGTTCAAACCATAAGTTGAGTTCCACAAATCCAATCAAGGACTTCTACCACTCAAATTAAAGCTAAGAAGATCCTCTTCAACATTCATGTTGACCAAGAAACCATAGGAATCAACCTACTAGGGCAAAAGTTGTCTGCAAGTTGGGTGACTTTCAAGGACCCAGATTCACACACCTCTGCTGACCTGTAATTTGCCAAAACCATAACTTGAGCTCTGTAACTCCTATCAAGGACTTCCACCACTCAAATTAAAGCTTAGGACAAGCTCTACAACATTCATGTTGTGGGGAAAATGAGATATCAAACACATCTAGTGCTAAAACTGCCTGGAAGATAGGGATCAAATTAGGGTTTTTCCACTGACAATCCTCAGAAACCCTAACTCAAAACTCCCCAAACTCCTCAATCATGATGAGTTGGTCTAGGAATAATCTTTATAACATCTCTATGCATCCTTCCATGATCTCATGGCCCTTGGATTAGGTCTCAACCTTCTCCAAATCTTCATTTACCCTAGGGTTGACCCAGTCAAAACCCTAATTCTACCATTCATGGTTGAATCTTCTGAATTCTTGCATAATGACCTCTCTGGGCTTCATGATGGCTTTCAAGACATCTCATAGGCTTTCTCAAAACATCAAGTTCATTCTCAAAGTCTCAGAATCATCTGAGGGGCACTCACAGCTCTCAAACTGTGAAGCACACAACCCTGGTTTCAAACCAATTCTCTGGAGATCTCTTGAACTTTTTGATGAAGGTATCAACTTTCAAACACTTAATGAATGAATTATTGTTGGTCAAATTTTGGGGTGCAACACCTACTACCTCGAGAACTTACACGGGGACGAAATAGCTTGACCATGGAACGCTGAAAAGCTAAAGAAATACTACAATTAAACACTTCCCGCAAGGACACTCCTCGCGACCACAGGAATGCGACGTAGTACGATCGCATCTCCTCGAAATCAACGAGATATCAAGCATATGCCCTTTGTGTGTGCAAGAAGAACGCTCTGCTCGACGGAAACCCCTCGATCGAGAGTCTCTGCCGCAGTACCAAGATTGGCAGAACACCCAGCTCGCGATGGGACGTTCACGCCGTGGGGGTAGGCCCCCAACCGCGGTCCACCTCTGTAACCAACCAGGTAACCACACCGGTCAACCGGCCAGTTCCTTACACTACTGGGCACAACAATTGTCGAGCTAACACTTCCAACAAACATACAAAACACGCGTAATAAACATACATTACGAGCATACAAACATGCAGAAATAAAACGAGCATATAAACATGCAAACATAAACGAGCACACACTTAACGAAAATATTGTATCATAAAAGACGGGCACTAACCCGATATTCATCTACACCACAAAAGGGCGCGCAGGCCCGACAAAAGAACTTAACAAAAATCAACTAAACATTGGCGCGCAGGCCTAAAAACCACGAGCACGCAGGCCCGAAAACATCTATACACCCTCGAATTCGTCCGCCTCGGGCTCATCGGCCGGGGTAGCATCTCCATCATCTTCGCGACCAGGGGCAACCACCTGCCCGTCGATGACCTGGTGGAAGGGCCATATCCCATCGGTAACCAAGTCGACCATGGAGTTCACTGCCTTGAGTTGATCCACAGCACCGGCGAACCTGACTTCAACTGCTTCTAGGAAGTCGTGCTCAAGCTCGCAGATCCTCCCCAACAGATCAGCGCGGGAAACCAAAAGCCTCTCCTCGTTCATTTCACCCTCGACGGGACAAAGTGAGTTCTCCAGCTCCCCCATGCGAGCCCGCAGCTTCAACAGTTCCTCATCAGCAGCTTTTACTTTCTCCTCAGCCTCGACCCCCATCTTACGTTGTGCGGCCACTTCCTCCTTACTCAGGTCCAGCTCTACAGTCAGCTTAGTCAACCTCGACTGAGCAAAGGTGAGGTCACCCTGCAGCTTGGCGACCTCGACAGAGGAGCAACCTTCATCACTTAGAACTAAAGCTGTCGAGAAAACCCGTATCATGGCGGCCAGATCCTCGGTAAGCACCTGCCTCCGGGTAGCCCCACTCTCCCTGATGATTACCTTCGCCTCCGCGGCTCGCACAACTGGAGATCTTGAGCCATGAAAGAACCCAGGCTTCTGGTGGCAGGGGGATGAGAAATCCCTCCTCGGAGAGCCCCTCCATAAGGTCAACGACGATCTCCGACAGTTGGGATCTCGCCCGCTTAGTAGCTCCTTGTGACGTCGGGGACTGACTGCCTTGTGGCGATGACGAAGATCTTCTTCCTCCCTGGTCCGATAAGGCCTGTTGGACCACCTGAGAAACACTACTCTTCCCGGCTTTCGTCGCGGCTCTCGAGGATGCCAATTTCCTCACGCGCTATTCGATAGACGACATGCTCCCTGTAAAACAAAACAGAAAAAAAAGGTCAGAAATGAACAAAACGATCAGAAGGTCGGGCGAAAGGTCGACCACCACCTAGGAAACAGAGAGCCTCCTCATCGGATGAGCACTCGAGCAGAGCCTTCGTGCTGATCAACCTCCTCGGATGACAAACGCGCCCCTGGCTGTCGAGGATAATTTGTCGTCGGGCGTAACCAGTCTGGCCAGAGGTAAGCTGGCCACGAAGGATACTATCTTCTGATAGCCCGCCAAGTCTTCCTCGTCCATTGTCCCTGCCCGCACTATATAGTGGTATGTACTCTTCTTGAAGTGCTCCTCCGTCCACTCCAAGGGCACCCTCGGCACCAAAACATCTATCCACTGCCCGTCCATCTCACGGGGCTCTCGCCGATACAGGGAGTCGCACGCCCCGTGGGAAACGGGCCGTACCATAAAAAAGCGAGCCTTGAAGTCCCTAACAGAAGTCATATATGTCCGGAAGAGTTTCCTCGGCTGCTTCAACGACACCCATCTATGCCGGCCATCGACTGTATGCCTCTGTAAGTGGAAAAGGTGAAAGAAGAGTGACAAAGTGGCCCCGACCTCCAGATACCTACAAACGAGCTCGTACGCCCGGATAAAAGCTATAGCGTTGGGATGCAGCTGTGAGGGGGCCAACTTCAACCAGTCGAAGACCCCCAGCTGGAAATTTGTGAAGGGCAGCCTGTGACCAGCCTCTCGAAAACAAAATTCGTACATCGGGAACCTCATCTTCCCGAACCTCGAACATATCCGATGGCGGTGCTCCCTTGGCCGATACACCTGCCAACCAATGGGAGAATTCACGCATTTGTCCTCGACAGTCGCAAAGGCACCAGTCTCGTCATCGACGAAGTAGGAGGGTGTATTTAGGGGTTCTTCAGCTACCCAGTCCTCGACTGATCGGGTTCGCACTTCGGCGGCCAGAGCCTCTGGCTCCATGTCTACGTCCATGGTCCCCGGGACCCACGAAGTCATGTTCACCTGAAAAGCAGAAGGAAATGGTGAATTTAACGTTCAAAGATCAAATTCACCCTTCCACCGCAGGTCAAGTGAAAGGGCGACGGGGACAGCGACCACGTCGGCGCAGCGACCACCCTGGCATCCCTCCTTGGGGGATTCATCTGATCCACATCAGCCTCCCCGTGGCATACATCTAACCCTATCATACGTCCCCGGGACACCCATCTAAAACTAACATGTATCCCCAGGATCACCATCCTCAACAACTCAATCGTCCCCAGGACATTCACGCTACAACCCTTAAAACGTCCTCGGGGCCTTCATCTTAAACCTAAGGATATGCCACGTCTACGTCCATGGTCCCCGGGACCTACGAAGTCATGTTCACCTGAAAAGTAGAAGGAAATGGTGAATTCGACGTTCAAAGATCAAATTCACCCTTCCACCGCAGGTCAAGTGAAAGGGCGACGGGGACGGCGACAACGTCGACGCAGCGACCACCCTAGCATCCCTCCTTGGGGGATTCATCTGATCCACATCAGCCTCCCTAGGGCATGCATCTAACTCTATCATACGTCCCTGGGACACCCATCTAAAACTAACATGTATCCCCGGGATCACCATCCTCAACAGCTCGATCGTCCCCGGGACATTCACGCTACAACCCTTAAAACGTCCTCGGGGCCTTCATCTTAAACCTAAGGATATGCCACCGTATGCGACGGAAGACCCTCGCCCTCCTCGGGGCATTCATCATGCCCCCGATGCCGGCATCAAAGATAAAGAAAGTAAAATATTGGAGGAAAGGAACTTACTGGAGTGGATGTAACAGCGGAGTACGCGGCGGATGCTACAGCGGTGCTGGCGAACAAATGCAAGAGCGAAACTCGATCGTGACGTGCGTGAGTGAGTGAAAGTGAAAAATGGCAAATGGGTGGGGTCCCGCCTATTTATATACCCAGCGTGGGACGCGAAGCGCCCCTAGGCACTCGAGTACCCTAGGGTAGCCTCCCCACGCGGCCCATCGACAGTTGTACACATGGCCTCACAAAAAGTCACGTTCTTTCATTTCCCCCACGTGCACGGTCAGGGGAGGACGTGCCAACTTTCCACCTCCTCGACCTAATTTCCTGACAAGATCGAGATTCCAGCGCTCCAGCATCCTCGACAATTCAGACTGACCAAGTTTCCTCCTTACGCTCCTTACCCTCGACAAGGCAGTCCCGCGAAGGACCCTCCTCACGCATCCTTTCTCCCCGACGCAGTACCATCAAGTCCTCGCTCCTTCACTTTGGAGCTACGACTTGGGGGGCTCCTGTTCTTAACTGGGCTTAGGCCTGCCCTTCCGTCGGGTAGGCCCATCCCAATGCTATTTGGGGAAGGCCTAAATAGGCTCAAATTGCCCAATGTCGGGCACAGGTTCTCCCCGTCGACCAGACAGCTCCCTCGTCGAGCAGGACAATCCCTCCGTCGGACAGGACAACACATCTTCCACACGGTCTCCACGTTCCCCCTGTTGCACCCTAAAATTTGCTCAACCTATTTCACCTGATTTATGTTTCAATTGCATCATCATTTGCATAGCTACATCATGTACATAATCTAATCATTTGCATAGCATAACATAGCAAGGCATCCAACAAGGGATCAAGTGCCATTTTTATCTAAAGAAGCACATCAAGGGGCCTTATTCAAGCTGAGGAACATCCAAGTTATCAAGGAATGGGTTGAAGCTTTGAGGAGATTTGAGTGTCAACTAGTGGACTTCTCTCCTAATTTGAGGTGTATTGAGGGTCATCAATGGGGTATGAGCTATGAATTGAGGGTATGGAATGTGTACAAAGCTTATGAAATGCCTAGAGGGTCATAGTGAAGATGAGACAAGTCATTGATTCAAGTACAAGAGCCACAGTTGAAGTGCAGTCAACTAAGGTTTCATCTGGGTCAACCCTAAGTCAACCTTAGGTCAACTGAGTGATTGAAGAGTATCAAGGCTTAATTGGAGGATGTGGGATTCATGGATTGATATGTTGATACATGTGTGGTGTTGTGCCAAGGATAAATCAAAGAGAATCAAGAGTAGGAGGAGTTGCCAAATTAGGGTTTCAGTGTAAAATCCCCTAATTTAGGCCTAACTTCCAAGCCAGATAAGTCAAAATGCAAGTTTCAAATGGATTCCTGGCCAACATGAAACTTGTATAGCTTCTAAATAGATTTAATTTGAGTATTAGAAGTCTTCAATAAGATTTGTAGAACTCAAGTTATGGTTCTTGCAAGTTATGGGTCATCAGAGGACACTGAAATTTATCTGTGAAAGTCACTTGACTTCCAAGCAACTTTTGCCCATCAAGGAGTTTTCAAATGGATTCTTGGCCAACATGAGAATTGTAGGGCTTGATCTTAGATTTAATTTTAGTACTAGAAGTCCTCAAGAAGATTTGTGGAACTCAAGTTATGATCTTGGCAATCCATGGGTATTTTGGGTATTGATGATTATAGGTCATTTTTCAACATAGGTCAAAATCTCCATCTTCCACTCCTCAAATGAAAAAATGTTCAACATGAGATGTACTTAAAATGATGTTTTTGGGCTAAGTAAGAAGTCATGAGAGCTTGGAAGGGCTTGTATCACAAAATTGTAAAAATGGCCTAAAATAAGGGTGAATTTTAAATGAACCAAAGAGGAAAATTGAGATTTTTGAGCCATAGGTCCAAACCTAGCCATATGACATACCAAATTGATTGGGAAACACATTTTGGAAACAATGAAATTGCTACATTTTTGAGTTGAGGGATAATTCCATGACTTCCTTTGTAAAGTGGTTACTTACATCATAAGTAACATGTGCAAAACCACTCTTTGGAGCTTAACCAAAGCCTTAACCCTTGCTAATCACTTCAATATGTCATCTAAGGAGAAATTGGATCAGAATGAGGTGCAAATACAAGCTTAGAACTCAGCTGCCATGTATGAGCTTCTCATGACATTTTCAAATGCAAGAGATATTGAACTTCTCATTGGATCAATCCAGAAGTTTCTAGATCATTCATACACATTCTATATAAGGATTAGAACTGGTTCAAAGCCTGAGTTGGTGCAGATTGAGGGAGATTGGAGAGATTGAGTTTGGAGTTTTCATCTTGCAAATCCAAATCGGTTACACAAATTGGAGAGGTTTCAATCCATTCTTTTGCACTCAGAAGCTCTACTTTGAGTTGGAGATTGATTCCAGATGGATTGCTGATCAAGATTGTGGAAGAATCGTGAGATAGCACTTTGAATTCATCTCTTGCAAGTCAGAATCGAGTTTGGTGATTCAAGAAGATTCAGTCCAATTTGATGCATACAGAAGCTTGGTAATTGATCATAGAACGTGTCTGGAAGATCTTAGAGCTTGATTTGAAGATTTGCGTGCTCTGTTCATCCAAGATTTGCAGGTATGTAAATTTCATTCTATGGCTCGATTCATGTAGATTCCTTAGGTTTTAGATGGTGATATTCATTGTAGAACATGGCTAGGTGGATTCTGGTAACAATTGGCACGTTTTAGAGACAAAGTTAGGTTGAGCACATTTTCTGGTGAGGCTCGTATCTGATGATTCTTGATGATATAAACCTAGTTTGATAGTGGATTTTGCTCAGTGTAGCATGGTGATGATGTTAGGCCTCTCAATTTTGAGTTTGGTGAGGATTTATGTTTGAGCATTTTCTGAGCTCCCATTCGTGTTTTGAGAAGGAGAAGGTTTCAACACAATTGGATGATATGGTTGAGTTCCTTGTGGAAAGACGAGCAGGATGATGTATTCAGGTTTAGGTTTTGGTGAGGATTGAGGATAGTGGTGTTTGGGGACGACGGTGGCTCCACCGCCGGCCACCGTCTGTGTTTTTCCCTCCCACGTTTAAAATTTGGAGAAGATGAACCTGGCGCCCTTGGATCAGTAGTGGACCTTTGACTCAACCATGATCTAACGGCCAGGATTGATGAAAATTTGTGAAGGAGTCTGAGAGGAGCTAAACGCTCTGTTTCATTTAATGAGTGGCATGGGCTTAAGTGTTAATTTGCTACCAACACCCCTTTCTGAGGCCCATTTGAGAATTACACATGACTTGCTTGCTATTTGGCACGGTCATTTTCCATTTTCAGTTGATTTTTCATTAATTTCTGATTGAATGTTGGGCCTAGTACACGCCTGGCTACCAACACCCCCCTCTGAGCCCAATTGATATTATGAACGTGTATTACTTGCTATTCCACACGCCTCTTTTCCATTTTCTTATATTTTCTTTTTATTTTCACATTATTTTAGGTTAATTGAAAAATTCACAATAAATTGAAAAAAGATCATTTTAGGGTGAGGTTTTTTTTCCTTGTTTTCCTTAGGGTTTCTAGAATTTAATAAAACAATAAAAACATTATTTTATGCATTTTATATTTTTTGGTATATTTTACAATTTTATTGATTTTATTTTGCATTTGTTTGATACCTTATTTTTCTGAATTTAGTATGAGAGATTGGGGCATGATTTTTGATTGATTCTTCTGAGGTTGATTAGGTTAGGGAAGCATGTACCCTTAGAAATTTTATCACATTTTTGTGAATAAAATTTAGGTTAGTTTTGAATAATGAACTTTAGGGTGCTAGGATTAGGGTTTTACAACACTTAGGTGTAGTTTAGGGCATAGTTTTGGGGTTTTAAAATTGATTTAGGCCTTGGGGTTTATGTGGGGTATAAGGTACATAGTTAGGTTCCCTTAGAAATTAATCTAGGATTTTATAGTGAGTATTACTATTTTACTTGAGTTTTGCAATTTGGTTGATATTGGTGTGTTTTCCACTTGGGATGTTGCTTTGTTTGGTGGGTTTTGGGCATTTCAATTGGGTGTTGGGCTTGGGCTTGGTTTGTTGGAGCTAATGAAGATTTGGAGGATGATTGAAGACAAAGGATGGAGCTTGATGTATGAGATTCTTATCCTTGAAGGTTGCTTTTGAAGACTTAGGAGATAGGAAATATAGGGAGAGCTTTAGATTAGACTGATTTCTTCTTTCAAACATAGAGAGCTTCCTGTGCCTCTATTCTATCCCATAACACAAGGTCCCCCAAAGAATTTCCATCTCTCCTTAGGAGGGATGTAGAGCATGCTTTGGATGGGTAGAACCTTGAGGATACCTTTCACTTGTTATGATAAGATCTTGGTGATTTCCCTGGGTTGTCACTGAGCCTCTTAACATGCCAACTTCATCTATTAGTTGATTCTCTGCTGGAGTGGTGGCACTGAAGATGGGAGCACATTGGAGAATGAAGTTCATTGGAGTTGGTGAAGATAAAGCTTGTGTCTGTCAAAGCTGGGTATCTGTTGAAGACTAGGGTTTTGCTGCTGATTGAAGCTGTCTACCTGTTGGGGTTCAGTGCTTGCTAGAGTTGGGGTTACTTTTGAAGATAGGAGCTTATCTAAAGCTTGGGGATCATTGAAGGGTGAAGATGGGGTCTTACTTGAAAGGGTTACTGTCAACCTTTTTGCTGTTAATCAACTGTAGCTGTCAGAGCTGTTGCTGTTTGAGCTGCTTGCTGTAAGAGCTGGTGTTGCTGTCAGAGCTGGTGTTGGGTTTCATTTCTTTTTCTGTATTGTTTGTTGGCTTGTTCAGCTGGCCCCCTTAGGTTTGAAGTGAAGCTGTTTCACTTTGCCTATTGTTTTCCCAGGTTCAAGGTTGAGTGAAACTCCCTTGCCTCGCTTGTATTGCTGCATCTCATGCATTTTACTGTTTACTGTATCTGCTGTTTCTTTTCCGTTTATCCCCTATGATCTCTGTTTCCCTCTGTGCAAGAGAGAAATATGATAGACATTAGGTTGCAATCCATGCATGACAACATTAGGGTAGTTTTGATTCCCATTTCAAACCCTAGGTTTTTAGATTTTCTTTCTCTTCTATCTCAAAACAATTCAAAACAGAATAATAAGGATAATCGATGTCGTACGCTACGAGCCTTAAGCTATTTGAGAGAGGGTTGCTGGAGGGTCACTCTTCAGTAATTTGATTGCTTAATGTGTTACCCTTAGGGTGACATACTACGTAGTCACTCTCAAATCATAATCTCTAGTGCGTCAGAGATTGCAAACATCATCAAAAACAGTTCTTGCGTAAAAGATTGAAAACAAACATCAAAGTGTCATTTTTGTCCGCTTGGACTCTTAATCAGAAGAAACTTCTTTTCAGAAAAATAAAAAACAGTCAAACAAATCTGTGTCTTCCGTGGCCCGAACTACGTTTGCTCTGATCTTTCATGCTGTATGAAAGTACGTAGGCATAGGATGCCGTATCCTAGCGAGCAACCTTCCCCTCCTTTCCAGTAGGTAGGCGAACTACGTTGACTCTGATTTCTCATTCCAGACGGGAATACGTAGGCATAAAGTGCGATACTTTGCTGAGTCATTTTCTTTTCTTTTTAACCCTTGACCCTTAGTGTAGATAGAATAATAATCCGTACTAGAAAACAAGCGTGGATCCCGTCGAGTACGACGGACGTGAGGGGTGATAATACCTTCCCCTTGCGTAACCGACTCCCGAATCCAGGATTTGGTTGCGATGACCATTCCTTTCCCGTCTTTACGGTAGGTTTACTTCGAGCGTTTCCTTTCCCACCTTTGGGATAAATAACGCATGGTGGCGACTCTTCTGTCATAGCCGGCGCCGATTTTCGCAGTAGCGACAGCTGGCGACTCTGCTGGGGACAGGAATATCCCCTATGCGAGTCAGTCCTAGCGCTTGTTTTCCCGTCGTGGGTGTTGTATAGATTTACTTTTCTCTCTTTACTTTCCACATTTTATTATCAGCTTTATATTGTTATTGCTGTTGTGGGAAGGGGGTGATCTATTGAGAGATAAGTCGGACCTGGGCTTGAGGTTACACATAGACTTAGAAGTAGAGAGTAGTGGTTAGCCTGCTTGCTTAGCTCGCACCAGCTAGCCGCGAAATTTACGCTCGGACGAGATTCTCTTTGATGCTTCTTGCCTGGCCCTTAGGGCCCGACAAGTTGTCTGACCCGAGGATTGTCGACTTTGGGGACCTATCAATTGGGATTCAACTAAGTGAGGCCGCTTCAAGGGATGATGATGCCACACCTTCTGGGTATCGTATCATTGCTCTTGAAAGTCTGTGATGTTGAACCCACATAGGATGTCGTACCTCGTCTGCGAATTAAGTACATACCTGTGAGGGGTAGGTAGGTTTGTTTGCAGGAAACCTTTGACCTCAGAATACCTGGTTTATCTCTGTCAGTGAGATGTGGTTACAGGGTTCATTTGAGTGGTTGGTTTGAGATGGAGATTTGATGGTCCTCAGGCTTCGGTACAGAGCAACGCAGTTCATCAGCATTGCACTTGGTCCCTTGTTTGCATATGCATGTGCATTTTCATGACTGCATATCATTAACATGTATTTATGTCGCAGGTGTGATCATTCCCCTCTGATTCTAGTATATCTTATAGCCAGACATGGAGTCCCTGAAGAGGACAGTTGCTTACCGGTTGCATTCACCAGATATCAGTTCCTTGCTGGGTTTAGTCGCTCTAGCAGATGAGAGAGTGAGGGTTGAGTTCAGAGTATCTTATGGGAGATTGCTTAGTTTGGTGTACAGACCTTCAGCATTTGAGACGACTGGGGTGTATACTTTGATGCAGTTTTATGAGCCGCAACTGAGATGTTTCTTATTTCCCGACTATATTCTGGCACCCACTTTGGAGGAGTATTCTACAATGTTGGGAGTTCCTGTGTTAGATCAGATGCCCTTTACGCATGTTGATGACGAGCCTGAGTTACCTACACTTGCTGAGATTGTCAGTTTAGATGCTTCTGAGTTCCCTAGAGGCTTGGTCAAGCTGAACGGAGCTTATGGTTTTCATTTGTCTGTCCTGGTTAAGAAGGCTACACAGTGTGCGAAGAGTGGATGTTGGGTTGCTTTCAGTGCCATTCTAGCTGTCTGCATCTACGGGATTGTCTTGTTTCCTAATGTGCCGGATTTTGTCGACTCAGATGCCTTCTTGATTCTTGCCTCGAAGAATCCAGTTCCTACTCTCTTGGGCGATGTTTATCATTCTATTCACTACAAGAATGAGAAACGTCGTGGCAAGAATGTTTCCTGATGTCTTCCTCTTTTGTACAGGTGGTTCCAGGGGCATCTTCCGAAGACAGGGCCTTTTGTTGATGATGTTGATACTTTGGATTGGTCTTCCCGGTTGATGGGGCTGTCTGCTGAGAATATCATTTGGTTTAATCGGAGTATGCTTGGCCCTGATATTATATATAGTTGTAGTGGCTTTCCGAACGTCCCCTTGATTGGACGGAAAGGCTGTATTAACTATAACCCTTCACTGCTAGTAAGACAGTTCGGTTATGCTTTGAGGGACGCTCCTATTGAGAAGGAGATACAGGAATCTATGTATCTCACAGGCTTATTAGACATGGCTGTTTTGATCAGATTGAGACATGCATGGGTTAACGTCCATAGGAGAGGGAAAGCTTTGCTCGGTAAGAGCAACAACAAAGCTTATGATCCTTATTTGGCTTGGATCCGCGAGAGAGCTAGTATGTCCTTAATGCCTTATCCTGCTGTGAACCCCCTGTATCTTCCATTGATCGAGGTACCTACTTCGGCAGAAAGTGAGAAGTATAACAAATTGTTGGCTGAAAATGAAGAACTGAAGAAAGCCAATGATGAGTTAGAGAAAGAGATCTTCCAGTTGCGTCATGAGAAGAATGAAGCTACCTTCACTGTGAAGGAACAGACTGAATTGATTAATAGGTTGGGTTCAGAGCTGACGGAAGAGACCAACAAAAAAGAAAAAGTGGGGATAGCCTTGAACGGTGTTAGAAAGGTGCTTACTTCCAAGAAGGAACTTTTAAGCAAAGCTTATTCCCGTCTCAGCAAGTGGGAAGCTTTGTGGAATGCCACGCTTACCAAGCGGAAGGAGCGGGAAGACGGACTGAAGCTGCAGATTGCCACGCTAGAGGCACAGATTAGAGCCCAAGACGCAAAGATTACCGAAGAGACATCACTTAGGAGCGCTGTTGAGCTTAGAGTAAGTAACCTTGACGAGAAGCCGAGAGGTTATGAAGTGAAGGACGGTTCCAAGAGGTACAGACTTGACGAGAGTTCTGGAAAAGGAACCTGCCAGGACGACGCCAAAAAGCTGAGATCCACTGCCGAGCGGCATGCCTTACTGATACAGGAGTTGATCTCCCGACTAGGGCATTCAGAGACGTTGAGGATATTGGAAGATGTCAGAGCACGCCATTTGACCTGATTTATCTTTGCCTTGCCTTTGTTATCTGTACTTGTATTTTGACCATCGCCAGGCTTGTTGGCCGAGGTCTCTTCAGTTGTATTCAGTTGTACTCTTGTACTCAGCCTCTTGGCATGTGTTTATATATGAGGGTTTTCTGATTCCTTGCTTGCTTGATAGGGACTCCATTGTCATAATGGCCTTCTCTTCGAAACTAGAATCGGGGGGAATATAACCTGTAGCATAGTTACACATTTGCATCTGCATTCATATTGCATGACCCATATTCTCGAATCTGTATCTTATTTCCTGCATCTTCAGGTTTTTCAGGATTGACGAACAAAGAGTCCACCGCTACTCAACCTGAAACAACTCCAAAAGAATCATGGTTCAAGTCCAAGTGGAGATGCAGGAAATCTATGAGAAGATGAACCTGTTCATGCAAGCAATGGAGAACATTGCTAAGGGCCAGGAGAGCCTTCAGACTTTGGTACAGCCGCTGCTGACGCGGACTAATGGGAATGGCAACAATGACCACAATTCTGCGCACGTTGAGACTATTCTGGAGGATGGGCCCCCTACGCCTGTGGTTCCACCCGTAGTGACCCCACCTGTTGTGGTTGTAAACGAGGGTGCTGGCAATAGTAACGCAGGGAATGGAAATGAGACTGTTGTTAACAATGTCGGATTTGGGGACGCCAACCAAGGCGGTGGTAACAACAATGGCGGTAATGGTTTTGGCAACAATGGTTTTGGCTACAACGATCAGGGATTTGATTACGTCAATCAGGACGGAAAATTCGGCTTCAACACTCAGGGTTTCGGTTACGACGGTTTTGGTAACGCTAACCAGGGGTATGGTGGATTTGGTAATATGAATGGTCCTGGGGTGATCCCTGTCAACACTGGGTGTGGACCTGTCAGGGTCAACCAGGGTTTCGGTAACGGGGGACGAGGTCCCATGATCAATCAACAAGGGTTTGGTCGCAACACTGGTTACGATGGATATGGAAATGGAAATGTGAATTAGGGCGAAGACTGCCAGGAGGACGCCTTTTCTGGAAGAAGCATGGGATTTGAAGGACCTGTTGATCCTATGCAGAGGATCAGAATGCTTGAAGAACAAATGAAGGGGGTAGTGAATCAGAACTCCACCGGTTTGGATATGACTACAATGGGCTTGGTACCAGGGCTGAGGGTGCCGTTGAAATTCAAGGCTCCCACTTTTGACAAGTACAAGGGGGACACCTGCCCCAAGGTCCATGTCCGCTCTTACTACAGAAGGATGTCCGCGTATTCAGATGATGAAAGGATGCTCATGCACTTCTTTCAGGACAGTTTGTCAGGACCCTCACTTGAATGGTATATGGGGCTGGAGCCCACGCA
Organism: Lathyrus sativus; assembly: GCA_963859935.3. Classification (NCBI taxonomy): domain Eukaryota; kingdom Viridiplantae; phylum Streptophyta; class Magnoliopsida; order Fabales; family Fabaceae; genus Lathyrus; species Lathyrus sativus. The sequence continues at coordinate 232,312,399 of OZ012735.1, read as the reverse complement.
GATTAAAACCTAGAAGCAGTTGGCTGATGCTTTCGTGACACATTACAAATACAACAGCGATCTGGCGCCGAACCGGGTCCAATTGCAGGGTTTGTCACAGAATAACGGTGAAAGCTTTAAAGAGTATGCGCAAAGGTGGCGCGATATGGCAGCAAGGGTGCATCCTCCTTTAATTGAAAGGGAGATGAATGATATGTTCATTGGGACATTTACGGGGGTGTTCTACGAAAAATTGTTTAGTGTGTCATTGAGCAGCTTCTCAGATTTGATTCTTATGGGGGAGATGATCGAGAACGGGATTAAAGTTGGAAGGTTCCAAGCAGGTGAGTCTACTTCAACCGGAGGTACCAGAAAAGCATTTGGTGGTAGACGACAGGGTGATACTAGTTTCGTGTTTGGTGGCAGGGGCAGGGGCAGAGGAAGGCATCGGTATGTTCAGCCGCAACAGATAGCTAGTGTCACTATCTCTTTTCCTCAACAAGGGCAGCCTCAACAACAACAACAACAACCACCGCAACAGCAAGGACAGAATACTGGCCAGAGAAGGGTATAGAATGCGAGACCGAAAAGAGTGTTCGATGCACCTCCTTCCACGTACGCAGAACTCCTTCAGACCCTGCTAGGGTTGAACTTGGTCGAAAAGAGGACTTTGGCACCGCATACAGGGGCGGTACTCCCTTATGGGTATGATGCCAACAAGCATTGCGATTTCCATTCCGGGGCACCCGGGCATGATATAGAAGCTTGTCAGGCATTTAAACATAAAGTTCAGGATTTATTGGATAGCAAAGCTATTAACTTTGGACAGGTGGGTCAAAATATCGTACATCAGCCTATGCCCAATCATGGGGCAAACGCCATCTTGACAGAGGAGAATCTGAATCTAGTGACAGATATCAATGAGCTGAAGACACCGTTGGGTGAGATTAAAGGCACGCTGTTAAAAGGAGGTGTATTCCCGGGTTGTGATGAATTTTGCTTGGATTGTTGGACCCAGCAAGCGGGTTGTAATGAGTTGAAGCAGGGTATTCAGGCTATGATGGATGAAGGTACCTTGCAATTTGATAGAACCGCGGTTGAAAAGCCTGTAGAGGCGTCGTGGGATGAGCAGAACGATGTTGCAATGGTGACGATTCCGAGGAAAACAATAACGATAATGGCACCCGCCAGGCGGCCGACGATCACAATTACTAAGGCAGGACCAGTTCCTTTTGAGAGTACCAAAGCAGTGTCGTGGACTTACGGGTTGGAGGTATATTGTGATGGTGAGAAAATTGAAGTCAATGGACAACCAGTTGGGGTTGTAGATAATGTTGTTGGAACGGGGGGTATGACCAGAAGCGGAAGAATCTTCACGTCGCCCGAGGTAGAGGCAGAAAGATTAGCCAAGGGTAAAGCCAAGGTAGCTGAGGGTGGTCCGTCCCAGTCAAATGAAAAGGAAACGTCACTTAAGGATATGGAGGAGTTTATGAGACTCATTCGTAAAAGTGATTACAAAATCGTGGAGCACCTCCAGCAAACACCGTCAAAAATTTCCATCCTATCATTGCTGTTATGTTCCGAGGCCCATTGGAACGCTTTGCTGAAGATTCTAGACACGTCATTCGTTCCTCAAGAAGTCTCTGTTAATCAGTTAGAAGGGGTGATGACGCATGTCAATGCGGGGCACAGTTTGGGCTTCACAGATTTTGATTTGACTCCGAGAGGGCGAGAGCACAATATGGCATTGCATGTGTCAGTAGAATGTCGGGGCACGATCATGTCCCATGTTTTAGTAGACACTGGATCTTCCCTGAATGTGCTACCGAAGAAAGCCATGATGAAGTTGGATATCAGGGGGATTATCTGCACGCCCATTGATTTAGTGGTGAGGGCGTTCGATGGAACGAGGAGGTCAGTTTTCGGATCGATAACATTACCGTTGCAGGTGGGGCCTGAAATATTTAAAACTGAATTCTATATAATGGAAATCCAGCCAGCGTATAGTTGTCTTCTTGGGCGCCCATGGATCCATGCTGCCGGGGCAGTCACATCCACATTGCACCAAAAGTTGAAGTATATGGTTGGGGATAGTGTCGTCACTGTTTGTGGAGAAGAAGATATTCTGGTTAGCCATTTGTCTTCGTTCAAATATGTCGAGGTCGACGGCGAAATACATGAAACACCTTGTCAAGCCTTCGAGGGGTTGCGAATTAAAGACAAAGCTCCAGTGCCAAGTAAGATATCAGATGTGGCAGTGTCATCCTACAAAGAGGCTCAGGCTCTAGTGCAGGTAGGCAAAACCAAGGGCTGGGGCAGGTATTGGAGATTCCCGTGAAGAATGACAAGTTCGGGCTAGGGTATCATCCGTCGTCATCAGCAGCCTCTTCAGGAGCGCCCAAGTTTAGAGGGCCGATAACCATCACACCAAATGGGGTGAGCTTCGAGACTATCAATGCTGTTTCCGATGCTGAGGACGGGGATAGCGACTGTGATATGGATGCGTGGATCAAGCCAAGCGTGCCAGGACAAAGTCTCTACAATTGGTCTATCCGGGAAACTGTTCCCGTGACAACTAAACAGTAATGATTTGTTTTCTTAATTGTTGAATAATCCTGTGTCCTACCCGGGGCATAGTGATTTCGCTTAGGGCCATTTGGTTATGTACATTACATTGTTTAATCATGAAATAAAGGCGTTTTTCATATACAAATGTTGTGATCCCTGTTTTTCCTGTTTTTATCTTTTACAATAAAATGGCAATGTGGTTATTTACTTTGAATGCGTTTTGAAGCATTTAACCATTTCCTTTGCAGGATTACTATTTCAGATGACATCTATGAACCTCCTATGACTCGCTTCGACTTTGAGCACCCGGTATTTCAGGCTGAGGAAGAGATTGTGGAAGATGGTGACGTACCAGAAGAGTTGACCTGGTTATTGAAACAAGAAGAAAGAATCATTCTGCCTCATGAAGAAGTCATTGAGATTATCAATTTGGGGTCGGAAGAAGTTGTGAGAAACATTCGTATAGGGGTTGCGCTGCAGAGCGACATCAAGCAAAGGTTGGTTGAGATGCTCAAAGAGTACAGTGATATATTTGTTTGGTCGTACGAGGATATGCCTGGGTTGGATACGGATATGATTGTTCACCGTCTGCCACTGCGAGAGGAATGTCTGCCTATTAAGCAGAAACTCCGAAGAACTAGGCCGGACATGGCTGTGAAGATCAAGGAGGAAGTTCAAAAATAGTGGGATGCTGGTTTCCTGGCTGTTACAAAATATCCCTCATGGGTCGCTAATATTGTGCCAGTGCCGAAGAAAGACGGTAAAGTGCGAATGTGTGTAGACTACCGTGATTTGAATAGGGCGAGCCCGAAAGATGACTTTCCACTTCCTCACATCGATGTGCTGGTTGATAACACTGCTCAGTTCTCCGTATTCTCCTTCATGGATGGATTCTCGGGCTATAATCAGATCAAAATGGCGCCAGAAGACATGGAGAAGACCACCTTTATTACTCCTTGGGGAACATTTTGTTACAAAGTGATGCCCTTCGGATTGAAGAACGCTGGGGCAATATATCAACGTGCTATGACGACTCTCTTTCATGACATGATGCATAAAGAGATCGAGGTTTATGTTGATGATATGATTGCCAAATCCCAGACGGAGGATGAGCATTTGGTTAATCAGCTAAAACTGTTCAGGAGGCTTAGGAAGTTCAGGTTGAGGCTGAACCCTAATAAGTGCACCTTTGGGGTAAGATCGGGTAAACTACTGGGGTTTATCGTGAGCGAAAAAGGAATAGAGGTTGATCCTGCGAAAATAAAAGCAATACAAGAAATGCCGACGCCTAAAACAGAAAAAGAAGTGCGTGGATTTTTAGGGAGGTTGAACTATATCGCCCGGTTCTTATCTCACTTAACTGCGACATGCGAGCCGTTATTCAAGTTATTGAAAAAGGACCAGGTTGTGACCTGGAATGAAAATTGTCAAAAGGCGTTCGACAAGATAAAAGAATACTTGCAGGAACCTCCTGTTTTGATACCCCCAGTGGCCGGGAGACCGTTGATTATGTATTTGACGGTTCTTGAGGAAAGTATGGGTTGTGTTCTCGGTCAGCATGACGAGACCTGACGTAAAGAGCATGCGATCTACTATTTGAGTAAGAAGTTTACTGACTGTGAGTCCAGATACTCAATGCTCGAGAAAACGTGTTGTGCGCTAGCCTGGGCCGCCAAACGTTTGAGGCAATACATGCTAAATCATACAACCCTGCTAATTTCAAAGATGGATCCAATCAAATATGTGTTTGAGAAGCAAGCACTCTCCGGAAGAATTGCCCGATGGCAGATGGTGTTAACCGAATACGATATTCAGTATGTCTCACAAAAGGCTATTAAAGGTAGCATTCTGTCGGAGTACCTTGCGGAGCAGCCTGTTGAGGACTACTGATAACACGAAATCGTATATATATATATATATATATATATATATATATATATATATATATATATATATATATATATATATATATATATATATATATATATATATATATATATATATATATATATATATATATATATATATATATATATATATATATATATATATATATATATATATATATATATATATATATATATATATATATATATATATATATATATATATATATTGATGCATAATTCAACTGATGTTTAACTGTTTTCGATCCAATTTCGGGTTATTTCCGTGTTATTTGTCTGATATTTTGTAGGTATTTGATAATCACGTCTAAACAAAGCAATATGAAGAAAAGAAGCAATCACAGATGAAATATGGACGAAAACCGGATGAAAACAACATGAAAAACGTAGAATGCATATTTTGTTGTTGTGACGACCGTCACAGTCCCATGACGACCGTCACACGGGTGACGACCGTCACACACCGTGACGACCGTCATGCAGGCAAAAACGCCCAACTTCAAATGCACGTGAAAGAGGCAGTTCCAAGTCCCAAATAGTGGACCACTACTCCCTGATATTTCTGCCTCTAAGTCCACCTTCTTCAAGTTATAACCGTTAGAATTCTATTTCTATAAAAGGGGAAGGAGGGGAGCTGAGAAAGAGAGCCGCATTCAGACAACGAAGTGCTTCCCAATTTCATTTCCAGAGCAAAAGTTCAGTTTTATTTTCTTTCTATTTTTTTGTTGCCTTTCATTTCTTCTGTAATTCCTATTTCCCTTGTACGATCAATTGGCATAAAGACCAGAATCCTGCCAACATTTGTGGAGGATCTGCCCAAAGGTCAATTGGAATATTTACAGGTTTCTAATTTTAATCGTAATTTCCGTTTTCATTATGATGCATGTTATTATTCATTCTTTTCATTCATGTTTTGCCTTTCCCAAATCCATGTCTAGCTAAATCAAAGTAATCGATATGTAATAATAATTCGGAAGGGATTTGATAATAACCGGTTGAAAACTTTCTTTTTCAAAAGTTGTTTATGGTCTGAGTGTTTAAATTTATTTACTGAATAAACTTCGTCGCGAAAGCGAGAACTTATTTAAAAGTAGTTTTGCCACGAAAGTGGGAAATTAATTAAGGTACGAACCAACAAGCGAAAGCTGCGGCAAGACCATATAGAAAACACTAGTCATTCGTTTTAATAACAGCGAAAGCACTTTAAAATGAATTAGAACTTAGAGATTTCCAAAAAATAGTTTTAACCCCGAATGGGACACGAAAGCGTACGTTTGGCCCTTAGAATTATGATTAGCGTCAATAACCATCGTGAGACGAGAGTCTTCAGATCACTATTTTCTGCTTAAATAAACTCTGAAAAATATTTCATATATCGGTAACTTGTCAAATCCCCGAAGAACATAATTATTGCATATCGATTCACATAATTATAATCTAAGTAACATTTTTAGTTCCCTTTAGTGACAATCTTATTCCCTTAAACATTATCTACCTAGCTAAACATAGTAACTCCCGAGAACACTAGTTTGATTACGAGTCCCTGTGGGATCGATATCTTTTATTACTACGCGATAGACTGTGCACTTGCAGTTAAGTTGTATTAGACATAGAAAGTCGCGATCAAGTTTTTGGCGCCGTTGCCGGGGACCCGTTTAGTCAATAGTGTAACCTTCTGTTACGCCGTATAGACTAGGTTAACTATTTTTATTTTTCCTTTACTAGTGTTGTCGATTGTATGCCAAGTAATCGCCCACAAGGCGGTATCTTAAAACCTTCAGTCGCAGAACTAGAGCGCTTCTTACATTTAAGAAGTCGAATCATTGAGTACCAACTCAAACATAACATTCCCGATCCTCTCACTCCCATTCCCAAATTAGAAGAAGAATCAAAGATGGCTGAAGGACCTCCAAACAAACCGCCGAAGGCATACGCTACACCCTCTCAGATGGAGCCTAGAAGTAGCATTGCTGCCCCAGCTATTACTCGAAACGATTTTGAGCTTAAACCATCATTGCTGTCAGCTGTACAACAAAACCAATTCTCAGGAAATGCAACTGAGGATCCAAACGAACATTTAACGAAGTTTGTACAATACGCAGACACAGTGAAAGCAAATGGAGTAACTCCAGACACGATAAAACTTCGTCTTTTCCCATTCTCTCTTAGAGACAGAGCGTGTACATGGTTACAATCTTTACCATCCAACTCCGTTACGACGTGGGAACAGTTGAAAAACGTCTTCTTAGCGAGATATTTTCCGCCAAGCAAAACTGCTATGCTTAGAGCTCAAATCAACGGATTTCGACAAAAAGATACTGAATCTCTTTACGAAGCATGGGAACGATTCAAAGATATGATGAGAACATGTCCTCACCACGGTCTAGAAGACTGGGTGACAATCCACACTTTCTATAATGGTATTTTATACAATACCAGATTGACAATAGACGCTGCCGCGGGCGGTGCACTTATGGATAAGCCATACGACGAAGCCTATCAACTAATCGAAAACATGTCTCAGAACCACTGCCAATGGGGAGGTGAACGCACTCCAACAGAGAAACCCGCAGCGAAAGGTGGGATGTACGAGATCAGCAGCCTTGAAAAGTTTAACGCTAAAGTAGATGCTCTAGCATAGAAGATTGACAGTCTGACCGTTAACCCCACTGCAACCGTCGCTGCCGTAACTCCAAACTGCGAGTTATGCGGAAGCACCACTCATAATGCACCCGAATGCCCATTGCTAGCCGGAATCCCACCAGACCAAGTAAATTATGCTCAAGGAAATCCTTACGCAAATACCTACAACCCAGGTTGGCAAAATCATCCAAACTTTTCTTACAAAAGCGATAATGCATTGCAAATGCCTACTGCTCCGCCAGGATATCAGAAACCAGCTGCTGCTCAGACTGCACCTAGGAAATCAAACCTCGAGTTGATGATGGAAAAATTCATAGCTACTCAAGCTCAGACAAACAAAGAATTCCTGAATCAAAACATACACACTAGCGAGCAAATTAAACAGTTGACCGGAAAAGTAGACGCTTTAGCCACCCACAACAAAATGTTAGAAACACAGATATCACAAGTGGCTCAACAACAAGCCTCTGCTGCCGCACCCGCTGACACATTTCCTGGACAACCCAAACAGAATCCAAAAGGCCAAGCAAATGTTGTAATACTAAGAAGTGGAAAAGAATTGGACGAACCGATCGATCCGAGGACCGAAAACTCAGCCATGCAACAAAAACCAACTGAACAAGCAGAAAAGGAATCCGAGTTAGAGAAGAAGGAAGACAACGAGAAGGAGGATACCGCAAGTGAAAAAACTCAAGCACCTCCAGCGCCATATAAACCACCTATTCCTTATCCTCAAAGACTAATAAACTCCAAAACTTCAGGACAGTTTAAGAAATTTGTAGAGCTCCTTAAACAATTGAATATCACTATTCCTTTTACAAAAGCGATAACTCAAATGCCGTCATACGCTAAATTTCTCAAAGAAATCCTGTCAAATAAGAGAAAGATCGAGGATAACGAGACAGTTACACTTACTGCTGAGTGTAGCGCTATTATTCAAAACCGCATGCCTCCTAAATTAAAAGACCCAGGTAGTTTCTCCATACCCTGCGTCATAGGAAAGTTCGTGATAGACAAAACTCTATGCGATTTAGGAGCCAGTATCAGTGTTATGCCTTTATCTATATGCAAAAAGCTGAATATGGGAGATCTCAGACCAACCAAAATGTCCGTACAATTAGCTGACCGATAAGTAAAATACCCCGTCGGAATACTGGAAAACGCTCCAGTACGCATAGGACAATTCTACATCCCAACCGACTTCATAATCATGGACATCAAAGAAGACTCTGTTACCCCAATTATCCTAGGAAGACCGTTCCTAGCTACAGCCGGAGCTATTATAGACGTGAAGAAAGGAAGGCTAACATTCGAAGTAGGAGAAGAAAAGATAGAGTTCATTCTCACCAAGTTCTTACAAGCACCAGCCATAGACGATACCTGCTATTTAGTAGACGAAATTGACGAATGCATAAGAGAACTTGAAAATGAAGAGACCACGTATTCAGAAATAATAAAGATTCAAATACCCGATATTTCTGAAGACGATGATTGGCGTAAACCGTATAAAGACGACAGCCTAAGCGAAAGCTTAGCACTGACCCCAAACCATATGCCAGGTCCGAAGAACCCATCTTTAGAACTTAAAACACTACCCAAAAACCTTAGATATGAATTCCTAGACGATGAACTAAAAAGACCAGCGATAGTCAATGCCGACTTAGGACAACCAGAAACCGAAAAGCTATTAGAAGTCCTAAAGAAGTACCCCACCGTGTTAGGCTATAACATAAGCGATCTAAAAGGTATAAGTCCTTCGATCTGTATGCATCGAATTACAATAGAGGAAGACTCTAAAACCTCTAGAGAGCATCAGAGAAGACTGAACCCCATCCTAAGCACTGTAGTCAGAGATGAAGTAAAGAAATTGCTAGATGCAGGAATCATCTATCCAATCTCCGATAGTGAATGGGTTAGCCCAGTTTATGTCGTACCAAAGAAAGGAGGAGTAACAATAGTTAAAAACGAAAAAGGCGAATCAATAACAAAAAGAGTCGTGACTGGAAGCAGGATGTGCATTGATTATAGGAAGCTTAACAAAGCCACACGAAAAGATCACTTCCCGTTACCCTTCATAGACCAAATGTTGGAAAGATTAGCCAAACATTCATATTTCTGCTATCTAGATGGTTATTCAGGATTTTTCCAAATTCCCATTCATCCTGATGACCAAGAAAAGACTACATTCACCTGTCCTTATGGTACTTTTGCTTACCGCCGAATGCCGTTCGGACTCTGTAATGCTCCAGCAACCTTCCAAAGATGCATGATGGCAATCTTCGCAGACTTCATAGACGACATCATGGAAGTATTTATGGACGATTTCTCGGTATGTGGACAAAGTTTCGAAGGATGCCTACAAAACTTAGAAATGGTATTATAACGTTGTGTAAAAGTGAACCTCGTCCTAAATTGGGAAAAATGTCATTTTATGGTCCGACAAGGAATAGTTCTAGGACATGTCATATCAAATAAAGGAATTGAGGTCGACAAAGCTAAAATAGAGATTATAAAAGATCTCCAACCTCCAAAATCCGTACGAGAAATATGGAGTTTTCTAGGACATGCCGGTTTCTACCGAAGATTTATAAAAGATTTTTCAAAAATCACAAAACCTTTGACCGGCCTGTTGATGAAAGATGTTGAGTTCGTCTTTGACGACGACTGTCTAAAAGCATTCGAAACATTAAAATCAGCCCTTATCACCGCACCGATTATGCAACCACCCGATTGGCGACTACCGTTCGAAATCATGTGCGATGCGAGTGATTATGTCGTAGGCGCAGTTCTAGGACAAAGGAAGGACAAGAAACTCCATGCCATCTACTATGCCAGTAGAACTTTAGATCCTGCCCAAATGAACTACGCCACAATAGAAAAGGAACTTCTAGCAGTTATATTTGCGCTTGACAAATTCCGTTCTTACTTAGTAGGAGCCAAGATTATCATATACATAGACCACGCTGACATTAGGTACCTAATAAGCAAAAAGGATGCCAAACCAAGACTATTGAGATGGATCCTGTTATTACAAGAGTTTGACTTAGAAATCAAAGATAAGAAAGGAACCGAGAACGTTGTTGCAGATCACTTATCCCGAATAGAAGGCATCAAACATGAACCAGTACCGATAAATGACGATTTCCCGTACGAACATCTGATAGCCAAATTAGAAAGTGACATGCCTAACTCAATCTCGGAAGATCCAGAATTCGAAAAAGCCGTAGAAGCCGTCTATGCCCAAGTCACATTACCTTGGTATGCTGACATCGTTAATTACCTAGCTGCAGGCGTGCTTCCACCGGATCTCACTTATCAGCAAAAGAAGAAATTCTTCCACGATCTGAAACACTATTATTGGGACGAACCTCTACTCTTCAAGAGAGGGGCCGACAACATATACCGTCGCTGTGTCCCAGAGGAAGAAATAGAAAATATCATTTCCCAATGCCATTCAGCACCATATGGTGGTCATGCTAGTACATCCAAGACGTGCGCTAAGATTCTCCAAGCCGACTTATTCTGGCCTAACCTCTGGAAAGACGTTCACATCGCTGTGCGAAAATGTGATAGATGCAAACGAACTAGCAACATCTCACGACGCGATGAAATGCCTCAGAAAGGAATCTTAGAGGTAGAAATCTTTGACGTATGGGGAATAGATTTCATGGGACCATTCCCACCTTCTTTTGGTAATAACTACATACTCGTCGCTGTAGACTATGTGTCTAAATGGATAGATGCCATTGCTGCTCCAACAAATGATGCACGAGTAGTAATCAAACTCTTCAAAAACACAATCTTTCCTAGATTCGGTGTACCCAGACTCGTCATTAGTGACGGCGGATCTCACTTCATATCGCGAATATTTGATAAACTTCTTTCTAAATATGGAGTCCGACACCGAGTAGCTACACCCTATCATCCGCAAACTAGCGAACAAGTAGAGGTCTCGAACAGGGAAATAAAACAGATATTGGAAAAGACTGTCGCTACCTCAAGGAAAGATTGGTCATCAAAGCTAAATGAAGCTTTATGGGCTTATAGGACCGCTTTTAAGACACCAATAGGTACTACACCCTACAAATTAGTTTACGGTAAATCCTGTCATCTCCCTGTCGAATTAGAGCATAAGGCCTTTTGGGTCATTAAGACACTCAATTTCAATAACACCGAGGCAGGCGAAAAACGAATCTTGAACTTACACGAATTAGAAGAACTTCGATTAGACGCTTACGAAAATGCCCGTATCTACAAAGAACGAACTAAAAAGTGGCATGATAAACGTTCAGTCAAGAAACAATTCAGTGTGGGAGACATCGTATTGCTATTTAATTCAAGATTAAAACTCTTCCCAGGTAAACTAAAATCTAGGTGGTCTAGACCTTATGAAGTGACTAAAGTACTTCAGAGTGGAGCTGTCGACATTACCGATAAGACGAATGCACCGTTTATCGTAAACGGGCAACGTCTAAAATATTATAATAAAAACGAAAACAGCCCTCAAGTCTGCAGTATAGCATTGCTTGAGCTTCCAGCTCAAACACCCGAATAGCTTGTCACCAAGCTATCGTCAGGCTTTAGACGTTAAAAACAACGCTTACTGGGAGGCAACCCAATTTTTCCCGCATTTTCCTCGTTACTGTATTTCATTCTCATTTTTATTTTTATTCTACTTTGAAACTTTAACAAAAATTCTAAACTTAAAATTACTACTATTTTTACTTTCTTTTATTTTCATATTTTATTTTATCTTTCTCTTTTATCTTTTGTTTTTACCGCCTTTAGTTTTTAAAAATCCTGACTTCAAATTTCTGTTTTAAACTTTTCAGGATTTTAAAAGTCTTCAAAACCTTCCTCCTGTTTTTCTCCGACTTACCTGCGAGTATGGCCGCGTACGACTTCACAAAGGTTCATTTTCGAGGACTAGCTCAAAAGGCAAGATTTGAAGCATTGACTGAGAGAGAACTAGCCTTAACGCTGTATTATGATAAGTCTACCATGGAGAAACTCGGAATCACTGATAACATCCAATACCTGTTCAATCAACTAGGTTGGGAGAACACTGCTTTGAAAACCCGTTTTTCTACCTATAAGGACCTCACCTACGAATTCCTTAGTTCCTTCAGGTACTTACCCAACTATGGTTTTGGATCCAACACAGAGCTGATCACCTTTAGGATGTTTGGAATGGACCAAACCCATAGCCGGATGTCATTAGCTAACCTCCTAGGATTTCCTAGCGGACTGCATGTGTTCATCAGTGCAGAAGATGACGATATTGATTTTGAACTCAACCAATTCTGGGGTAGAATCACAGGCGACTATCACCCTGAACCAGACAGAATGTATAATGATGAGATTCATAACCCAGCTTTCAGATACTTTCATAAGATACTAGCTCACACCCTTTTCGGGAAAGAAGAAAATATTACCATAGTATCTAAAGAAGAGTTATTTATCATGTTTTGTGCTTCTCAGGGACGTACAGTGAATGCAGTACCTTTCATGATGAGATCTTTCCGACGCCTCACTCAGGACCCACAATCACATATTCTAATAGGAGGCCTTGTGACAATGATTGCCCACGAGCTTGGCCTTAGATTCCACTTAAATGCAAGCACTAGTTTTGGCACCATCCGACCCATGAATATCCAGTTCTGCTTTAACAGGCGCATTTTAAGAACTATGGGACCTGGACCTTACGAGTACCTCATCAATGAAAAACCTGTCCAGCTATTCACATTGCCAAATCATCAGATGACAAGTATCCACAACAAGGACAACTGGCTTTATGAATTGGATGAGCCTATGGGACCTCCTTCACCTCAATCAACACCACAGAACTACATATACGACAGTGATCACATCTCTGAAGCACACGATTATATGTACTATGAGGATGCTGTATCAGAAGCTGAAGTAGACCCTACGACCCCTCTGCATTACAACACCTATCCTGAGCCCATTCTTGAGGAGACCACTGACAAAATGGATACTGTTCTGCTCCGATTGGACAACGTTGACGCAGCTCTGACTACTGTAAAAGACGACATCGCAGGCATACACAGCGAACTCGTAGTCTTCATGGACTTAGTCTGTGACCAGCTCGACTACTACGCCCGGAAATTTGATGAATTGAAGGCACGAAAGGACTAGATATTAGTTTTAGTTTAGTTTAGTTTAGTTTTCTGTTTTCCGTCCGTTTTCAATTATTTTGATTTTTGCATTGTTAATTTCTTTATGTATTACATTACAATCATTCTAATTACTTGTTATTTCAATTATAGTCTTTATTCATACATTCTGTTTTTACGTTATTCTTTGTTTATTGGCCGATATAATACATTGCCATATCATTTATAGGCCTAAACATCATTGCAAGAACACCCCCAAAGCAAAATTCTGCGTTCTGCAGATTTTGCTGGTGTGACGACCGTCACAGAAGCCTGACGACCGTCACAGATACGTGACGACCGTCACGAGCCCAAAACTGTTATCTGATATAACAGGGGTTGCGTTTTCTCTCCCACTCATCTCCTTTCAACTTCCAATCATCAAGAACTCACACCCCACTCCCAATTTTCGTTTTCCCCACCTTGCACCATATATTCCAACTCCCATCTCAACTTCCTACTACACTGCTGTCACATTTTTTTCACTCCACAGAACCACCTCAATCCACATTTCCTCCGTATCCTCCAACAATGGCGAGAAACAACGAAACCCCAGACCTCAGCAACATTGTGTTCAGCGACGGTGACTCAGGAGAGAGACAGCGAGCCAACTATATCGCCTTCCACCAACGGTCGCTACAGCCGACCCACTATCCACATATCCCATCGCTCACGGAGCTCGGACTCCTTGACGGCGTCACTTGGATGATTCAAAGAGCCGGCATCTGGAACCTCTGCACCAATCCGCTGCCGACGTACAAACAACTCACCCTCGAGTTCCTAAGTTTGTTCACCTATGTCACTTCCAGCGGCGACCTCAGCCAACACTCCGGTGCCGGATGTTCGGCACGAACTATCAAGTGAACCAGAACCAGATTGCCGCCATCTTACAATTCCCTCGCGGCGACAATGCTCACCGCCGCCTCACCGATCAGTTTCAGCACGAAGCCTTCACGCTCTGTACCAGTTAACCGGCATCAATGCCGATGGTTGGGATTCTCTGCACGTAATGCATATCCACAACCCGACCATCCGGTATTTCCACCGAGCATTGAGCAACACCATCTTCGCCCGGGATAGCTACCATAAGGTGAACTCGAAAGAGCTCTTCTTTCTCCGCTGTGTCTTCAACAACGAGCCCATCAACGCCGCTCCGTTCCTCCTGGCCCACATTCAGGCCAACTGTAACCGTGGCTCTAAGCCATTTTACTTTGGCGGGATTGTCACTGCCATTGCACTTGGGCTGAACCTCGGTGACCGCCTCCAGCACCTCCATGCCATTCCCTCGGTGTTCCTCGACACCGACCACTGCAGAGCCTCTCACCTCATCCGTTCCAGAGCCGATGGCAAGTACCACCCGGTAGTGCGTGGCAAAACCGTCTGAAGCATCATCCTTCCATCACGCACCCGGATGCACCCAAAGGATCGTACCAACTGGATATTTGACCTTACTGCCCCTCCTGTTGCCGCTGCTCCAACTCAGAGCCACACCCAAGGTTCTGATGACGAAATCCAAGCTGAGTTGGACAGACCAGAGCAACCGGAGGCATCGCAACCACTTCCTTCCGAAGGTACATCCTACCGTCGCCGCCGCCATCGTCCAGAGCCCGACTACTCAGAAGAAGACCTTCGCCGCTCTCTCGACCAGCAGGCTCAGATCCTTGCTATGATACAGCAGCAGAATCAGCGAGCAGAGCAGTTCGAAGCTTGGCATCGGACCCAAATGCAACAACTACAAACCGGCCAAGAAACCATTACTGAGAACTTGGCGAATCTGACCTTGCAGTTCGAAGGACTCCGCGACTATGTCTATCATACCGGAGCAATGAGTTTTGAGGACCGAGTTGACCAAGTCAGAGCCAGAGGACGCGAGCGAGGACGTGACCGAGGCAGAGGCCGTGATTAGTTATCATTTTCCTTATTTGTTTACTATATTTTCAGTTTCTTTGTATTTTCATTTCCGTTGTATCTCCCTCTCGCATTCTTTCAAATCAGTGGGGACACTGATTGAGATAGTGTGGGAGCGGAGCGTTTATTTCCCATTCCATTGTACTTTGAATTCCGTAATTTCTATTCGAACATTTTCACGTTTTAGCAAATAAAAGCTCTTTTATATATCTTTTTCCCGTTACGCAAACATCCCCACTTTATTCGACGTGAACAAAAAATTTTCGTTCGTTCCTCAAAAGCAAAAGCATCACGAGAATGCGCCCGAGTTCAAACCAAGTTTTGAAACTCCGAGGAAACGACAATTCTAACAAAACCAGTACCGTCCTGACACCTTAGATCTCTGGTTTATGCGAGTCGGTTTCACTACCTACGTGTACCAAAGTTTCAAGTGTCTACGCAAACTCAGCCCCAAGTAGTTTATACTAGCAGTCAACACCATCCTAAAACACTTCTAAGCGAGCGACCGATGCAAATAAGTGTATGATCTCCAAAAAGACGAAAAATCATAAAAAGAAAGCCATATAGCCAAAAATATAAAGACGCGTTTCCCTCTAAGTTAGGTACTCCTAACCCGAGCATTTAGCCCAACGGCACGAAAACTCATTGAAAAATCAATGATATAAGCTTATGATCAATGAAAAAGATCAAAACATAAATAAGATCATATTCACTAACAGGTCGACTTGCCATGAAAGTGTATGGACAACTGGCTTAATGTGATTGCGCTAGAACAAACAGGGTGAACTTGCCGCGAGAACCTTGACACCAAGCTACAGTAGCATGACTGGGACCGATTTGCATAAGAAGGAGACCTCCGAAGACTTATACTCCAGTGTCGTCACCGTACTCGTTTTGTTCTTACTAAGAATCCCGGTTTTTTCCAACTTTGCGAACGAAGAAGCTGCCTCGTGCTTGCCGACTTTTTCCTGTTTTACTTGAGGACAAGCAAAGATTCAAGCTTAGGGGAGTTTGATAACACGAAATCGTATATATATATATATATATATATATATATATATATATATATATATATATATATATATATATATATATATATATATATATATATATTGATGCATAATTCAACTGATGTTTAACTGTTTTCGATCCGATTTCGGGTTATTTCCGTGTTATTTGTCTGATATTTTGCAGGTATTTGATAATCACGTCTAAACAAAGCAATATGAAGAAAAGAAGCAATCACAGATGAAATATGGACGAAAACCGGATGAAAACAACATGAAAAACGCAGAATGCATATTTTGCTGCTGTGACGACCGTCACAGCCCCATGACGACCGTCACACGGGTGACGACCGTCATACACCGTGACGACTGTCATGCAAGCAAAAACGCCCAACTTCAAATGCACGTGAAAGAGGCAGTTCCAAGTCCCAAATAGTGGACCACTACTCCCTGATATTTCTGCCTCTAAGTCCACCTTCTTCAAGTTATAACCGTTAGAATTCTATTTCTATAAAAGGGGAAGGAGGGGAGCTGAGAAAGAGAGTCGCATTCAGACAACGAAGTGCTGCCCAATTTCATTTCCAGAGCAAAAGTTCAGTTTTATTTTCTTTCTATTTTTTTGTTGCCTTTCATTTCTTCTGTAATTCCTATTTCCCTTGTACGATCAATTGGCATAAAGACCAGAATCCTGCCAACATTTGTGGAGGATCTGCCCAAAGGTCAATTGGAATATTTACAGGTTTCTAATTTTAATCGTAATTTCCGTTTTCATTATGATGCATGTTATTATTCATTCTTTTCATTCATGTTTTGCCTTTCCCAAATCCATGTCTAGCTAAATCAAAGTAATCGATATGTAATAATAATTCGGAAGGGATTTGATAATAACCGGTTGAAAACTTTCTTTTTCAAAAGTTGTTTATGGTCTGAGTGTTTAAATTTATTTACTGAATAAACTTCGTCACGAAAGCGAGAACTTATTTAAAAGTAGTTTTGCCACGAAAGTGGGAAATTAATTAAGGTACGAACCAACAAGCGAAAGCTGCGGCAAGACCAGATAGTAAACACTAGTCATTCATTTTAATAACAACGAAAGCACTTTAAAATGAATTAGAACTTAGAGATTTCCAAAAAATAGTTTTAACCCTGAATGGGACACGAAAGCGTACGTTTGGCCCTTAGAATTATGATTAGCGTCAATAACCATCGTGAGACGAGAGTCTTCAGATCACTATTTTCTGCTTAAATAAACTCTGAAAAATATTTCATATACCGGTAACTTGTCAAATCCCCGAAGAACATAATTACTGCATATCGATTCACATAATTATAATCTAAGTAACATTTTTAGTTCCCTTTAGTGACAATCTTATTCCCTTAAACATTATCTACCTAGCTAAACATAGTAACTCCCGAGAACACTAGTTTGATTACGAGTCCCTGTGGGATCGATATCTTTTATTACTACGCGATAGACTGTGCACTTGCAGTTAAGTTGTATTAGACATAGAAAGTCGTGATCAACTACCAATCAATGAGGTTTGATTTTCCTGACAAGGATATCATGTACCTGAAGATAAAAGATTGTGAAGAACCGTTGCCGGACGAAGGACCAGAGTTGGGGTCCAAATGGCAATTGATATTTGACGGAGCTGTAAATTCCTATGGTAGCGGAATAGGTGCGATTATCACTACTCCTCAGGGGTCGCACATCCCCTTTACTACCCGATTGACCTTTCCCGTTACCAATAATGAGGCTGAATATGAGGCTTGCATCATGGGTCTGGAAGAAGCTATTGATTTGCGAATCAAGAACCTGGATGTATACGGAGACTCAGCTCTGGTGGTGAATCAGATTAAAGGAGAATGGGAGACACGTCAGCCCAATTTGATACCCTATATGAATTATGCAAGGAGATTGTTGCCTTTCTTCGACAAGGTGGAATTGCATCATGTGCCGCGTGCAGAAAATCAAATGGTTGACGCCCTGGCGACATTGTCTTCAATGTATAAAGTTAACTTCTGGAACGAGGCTCCCCGGATTGTTATCTCTCGGCTCGATAGGTCTGCCTTCATATTTGCCATGACGAGGCCCATGATGGTAAACCCTGGTACTTTGACATCCAGAATTTCCTAAAGAACAAGGAGTATCCGGCTGGGGCATCCAGTCGAGATCAGAAGACTCTCAGGAGATTGGCTGGCAATTTCTATTTGAATCCTGACGGTGTCGTATACAAAAGAAACCACGACTTGGTGTTGATACGCTGTGTAGACGAGAAAGAGGCGAAGTTGCTCATGGAAGAGATACATGAGGGTACATTTGGTACACATGCTGGTGGGCATGCTATGACGAGAAAACTGTTGCGGGCAGGTTATTACTGGCTAACTATGGAAACAAACTGTTTCAAGTTTGCAAAAAGGTGTCATAAATGCCAAATTTATGCGGACAAGGTCCATGTACCCCCAAGTCCTCTGAATGTGATGTCATCACTGTGGCCGTTCTCGATGTGGGGAATTGATATGATTGGAAAAATCGAGCCTACGGCATCAAACGGACACCGGTTCATTTTGGTGGCAATTGATTACTTCACCAAATGGGTGGAAGCAGCATCATATGCCAATGTCACCAAACAAGTGGTCGCCAGATTTATCAAACGGGATATTATCTGCAGATATGGAATCCCTGAGAGGATTATCACCGACAACGGTTCAGATTTGAATAACAAGATGATGAAAGAGCTGTGCCATAATTTTAAGATTGAACATCACAACTCTTCTCCTTACCGACCCAAGATGAATGGCGACGTTGAAGTGGCCAATAAGAACATAAAGAAGATTGTTCAGAAGATGATTGTGACGTATAAGGACTGGCACGAGATGTTACCTTTCGCTTTGCACGGTTATCGTACGATGGTACGCACATCAACCGGGGCAACCCCTTTTCATTGGTATACGGAATGGAGGCAGTGTTACCATTGGAAGTTGAGATTCCTTCCTTGAGGGTTCTACGAGATGTCCAACTTGACGAGGCAAATGGGTTAAGGATAGACTGAATCAGCTCAGTTTAATGGATGAGAAGAGGCTAGCTTCTCTAGCATACGGTCGGTTGTACCAGAGCCGGATGAA
The DNA here is from genome assembly GCA_963859935.3 of Lathyrus sativus. Taxonomy (NCBI): domain Eukaryota; kingdom Viridiplantae; phylum Streptophyta; class Magnoliopsida; order Fabales; family Fabaceae; genus Lathyrus; species Lathyrus sativus. The sequence continues at coordinate 232,293,085 of OZ012735.1, read as the reverse complement.
GAAAGCGTACGATAAGAAGATACACCCTCAAAGCTTTCAGACGGGCGACCTTGTGCTGAAGAGGATTCTCCCGCCACAAACGGATCACAGGGGCAAGTGGACCCCTAATTACGAAGGGCCCTACGTTGTCAGGAAAGTCTTCTCTGGAGGAGCCTTGCTACTATCTACCATGGATGGTGAAGATTTTTCGTCTCCTATAAATTCGGACGCAGTTAAAAAATACTTTGCTTGAAAGTGACCCGCTGGACAGTAAAAAGAGAGTCCAGGTAAAAATGGGGCATTCTGGCGAACCGTAAAAAATGAATAAAAAGGTTCGGGCAAAAGTTAGGGATAAAATTGAAAAGATGTACACCCGCGAAGTCGAAAACCTGCATTGGGCGACTTCGGCAGAAAAGGGTATCCCGGTGAATCGAAAACCCGCAAATGGCGGTTCACGCAAAAGTTAGGGATTGAAAAAGCAAACGACTGCGGTCCGAATTTGATGCAGCTTTGCTTAGTGGTTTGGGAGTACCTGAGGGTTCGTATATCCAACACAATCTCTTCCGAAAATTGAATATCGGGAAAGCGCCAGAGTCATGCGAGTCATAGGAGGATCAGCTCATGATGTTTGTCTGCACCACGTTGCCGACATGTATACAAATATTGTTTTGTATTTTTTATGCTTTTGTGCATATATGTATGTGTGTGTGCGTAACTTCCTCTTTTCAGGAGTAGCATCCAATGTACAAAACTTTGCCTGTTCAGAGGCCTGTTATTAATAAAACATGTTATTCAGTATTTGATGTTTGTGCTTTACTGTTTTGTACGTGGAAAACACCAATGTTCCGATGAACTTGCATGTGCATAACTTTGCTGGCCCTTGCCAATAATTGCTAAAACTTCGAATTGACTGAAGTAATGTTGCGGATGCTAACCCGAATAGATTTGGTTGTATAGATTTGTTTTGTCTCGTTTGTGTTTTGCAGGGTTCTCACCTTTGAAGCGAACGATCAGAAAATTGTGGCCCCAGTCGGAGGCTCGTGGTGAAAGACTTGACTTTGTGTGACGCTAATCCCCATGCAGGTCGCGCCTCACCCTAGACATTGAGACGATGATTATCCCTTACCGAAGGAAGGATTATTTTCCCCATAAGAGTATCCTCATGTAAGTTGTCCACGGGATATCTCCAGCAAGTCGAGATCAGTGTCCCATGCAGAGTTTATACTCCCCAGAGAATCGAAGATGTGCGCATTCAATCCCCAAATGGGAGGATTTCTAGGGCGCATAACCAAGATTGTAAGTTCATAAGGATTATCCCCACCGAGGATGGTTTTCTTTCTCCCCACAGGTCGTCATGCCTTCGTCAGGATGATTATCCCCAGCGGAGTGGTAGTCCCGAGTTGGTAAACTGTACCCGGACAGTTGTCCCCCAGAAGGGTTGATTCTCCCCCAGCTGAGTTAATCTTCCCGGCAGGTGTTATTCTTTCCTCCCGGTGGAAATCGATGTGTAATCTCTCCCCGGCAGAGTTGGTTGTATTTCCGACATTTATTTTGCCAGAATACTTTACGATATCCGCTCATCCCCAACAGGGTGGTATTTGTCCTCAATAGTCGTGTTGAAGCGAGCTTGTCAGAGATTCCCCAGCAGCCTGAACCTGCATTTGCATTTGCATGCATTATCATGTTTGCATCTACCCAAAAAACGCGTAGCATTTCCGTGCCGTATGGAGCATTACGCCATTGTCAAACATACGCATTTTGAAACATAAATCAGGTTAGTTAACCTTTCGCTCTTCAGGTGTGTTTCCCAATAGGAGTATGAAGTTATAGCTCAGATCTCTTACCAGACGATCGAGGTCTCACCGTGAGACATGTGATGGTGCAGTTCTTGTTATTATTCCCCACAGAATTACTGGTTGAAGTTTCTCTTATCCTACCAGCGGAGTGTTTTTCTTCAGGTTTGCTGTTGCGGCAGCATTTCAGGGTTTCATGAATCAAAATTTCAGAAGTGATCACTTGCTGTAGAAACGGGTGTCGGGCAGTTATTTTCAGAATATCCCCAGTGGAGTTAGCTACTACCGCGAACAGGCTAGGAAGCTATATCCAAGGTTATGTTTTCCCGTAAGAAACAGGCGGATGAACTTTCCTGTAAGTATTAGGCAGATGTGTTATGTTTTCCCATATGAAGCAGACGGATGAACTCTCCTGTAAGTATCAGGCAGATGTGTTATGTTTTCCCGTATGAAACAGGCGGATGAACTTTCCTGTATGAACCAGGCAGATGTGTTATGTTTTCCCGTATGAAACAGGCGGATGAACTTTCTTGTATGAACCAGGCAGATGTGTTATGTTTTCCCATATGAAACAGGCGGATGAACTTTCCTGTATGAACCAGGCAGATGTGTTATGTTTTCCCGTATGAAACAGGCGGATGAACTTTCCTGTATGAACCAGGCAGATGTGTTATGTTTTCCCGTATGAAACAGGCGGATGAACTTTCCTGTAAGTATCAGGCAGATGTGTTATGTTTTCCCATATGAAGCAGGCGGATGAACTTTCCTGTAAGTATCAGGCAGATGTGTTATGTTTTCCTGTATGAATCAGGCAGATGTGTTTTCCTATATGAATCAGGCAGATGACTTTTCCCGTATGAAGCAGGCGGATGAACTTTCCGATATCCCGATAGATAATTCTCCCGTGATAGGCAGAATATGTGAGTTGTGTTCCGATATTTGGCAAAAGTATTTTCCCCAAGGAGGTCGCCGTGATTTCCTCGTGTTACTATTCCCAGTATGGTCCTCCTCAGATTCGTTTATGGGTTGGGACCAGCGGAGGTAGGCAGAGAAACAGTATTCAGATAATCTTCCCGTATGAAGTAGAAGGATGGGGTTTCCTGTGTATAGGTAAATGACGGGCCTGTCGGGATGGGCAGATAAATTCCATGTGATTAAAAAGAAAATCATCCCCAGCACGGTCGCTAATTGATCAGTTTGTTGCCGTAACAACCCGTTTCAGTCAGCGGATGTTGTTTTCCAAGCAGTTTGCGCAGTTTATTTCTGCGGTTGGAAAATTTTCGGGTTCTTGGTATTCAACTGTCTCGTACCTCGATTGTTTGAAGGCCGTTCGCTCTTCACCCAGTCGGGTCCAAGCCGTTTGAATAGGGGCAGATGTTGCACCCTAAAATTTGCTCAACCTATTTCACCTGATTTATGTTTCAACTGCATCATCATTTGCATAGCTACATCATGTACATAATCTAATCATTTGCGTAGCATAGCATAGCAAGGCATCCAACAAGGGATCAAGTGCCATTCTTATCTAAAGAAGAACATCAAGGGGCCTTATTCAAGCTGAGGAACATCCAAGTTATCAAGGAATGGGTTGAAGCTTTGAGGAGATTTGAGTGTCAACCAGTGGACTTCTCTCTTAATTTGAGGTGTATTGAGGGTCATCAATGGGGTATGAGCTAGGAATTAAGGGTATGGAATGTGTAAAAAGCTTATGAAATGCCTAGAGGGTCATAGTGAAGATGAGATAAGTCATTGATTCAAGTACAAGAGCCACAGTTGAAGTGCAGTCAACTAAGGTTTCATCTGGGTCAACCCTAAGTCAACCTTAGGTCAACTGAGTGATTGAAGAGTATCAAGGCTTAATTGGAGGATGTGGGATTCATGGATTGATATGTTGATGCATGTGTGGTGTTGTGCCAAGGATAAATCAAAGAGAATCAAGAGTAGGAGGAGTTGCCAAATTAGGGTTTCAGTGTAAAATCCCCTAATTTAGGCCTAACTTCCAAGCCAGATAAGTCAAAATGCAAGTTTCAAATGGATTCCTGGCCAACATGAAACTTGTATAGCTTCTAAATATATTTAATTTGAGTATTAGAAGTCTTCAATAAGATTTGTAGAACTCAAGTTATGGTTCTTGCAAGTTATGGGTCATCAGAGGACACTGAAATTTATCTGTGAAAGTCACTTGACTTCCAAGCAACTTTTGCCCATCAAGGAGTTTTCAAATGGATTCTTGGCCAACATGAGAATTGTAGGGCTTGATCTTAGATTTAATTTTAGTACTAGAAGTCCTCAAGAAGATTTGTGGAACTCAAGTTATGATCTTGGCAATCCATGGGTATTTTGGGTATTGATGATTATAGGTCATTTTTCAACATAGGTCAAAATCTCCATCTTCCACTCCTCAAATGAAAAAATGTTCAACATGAGATGTGCTTAAAATGATGTTTTTGGGCTAAGTAATAAGTCATGAGAGCTTGGAAGGGCTTGTATCACAAAATTGTAAAAATGGCCTAAAATAAGGGTGAATTTTAAATGAACCAAAGAGGAAAATTGAGATTTTTGAGCCATAGGTCCAAACCTAGCCATATGACATACCAAATTGATTGGGAAACACATTTTGGAAACAATGACATTGCCACATTTTTTAGTTGAGGGATAATTCCATGACTTCCTTTGTAAAGTGGTTACTTACATCATAAGTAACATGTGCAAAACCACTCTTTGGAGCTTAACCAAAGTCTTAACCCTTGCTAATCATTTCAATATGTCATCTAAGGAGAAATTGAATCAGAATGAGGTGCAAATACAAGCTTAGAACTCAGCTGCCATGTATGAGCTTCTCATGACATTTTCAAATGCAAGAGATATTGAACTTCTCATTGGATCAATCCAGAAGTTTCTAGATCATTCATACACATTCTATATAAGGATTAGAACTGGTTCAAAGCCTGAGTTGGTGCAGATTGAGGGAGATTGGAGAGATTGAGTTTGGAGTTTTCATCTTGCAAATCCAAATTGGTTACACAAATTGGAGAGGTTTCAATCCATTATTTTGCACTCAGAAGCTCTACTTTGAGTTGGAGATTGATTCCAGATGGATTGCTGATCAAGATTGTGGAAGAATCGTGAGATAGCACTTTGAATTCATCTCTTGCAAGTCAAAATCGAGTTTGGTGATTCAAGAAGATTCAGTCCAATTTGATGCATACAGAAGCTTGGTAATTGATCATAGAACGTATCTGGAAGATCTTGGAGCTTGATTTGAAGATTTGCGTGCTCTGTTCATCCAAGATTTGCAGGTATGTAAATTTCATTCTATGGCTCGATTCATGTAGATTCCTTAGGTTTTAGATGGTGATATTCATTATAGAACATGGCTAGGTGGATTCTGGTAACAATTGGCACGTTTTAGAGACAAAGTTAGGTTGAGCACATTTTCTGGTGAGGCTCGTATCTGATGATTCTTGATGATATAAACCTAGTTTGATAGTGGATTTTGCTCAGTGTAGCATGGTGATGATGTTAGGCCTCTCAATTTTGAGTTTGGTGAGGATTTATGTTTGAGCATTTTTTGAGCTCCCATTCGTGTTTTGAGAAGGAGAAGGTTTCAACACAATTGGATGATATGGTTGAGTTCCTTGTGGAAAGACGAGCAGGATGATGTATTCAGGTTTAGGTTTTGGTGAGGATTGAGGATAGTGGTGTTTGGGGACGACGGTGGCTCCACTGCCGGCCACCGTCTGTGTTTTTCCCTTCCACGTTTAAAATTTGGAGAAGATGAACCTGGCGCCCTTGGATCAGTAGTGGACCTTTGACTCAACCATGATCTAACGGCCAGGATTGATGAAAATTTGTGAAGGAGTCTGAGAGGAGCTAAACGCTCCGTTTCATTTAATGAGTGGCATGGGCTTAAGTGTTAATTTGCTACCAACACCCCTTTCTGAGGCCCATTTGAGAATTACACATGACTTGCTTGCTATTTGGCACGGTCATTTTCCATTTTCAGTTGATTTTTCATTAATTTCTGATTGAATGTTAGGCCTAGTACACGCCTGGCTACCAACACCCCCCTCTGAGCCCAATTGATATTATGAACGTGTATTACTTGCTATTCCACACGCCTCTTTTCCATTTTCTTATATTTTCTTTTTATTTTCACATTATTTTAGGTTAATTGAAAAATTCACAATAAATTGAAAAAAGATCATTTTAGGGTGAGGTTTTTTCCTTGTTTTCCTTAGGGTTTCTAGAATTTAATAAAACAATAAAAACATTATTTCATGCATTTTATATTTTTTGGTATATTTTACAATTTTATTGATTTTATTTTGCATTTGTTTGATACCTTATTTTTCTGAATTTAGTATGAGAGATTGGGGGATGATTTTTGATTGATTCTTGTGAGGTTGATTAGGTTAGGGAAGCATGTACCCTTAGAAATTTTATCACATTTTTGTGAATGAAATTTAGGTTAGTTTTGAATAATGAACTTTAGGGTGCTAGGATTAGGGTTTTACAACACTTAGGTGTAGTTTAGGGCATAGTTTTAGGGTTTTAAAATTAATTTAGGCCTTGGGTTTTATGTGGGGTATAGGGTACATAGTTAGGTTCCCTTAGAAATTAATCTAGGATTTTATAGTGAGTATTACTATTTTACTTGATTTTTGCAATTTGGTTGATATTGGTGTGTTTCCCACTTAGGAAGTTGCTTTGTTTGGTGGGTTTTGGGCATTTCAATTGGGTGTTGGGCTTGGGCTTGGTTTGTTGGAGCTAATGAAGATTTAGAGGATGATTGAAGACAAAGGATGGAGCTTGATGCATGAGATTCTTATCCTTGAAGGTTGCTTTTGAAGACTTAGGAGATAGGAAATATAGGGAGAGCTTTAGATTAGACTGATTTCTTCTTTCAAACATAGAGAGCTTCCTGTGCCTCTATTCTATCCCATGATACAAGGTCCCCCAAAGAAGTTACATCTCTCCTTAGGAGGGATGTAGAGCATGCTTTGGTTGGGTAGAACCTTGAGGATACCTTTCACTTGCTATGATAAGATCTTGGTGATTTCCCTGGGTTGTCACTGAGCCTCTTAACATGCCAACTTCATCTATTAGTTGATTCTTTGCTGGAGTGGTGGCATTGAAGATGGGAGCACATTGGAGAATGAAGTTCATTGGAGTTGGTGAAGATAAAGCTTGTGCCTGTCAAAGCTGGGTATCTGTTGAAGACTAGGGTTTTGCTGCTGATTGAAGCTGTCTACCTATTGGGGTTCAGTGCTTGCTAGAGTTGGGGTTACTTTTGAAGACAAGAGCTTATCTAAAGCTTGGGGATCATTGAAGGGTGAAGATGGTGTCTTACTTGAAAGGGTTACTGTCAACCTTTTTGCTGTTAATCAACTGTAGCTGTCAGAGCTGTTGCTGTTTGAGCTGCTTGCTGTAAGAGCTGGTGTTGCTGTCAGAGCTGGTGTTGGGTTTCATTTCTTTTTCTGTATTGTTTGTTGGCTTGTTCAGCTGGCCCCCTTAGGTTTGAAGTGAAGTTGTTTCACTTTGCCTATTGTTTTCCCAGGTTCAAGGTTGAGTGAAACTCCCTTGCCTCGCTTGTATTGCTGCCTCATGCATTTTACTGTTTACTGTATCTGCTGTTTCTTTTCCGTTTATCCCCTAGGATCTCTGTTTCCCTCTGTGCAAGAGAGAAATATGACAGACATTAGGTTGCAATCCATGCATGACAACATTAGGGTAGTTTTGATTCCCATTTCAAACCCTAGGTTTTTAAATTTTCTTTCTCTTCTATCTCAAAATAATTCAAAACACAATAATAAGGATAATCGATGTCGTACGCTACGAGCCTTAAGCTATTTGAGAGAGGGTTGCTGGAGGGTCACTCTTCAGTAATTTGATTGCTTAATATGTTACCCTTAGGGTGACATACTACGTAGTCACTCTCAAATCATAGTCTCTAGTGCGTCAGAGATTGCAAACATCATCAAAAACAGTTCTTGCGTAAAAGATTGAAAACAAACATCAAAGTGTCATTTTTGTCCGCTTGGACTCTTAATCAGAAGAAACTTCTTTTTAGAAAAATAAAAAACAGTCAGACAAATCTGTGTCTTCCGTGGCCCGAACTACGTTTGCTCTGATCTTTCATGCTGTATGAAAGTACGTAGGCATAGGATGTCGTATCCTAGCGAGCAACCTTCCCCTCCTTTTCAGTAGGTAGGCGAACTACGTTGACTCTGATTTCTCGTTCCAGACGGGAATACGTAGGCATAAAGTGTGATACTTTGCCGAGTCATTTTCTTTTCTTTTTAACCCTTGACCCTTAGTGTAGATAGAATAACAATCCGTACTAGAAAACAAGCGTGGATCCCGTCGAGTACGACGGACGTGAGGGGTGCTAATACCTTCCCCGTGCGTAACCGACTCCCGAATCCAGGATTTGGTTGCGATGACCATTCCTTTCCCGTCTTTGCGGTAGGTTTACTTCGAGCGTTTCCTTTCCCACCTTTGGGATAAATAACGCACGGTGGCGACTCTTCTGTCATAGCCGGCGCCGATTTTCGCAGTAGCGACACCCCCTCCACGAGGACACGTCATCAGCCAACTACCCACCTCTGAAAGAGCTGGTCAACCCACCTTCCGGAGATCACAGAATGGTTGAACTAGGGCAAATACCACGTGTTGGTCCTCACTACACCACGTAAGCCCTAGCAGTCACCTGAGTTAGGCCTGGAAATCCAGCCCAACACAAGTGACCGTTGACCCTGCGCTTGGGTCTCTCTATAAATACCTTTTTTCACTAGAGGGTTAGGTATTCTCTTCTTAACCTCTCTTCTGTATTTGCTCCCACTCTGATCCATTATTCACTTTGACATCAGAGTGTCTTACAGGTACACCCCCCTCCTTCTCCATATCTCTTGTCTGTAGCTTGCAGATTAACGACGCGTGGCAGGTCATTGATCCCCTCCTGATCGGGTCAGATCAGTTGGATTTTAATTGAATGATCTTTGTTGCCTTATCATGCAATACAATGTTGGTCATTCCCCGAAGGAAAATATTTTCCGCCTTATTAAACAATACAATTATGGACCTACATAAGCAAACTCTCACCATCTTTATTGCACTCTTAAGCGAGTGTACACATATACATCATTTTTCGCAAAATACAAAATATCCTACAAATCTCACCATATGTTTTTTATATATGCGAAAAAATTTGAAAGAATGCTCGACTTTTATTGATTTCTTTCGTATCATATTTTTCAATAAAGTCGATAAAATTATTGTCACATATATGCCAAATTAATAAGGCGAACAATCTGGTAACCTTTCAATTTAGTTAAGATATAATTGTGGGAACAACATTTTCTTCTCTTTCTTCCACGAACAAACCCTTTACGTCGCCCACCACTTTTCTTCTACCAAAATCCAAATTTGTAGTTTCAACATGTAGCTAAGTTATTTAGTGGTGCAATGAGGTCCTTCCTTCGCACCACCTTTTTACCATTAGAGTTGTCCTTTTAATCATCATCTACGATTGTTTTGATGTAGTCTCCGAGGGGTTTGCCGCCGGTGTATGGTTGTTGGTTTCTCATTCTCTCTCATGGATGTCATTTTTATTTTCAGGGGTGTCGTCTCTTATTGCCTAGTCTGATTGGTAAACTGAGTTCCATAGTGTCCTCAAATGTGGAGTTTCTTGATCTTGTTACAAACACTCTCTCATATGAATGTCTTCCCGTAGTTCTCACTTTGTGTTCTAATGTTAGATATCTAGATTTATCTAAAAACAATTTCAAAATTCTTCCCTAAGATCTTTCACTAAGATTCAAAATGTTCTTCAACGGACGTGAATATATCTACCGGTTGGATTATTGGAATTGCTGGATACAAACAGATCATATATATCTATCTGATATGGATTTCAAAAGAAGGGTTCAATGCAGGAAGAACAACGTGACACTCGAATCTGAATTGGGTGAAGCACTCTTTAAAAGTGAGTGGATCTATGCGGAGCTCAAGTTTGAGATTGGGTGGAAAAGTTGTTCCAAATTGCAATGTGACGAAGATGAAGTGACGAAATACTACCTCACATAAATGGGAATCCATGTGTTCAATGACGAAAAATTATAATTGTGTATATGGAAAAATTGTTACTAATATTATCTACTCCTTTTGAAAAAATTAAAATGTGCATTTATAAGAATATTTTCAAAATTAATACTCTCATAAATAGATTTACCGTTGTATATTATATTAAAAAAATAGTTTTATTTTGAAAAATTAAATAATTTTTAATTTGTATGATTGTAACTCACTTATAAATGTATAATTATACAAATTTTGTTTGATAAGGTCCAACCAAGAGGGATTCAAAAATCTTGACCATCTCATTTGAAGTCACATGCAGAAAGAAAATGCAATAAGTATTGCACTAATATAGGTTAGAGTTAGACATTCATATTTCATGGTGAGGTCCAACCAAGACGGATTCAGAAATATTGATCAGTTGGAACAAAATATATATACTATTATAAATATTTATATAAAAAATATATCAATGTATAATTATACAAATTTTGTTTGATAAAATAATTAAATTAATTTGAGTTATAATAAATATTATATTGATAATAACTATATTCTATCGGTATATTATTATTATTAATATAATTTATTTTGTTCAATGTACTTGGGATTTATATTTATGTAAATTATGGTTCGAATACCCTATTCATTTTAAAATTATTTTGTAACATAATATTAGTACATTGTTATTAAATTTCTTATTTATTACTATTAATGCTATTATTTGAGACTATAATAAATAAAAAATTAATTTTAAAAACATGTAATACTTTATGAAATTCATTAATTTGTTTTTGTTATTTTTTTATTAAAATGAACTTTAATTGTCTAAGTATTATGAAAGTGATTGACATACCCTTTCGGTGTGACGTTACTTGACATGATCATTCTATGATATTGAGAAAATAATTGAATATTTATTTAAAATATTTTTTAAACTCTTGAATTAATAATTTAACTATTATTCTCTATCGAGTAGGAGAATTTAACATGTCAATTATTTATAAATAAGAATTAAATATTATTTATTTTAAAGAATATTATGTTATTGAGATTTATTTTGAAGATATTATAGTATTATGTTATTGATGAAAATTTACGACTAATTGTGTTATATCCTTAATATTAATTAAAGTCTCATATTTTTCCGTTGCTTATAACATAATATGGTTCTCAAATGTATGCAGTTATATTTGTAGCATTTGAGTTTTAAGTGAATTATTAAGATATTATATATAATTCTATATTTAAAATTATATAAATTTGATCTCACTCAAATGATGGTAAATCTCTTACATGACCATCATACTCTTTCATGTGAAATTATTTAAATAATGACATATTCTATTTACGTGTAAAATATGTGGTTGAGTTTGTAAAACTCTAATTTATTATACAATCAATTCTCTGTATAGTTTTGCACTAAAAATAAAATTAGTATCTCATTGTATATTAGAATACTTAATATTAGTGGACTTTGATAAATCTTTATTCTATTGGATCAGTAGGAATGCATGTGCTCTAAAATTTAGATTATCATTCTCATGTTATCATATATTCTTGCACGTGTTATAAAATATGACACATTCTAAGAAGAATTCAAAATATTTAATAACTCTAAGAAGTCTTATTCTATTATACTGATATTATTATTCTCTTAATCTCAGAAAACATCATAATTTGATGTTTAGGTCAATATTGAGAAGACACAATAATTCTTTAGCATGCAATAATATTGTGTTATTTTATGTTCAATAGTCCATATTTGTTAGGTCATAATATGAAAGTTCAAGTAAATATCAATACTCTTATCGAGTATGATATTGTGTTATGAATGTACTTATGATTAAATGTAATTACTCTTGTAATAAGGTATACCTATATGTAATTACTATTATTAGATCTATATGGATATTCTATGATCTTTAATTTGAAAACTCATTAGTAAAATCACTAACCACAGACTTATACACATGAGTAAGTCTTATGATATTTTCGGTTAGTGAGAATTTATCAATAGCATTTTCATATGCTTGACCCATTCCTTATAACATATTACTTTTAACTTAAATATGTTACTCTAAATTCATCATTCTTTATATAAACTTGTGGGTTTTAACAAGTATGATTTGTCTTTCCTATCAGATTCAATTTCTGCAGTGTTGAAATTTATTCATTTTTGACTAATTAGTGTTTTTGACCATTATTGATATCATAATAATAAAATCAATATTTTTAAATATGGATTGACATAATTAATTATTCATTAATTATATTATAGTCTATTGTTATTAAACACTAAATAGATGACTTGTTTGATTGAGTTTTGTGCCTGAATGGAGCATGATGGGTTGGATCATTCAGTTAAACCCAATGAGAGATCACTGTCCTCAGTCATTTAGCTATTTAAGTGTGTGTCTATTATACAATTAACATACTCTGAGGATACTAATCCTCTCATTCTCACTTTTCTGATGGTCGTGTTTCAAAATTCTACAAGGTACACCATTCTTATCGATGTTGATTATTCTTTAATATAATAATATGCTATAATTTGTATCTATCCGATTCTTTTAAATCTATAATATAGCTCTCCTCGTTATCTTTCTAACGCTATCAACCACACCTCAATCAAATATACCAAACTCAATATATGACAATTTCAATTTAGCCTCATACTAAAAACACCAACAATTATGACTTATCGTAGCCACTATCACAAACCGTAGCCACAACCTAAAATTACCCCATACATAAACCCAGACTCTTGCTACGACTGGCTATGACCCATAGCTAAACCCAGGAAAAAAAACTTTCAACGAGACATGTTTTCCCCACGACCTATCTGTGGCTAGGGCTATAGTCCGTAGGTAAACTCAAGATTCATACATTTACCAATTTTATGTATTTTTTTCACAAACCAACCCAAATTTCCCAACACTAAAAAATAAATGAAAATACACAACATAACATCACAAACAATATATCATATACACGCTCATAAACAAACATATAAGTTTATACAAAATTTAAAAATATATATAGCAAGAGAGATTCATAATTAAAGGTTCATGAATAATCATCCCTCAGGAAAATTCCCACTAGGAATTGTTGGTGCAAAGATAGAATAAATGATAAATGGAGAATATTCTATTAGGGTATGACGGCTACAAAACATGATTTTGTTACAATGATTGTCACCCTATTTATAAGCTAAAACTAGGGTTACTAAAATAAGATAAATACTAAAATACCCTCTAACAAACTTAGGGGCCAAGAAAATAGTACAACTAAATAAATATGAATTATTAATAATATTCTAATACCATCCCTTAATTCATATTCCATCAAAACTTGTGACACCAATTCCATCCCTTAATCTGAGAAATTGATCAGTTTTGATAGCTTTCGTCAGAACATCTGCCAACTGCTTCTGAGTGCTGCAGTGTACAACTTCTAACACTCCACTCTGAACTTGATGTCTCAGAAAATGATACTTGGTCTCAATATGCTTGCTTCTCCCATGCAGCACTGGGTTTCTGGCAAGGTTGATTGCAGACTTGTTGTCAATCATCAACTTCAGAGGTTTGTCTACCTTAATCTTCAGATCCTGCAACAGATTCAGAATCCACACAGCTTGGCATGCAGTAACAGCACCTGCAATGTATTCAGCTTCACAGGTTGACAACGCCACAACAGGTTGCTTCTTGGAACACCAAGAAATGGAACCTCCAAGAAATTTGAACAAGTACCCAGATGTACTTCTTCTGTCAACTCTGTCTCCACACCAATCAGAGTCTGAATAACTCAGAAGTTCTGACTCATTATTTCCTCCAGAGGGAAATAACACTCCATACTTCAGAGTTCCTTTGATATACCTCAGAATCCTGACAGCAGCTTGGTAATGGGACCACTTAGGTTTACTCATGAACCTACTAACCATCCCAACTGAGTAGCAAATATCAGGTCTGGTATTGCACAGATACCTCAGAGAACCAACCAACTATTTGAAGGTTGTAGCATCCACATCCTTTCCTTCAGAGTCTGAATCCAGTTTCTGATTTGTATCAGAAGGTGTGACAGCCATCTTACAATTCTTCAGATCAAATCTCTTCAGAAGTTCTAATTCATACTTGAGCTGATGTAAAATGATACCTTTCTCAGAATATCTGAACTCCATCCCTAGAAAGTATGTCATTTTGCCTAGATCAGTCATTTCAAATTCATTCATTAGAACCTTCTTGAACTTGGCTATCTCCTGTTCAGAACTTCCAGTCAATAGTATATCATCAACATATAAACATACCAGAGTCATATTGCCTTCAGAAGTATGCTGAACATAGACACCGTACTCCATCTCACATTTCTGAAAGCCTTGCTTCTTGAAAAATGAATCAATCTTCTGATTCCAAGCTCTGGGCGCTTGTTTCAGTCCATATAGAGCTTTGTATAATCTGTACACCATCCCTTCCTGATTCTTTTTCACAAATCCAGGAGGTTGTGACACGTAAACTTCTTCTTCTAATGGACCATTCAGAAATGCAGATTTTACATCTAAATGCATCAGAGGCCAATTCCTGTTAGCAGCTATTGCAATCACCATTCTGATTGTTTCATGTCTTGCTACAGGTGCAAACACTTCAGAATAATCCAGCCCAGGTTTCTGTAGAAATCCTCTGGCTACCAACCTTGCTTTATGTTTGCCAATTGAGCCATCTGGCTTTAACTTCTGCTTGAAAACCCATCTGACGCTGATGGCTTTCTTGTCTTTTGGAAGTTCTGTCAGCTTCCAAGTCTTGTTTCTCTCTATAGCATCAAGTTCTTCTTTCATGGCCTTCATCCAGAGCTTCTGCTTAAGAGCCTCCTCTGTACTTATAGGTTCAGAGTCTACTAACATGGCACACTGAATAACTTCTCCTTCAGAGTCTACTTCAGTGTCTTGCAGCATGTCAAATTCTGCAAATCTTCTGGGAACGCTTCTGATTCTTTGTGGTCTCTGAACTTGTTCAGAGTCTTGAGCTTCAGATGATTGACTTTCTCCAGAGCTTTGACCAACTTCAGGATCTGGCATATTTCCAGAGTCTTGAACTTCAGAATTTCTAGCTTCAGAGGCTTGACTTCCTCCAGAGCCTTGGCCATCTTCAGAGTCTGAATTTCCACCAGAATCTGGATTACCATCAGAGTCTGGATCATCAGAGTCACCTTCATCTTCTGAGTCTTCTCCAGAGTCAGAATCACTATGAGAGTCAGAATCAACGTCAGAGTTTACTTCAACTTCAGAAATTCTTAACTCTGACCTTTCTTCAGAGGTTCTAACATCAGAATCAGATTGAGACTTATCCCAATTCCAAACTTCTGATTCCTTCACAATCACATCTCTGCTGAATTCAATTTTATTGGTTTCTGGACAATAGAGCTTGTATGCACCTGTACTGTGGTACCCTATCAGAATCATCACTTTGCTTCTATCATCCAGCTTCTGTCTTCTGGCTTCTGGAACATGTTTATAGCAAACAGAACCAAATACCTTCAGATGACTAACACTTTGCTTATCTCCAGTCCACTTCTGCATAGGAACTATTTCCTTCAACTTCTTCGTAGGACATCTGTTGAGTACATACGTTGCAGTGGCAACAGCTTCTCCCCAGAGCTTCTGAGGAAGCTTTTTCTCCTTTAGCATGCTTCTCACCATATCAAGCAAAGTACGGTTTCTTCTTTCAGCAAGACCATTGTGTTGAGGGGTATAAGGAGCAGTAACCTCATGCTCAATTCCATTCTCCTCACAGAACTTCTGGAACTCTTTGGAGTTATACTCACCTCCACCATCAGTTCTAAGAATCTTCAACTTCTGACCACTCTGATTCTCAGCCTTCATTCTGAACTTCTTGAATTCATCAAACACCTCGTGTTTGAACTTAATAAGGGATACCCATGTCATTCTTGTGAATTCATCAACAAACAACACAAAGTATTTATTCCCTCCAATTGATGCTACTGGAAATGGACCACACACATCAGAGTGTACAACTCCCAAGGCATGTTTTGCTCTTGGAGCAACTTCTGATGCAAATGGCAATCTTGGTTGTTTTCCTTCCATGCAAACTTTGCATGACTTTTCAAGCTTCTTAATTGCAGGAATTCCATGTACCAATTTCTTTGAATTCAGATGTTGTAAGCTTCTGAAATTCAAATGACCAAATCTTCTGTGCCACAGCTCACTCTCCTTCTCAGTACTTGTTGCACTAAGACACTCTGAGTCTGCAGTTCTGACATTCACCTTGAATGTTCTATTCCTTCCCTGTTCTGACTCCATAATCAACTTCTGATTACAGTCATACAGCTTCAGAAGATTGTCCTTCATGGTAACTGAGAAACCTTTCTCAATTAATTGTCCCACACTCATCAGATTGCTTCTGATGCCAGGTACATACCACACATTCTGAGTCAATGCTATTTTTCCATTGTTCAGAGTCACTCTGACATTTCCCATACCTTCTGCATTAAGATATTTGTCATCAGCACATCTGATCTTTGTTCTCTTTTCAGAGTCAAAGTCAACCAGCCATTTCTTGTTTCCAGTAAGATGATTTGAACAGCCAGTGTCCATATACCACCAGTCTGTCAGATCCACATTATCAGATTCAGAGGCCATCAACAGCACAGATTCGTCATCAGAGCCTCTGGCTATATTTGCTTCTTCTGATTTCTTCTCCTTGTTTGACCAACAATCTCTAGCAAAATGGCCAAACTTCTTACAACAGTAACATTGTATTTTTCTTTTGTCATACTTCTCTTTTCCCCTCTGAGCATTCTTTTGTCTATCAGAGGTTGAGCTTTCTGACTTCTGACCACCATCAGATCTTCTCCTGGCTTCTGACTGCTTCTGA
This sequence comes from Lathyrus sativus, assembly GCA_963859935.3. Taxonomy (NCBI): domain Eukaryota; kingdom Viridiplantae; phylum Streptophyta; class Magnoliopsida; order Fabales; family Fabaceae; genus Lathyrus; species Lathyrus sativus. The sequence goes on along the minus strand of OZ012735.1, from coordinate 232,276,347 downwards.
TACCTCCTATCAGAAGTTGCTTTCAGAGCCTGCTGTTCTACTTCCTTTTCAGAGTTTCTCTCAGTCAGACGCAACTCTTGCGCTTCTAGACTGCTCTGCAGCTCTTCAATTCTCATTGTGCTCAGATCTTTGGAATGTTCTATTGCTACCACAATGTAATCAAATTGAGGAGTAAGGGATCTCAACACTTTCTCCATGATTGTTTCTTCAGAAAGAGTTTCTCCACATGCCTTCATCTCATTAGTGATCAGAATCACTCTGGAGATGTATTCAGAAACTTTCTCATTATTCTTCATGTTGAGATTCTCATATTGCTTTCTCAAGGACTGAAGCTTCACCTTCTTCACTGATGCATCACCACCATAACATCTCACCAGAGTGTCCCATGCAGCCTTTGCTGTTGTAGAGTCTGCAATCTTCTCAAACACGTTTACATCCACACATTGATGAATGAAGAACAATGCTTTCTGATCCTTCTTCCTCACTTCCTTCTGCGCGTTTTTCTGTTCATCTGTTGCATCTGCTGCTACTGGAACATAACCATCAGTGACAAGATCTAGAACATCTTGAGCACCAAACAGCACACGCATCTGGATCATCCAACGATTCTAGTTTTTACCATCAAATACTGGAAGTTTGGTGTTCATGTTGCCGTTTCCGTTCATCTTCTACTTTGCACAATACACTCAGAGTTTTCTCACACAGTGTTTCCCAACCCACAGAATTAAAAAATTCTGATCAGATTTTGTTCAAGATTCAACAAGAATCTGAGAAACAAAATCAAACACACAAGACCTCACGTTCACTCGTGTTTCCCGTGTTTCCCAATGAATCTGAACCGGAGCTCTAGATACCAATTGTTGGTGCAAAGATAGAATAAATGATAAACGGAGAATATTCTATTAGGGTATGACGGCTACAAAACATGATTTTGTTACAATGATTGTCACCCTATTTATAAACTAAAACTAGGGTTACTAAAATAAGATAAATACTAAAATACCCTCTAACAAACTTAGGGGCCAAGAAAATAGTACAACTAAATAAATATGAATTATTAATAATATTCTAATAGGAATTAGGTCGGAGTCGGGGTCCAAGAGAAATCACACTACCTTAAACGACAAAATATCCAAATATAGAACAATCTCCCTCATTACCTTGTGTTTTCATAATTTTCTCTACAAAACACCTAACAGTGACAATAGCTTTTCCTTGCATGATCTCTATTATTTTTTGGGAATTGAGTCCTTTTTGGACAAGAAGATAGTATTTTTTTTATGAATTTTGGAACTTCTAGGATTTTCTCCCAAGATTTTCTCCCAAATCCCTCTCTCTCTCTCTCGGAGTAAAAAATTTATTTTCTTTTATTTCTCCACTAATCCTTTCCTGTTCAACTTTTTTCCTCCATTATTCTCATTAAATATTTATTTTAATAATATAATTATAAATAATCATATTACTATAACTAGCGTCCAAATGGGCACTTCCATACCCGTTTGTCCGCTTTTTCTAAATGAACACGCGCGTCTAAATTTTAAACAAATATTTTTTATTAACTTCGATTTAAATTTAAATTATTTGTGTAATAAACTTTGTGATGTGTATTGTTATGTTTGTGCTTTTTTTAATTAGATAAGTGTTTGGTTCAAAATAGAGGAGGGGGTCTGTTTGGTTCAAATAAGAGAGAGGGGAGGGGAGGGGAGGTGAGTGATTTTTTTAATCAGATAAGTGTTTGGTTCAAAATAGAGGAGGGGAGGGGAACGGGGGAATTTTAATTAAAAATGTGTTTGGTTCAGAAGGGGAGGGAAGGAGTTTTATTAATAATTTACATTTTTATCCTTATGATCTTTTATAAGTCATATGATATTAAAATGTGAAAAATTCATGCGTATTTTTGTTAGTAATGAAATTTCTAATATTGAGTGATTAAAAAAGTATTTATTTGTCACATAAAACTAAAAAATTGAGTACAATTGATTCGACTTATAGCTTTCCAACATAAATTAAACTATATGCCAATAACATCGTTTAAATTGTTATGAATCATATAACAAAACAAATATATAAAATAACTTATTATTAAATATTAATTGGTTCAAAATATTTAATAAAATGAATAAACAAAAATAAATAAAATGAATGGTTTACAATTTGATATAAAAGAAAATATGATAGAATACATAACAAAATTAAAAGAAACGAATATAATTAAACATAATTTTTTTTTATAAAAAAAAGACAATGATTATGATTTATATTAAGTATAGAAATTATAAAATAATTTGAAGGTGGAGAACAATTATAATAAGTTGATGGAAACAATCGAGAAAAAGTAATAACATTAAAGAAAACGAATAGTTTTGAAATACTTAAATTAAACTGAAGATATTTTAGTAAATATAATAATTTTTAAATATCAAAACTCATTTTCCCTCCCCTCCAAATCCCCACAATTCGGAGGGAGCCAAAAAGTGTGTTTTGGAGGTATTTTGCTCTCCTCTCATCCCGTCCCCTCGTATGATTTGAACCAAATATATTTAATTAAAAATTTCCCCTCCCCTCTGTCACTACGCGAAAAATGACACAGAGTCGCCACCGGATTTTATTTATTCCACGGAGGGAAAGAGAAATAGCGATAAAACCTTTGGGAAAAGAGCATGGTCATCACTACCAAGTCTTAGGGTCAGGGAGTCGGTTATGCGAGGGGAAGGTATTCGCACCCCCTCGCATCCATCGTACTCGATGGGAACCTCCTAGGTTATTTCGTGTAAAGGGGTGTTTTATTCTAAAAGTTTGCTTGTTTAAAGAAAAAGGGGGTGGTGTTTATTAGAGTGCTCGCCAAGGATTGGGGCCCTTGTGCCTACGTATATTCACTTGTATGAAGTGAAGAATCAGAGCATTCGTAGTTCATGGGACTACGGTGGAAAACAGGATGTTGGATGGACGATGTTATCGTGTGCATTCTAGCAGTTAGGTGTATTGCGGCTCGCTCTTGGAGTCTTATGCGTTACCTGTTTGTAGTAGAACGGACGTAACATGTCCTTGGGTTAAAGGGTATGGATGATTAAATATGGGAAAGAAAGAAAATTGTGCTCGCTAGGATCATCCCAATCCTATGCCTACGCATTCTCAACATGTGTGAGAAATCAGAGCAGCCGTAGTTCGGCCACTTAAGAAATATTTGTGTATTGGTTGATTTTATACCTTGAAAAAGGGTTTTCGGATTGACTCCCTAAGGCAAAAGAAGTTTGATGAGTTCATGTTGTTTTTAGGTTTTTTAGGGAAGAATCTATTCTTCACTAGGATTATACAAAAGACTTTGGATAGAGATGAATGTTTCGAATGACAAAGTTGAGCGCCTTGTATTCAAAACATTCAGAATGAGTGTAGGAGGATTCCATTCTCATTCCTTCTCCACCACTTTAAAGTTCATGGTGCATAATTCTAATCGTATATTTTATTGCATTTTGGGTTTTTTATGAGAAAAAGGATCATTTGATGTTTGATCAAGGTTTATTGTTTGTAAAGATATATTGAAGCGATACGGACAAGGTCGATGGCGATGCGCAAGACAATCGACTTACAAGGTTAAAAATGGCTCGATAAAATCGAGAGTTTGTTTTTGAAAATGGTTTTTGGAATCAAAAGTCAACAAGGAGAATAGCAATATTCACACTAAAATCATACAAACATATGGGGTTAGTCAGCTAAAAAAATCGAGACATGCAAACAAACGGCGAACTCCCTGAAAAAAAATTTTAAGGTAAAAACAGCAAGAAAATAAACAAACTGGTCAATTCGCGCCGCAAACTGAGAAAAGTGAATATTCTGTTTTTTGCATGTTCGCGCCGCGAACTGGGAAAGTTTTCATTCTGGTTTTTGCATGTTCGCGCCGCGAACATGGGTCGCGCCGCGACCTTAAGCGAAAAATGCAATATTTCTCTTTTTTTTGCTGTCTTTTGTGGTTTTCTCTCCTTTCTATTGGTTCTTAAAAAGGGTTTCTTGGTTCCCTTGGGACCTCACACAATACACCCAGCTCAAACACATTTAACAAATGATAATAAATGGCAAGTGCAGAAATATAAAGAGAGAAAGAGTACGAAATGGATACCCAAGAGCTTCCTCCTTCTTTGTTAAGTTTCCACTGGTTTAGTTGTGTGTTTTCTTCCTTCTTCCTTATATGCTTTGAAGGTGCTTCTCCTCAAAGGTTCTCTATGGGTTTCTATGGAACTCTCTTGATTCTTGTTGGTTTTCTTTCTCACTCTTTTTTCTGGTTTTTGCAATGTGTAGTGGATGTTGAATGTGTAAAGAGTGACTCCTTTGCTTACATCCCCTTCCCTTCTTATCTCTCCCCTCTAGGGTTTTCCCTTCTCCCCAAACATTAGATTTTTTCATGAGGTAATGTCTCCTACCACCTTTTCTTATGTCACTCTCTTTCTTTCCATTTTCATGCAAGCTCCTATGTTGTATTTGTGCTGCACTACTCTACATTGTTGTCTTTTTTCTGCTGCACTACTTTCCCATGCTGTCTTTTTCTACAGTCCTCTACATTGCCCTCAATCTTTTCACCTCTTTGTTGGCTTATGCTTGGACTACCCTCTTGGTTAATGTTAACTTTTGGACAGAATTTTGAAATTCTGATTTTTAGATGCATTATCATATGCTATTCCTTTGGTCTTATGACATGTATATTTTGTGACATGAGGCAACTTGTTACTTCTTGCATGGGGCTGTTTTGGATTATCTTCATATTGCCCATGAATAAGCATGCATAAACTTGATCATAGCATGAAATTAATTAGAAGTTTGGATTAAGACTACGAGTAGCTTAATTTTCTAAGCATTACCAAGAGCTTGAAACTTTGTAATAAATGTGACACTTTTGCAAATGTCATGAAATTTCTCTTTGTAATATTCTTGAATCTAGTCTTGAATTCATGAATCTTGAACTTTGAATAATGGATTCTCTTATGTCATTATATAAAATGAAGTCTTGAATTATGCACTTGTGATCTTGACTCATGCTTTGTAAATTTGAACTCCACTTGACCAAGAATTTGAAACAAAATTGGATGAAGCAAAATTGGATTTGGCCTTGCATTTCATGTTCATTAGGAATATTTATCTTGAATATCCCAATATTTTCAAGTAACTTCTTCTTGAAGTAATCTACATGAGTAGATTTTCCAACTTGGATCAAGCCTTAAGTGATGAACCTTTTCTTCCATGTATTCCATGATAGGAAATTTATCTCATTTAAAAATGGAAAATAACAAACTGATCCAATCCTTACCTTGTGAAACCACATGCTCGATATGCAATAGAACGATGTATGATATGGTGAATGTATGGTATAAAGGCTAAAGGTGAAAATGAGGGTGTGACAGCTGCCCCTATTTAATCCTCTTGGACCTGAATGTCTGGAGGATAAAGGTGCTCGGACATTCATGGTAGAAGAGAATTAAATACTAGAATACCTGGGATTTTCAATTGGAGAGGTGTAGGATGGAAGTAGATGGTCAGCGAGATGGTTTAAAGAATGTGTCTATTAGCGAACAAGAGTTAAGGGGGATATGATGACATGTTTGAGATGCAATGCGGAATGAACATGAATGCTTTGCCAGCCGGAAGAGGAGGACCCTTGTAGAATTCCAAGAGGATAAGTTATACTACAAACAAGTTATCTAAAACTCCTTCTGCAAAAAGTCAAAGAGCTGTCTCATAATAAGGAATCAAAAATTGACTAGGAGATATTCCTTCTACAAAAGATAGAGAGGACTCGAAAATAAATGACTGTGAGATACTCCTTCTATGAAAGGTAGAGAGGACTCTAAAATAAACGATTGCGAGATATTCCTTCCACGAAAGATAGAGAGGACTCTAAAATAAAACGACTGTGAGATATTCCTTCTACAAAAGATAGAGAGGACTCTAAAAATAACTGATTATGAGATATTCCTTCTACAAAAGGTAGATAGGACTGTAAACATAACTGATTATGAGATATTCCTTCTACGAAAGATAGAAAGGACTCGGTAAATAAGGGATTATGAGATATTCCTTTTACGAAAGGTAGAGAGGACTCTAAAAATAACTGCGATGAGATATTCCTTCTACGAAAGGTAGAGAGGACTCTAAAAATAACTGCGATGAGATATTCCTTCTACGAAAGGTAGAGAGGACTCCAAAAATAACTGCGATGAGATATTCCTTCTACGAAAGGTAGAGAGGACTCTAAAAATAACTGCGATGAGATATTCCTTCTACGAAAGGTAGAGAGGACTCCAAAAATAAGGGATTATCAGATATTCCTTCTACGAAAGGTAGAGAGGACTCTAAAAATAACTGTGAGATATTCCTTCTAAGAAAGGTAGAGAGGACTCGAAAAATAAGGATTGTGAGATATTCCTTCTACGAAAGGTAGAGAGGACTCCAAAAATAAGGGATTATGAGATATTCCTTCTATGAAAGGTAGAGAGGACTCTAAAAATAACTGTGAGATATTCCTTCTACGAAAGGTAGAGAGGACTCGAAAAATAAGGATTGTGAGATATTCCTTCTACGAAAGGTAGAGAGGACTCTAAAAATAAAAGATTGTGAGATATTCCTTCTACAAAAGGTAGAGAGGACTCTAAAAATAACTGATTATGAGATATTCCTTCTACGAAAGGTAGAGAGGACTCTAAAAATAAAGGATTGTGAGATATTCCTTCTACGAAAGGTAGAGAGGATTCGAAAAATAAGGGATTATGAGATATTCCTTCTACGAAAGGTAGAGAGGACTCTAAAAATAAAGGATTGTGAGATATTTCTTCTATGAAAGGTAGAGAGGACTCGAAAATAAAAGATTGTGAGATATTCCTTCTACGAAAGGTAGAGAGGACTCTAAAAATAACTGATTATGAGATATTCCTTCTACGAAAGGTAGAGAGGACTCTAAAAATAAAGGATTGTGAGATATTCCTTCTACGAAAGGTAGAGAGGACTCTAAAAATAAACGTAATGAGATATTCCTTCTACGAAAGGTAGAGAGGACTCGGAAAATAAGAGATTATGAGATATTCCTTCTACGAAAGGTAGAGAGGACTCTAAATATAAAGGATTGTGAGATATTCCTTCTACGAAAGGTAGAGATGACTCTAAAAATAACTGATTATGAGATATTACTTCTATGAAAGGTAGAGAGGACTCTAAAAATAAAGGATTGTGAGATATTCCTTCTACGAAAGGTAGAGAGGACTCTAAAAATAAACGTAATGAGATATTCCTTCTACGAAAGGTAGAGAGGACTCAGAAAATAAGGGATTATGAGATATTCCTTCTACAAAAGGTAGAGAGGACTTTAAAAATAAAGGATTGCGAGATATTTCTTCTATGAAAGGTAGAGAGGACTCGAAAATAAAATATTGTGAGATATTCCTTCTACGAAAGGTAGAGAGGACTCTAAAAATAACTGATTATGAGATATTCCTTCTACGAAAGGTAAAGAGGACTCTAAAAATAAACGTAATGAGATATTCCTTCTACGAAAGGTAGAGAGGACTCGGAAAATAAGGGATTATGAGATATTCCTTCTACGAAAGGTAGAGAGGACTCTAAAAATAAAGGATTGTGAGATATTCCTTCTACGAAAGGTAGAGAGGACTCGAAAATAAACGGTTTTCCTCTTACAAAAGGCAAGGAAGACTCCTGAACAAAAGGTTAGGAGAAAAATATTCCTTCTACAAAAGGTAGAGAGGACTCCAGATCAAAAGGTTAGGAGAAATTTTCCTTCTACAAAAGGTAGAGAGGACTCCGAAACAAAAGGTTTGGAGAAATAGTAACTCCTTCTACATCAAATAACGGAGACTCCCTTGGGAGAACATGATCGTATTTCCTTCTATCACGACAGAAAGGACTCCATAACAAAAGGTTAGGAGAAAAATTTCCTTTTACAAAAGGTAAATAGGACTCCAGAATAAAAGGTTTGGAGATAAATTCCTTCCACAAAAGGTAGAGAGGATACTTACAAAAGGTAAGCTGACAAAAACCTGTACAAAAGGCACGGCGGGTCTTACTAAAGGTAAGTTAAATCTGTTGCGAAAGGCAAGGTGAAGATATTTCGTGGAAGAGACATAAAAAAACTCACAAAAGGTAAGTTGAGGGCAATAACCATCCTCTTGCAAAAGGTAGAGGAAACTTGGAAAGGGTATCAGAACATCATTTGACCTCACAGGCACAATGGCGGAGATGATATTCTTTAAGTAAGGCGGCCATTCAATTCTTGGCCACATAGGCATCAAGCATCCAAATTGATCGAAGATACCCAACACCGAGAAAACGCTTACGAAAGGGAAATGAAAGGATAAGATTTCAGGCGAAAGGCCATGAAATCCCTTACAAACGGTAAGGCGACTCCTATGCGAAAGGCAGAGAGGAGATACTTCGTGGAAAAGACACGGAAAGACTTACAAAAGGTAAGTAAAGGGTAATAACCATCCTCTTGCAAAGGCAGAGGGACTTTGAAAAGGGTATCAGAACATCATTTGACCTCACAGGCACAACGGCGGAGATGACATTCTTTAAGTATGACGACTATTCAATTCTTGGCCACATAGGCATCAAGCATCCAAATTGATCGAAGATACCCAACACAAAGTTTTGTCGCATGTAAAAGACAGTGAGAAAACGCTTACGAAAGGGAAGCGAAAGGATAAGATTTCATGCGAAAGGCCATGAAATCTCTCACGAACGGTAATGCGACTCCTATGCAAAAATAAAAAAGGAAATACTTCATGGAAAAGACACGGAAAGGCTTACAAAAGGTAAGTGAAAGGATAGCACTCTTAAAGGATCCTACTAGGATGTCCACAGGAAAATTGTATCTTTGAGAACGACTGGCTAAGCACGTATGTGAAAATGCAGGTTGTATGCAAAAATGTCAGGGATGCAAGGACATGGTGATTACGGGTGAGGGTCGTGCCAAGTATGGTTGGGCTCTGAAGGTGAATTACCAGACGAGAATTGGTGGCAAAAGGGTTAAGTTGTTAGGCCAGAAACTGACTCCTTGTTTTATTGTCAAATGGGAACTATTTTTACGGTTTGCCGGACAATAACTAGACTTTGAAATGAAAATTTACTACCAAACGGGAACCAGAGTCTGAAAGTAGGCTAAAGAAAAGGATGATTTGGTCGGGTGGGCTAATAGCATGATTCCCCAACACTCGTCTTGAACTCGAAAGAGCTTGCTTGATAAGCTTAAAGGCATGGAAAGAGCTTGCCCCAGTTTTAGTTCAGCTTGCCCTAGTCTGAGGGTCTTTGGAGGATTTTCCTTTGAAACACGGAGAGGAATCGCCCCAGTTTTAGTTCAACTTGCACCAGTCTGAAAGGTCCCTAGGGAATTTCTCCTTAAAAGAGAGATTGGAGGTAGCTCGTCATGAGGTGACCTCGAGATGGCCTGCCTCAGAATCTTGCGTGATGAAGAGGTTAGTCCTTGATTAACCGACTCTTGGAGTGATGAGCCTCGACGTACTCTTGAAGTAGCTCGCCCCCAAAATGAGCGTTGAAGCGATTCAACCTGCGCAGATTGAGCATTTGAAGGACTTTTCTTTTAATCAAAGAACCTTCGAATGACCTGCCCCTAGTTGGTAGAGTCTTGTGATGATTCTCTTCTGATCAACCAATTTTTGCATGACTCGTCCCCTACTCGAAAAATGACACAGAGTCGCCACCGAATTTTATTTATCCCACGGAGGGAAAGGGAAATAGCGATAAAACATTTGGGAAAAGGAGCATGGTCATCGCAACCAAGTCTTAGGGTTCGGGAGTCGGTCATGCAAGGGAAAGGTATTAGCACCCCCTCGCATCCATCGTACTCGATGGGAACCTCCTAGGTTGTTTGGCGTGAATAAGTGTTTTATTCTAAAAGTTTGCTTGTTTAAAGGAAGAGGGGTTGGTGTTTATTAGAGTGCTTGCCAAGGATTGGGGCCCTTGTGCCTACATATATTCACTTGTATGAAGTGAAGAATCAGAGCATTCGTAGTTCATAGAACTACGGTGGAAAACAGGATGTTGGATGGACGATGCTATCATGCGCATTCTAGCAGTTAGGTATATTGCGGCTCGCTCTTGGAGTCTTATGCATTACCTGTTTGCGGTAGAACGGACGTAACATGTCCTTGGGTTAAAGGGTATGGATGATTAAATATGGGAAAGAAAGAAAAGTGTGCTCGCTAGGATCATCACAATCATATGCCTACGTATTCTCAACATGTGTGAGAAATTAGAGCAGCCGTAGTTCGGCCACTTAAGAAATAATTGTGTATTGGTTGATTTTATACCTTGAAAAAGGGTTTTCGGATTGACGCCCTAAGACAAAAGAAGTTTGATGAGTTGATGTTGTTTTTAGGTTTTTTGAAGAGAAATGGTTCTTGATTAGGATTACACAAAGGGACTTTAGATAGAGATGAATGTTTCGAATAGCCAAGTCGAGCGCCTTGTATCCAAAACATTCGGAACGAGTGTAGGAGGATTCCATTCTCATTCCTTCTCCACCACTTTAAAGTTCATGGTGCATAATTCTAATCGTATATTTTATTGCATTTTGGGTTTTTTATGAGAAAAAGTACCACTTGATGTTGGATCAAGGTTTATTGTTTGTAAAGATATATTTGAAGCGATACGGACAAGGTTGATGGCGATGTGCAAGGCAATCGACTTACAAGGTTAAAAATGGCTCGATAAAATCGAGAGTTTGTTTTTGAAAAATGGTTTTTGGAATCAAAAGTCAACAAGGACAATAGCAACATTCACACTAAAATCATACAAACATATGAGGTTAGTCGGCTAAAAAAAATCGAGACATGCAAAAAAACGGCGAACTCCTTGAATATTTTTTAAAGGTAAAAACAGCAAGAAAATAAACAAACTGATCAGTTCGCGCCGCAAACTGAGAAAAGTGAACATTCTATTTTTTGCATGTTCGCGCCGCGAACTGGGAAAGTTTTCATTCTGGTTTTTGCATGTTCGCGCCTCGACCTGAAGCGAAAAATGCAATATTTCTCTTTTTTTCTGTCTTTTGTGGTTTTCTCTCCTTTCTATTGGTTCTTAAAAAGGGTTTCTTGATTCCCTTGGGACCTCACACAATACACCCAGCACAAACACACTTAACAAATGATAATAAATGGCAAGTGCAGAAATATAAAGAGAGAAAGAGTTCGAAATGGATACCCAAGAGCTTCCTCCTTCTTTGTTAAGCTTCCACTGGTTTGGTTGTGTGTTTTCTTCCTTCTTCCTTATATGCTTTGAAGGTGCTTCTCCTCAAAGGTTCTCTATGGGTTTCTATGGAACTTTCTTGATTCTTGCTGGTTTTCTTTCTCACTCTTTTTTCTGGTTTTTGCAATGTGTAGTGGATGTTGAATGTGTAAAGAGTGACTCCTTTGTTTACAGCCCATTCCCTTCTTATCTCTCCCCTCTAGGGTTTTCCCTTCTCCCCAAACATCAGATTTTTTCATGGGGTAATGTCTCTTACCACCTTTTCTTATGTCACTCTCTTTCTTTCCATTTTCATGCAAGCTCCTATGCTGTATTTTTGCTGCACTACTCTACATTGCTGTCTTTTTTCTGCTGCACTACTTTCCCATGCTGTCTTTTTCTACAACCCTCTACATTGCCCTCAATCCTTTCACCTCTTTGTTGGCTTATGCTTGGACTAACCTCTTGGTCAATGTTAACTTTTGGACAGAATTTTGAAATTCTGATTTTTAGATGCATTATCATATGCTATTCCCTTGGTCTTGTGACATGTATATTTTGTGACATGAGGCAACTTGTTACTTCTTGCATGGGGCTGTTTTGGATTACCTTCATATTGCCCATGAATAAGCATGCATAAACTTGATCATAACATGAAATTAATTAGATGTTTGGATTAAGACTAGGAGTAGCTTAATTTTCTAAGCATTACCGAGAGCTTGAAACTTTGTAACAAATGTGACACTTTTGCAAACGTCATGAAAATTCTCTTTGTAATATTCTTGAATCTAGTCTTGAATTCATGAATATTGAACTTTGAATGATGGATTCCCTTATGTCATTATATAAAATGAAGTCTTGAATTATGCACTTGTGATCTTGACTCATGCTTTGCAAATTTGAACTCCACTTGACCAAGAATTTGAAGCAAAATTGGATGAAGCAAAATTGGAACAAGCCTTAAGTGATGAACCTTTTCTTCCATGTATTCCATGATAGGAAATTTATCTCATTTAAAAATGGAAAATAACAAACCGATTCAATTTGTACCTTGTGAACCCACATGCTCGATATGCAATAGAACGATGTATGATATGGTGAATGTAGGGTATAAAGGCTAAAGGTGAAAATGAGGGTGTGACATCCTCCATCTACCCCGAACCAAACACACCCTAATGCTTTTTAGTGTTGCAATGTCACCATGGACGGATTCAGAAATCTTGATCAGTGGGGCAAAATGTATATACTATTGTAAATATTTATATAAAAAATATATCAATCTGAAACCATATATCATTGTGTAAAAAAGTTAAAACTATCCCAACTTTATTATTCTATATTAAAAAAATCAAAGATACTTACACATATAATTTTTTATTATAAATAATTCTATTTTAAAATTATTGAATAATTTTTCTTTTGTTTTTATTTTTAATATCTAACAAAACAACTGTTTAATTATTTAAGAATATTTAATTCTTAAAATACACAAATACTAACTTTTTTTAGTGGGGGCATTACTTGTGTTTCATCATGTGAAAAATAAATATTTTAAATTAATTTATAATAGCATAACTAATTTCGTGGGGGCAGTTGGTCCCAATACCATGGACCTAAATCCGTGCCTGCACACGAGGCGCGTGTCAAAGAAAAAATTGGCTTAACAAAAATCTGATGCGGTAAGATATCTACCACTAATTGTTAGTTGAATAATGTATGTCTTATTTTCCCAATTCTTTTTTTTTTGTGACAAAAATCATGTGGTTGTTAACATAAAACCGTTATTTAAATGATGGTGGCCACACCACATATTACTTGTAAACAACCCTAAAACCATCTCATTTGAAGTCACATGCAGAAAGAAAATGCAATAAGTATTGCATTAATATAGGTTAGAGTTAGACATTCATATTTCATGGTAAGGTCCAACCAAGAGGGATTCAAAAATCTTGACCATCTCATTTGAAGTCACATGCAGAAAGAAAATGCAATAAGTATTGCACTAATATAGGTTAGAGTTAGACATTCATATTTCATGGTGAGGTCCAACCAAGACGGATTCAGAAATATTGATCAGTTGGAACAAAATATATATACTATTATAAATATTTATATAAAAAATATATCAATGTATAATTATACAAATTTTGTTTGATAAAATAATTAAATTAATTTGAGTTATAATAAATATTATATTGATAATAACTATATTCTATCGGTATATTATTATTAATATAATTTATTTTGTTCAATGTACTTAGGATTTATATTTATGTAAATTATGGTTCGAATACCCTATTCATTTTAAAATTATTTTGTAACATAATATTCGTACATTGTTATTAAATTTCTTATTTATTACTATTAATGCTATTATTTGAGACTATAATAAATAAAAAATTAATTTTAAAAACATGTAATACTTTATGAAATTCATTAATTTGTTTTTGTTATTTTTTTATTAAAATGAACTTTAATTGTCTAAGTATTATGAAAGTGATTGACATACCCTTTCGGTGTGACGTTACTTGACATGATCATTCTATGATATTGAGAAAATAATTGAATATTTATTTAAAATATTTTTTAAACTCTTGAATTAATAATTTAACTATTATTCTCTATCGAGTAGGAGAATTTAACATGTCAATTATTTATAAATAAGAATTAAATATTATTTATTTTAAAGAATATTATGTTATTGAGATTTATTTTGAAGATATTATAGTATTATGTTATTGATGAAAATTTACGACTAATTGTGTTATATCCTCAATATTAATTAAAGTCTCATATTTTTCCGTTGCTTATAACATAATATGGTTCTCAATGTATGCAGTTATATTTGTAGCATTTGAGTTTTAAGTGAATTATTAAGATATTATATATAATTCTATATTTAAAATTATATAAATTTGATCTCACTCAAATGATGGTAAATCTCTTACATGACCATCATACTCTTTCATGTGAAATTATTTAAATAATGACATATTCTATTTACGTGTAAAATATGTGGTTGAGTTTGTAAAACTCTAATTTATTATACAATCAATTCTCTGTATAGTTTTGCACTAAAAATAAAATTAGTATCTCATTGTATATTAGAATACTTAATATTAGTGGACTTTGATAAATCTTTATTCTATTGGATCAGTAGGAATGCATGTGCTCTAAAATTTAGATTATCATTCTCATGTTATCATATATTCTTGCACGTGTTATAAAATATGACACATTCTAAGAAGAATTCAAAATATTTAATAACTCTAAGAAGTCTTATTCTATTATACTGATATTATTATTCTCTTAATCTCAGAAAACATCATAATTTGATGTTTAGGTCGATATTGAAAAGACACAATAATTCTTTAGCATGCAATAATATTGTGTTATTTTATGTTCAATAGTCCATATTTGTTAGGTCATAATATGAAAGTTCAAGTAAATATCAATACTCTTATCGAGTATGATATTGTGTTATGAATGTACTTATGATTAAATGTAATTACTCTTGTAATAAGGTATACCTATATGTAATTACTATTATTAGATCTATATGGATATTCTATGATCTTTAATTTGAAAACTCATTAGTAAAATCACTAACCACAGACTTATACACATGAGTAAGTCTTATGATATTTTCGGTTAGTGAGAATTTATCAATAGCATTTTCATATGCTTGGCCCATTCCTTATAACATATTACTTTTAACTTAAATATGTTACTCTAAATTCATCATTCTTTATATAAACTTGTGGGTTTTAACAAGTATGATTTGTCTTTCCTATCAGATTCAATTTCTGCAGTGTTGAAATTTATTCATTTTTGACTAATTAGTGTTTTTGACCATTATTGATATCATAATAATAAAATCAATATTTTTAAATATGGATTGACATAATTAATTATTCATTAATTATATTATAGTCTATTGTTATTAAACACTAAATAGATGACTTGTTTGATTGAGTTTTGTTCCTGAATGGAGCATGATGGGTTGGATCATTCAGTTAAACCCAATGAGAGATCACTGTCCTCAGTCATTTAGCTATTTAAGTGTGTGTCTATTATACAATTAACATACTCTGAGGATACTAATCCTCTCATTCTCACTTTTCTGATGGTCGTGTTTCAAAATTCTACAAGGTACACCATTCTTATCGATGTTGATTATTCTTTAATATAATAATATGCTATAATTTGTATCTATCCGATTCTTTTAAATCTATAATATAGCTCTCCTCGTTATCTTTCTAACGCTATCAACCACACCTCAATCAAATATACCAAACTCAATATATGACAATTTCAATTTAGCCTCATACTAAAAACACCAACAATTATGACTTATCGTAGCCACTATCACAAACCGTAGCCACAACCTAAAATTACCCCATACATAAACCCAGACTCTTGCTACGACTGGCTATGACCCATAGCTAAACCCAGGAAAAAAAACTTTCAACGAGACATGTTTTCCCCACGACCTATCTGTGGCTTGGGCTATAGTCCGTAGGTAAACTCAAGATTCATACATTTACCAATTTTATGTATTTTTTCACAAACCAACCCAAATTTCCCAACACTAAAAAATAAATGAAAATACACAACATAACATCACAAACAATATATCATATACACGCTCATAAACAAACATATAAGTTTATACAAAATTTAAAAATATATATAGCAAGAGAGATTCATAATTAAAGGTTCATGAATAATCATCCCTCAGGAAAATTCCCACTAGGAATTAGGTCGGAGTCGGGGTCCAAGAGAAATCACACTACCTTAAACGACAAAATATCCAAATATAGAACAATCTCCCTCATTACCTTGTGTTTTCATAATTTTCACTACAAAACACCTAACAGTGACAATAGCTTTTCCTTGCATGATCTCTATTATTTTTTGGGAATTGAGTCCTTTTTGGATAAGAAGATAGTATTTTTTTATGAATTTTGGAACTTCTAGGATTTTCTCCCAAGATTTTCTCCCGAATACCTCTCTCTCTCTCTGAGTAAAAAATTTATTTTCTTTTATTTCTCCACTAATCCTTTCCTGTTCAACTTCTTTCCTCCATTATTCTCATTAAATATTTATTTTAATAATATAATTATAAATAATCATATTACTATAACTAGCGTCCAAACGGGCACTTCCATACCCGTTTGTCCGCTTTTTTTAAATGAACACGCGCGTCTAAATTTTAAACAGATATTTTTTATTAACTTCGATTTAAATTTTAATTATTTGTGTAATAAACTTTGTGATGTGTATTGTTATGTTTGTTTGTTCGTAAAAAAATCTATTTATCTATTTATCTTTTTCATTCAACTTTCTAATCAATTAACCTTTCAAAAAGCATCTTGTAACCTTGGTTTTTCTTTAGAACCGTAACCTTAGCTCGTTTTAAAGACGTGGTAGCATTTTCATTATGTTGTTGTCACTTCAAAATCATTGTTCACTAATTCATACTTTGTATATTCACCTTATCATATTCATTAATAAATTGACAAACTGTTAATGATACCTCTGCTACCATGAAATTGAATACACATAGAAGAAAATTTAAAAAATATCCTTAACACTACGCCAGAAATGAGTTTTAGCAGCGCATACAAAGACAGCGCTTTTTAAAAAAGCGCTGCTAAAGGGTGAGTAAAAAAAAATTGCCTACCAAAGACAGCGCTTTTAAAAAAGAGCTGCTAAAGGGGGACCCTAAGAAAGCGCTTTTTAAAAAGCGCTGCTAAAGGGGTACCCTAAGAAAGCACTTTTAAAAAGCACTGCTAAAGGGGGACCCTAAGAAAGCGCTTTTAAAAAGCGCTGCTAAAGGGGGACCCTTAGAAAGCGCTTTTTCTATAAAGCGCTGCTATATGGCATTGCTAAGGCACCCTATGAAAGCGCTTTTTAAAGCGCTGCTAAAGGCCTTTAAAAGCGCTGCTATATGTATTAGTATTATAATTTTAAAATACCCTCCAGAATTTTAAGAGAAACAGAACAGTCGCCCAATTTCTTTTCTTCTTTCTTTCTCTGGCGAACGAACGAACGAACGTTGCCCTATAGTTTCCGTCATCCTCCGTCCGAACGTCGTCCTCTTCCGTTTGATTTCGCCGCCGTTCACCGTCCGTTTTCGAGAGCATCCGTCCGTCTGCATTGCATTTCCCCCATTGTTACGGTATGTGAAGTTTTACTATGGTTTTATTGTTTATTTATCTTTTCACCATTGCTGGTATTTGAAGATATAGATGGTTTTTCTGTTCTGATGATATAGATGGTTTTGTGTTATTGAGATATTGAAGGTTTTGTGTTATTGTCTCTTTGTTGTTATTAAGATATTGAAGGTATATATATGTATATGACATTGCTGAGTTATAGTGGTTATATGTATTGATCAAATTCTTTAAAGGTTTGCTGAGTTAAGCATTTATGTGTTATTGTCTCTTTGTTGTTATTGAGATATTAAAGGTTTTGTGTTATTTAGATATTGAAGGTTTGATATAGTTGTTGCAATGCGAAGGTTTGTTGTTATTGAGGCATTGAAGGTTTAATATTATTGTTGTTGTTGTTGTTTTTATTGAGTTATTGAAGGTTTAGTGAAGGTTTTTAGTGTTGTTTTGCATTGAAGGTTTGAGGACATGCAAGTAAACTTGAGTTCAAGTATGATATTTGATATGATGTTAACACTAATGTTGTTAGATTTGTGTAGATATGTTACGTATACTATTGTTTTTGTTTTTGTTGTTGTTAAAAGCCTAAACAACTCAAAATGTTTTATGTGTTATAGTTTTTCTATTGTTATTTTGGGATTGAGATTGATGTTGTTTTTATTTTGTTGCTATTTTGAACTTAGATGGATAATTCATCTAGCACCACTCATACAAATGAGTTTTCTTCTAATTTGAATATAACAAAAATATTAGATAATGATGGCTAAAAATATTAATGTAACTTGATAGAGCATATTTTTTTTTAATAGTTTGGAAATTCGTATTTTTTAAGAGAGTAGCCAACATGAATATGGTTTTATATGATATGGTTTTATATGTTATTATGGTTTTATATGTTGATATGTTATTATGGATTTCTCAATGTTTATATGATATGTTATTATGGTTTTATATGTTTAGTTAGGATTTCTCAATGTTTAGTAAGGGTGTCATTTTGGTTTAAGGATTATCTAGTATTTTTAATATGATTTGTTTTGGTGGATTATCTAGTATTTTTGTTTTGGTTAATTATTAATATGGTTTTAATAAAATTTATATTTTGTCTGCTATAGGGGTTACCTGTGAAGAGCAAAGTTGTGATCGTTTCCAGGCATCCTACTGTGTAGCATTCTTAGAAGTTAGTGATTTCTTTACAGGTATTCTCTGTTTTGTTTAACTTTCATAGTTTAGTGTAGATTACTCAATTAGTATGGATAAAAAATGGATGTCTGGTAATCGATTATCAAAAGAGTACGAGAATGGGGTATCGAAGTTCGTTAAGTTCACTGTTGAACACACCAAAGACCCCAGTAGGATCACATGTTCTTGCTTAGGATGCTGTTATGGGCGTCGAGTTGACGCCGTTCAATTGGAATCTCATTTAATGAGACATGGAATTGATCGAAGTTACACATGTTGGACATTACATGGTGAGATAAGTAACGAGAATGGTGAACCCCAGAATAATACGACATGTGCTTCAAAGGACAATGGCAGGGATACATATGATTCTGATCCAGTCGAAGAGATTGTAGAAGCACTTGAAGAAGATCTTCAAGATTGTCCCAAGATGTTTGAGAGGTTGGTAAGCGATGCAGAGAAACTGTTGTATAAAGGTTGAACTACTTTTACAAGATTTTCTGCGGTATTAAAGTTGTACAATTTAAAGGCGGGTAATGGATGGTCGGATAAAAGTTTCACAGAGTTGTTAGCCCTACTTCAAGAGATGCTTCCGGAGGATAATGTTCTTCCCAATCGAACCTATGAAGCTAAAAAAATGTTATGCTCTATTGGCATGAGCTATGATAAGATACATGCTTGTCCAAATGATTGCATTTTGTTTCGAAATGAATATGCATCATTAAACGAGTGTCCTAAATGCGGTGTATCTCGGTATAAGAAAAAATTGTCACCAGCAAAAGTATTATGGTATTTTCCTATAATTCCGAGATTCAGACGCATGTTTCGTAGTGAAACAGATGCAAAACACCTGACTTGGCATGCAGATGATAGAATTGTAGATGGGAAGTATCGACATCCGACAAATTCACCACAGTGGATGAAAATTGATAATGATTATCCTGATTTTGGAGAAGAAGCTAGAAACCTTCGCTTGGCATTATCGACTGATGGAATGAATCTGCATGGTCTGCAGAGTATCTCACATTCCACCTGGCCTGTAATTATTATGATTTATAACCTACCTCCATGGCTATGTATGAAGCATAAGTACATGATGTTATCTATGTTAATTTCTGGCCCTAAACAACCAGGGAACGACATAGACGTATACTTGACACCTTTAATCGAAGACTTAAAGAGTTTGTGGGAGAACGGTGTGGAGATTTATGATGGATATAGGAAAGAAAGTTTCAATTTGAGGGCGATGTTGTTTGGCACAATTAATGATTTCCCAGCATATGGAAATCTATCGGGGTATAGCATTAAAGGTCAATGTGCGTGTCCTATCTGTGAAGAAAACACAGATTGGACGCGGTTGGAATTTGGTCAGAAGAATGTCTTTCTTGGTCATCGTAGATTCTTAAATTCTAATCATCACTACCGTGGGTGGAGAAAAGCATTCAATGGAAATTCAGAACAACGTAAAACTCCACCTACATTGACCGACGGACAAATTTTTGAAAAGGTGAAAGATGTGAGTACTAAGTTTGGCAAGCCTTTTGCTCATACGCTTGTCACGCGTGGGTGGAAGAAGAGGTCAATTTTGTTTGAGTTGCCGTATTGGAAGTCGTTGTATGTAAGACATTTTCTTGATGTTATGCATATTGAAAAAAATGTATTTGAAAGTGTTATTGGTACGTTACTCAATATACAAGGAAAGTCTAAGGATGGCCTTAAAGCAAGAAAGGACTTGGTAGCAATGGGAATAAGAAATGAATTAGGACCCTTGAAGAAAGGAAATCGCACATATCTACCACCTGCTGCTTATACTTTATCTAGAAAGGAGAAAAAGATATTGTGTAAGTTTCTGAGTGAAGTTAAAGTTCCAGAAGGATACTCTTCAGATATTAGAAGACTTGTTTCTATGAAAGACCTCAAGTTAAAGAGTTTAAAGATACATGATTGCCATGTTATAATGGAACACTTTCTACCAATAGGTATACATTCTATTTTGCCAGAAAAAGTGAGAGGCGCAATAACTAAATTGTGTTTTTTCTTTAGGTCAATCTGTAGTAAGGTGATAGATCCTGCGATCTTACCAACATTGCAAAGAGAAATAGTTATTACTTTGTGCGAGCTTGAAATGTATTTTCCTCCATCATTTGTTGACATAATGGTACATCTAGTTGTTCATCTTGTGAAAGAGACACAACTGTGTGGACCTGCCTATATGAGATGGATGTACCGTGTCGAACGTTATATGAAAATATTGAAAGGGTATGTGAAAAACTGAAGTCGACCAGAGGGATGTATTGTTGAACGATACATTGTTGAAGAAGCTATTGAGTTTTGTACTGAATATTTGTCCAATGTCCAATCCATTGGCCTCCCAAAATCTCATGTTGTTGAAAAAATAGTAGGTAAACAGTTAATTGGAAATAAAGTTGTGACAATTTCAAGGGATGAACGGGAGCAAGTGCATTTGGATGTTCTGCACAATGACATTGAGGTTGAGCCGTATGTTGAAATGCACAAGGACGTTCTCCGAGGTTTAAATCTGAATAGAAATGAAAATTGGATAGTACGTGAGCACAATCGAAGTTTTATAACATGGTTCAAGGAGCATATTTTTTCAAAGTTTTATTCTGATCTCGCTTCAATAACAGAAAGGTTGAGATGTTTAGCATATGGTCCAAGTTTGCATGTGTTTTCTTATAGTGCATACGCAATTAATGGATACACATTTTATACCAAGGAACAAGATGATAAAAGTACAATGCAAAATAGTGGTGTCACCGTGCTTGCCGAAGCAATGCACATTTCCTCGTATTATGGGGTTATCGAGCGCATTTGGGTGTTTGATTATGAGAAGTTTCAGATTCCTATCTTTGGATGCAAGTGGGTTGAAAATAATAGTGGCATACAAATGGATAAATCATGTTTTTTGAAAGTGGATCTTAATAAGGTGGGGTAGAAAGATGAGCCTTTTATTCTAGCCACGCAAGCTAAACAAGTGTTCTATGTCACTGATCCGACAAGTACGAAATGGTCTATAGTTCTTTTTTCCAACAAAGTAATCGATGACAACATTGGAGAAAAGGGGGATGTTGATGTTGAGAATGAATCTTATATTATAGATGATCCAGATGAGAATATTAGAGCAGACGAATCATATATTAGAAATGATCATAACGAGGGAATTTGGATCAATCCATCTGTCTGTGTTGTTAAGAGACAAGTAAACCTCGTTAAAACGAAAAAAAGAAAGAGATGTTAAAGGTACTTGTAACATATTATTTCTTATTTATACCATGTTTTTCTTATTTACACATTTCTTATGTATATATTTGTTATTTACATATTTGCATGTCATTCATTTGATACTTTGGTTTTTCTGAATTACAGGTATATATATTATGGCCAGCAACGAGGAAACATCACATGATGGAAAACAAACAACAAAAGACGTGGAAGGCGATATTAAAAGAGGCATAACAATTATGAAAAAAATCATCTGTGCGAGAGATAAAGGAGTAAAGTATGATGTCCATTGGAATGAAAGAGATCAGTTAGTTGAGCCTAACGGTGCGTTGCTAACAAGTTACATCGGAGCACTTGTACGTTCGCAAGTTCCGATTACTTGCGATAATTGGAGAATTGTTTCATTACAATCGGCTAAAGATAAGATTTGGACCGAGATTCAGGTATGATATTTGATTATTTTTAATTATGTTGACAGTTACGTCTTTAAATTAATTATACTAACATGTTATATGTATGTGTGTTTGTTTGCAAAGATCTTTTAATATTGAAGATCGTAGGAGAAAATATTTTATTCAATTGGCCGGAAAACGCTTGAGGGGATTTAGAGCGTTTTTAACAAACAAGTTTCTAAAAGATTCTGAAGGAAACTTTGCTGACTCGGAGCGTCCAATGAAGTACGCGGATTTTATTTCGGAGGAAGAATGGGAGACGTTTATTGCAAAGCAAAGAACAAAAGAATTTGAAGTAAGTACAACTTATCATGAACTATGTATAGTATATATACTTCTTCCACAAGAGTTCTGATAAACTTGTTTTTTCAGGTTGTTAGTGGCGTAAATCGTCAACGGGCATCAAATCCCGCATATCCATACAGAAAGGGCCGTTTGGGATATGCACGATTAGAACAAAAAATAGTAAGTACATATTGTCACACCCTAATTTTTGACCGCGAGACCCCACCTTTGTTCGCGCAGTTTTCTATTGTTATTTGACTTTAATTTAATAGTTATATTTTTTGCGACTAACCAACTTGTGCAGATGCGGTAATTTCAAGGCGAGATGGTATTCTTTCTCACAGACGAATACTTTAAGACGTGAGTAAAGGAATTCGAGTTCAGATGGCCCTAAAGTTTCTGTTTGATCTGGGTCCCATTGTTAGATTTGTTGCACATTCTTAGATCAATATACCAAAGACACTCCTTGGATGCGCTTCCCGGCTATATCTCATTAAAATCAAAATCAAACTTCAGTTGGTTTATGGATTAAGATTTTGTTGAATTATTCTCAAGAACACGAGAGGTTCGATGTACCACCTTCATGAATACATTCCCTACCAAGTCTCATCAGGACGCATTAACATCCCTTCCTGGATACTGTTAAGATCGAGACGTTGCAACACGAGTTTGGATTAAGACTAAGTATCCATTCGAATGTATTTTGATTTCAATATTTTGCTAAAAATAATGAAGTGTCAAGACTTGATTTATGGAAAACTTGAGCTTATGTGGAAAGAAGACCCACGTGAATTCCTTGAGGCGTTAATGCGTGAATTCTGAGTCCATTATATATTCATACGGCGGGATGAGTTTATAATACAAGTCAAGGTTGATGACAACTACAATTATCTATTGCCTTTTGAGATGGCAACACAATTTATGAAGACAAAATGTTTTTGTGAAGCTGAAATCTAAAAGCAGTTACAACAATTGTCTCGCGAAAATATGGACTTGTAGAGGAATTTAAAATTAACAATTGGATGCAACCCTGCCACTCTATCTGGTCACAATTGTCACCACTAGCTTGTCCGCAAGCGGTATCAACTTCGATGAGGAACACAATTTGGAATTGTTAAAACTTTGCTAACTCTTTGTTTTCCACACTTGAGTGATTTTCCAAGTAGCCTTCGTACATTGAAATGTGGTACCGTCGTATGATTCCCCGACAGTTCCTTCAACAAGACTGGGTCGTCGACCGCAAACCAGCACACGACAAGCTAATTCCCTGCAGAAACATCATTTGGAATATTAATAAATTACAAGAGGGGAGTATGAAAATGCTGCAGCTCACTTTACTCGCTTGCTACAAACTGAAGAGTCACTCGGTCCATTGGGCTATGATGGTGTACATTTTGTTATGGCATGAGTAATTGAGAGTTATGCCGCTGTATCTGATCAGAGATCTCCTGAAGCCTGGCTTTTAGAACTACAATCGCTTCGCACAAAGTACACAGTTAGAAGTTATTCAGGTGCTCTGACAATGGCAAACAATGAAGTTAATGCAATCCATGCGTTGACACGTTTCGATGAGGGTGATTATCAGGCTGCTTGGTCATACCTTGTTTTGACACCTAAAAATAATAGTGAGCTTACCCTCAATCCAAAACTAGCCTTACAACGGAGCGAGCAGATGCTACTTCAATTGTTACTTTTCCTGAAGGAAGGGAAAAATGGTAAGGTGTTTCATGACTTGTGCAAGATGTTGGAGGAACCACTTTCTGTTTTGCCACTTGATGGGTTAGCTGCAGCAACACCTCTTGCTATTCAAAAAACCTGTATTCAGAAAACCCAACAGTTAACATAGTCACCAATGGTTCTACTGTTAAGACAATAAGAGAGGAAAATTAACAAATAGGTACCTCTGCTGTTGATCTTAAGCCTACATCACCAACTTCCCAGGTTCACTTGGGTGAGCAATACAAGAACAATCCACTGCCCTCTTTCTTCATAACCGCAAGCCTTGTTTGAAGTTTCTTCATACATAGAAGAACCTAAACCTACAAAATCAAGTGTTGAAGCCCAAGTCGCGTCTCCGACACTCCGGCATCACTAAAATTAGAGTCATAAGTAGAATAAGCGGTTGCATATCAGATTAAGCATGAGACTTAGTGATGTTTTTGACTACCGCATCGTAAATAATTTCATGGTCATTGGCTCTGTTGAGATTCCCAGAGGTCACTCGGTCGCGACAGCTTGCGTAACCTATAAAGGAAGATAAAGAGTCAGTTATTTAATTTGTTACACAAGATCTAAGAGAATTAGAGTACTCTCTAATTATGACAACAGCACCCCCAACCCGATAATAACCCCACAATGTTTTCGATGCCACGCCGTACGATTTCATCACCCAAGTACTTCCTAACTCCCTCGCCAACACCTGCGACAGCAAAAGATTCTTTTAGAAGTTGAGAAAGCAATACTTCAATATTGGGCGAGTTTTAATAAGATGCTTCCAAAACCACTGTTCGACGTGATTAGATGAAAGAGATTTATGAATTACCAGACTCAGAACAGAGAAACAACCGAAGTCATCAGCTTATACTTGAGAGATTAAGTTATCGGTCAAACCTAGAGTAACCTAAATCAAAACCGACGCAAGTGAAGGTCGTTAGCACAAGAATTCATCATCAAATTCAGAACAACATATGTTTGCAACCTTTGAGATTACCTGCGTATTTACTATACAACCTGGTAACTCCATTTCGTGACCTTTCATGATCGAGAAGAGAATGACGTGGCCTTCAACTGGGTAGCTCGACAGACCTGCATCAAACATGGCATCCATCAATTAGTGACCCTTGCTTGCTTTCATGGAGAACCAGCTGGTGCCTTGCAAATAACGGTTAACCTACACATGAACAAACAACGTGAAATTTCCCAAAGCGTAACTTAACCAATTCAGATTTTCCTTATGCAAAATCACGAGATTCCAAAACAGGCAAGGGATTCATGGCAACTTTTGATTTAAGAAGTCATTAACTCCTACAAACATCAAAAGAAAAGAGCAAGTTCGAACAGGGTAAATTTTTTTCCAAACAGACGGTTAATAACATTAACTTGTTTCTAAAACCAAATTGGGACATGTCCAACCAAATCGGGAAGGTTCATTCAAAGCCCCATTGATTGGAAGCAGCTTATAAAAAGGGGGAAATTTCGGAAAGCAAGAGGGGAGAAAAAATTTAATCACTCAAAACCCTAACAAATGCGCAGAATTCCATAATATTCAAACCCCAAAAATCCTAAATCGAAACCCCTAACAAATCGAAGAAGGGAGAAACTTACCTTTTGAACCCACTGCGGAATCGCGACCCAAAACCCTCACCGCCGTCGCCGTGAAACCTTGCAACAATTCCGTCGTGAACCCCAGTTCGCCCCTCGCCACAAAACTCCGCGATCTACCGCCTTCGAAGCCTTTCACCCCTCCTTCTAGCGCCACGAAGCATCGTTGAAGTCCATCTCTGAAAACCACCTCGAGAATTGTCCCACCGGAGACCCACAAACACCATCGCACGGTAAATTATGTCTTGTAAAACATGTTGTCTTGTTTGACTTGTTTTTTTGTGATTTCAGGAAAGAGGACGGGGAGAATCAAGTAAGGTAGAAAGAGGAGTAGAAGCAAGATCGGAGAGGAGAGGAAAACGGAGATGAGAAACGAGGGAGACGCAGGGGAATTTGTGGCCGATCCTGGGAATTAGGGTTTTCTCTGTTTGTTTTTTTTATTATTCTTATTATTTTGCTGTAATGCTTAATCACTCACTAATCACCACTAACCACACACTAAGCTACCCGCTAATTGTTTTTACCAATACTAACCTTAATTAAAACATAATCTTTAATTCATTTTATTTAAATACTTAATAAATTAATTAATCAATTCTAATCAATTTTATAAAATTTAATTTATAATCATTTTTAATCCAAATAAAACTAGTAAACCCTTTCAAATCAACCTATTAACAAATTAAGTTTTTTTCTAATCAAATTAACTTTGGTTTTTTTTTTCTATTTAAAATAGACTTAATAAATAATCTATTCCAATTGCCTTTTATTTAATTAGATATTAAAATATTTTTAATCCTTTTATATTATTTTTAACAAACTAATATCATTTAAGTAATCACTTCACTTAGGTTTTTATAATTAAACTATTGTAACATTTTATTCTAAACTTAAAATTTAATTTATATTTGGCATCACCTAAATCAATTTCAATCAATAAAACCAATTTCTATTAAAACTGATAACAATATTTTTCATAAGATCAACCTCAATCAATCGACTAAAAAAAAACACAATCCAACCTCGTCTAAAATCAAGTCAAACAGTTAAAATCAACCAACATCGCAAAACAATTCAATCAATCGTGCACACTCACTTCACGACACACTCACCTACACCTTAGTGCTTTCATGCGTGTGTATAGTTTATATTTCTGCAATTTACCTTCCGTAACTTTTACATTACCGCATTTATATTATCGCATCGCATTTCGTCCAAAGGAAAAACCTACACATGAGTCAACACTTGTGTGTAGTGCACGTCATTTGCATCATTTCCCCACGATCCTTGATTCCATTCAAGTTGATCGCTTAAGTTTAGGACCTACCCCATAGGAAGGACCTTAATCTTTACAACATAGAAACAAACAACACTATACAACTTCTTCAAACACAATAGAGAATAGATGTTAATCATCTTAAGTGAGATATAATCTCCACCCCCACAATAATACAATCAAACGTGTAGGAACTTTGCTTTAAGAGTAATAAAGGCATACTCGTCAAACAATCCGAGTACTTAAGCCCTTTTCTTAAGACGATGCAAAGACTATTTTCCTACAACCCCCTTTACACTTGTGGTGGTTACATCTCCCTTAACATGAAGACTCATCTCTTCTCCTAAACCCAATCAAAACAACTACCCTAAACCCGTAGGAACTTTGACCACAGTCAAAGAGCTCCACTAACCCTTTAGGGGAACTACAAGTACTCTGATTCCACTCCCCATAAGGATATGTAGGCATAAGATGCGACATCTTATCGAGTATACTTAGAAATAAACCACTAGGGTCTCTAATCCTTAAGCAGATAACACTTAGCAATAAACAGCATAAAACAAGAGGTTTCTGTAGAGTACTACAAAAACTTAGGATGCTAGTACCTTCCCTAATTTTAACCAACCCCCGAACCTAAACAATCTAAACCTTGCATTTGCATTGCATTGTGGGAATTTCGATCTTTATCCCTTCCTTTGGACAAATCAAAGTTCGATTGCAAAATGAATTAAAGATTCAAACTAATCAATAGTTTGGTATCCGAATTTCACCGTGACAGAAATGGCGACTTCACTGGGGACGCCTCTAGTGGGTTTCCCTATCTTATTTTATTTGTTTACTGCTTTATATATCTGCCTACTTGATTAATTGTTTATACGTTTTCTCTTGTATTTTCTTTTTGGATTGTTGTCTTTGAGTGGTGAGACAAAGTCCTACACCCGGACTTGAGAGAAATTAAGATAGGATGGTGATATATTCGAGGAGGCTTATAGGGAGTTGAATCCCGACTAAGTTGAATCGAGAATCCCGCTCAATTGAGGCCCTCTCGAGGTAGTACTGTTGAACAAGTAATCGTGAAGACACTTGCTATTTTCGACCTTGGAGCCTATGATATTGAGGACCGTAGTTACCTTAACCCAACTTTGGCCTTTATTAGGACGTAGTGCGGGACTATGAGGGAGTACTCCCGAAGTAGTGCTACGCGAAGCTACACTCAAAAGAAGTTCTCTTGAGAATATTATTAATCCTCGAGTAATTGGGAAATTGATAATATCCGATAGATGGGCTGATGATTTTGAGTCCCTTTAGAACCTTGTTCTGCAGGTACAAACAACCTTTAGTCCATAACCTTTGGGAATGGGTATACCTTTGCTCCATGCTCGTTGCAAACCTAGGGTCTCCTTTATCTGTTTGTCCTTTGTGTCCTTATGTGCTTACTTGTGTTTGTTGCACTCATATAGCATCATATTGCATTGGTTTCATGGCATCCCGAGTCTATTTATAAACATCATAGAACCAATAAGGATTACAAAAAATATATTTTTGAGATATTCTCCTAAGAGTCCTAACTTGGATGACCTAAGGAAGTAGGAGTTCAGTTTGAAAAGAACTCGAAAGACAAATATAAGAGGTTTTTCCTTTATTATTAAGGATCAAATGAGGTTTCAAAAAGCTATCATCAACATTGAAGATCTAAGTAATCAAGGGATTCCTCCCTTATTTTCCAACAAGATAGAGGATTTATTTTCCTCTATCACACTATTCTTTAGGAGTCAATCGTGGACAACTTATCTTCGAAAAGATTCAGTTAGAAGAGCAAACCAAGAAGCACGATGAAGGACTTCCTTAGGACTTTTTCTAGCTATTATGTTAGGACTCTCATGAGAATATTCACCTGTAATCCGATAAAAAAATGAATTTTCTTTGGATACTTTGTGATGTTTATAAATACTTGAGGTCCATGAAACATTTCGTTTTGCATTCTTGCATTTCACATTTTGCATCAGCATAGCATCCTTTGCATTCTGGGGGGTCTCACCCTTGCTTCATCTTCACAGACAAGCTGAATCACAAGTACAACACTCGAGCCAGTCGACGCCAAAAGATGGATCAATTGGAACAAGAGAACATAGTGCTCCGTGACGAAGTTACAACTCTGAAAGAGAGATTGGAAATGTTGAATGGTATAGTTGAAGCTCTGTCTAACCAGTCTGCACTCAACAATCGAGAAGTTCAAGGGACCGTTATCTCCGAAATAGTATCAACACCGATCCCAGTGGTGTCTACTGTTGCTGAAATGACCTACAGCATGCCGCCAGGGTTCCCGTGGGGGATGCCTCCTTATTTCACTCCGGCCGGTTATCGTCCACCTGTTCCTGAGGTTCCTGTCGCAACCACCGTTCAAGCTATCCCTACCATTACTGCTGTAATGACTAGTGCACCTCCGCGTGTGAATATTACTCCACATATCCTAGACGAACCAATTCCCCATAGGGTACCCAGCGAAACTGTGGGTTTGGAAGAAAGGATGGATGGGTTTCAAGGCCAATTTTCCGAAATACAAAAAGAATTGAGGGCCCTTCGTGGAAAGGATCTGTTTGGAAAGAATGCTTCTGACCTGTGCTTGGTTCCAAATGTTAAGGTTCCGCCAAAGTTTAAGGTCCCTGATTTTGAGAAGTACAAAGGAAATACTTGTCCTCAGAGTCATCTTATTATGTATGCCAGGAAGATGTCTGCCCAAACTGATAATGACCAATTGCTCATTCATTATTTCCAAGACAGCTTAACAGGCGCTGCGCTCAGGTGGTATATGGGATTGGATAATACAAAGATTAGAACTTTCAACGATCTAGGAGGAGCCTTCATCAAGCAATACAAGTATAATGTGGACATGGCTCCAGACCGTGACCAATTGAGGGCCATGGCTCAAAAGGACAAAGAAAATTTCAAGGAATATGCTCAGCATTGGCGCGAGTTAGCTGCGCAAGTCATACCATCGTTAGAAGAAAAGGAAATGACCAAAAAATTTCTGAAGACTCTAGGTCCGTTCTTTTATAAGAAAATGGTAGCAAGCGCACCCAGTGACTTCACCGAAATGGTCAACATGGGCATGCGTTTGGAAGAGGGGGTCCGTGAAGGAAGACTAGTCAAGGAAGGGAGTACCTCCAATAATGCTAAGAAGTATGGGAGCGGTTTTGTGAAAAAGAGAGAACATGAGGCAAGTGTTGTGCAGCAGGGACGACCCAAGAGAGGATATTTGCCATCACATCAGGTTGTTGCGGTTCATCATCCACCACATCAACAAAATCAACAAAATCAGAATCGTATACACAAAAGACTAGACTTCGATCCCATCCCGATGACATACACTGACTTGTTCCCATCTTTGATCCAAAACGGTCACATCCAGACGAGAGCTCCACCTAAGATACCCAAGAAACTTCCATATTGGTACAAAGCTGACAAATTTTGCCTATACCATCAAGGTGCTCCGGGCCACGATACCGAGAACTGTTACGGTTTGAAGGCAGGCGTCCAAAGGTTGGTTAAGGATGGAATTTTATCCTTTAAGGGCTCCATTCCTTATGTGCAAGGTAATCCCCCACCTCAACATGGTTTGTCCTCCGCGAACATGATCCAAGGTTATTCGGGAAGCTCATACCAATATAGTGCCTGAAAATGGATCCGAAGGCGACACATCAGACAATTTTGCAAGCTTTTCCATGCAAAGGCTGAATAAAATCCTGAGAAAGGGTCATCAAGATGTTTTTCTTTCCGCATTTCATTTCTTTGATTAAAAGCACGTTTGGCTTGTATGACTTGTTTATTTTGAATAATTAATGCGATAAAATGTTTGTCTTGAAGAAATCCATTCATTTCACTCGTAAAACATTTCTCACAATTTATAATGCCGACTATACCCAATTCTCTCACTGTGGTGAATAATTGGAGGGAGGATGACGAAGTAAAACACAGGATCTCTCGTTGTATCCTTTTGAAGAAAAAAACCTGCTAATGATGTAAGGCATTCATGTTTCAGACATCCTAATAACACCAGAAATAGTCAACCTTTCTTTTAAGCCTTGAGAAAAGATTTGTTTTTTTCTCTCCCAATCAAAACCTCGCTTTTAACCTGGGGCAGGGCAAAAAAAAAATGAACATCAAAAAAATCTGGGTGGGCACAAGTATAATTTGACCTTTATTCCTCCACTTTACAAATCACAGACTAAGCCCGAATATAACCTTCCAAAGTCCTAATTGAAGTAAGGTTTAGTTCGAAAGCATACTCGACGAGATATCGTTTCCTGACTCCTTGAGCTATGCTCAAATTAATCGGCTTTATAAATGATTTTTAATTTGTATCCTAACTCGTGGTTTCGATCACAAGTTATTGCGATACCCCATTTTCAAAACTTCAAGACAAACGCGTGTTGCATTACCCGTTTCGAAATTAAGATTTCTGACTTGCTAAAAGCGCTTGATATCTTAGAAAGATCACATACAGATGTTGATGGATTTGAAGACTTTGCCAACCTGGGGCAAGTTATTTTCCAAGAGGTTTGATCCGCACGAGTTTGGCTTCATCTAAAGTACAAATTGGAAAACTCGATTATATCATCAATCAGGGCAGTTACGTCGAGCTTCTGCGAACCTCTACAAGAGTTCGAAGACAGTGGGGCATCTAGACGAGATGACCTTTTCTCATTTAACTTGGGGCATTTGAAATTTAAAGCGAAGCAGATGTTTATTTCATCCCTATGAAGCCTCGACTCCAACATATTCAACAGCTTTGGTTTCCTAAAGCAAGCATACATTCTCCAAACCATGTTTGACTTGTGAAGATTAGGTTTGAGTGCCCTCCGCCGAGATGTTTATTCCATCTCTGTCTATTTTGTCAGCATCAGCATACGCATAACATATAGATAGATAACATAGCATATGCATTTTGTTGCATCCTTTTGTTGTTTGTTCTGTCGCTTTGGTCGTGTTTATCCCCGAGTGGTTGGGCGTGTCTTTTCCTTCAAAGTAGAATTGTCAACCCTAGGCAAAAAGAGCATAATATTTCTACTCTCCCCATGAAATTCAATCCTCATGGAAGACGGTTGTTTTAGTACGTTCCCATTTGAGTTCATACCTCAATGGTCGGGTCTTGTTTGACAGTTTCTCTTCAGTTATTCCCTGAATTGAACTTCGGTCCTTGGAAATCACATTGTGGACGTCTCCAACTTTTGAACATGGATTAAGTGTGCATTTATTTTGCACTTGGCTCCCCAGGAAGAGTTTTTATGAAGACAACTATTGAAGACAAATATTTCTCCACCAAATATTATCAGAATTCCTCAACAGTTTGCATCCCGATTGCAAGCAATCTCTTAATTTGAGCAACTCGTTTTGACCAGGATTCCCTTAAAAACGGCAAATGACAGTGGATTTATCAAGATTATCAATTCGTCAAATGGCATCCCTTCGAGAAGCTTGCCAAAGACATTACAAGACACCTCTCTTTATTTGAGATTTCACAGAACATTTTACAACTACAACAAGAAATACTCTCCAGGAATGATTTCCCCAAAGAGTTCATCACAAGAATAATTCTACCAAACGACATATATTCTTAAGATCCCCGTTGGAGCTTTACAAATCTCCAGTACATCCTTTTGGGTCAGGCACCTTTTCTTAGGCTGTCATACGTTTGGTAGTAAGTGATCTTTCCTGCTTTGGGTTATTACTTTTGCTTAGGTTATCATACATTTGATAATAGGTAATATACCGTCCTTTTTGGTCAGATACCTTTGCTTAGGCTGCCAAAATTGGTAGTAGGTCATCTTTCCTTTGTGTTTACTATCATATGTTTGATAGTAAGTAATACACAATCTTTCTTTTGGTCAGATACCTTTTCTCAGGCTGCCAAAATTGGTAGTAGGTCATCTTTCCTTTGTGTTTACTGTCATATGTTTGATAGTAGGTATAACACAATCTTTCTTTTGGTCAGATACCTTCACTTAGGCTGCCAAAATTGGTAGTAGGTCATCTTTCCTTTGTGTTTACTGTCATATGTTTGATAGTAGGTATAACACAATCTTTCTTTTGGTCAGATACCTTTGCTTAGGCTGCCAAAATTGGTAGTAGGTTATCTTTCCTTTGTGTTTACTGTCATATGTTTGATAGTAGGTATAATACACCTTTCTTTTGGTCAGACGCCTTTTCTTAGGCTGCCATATGTTTGGTAGTAGGTGACCTGTCTTTTTGGGTATTACCTTTTGCTTAGACTATCATACATTTGATAGTAGGTAATATATCGTCTTTTGGTCAAACACCTTGGCTTAGGCTATCATACGTGTGATAGTTGGTAACATGCGTTTCTTGTTTCAACCGGATACTTTTGTTTGGGCTGTCAGACATTGATAATGGGCTACCCTTCACTTTCAAGATTTCATTTCACTGCTCAAGCTACTGTACTCCTGGTGGCATTGTTATATCATATCTTCATTTTGGAGAACCCATAATGCTGATTGTGGCCTCTTCTCGTGGTGGCTCGTGTCGCTGAGTTTGCTCTCCGCGTGTTATGTCCAATTATTCCCCTGTGGCATCCTTTCTCCACAAGACCGTCTGTCTTACATTCTTCATATCATTACATATCATATGCACCCGGTGGCTTCTTATGGTCAAAAATCCGTGCAATGTTTATATTTAAGTCCCTCCTATCTCGTCGAGGCGAATATTTCTATCTCCATATCTCCGGATAGAAGTAACTTAAATAGGGGCATCTGTCACACCCTAATTTTTGACCGCGAGACCCCACCTCTGTTCGCGCAGTTTTCTATTGTTATTTGACTTTAATTTAATAGTTATATTTTTTGCGACTAACCAACTTGTGCAGATGCGGTAATTTCAAGGCGAGATGGTATTCTTTCTCACAGACGAATACTTTAAGACGTGACTAAAGGAATTCGAGTTCAGATGGTCCTAAAGTTTCTATTTGATTTGGGTCCCATTGTTAGATTTGTTGCACATTCTTAGATCAATATACCAAAGACACTCCTTGGATGCGCTTCCCGGCTATATCTCATTAAAATCAAAATCAAACTTCAGTTGGTTTATGGATTAAGATTTTGTTGAATTATTCTCAAGAACACGAGAGGTTCGATGTACCACCTTCATGAATACATTCCCTACCAAGTCTCATCAGGATGCATCAACATCCCTTCCTGGATACCGTTAAGATCGAGACGTTGCAACACGAGTTTGGATTAAGACTAAGTATCCATTCGAATGTATTTTGATTTCAATATTTTGCTAAAAATAATGAAGTGTCAAGACTTGATTTATGGAAAACTTGAGCTTATGTGGAAAGAAGACCCACATGAATTCCTTGAGGCGTTAATGCGTGAATTCTGAGTCCATTATATATTCATACGGTGGGAAGAGTTTATAATACAAGTCAAGGTTGATGACAACTACAATTATCTATTGCCTTTTGAGATGGCAACACAATTTATGAAGACAAAATGTTTTTGTGAAGCTGAAATCTAAAAGCAGTTACAACAATTGTCTCGCGAAAATATGGACTTGTAGAGGAATTTAAAATTAACAATTGGATGCAACCCTGCCACTCTATCTGGTCACAATTGTCACCACTAGCTTGTCCGCAAGCGGTATCAACTTCGATGAGGAACACAATTTGGAATTGTTACAACTTTGCTAACTCTTTGTTTTCCACACTTGAGTGATTTTCCAAGTAGCCTTCGTACATTGAAATGTGGTACCGTCGTATGATTCCCCGACAGTTCCTTCAACAAGACTGGGTCGTCGACCGCAAACCAGCACACGACAAGCTAATTCCCTGCAGAAACATCATTTGGAATATTAATAAATTACAAGAGGGGAGTATGAAAATGCTGCAGCTCACTTTACTCGCTTGCTACAAACTGAAGAGTCACTCGGTCCATTGGGCTGTGATGGTGTACATTTTGTTATGGCATGAGTAATTGAGAGTTATGCCGCTGTATCTGATCGGAGATCTCCTGAAGCCTGGCTTTTAGAACTACAATCGCTTCGCACAAAGTACACAGGTAGAAGTTATTCAGGTGCTCTGACAATGGCAAACAATGAAGTTAATGCAATCCATGCGTTGACACGTTTCGATGAGGGTGATTATCAGGCTGCTTGGTCATACCTTGTTTTGACACCTAAAAATAATAGTGAGCTTACCCTCAATCCAAAACTAGCCTTACAACGGAGCGAGCAGATGCTACTTCAATTGTTACTTTTCCTAAAGGAAGGGAAAAATGGTAAGGTGTTTCATGACTTGTGCAAGATGTTGGAGGAACCACTTTCTGTTTTGCCACTTGATGGGTTAGCTGCAGCAACACCTCTTGCTATTCAGAAAACCTGTATTCAGAAAACCCAACAGTTAACATAGTCACCAATGGTTCTACTATTAAGACAATAAGAGAGGAAAATTAACAAATAGGTACCTCTGTTTTTGATCTTAAGCCTACATCACCAACTTCCCAGGTTCACTTGGGTGAGCAATACAAGAACAATCCACTGCCCTCTTTCTTCATAACCGCAAGCCTTGTTTGAAGTTTCTTCATACATCGAAGAACCTAAACCTACAAAATCAAGTGTTGAAGCCCAAGTCGCGTCTCCGAAACTCCGGCATCACTAAAATTAGAGTCATAAGTGTTGCACCCTAAAATTTGACCAACCGGGTCTCGTGTCTGGTTCGATATTTCGACGCATGACCGCATTCGCATCTGCATATCGCATACAGTGCATTTCTCATTTGTTTTGAGTTTATCAGGGATCACAGCTCTCGTCTCGTGTTTCAGGTGTTTTTTATCAGTTTAAATAGGTAGAATCGATTTTTGGGATATTTCGGTGCCCGTTTATTTTTACCGATTATTTTAGTGCGCTCTCGTGGTTTTACGTGTCGTTCGGTGTTACTGTGATTTTTCTGGATTTTATTGGCATTTTTTTTAGGATTTTTAAATAGATTTAAATCATTTTTAGCCTCTTTTAGAATATTAATAGCTTTTAATAGAATTTAATAGCATTTTCTCTTTTTAGAATTTAAATAGATTTTATCTTTTTAAATAGGATAATATAGATTTCTTTTAAATAATATAGAGTAATATAGTTTTTAGAATTTTATAGAAATAAATAGCATTTTTTAGAATATTATAGATTTTATTTTGGTTTAGATTTTCTTTTAATTAGTTTAATAAGAATTTAATCATTTTAGATATTAATATAGATTTTGTAGATTTTAAATAGTTTTTAAAATGGTTTTAATAGCTTTTGATCACTTTAATAAATAATAGGGATTAAATGTTTTAGAATATAATATATAGATTTTTCATTTTATAGAAATAAATAGATTTTCCATTTTATTTTCTTTTATAGATTTTAAATCATTTGTAAATAATATAGGTTTAATTAGAATTTTTAGGATTAATTGAGTGTTTAGTTAGTTTTAATTGGTTTAGTCTTTTTTTAATCCATATCAGTTTTTTCTATCAGTTTTGTAGTGGGCTTCAGCATTTAATTCGTAAGGCCCAGGTATTGTTTTTTTTGTCCAGAAGAATCAGCCCAATGCCCAGTCTCAGTCCAAAAACGTCCAAATTCTTTCAGCTATGGTCCAGATATTGCCAGAATTATCCAGCTTTTTCCAGATGTCTCCAGAACCTTCCAGAACGTGCCAGAACATTGCAGTGCTATATAACCTCAGCACGCCACGTGTGGCGCAGAGGATGGCCCCACGCTTCGTCCTCACATCATTCCACACCTCACCTCCATTCTCTCTCTCAGCACCACACGTGGAGGC
The DNA here is from genome assembly GCA_963859935.3 of Lathyrus sativus. Lineage (NCBI taxonomy): Eukaryota > Viridiplantae > Streptophyta > Magnoliopsida > Fabales > Fabaceae > Lathyrus > Lathyrus sativus. The sequence goes on along the minus strand of OZ012735.1, from coordinate 232,239,351 downwards.
CATGCGTAGCACCACTCCACTATCTCCACCACACGCCATGCGTACACGTCACCACCCTCCACACTCTGCCACGACCTCACGCGTGGAGAGCATGCAGAAACTCCACCCACTGTCCCTAGCCACGCGTTCTTCCCCCAGCGCTCCTCCAGTCTTCGCCTGAAAAGAGCCACCGGCCGGCCTGCATGGCCGGCGGCCACCGTGCCTCTCACCGGAGACCTAGTTCTACCCAGATTCCGATCATTAACCTTCATCTTCATCCCTTCTCCTTCAACCTCACCCAACTTCCGACCAAAAACCCAGATCTCCGGTTATCCTTCATCCATCTCCGATCACCAACCTCCAGAATCTCCCAGACCGCCATCAAGCTCCTTGAACCTTCATTCAGCATTCGTCAAGATCTTTGAAGATCATCCACATTCAAGAACACCTTCAAGAACCTCCCTCACGTTCTTCAGCAATTCCAGAGAATCTTCAAAAACGCCAATCAAGATCATCAATCTTCATCAACTGTGTTCATCCGAATTCATTAATCTTCAACAAGAACCAAATTCCAGAAATCCACCATCATCATCTCACGAGTTCATTGCCTTCACAAGATTCCCCAGAACCTTCAAGCCTTCATCAGCACACGCCTCCAGATCATCAAATCCACGAGCGTCTCAACGTTGAAAACCGTCAACACAAGTCTCCAGCAAGTTCAATACATTCTTCAAGATCTTCAATGATCTGATTTCGTCCAGAAACTTCCATCACGTCTGGTCACCAAGAATGTCAAGAACAAAGGTTTCCAGATTGCGATCGTTTTGGGTGTTCATCCGTTATGCAGGTTTGGAGATGAGGATGACTTTAAGACGATAGAAAAGAGGGATGTTGAGGAAGAGACACAGAGAGACGAACGAGAACGGAGGTGAGACGGAGGGAATGGGAATGACGGCGGCGGCGCCGTAAGGAAGATAAGATTAGGTTTTTTTTTCAGAATGGAAGGGGAAGAAGATTAGGGTTTGGTCGTTCAGAGAGGGAGAAGGAGAGGATGGGTCGTGGGCCTCAGGCCCAATCATTTTTTTGACACACACTCCTCTCCGTTTTTTGCTTGTGTTTCTGGGCTGGGCCCTGTTCCCCAGCACACTCCCAATTCACTCAACACCCCCTCCGTTTTGCATCAGGCAAATGGGTTGGGCCCAATTTTGTGTTTTTTTATTATTTCTGTTTATTTTCTGTTACTCCCCTGTAACCAGCATACCCCCCTCCCTTGAACATTTTCTTTTATTTTCTTTCTTAGCTTGTTACATGAAGAAACATGTGGAGCAAATATAATAAAAAATATTATGAAAAGAAAATAGAAAAAGAAAATAGAAAAAGAAAGGAAAAGTATGAAAATGTATTAAAAAAAGTGAAAGAGAAAAATATTAGAAAAAGAATATAGAAAAAGAAAAGAAATAGAGAAAAATATATAAAAATATATTGAAAAAAAGGGTGAAAATATTGTGAAAAAATACATAGAAAAAATAGAAAAATATGGAAAAATAGTTGAAAAGAAAAGAAGAAAAAAAGGAAAAAATATTAAAGTGTCGATTTAATATTTTAAAGCACATTTTCTTTTAGGATACATTTTCATGGAATTATTTTCTTTTTAGAGATAGAATTAGAAGCCCATTTGTTAGGGGGCTATTTTTCATTCGATTTTTCAGGATAGAATAGGATAGCGTTTCCTAGGAGATGATTTTTCAAGTATTTGCTCAGTTGTAACCATTTTTTCAGAAGATTAATAAAACGAGATTTGAGTTGTGGTCCCGAAGTAGCCGAACTACCGCTGCTCTGATTTCTCGTACCAGACGAGAATATGTAGGCATAGGATGCGATATCCTAGCGAGCACACTAACGACTAACTTTTGTTCTCTCGCTGCTGTGCGATCGAGACTTTCCCGCTAACGACTAATTGATACCCTTTTTCTCTCTTGCCCAAGTGCATTTGAGACCAAGCCATAGTTTTGACCATAGGTTCCCGACCCTGTGAAGCCAGTTGTTCTTTTCACTGCTGTGTGAGAATGTTTGTTTAGCCGTAGTTAGTCTGAACTACGTAAAGCTCTGATCTTCCATGTAGTGTGGAAGTACGTAGGCACAAGACGCGAGGTCTTGGCGAGCCAATTTTTCCCGTAGTCCCGAACTACGTTGACTCTGACTTTCTCTCTTGAGAATACGTAGGCATAGAGCGCGACGCTCTATCGAGTCAATTCCCTTTCGTTTAGATTTAGCAGCCGTAGATAGATTGTTTTGCATCCAGTATACAACCCAAGCAAGCGTGGATCCCGTCGAGTACGACGGACGTGAGGGGTGCTAATACCTTCCCCTTGCGTAACCGACTCCCGAACCCAGGTTTTGGTTGCAATGACCATACCTTTTCCCCGTTTTTTGCGAGGTTTACTTCGAGCGTTTCCTTTCCCGCTCTGAGGGATAAATAACGCACGGTGGCGACTCTTCTGTCAGCCGGCGCCGATTTTCGCAGTAGCGACAATAAGTAGAATAAGCGGTTGCATATCAGATTAAGCATGAGACTTAGTGATGTTTTTGACTACCGCATCGTAAATAATTTCATGGTCATTGGCTCTGTTGAGATTCCCAGAGGTCACCCGGTCGCGACAGCTTGCGTAACCTATAAAGGAAGATAAAGAGTCAGTTATTTAATTTGTTACACAAGAGCTAAGAGAATTAGAGATTTCCCAAAGCGTAACTTAACCAATTCAGATTTTCCTTATGCAAAATCACGAGATTCCAAAACAGGCAAGGTATTCATGGCAACTTTTGATTTAAGAAGTCATTAACTCCTACAAACATCAAAAGAAAAGAGCAAGTTCGAACAGGGTAAATTTTTTTTCCAAACAGACGGTTAATAACATTAACTTGTTTCTAAAACCAAATTGGGACATGTCCAACCAAATCGGGAAGGTTCATTCAAAGCCCCATTGATTGGAAGCAGCTTATAAAAAAGGGGAAATTTTGGAAAGCAAGAGGGGAGAAAACATTTAATCAATCAAAACCCTAACAAATGCGCAGAATTCCACAACATTCAAACCCCAAAAATCCTAAATCGAAACCCCTAACAAATCGAAGAAGGGAGAAACTTACCTTTTGAACCCACCGCGGAATCGCGACCCAAAACCCTCACCGTCGTCGCCGTGAAACCTCGCAACAATTCCGTCGTGAACCCCAGTTCGCCCCTCGCCACAAAACTCCGCGATCTACCGCCTTTGAAGCCTTTCACCCCTCCTTCTAGCGCCACGAAGCATCGTTGAAGTCCATCTCTGAAAACCACCTCGAGAATTGTCCCACCGGAGACCCACAAACACCATCGCACGGTAAATTATGTCTTGTAAAACATGTTGTCTTGTTTGACTTGTTTTTTTGTGATTTCAGGAAAGAGGACGGGGAGAATCAAGTAAGGTAGAAAGAGGAGTAGAAGCACGATCGGAGAGGAGAGGAAAACGGAGATGAGAAACGAGGGAGACGCAGGGGAATTTGGGGCCGATCCTGGGAATTAGGGTTTTCTCTGTTTTTTTTTATTATTCTTATTATTTTGCTGTAATGCTTAATCACTCACTAATCACCACTAACCACACACTAAGCTACCCGCTAATTGTTTTTACCAATACTAACCTTAATTAAAACATAATCTTTAATTCATTTTATTTAAATAATTAATAAATTAATTAATCAATTCTAATCAATTTTATAAAATTTAATTTATAATCATTTTTAATCCAAATAAAACTAGTAAACCCTTTCAAATCAACCTATTAACAAATTAAGTTTTTTTCTAATCAAATTAACTTTGGTTTTTTTTTTTTCTATTTAAAATAGACTTAATAAATAATCTATTCCAATTGCCTTTTATTTAATTAGATATTAAAATATTTTTAATCCTTTTATATTAGTTTTAACAAACTAATATCATTTAAGTAATCACTTCACTTAGGTTTTTATAATTAAACTATTGTAACATTTTATTCTAAACTTAAAATTTAATTTATATTTGGCATCACCTAAATCAATTTCAATCAATAAAACCAATTTCTATTAAAACTGATAACAATATTTTTCATAAGATCAACCTCAATCAATCGACTAAAAAAAAAAACAATCCAACCTCGTCTAAAATCAAGTCAAACAGTTAAAATTAGCCAACATCGCAAAACAATTCAATCAATCGTGCACACTCACTTCACGACACACTCACCTACACCTTAGCGTTTTCATGCGTGTGTATGGTTTATATTTCTGCAATTTACCTTCCGTAACTTTTACATTACCGCATTTATATTATCGCATCACATTTCGTCCAAAGGAAAAACCTACACATGAGTCAACACTTGTGTGTAGTGCACGTCATTTGCATCATTTCCCCACGATCCTTGATTCCATTCAAGTTGATCGCTTAAGTTTAGGACCTACCCCATAGGAAGGACCTTAATCTTTACAACATAGAAACAAACAACAATATACAACTTCTTCAAACACAATAGAGAATAGATGTTAATCATCTTAAGTGAGATATAATCTCCACCCCCACAATAATACAATCAAACGTGTAGGAACTTTGCCTTAAGAGTGATAAAGGCATACTCGTCAAACAATCAGAGTACTTAAGCCCTTTTCTTAAGACGATGCAAAGACTATTTTCCTACAACCCCCTTTACACTTGTGGTGGTTACATCTCCCTTAACATGAAGACTCGTCTCTTCTCCTAAACCCAATCAAAACAACTACCCTAAACCCGTAGGAACTTTGACCACAGTCAAAGAGCTCCACTAACCCTTTAGGGGAACTACAAGTACTCTGATTCCACTCCCCATAAGGATATGTAGGCATAAGATGCGACATCTTATCGAGTATACTTAGAAATAAACCACTAGGGTCTCTAATCCTTAAGCAGATAACACTTAGCAATAAACAGCATAAAACAAGAGGTTCCTGTAGAGTACTACAGAAACTTAGGATGCTAGTACCTTCCCTAAGTTTAACCAACCCCCGAACCTAAACAATCTAAACCTTGCATTTGCATTGCATTGTGGGAATTTCGATCTTTATCCCTTCCTTTGGACAAATCAAAGTTTGGTTGCAAAATGAATTAAAGATTTAAACTAATCAATAGTTTGGTATCCGAATTTCACCGCGACACATATAAATGCTTTAATATGATATATTTACAAAAAATAGTAAGTATATATAAGGATATAATGCTTTATTATCCGTCTTAATGCGTAGTTGGAAGAGGAGAAGAGTGATGCGACATCTCTTCTGGACCATGTTGTATGGAAGGCTGCCCGTGTGGGACGAGATGGAGTCGTTCAGGAAGAAGTTCAACAAGTCTTTGAACAATATGTAAGTACAACGTTATCTTTGTCAGTAATTGATCAAAAGTGTATAATATATTTATATATGTTTTTATCTATATTTCAGGAGACTCTATCCCAGACCATAACTCCCGCTGAGGACGATGATTGTAGGAGCTTACTGAGCCGGGTGCTGAATATTCCTGAGTATTCTGGGCGTGTGAGGGGTAAGGGATTTGGTGTCACTCCATCCAAACTGTATAAGCAGCCAAAGAAAAAAATCCAACCAATAAAGAAGTGATGGATACTTTGGAGGAATTGAAAGCGCAGATCCGTGAATTACAGAAGGATAAGGAGAGATACATGTCAGAAAGACGCGCTCCAGAGGGTAAAGCTACTAGTGACAAAGATAGTATCGGTTGTCCGCAGAAGCTTCCAGAGGTAATTTTATATATTACATTGAAATTAATTTAGCACAGTTTACTTAATTGACACATTAACTGATCATTATTTGTTTAGGGCATTTCACTTTGCCGACTATATTTATCGTCACCTACTCATCGAATGGTTGGCAAGGGAAAGGTGCATAACTTTCTGGGAGACTTACTTCACCATAAACCGCTCCCTTCTGGATTTTTGAAAGTATCTATTGATATTGCGTTAGAGGGGGGTGCGTTGTTGCCTATACCAGATGATATTTCAGGCGCAACAGTGGTGGGAGACGCAATAGGAGCGTATGTGGCATGGCCGACAAATCTCATTTGCATAGATGATGAGGTAGGTTGAACTTTTTAATACTCAAATGTTTTATGATCCATACATGAAAGTTATTCTTACATTTACATTTTCTTATTTACATGATGATCTTAGACTCCTACAAAATCCAAATCAAAATATGATAGAATTATTGTGCGAGATACTGATTCAGCTGCATCAAAGAAACAGGTACTACTACAGTTACATGATTATCTTGTTATGCATTAATTACTGAACTTATATATGACTTTTAGGTTCATGATCAGCAGTCGCAACAAGTCAGCAAGGGTAAGATGCCTGAAACTTCCAAGGTGCCCAGAAAAGCATTTGTTCCTCGATTTAGGATGTGCCTTGAAACATATGTGGGAACATCAGATGTGCCTGAGGGTGGCATTCGTCAAATACATATGGACGAAGGTATTTTCGGTTTTGAATATCCTGAAACAATTGCTAAGGAGGATTTTGATCAGGTTTTCAACCATTCTGAATTGGGCGTCGGTGTTATGCATTCATACATCGGGTACTTCGATCCATTTTAATTAAATAATTGAACATTTTAAATTTTGCTCGTTTAACTGAATATTCTAATGTTGATTATGTTTTTTTAGGTTCTTGTATGACAAGTTGTTGGTCCTGAATGAATTGACTTCAGTATTCGCATTCTTATCTGCTAGATGTGTCAACTCACGGATAATAGACCATACCCCAGATACAGTCAAAGAGTACACAGTGCAGAGATTTATGCGCGCGACTACAGAGAAGTTGTTCTTGTTGCCATATAATACTGGCCATGGGTTATATTTTATTCTAAATTCATTTATTATAATTGTCTGATTTTTCCCTTTCTATATAACATTTTCGTCTAAACTGTTGTCTTATTTTATAGTGGACATTGGTTGTTGGTCGCGATTAATCCGAGGAAAGAAATAGTGTATTATATAGATTCATTGGATGGCGATACAACAAAATATAAAAATCTGAGGAACATGGTTGATACATAAGTGATGAGATATATTGTTGTCTTTAATTATATATCTTTATTTATTATGTGACATTGTTCTAAATATGCGTTTATATTATGTTAGAGTTATACAAATATTCAGAGCACAAAGAGATGCAACGGTGCCAAAAAGCAAGGCTAACAACATCAATTGGATCAGAGTGGAGGTATATTTTCCCATGTTTGACTGTTATAGTGGTTCTACTCGATAAAACTATTTAAACTATATATCCTGATAAATGTTCGTTTGTTTTTTCCATTTACAGTGTCCTCGGCAACGCAATGGTATTGACTGTGGATATTTTGTATTGCGATTTATGAGGGAAATTATTCTTTCTGGTCAACTTGAGATTCCAGTCATGGTATAGATCAATTCATTATATAAGTTATATGATTCATTTTGATAATTATCCGATACTTCATCTGAGTAATTACTTTTAAAATTAAATCTTGCATGTTCTGTTATATTATGTAGTATTTTGATGAATTCAAGTGCGCTACTTACACGAAAGCAAAATTGGAAGAAATTAAAGAGGAATGGTGTCAATTTATTCTTGGGTTGAGAATTGTATAGAGTTATCGGATTGGAAGAATTGTAATTATATGTAAATTGAATGTATTTGTGATGTTGTAATTCTGAGGATCGAATTTTGTTGTAACATATTTAAACAGGTTTATGTGTACTAAAATGTTTATGAACAAAGTGATGAGTTACAATGTATCCAAAGTTTTGAATTGTATATATAAGGCCAAAGTTTTGAATTGTATATTTAAGGCCAAAGTTTTGAATTGTATATATAAGGCCAAAGTGTTGAAATAAAGGCCTGAATTATAAGCAGGATTGTGTAATATAAGCAGGTTGTTGGTAAATATACAAAACAGGGTGAATATTTAAAAAAAAAAAATTAAAATCTGGGACATTAGACAACGCTTTTACAAAAAAGCGCTGCTAAAGGTCACAAACATTACGCTACAAAAGCGCTACTATAGGTTTGGAAGGGGGGGTCTAAGACAACGCTTCTAAAAAGCGCTGCTAAAGGGGGGGCTATGGCAGCGCTTTGTAAAAGCGCTGCTAAATGTGGGCTCTAAGACAGCGCTTTATGAAAGCGCTGCTAAAGGGGGGGATGGTTGGGGGGAATATGTAGCGCTTATGAAAGCGCTGCTAAAGGGCTATAAAAGCGCTGCTAAAAGTGCTGCTGAAGGGAGCCTTTAGCAGCGCTTTTTCCATAAAAAAAGCGCTGTCTTTACCTTTAGCAGCGCCACTTTTGGCAGCGCTTTAAAGCGCTGCTAAAGGCCAAAAAAAGCGCTGCTAAAGGTCTTTTTTGGTATAGTGTAAGACTTAAAATATCCATTCATTTAAGGATACAAATCACATTCATTCGTCAACTATACACCAACACAGCAACACAAAACAAAATTCATCTTTCTTTCTTTTTTTCTTAATTTTTAATTATTCATTTCCAAACCCTAAGGTTAATTTCCCCGTTTTTTTCTCCAATTTCACATGAGTGCTTTTTCTTATAAAATTTTTTTATAAAAAATCGTGTATTTGATCTAGAGAGAAAATTATTCATTGAATTTTTATTTTGCTTTATGAAATGTATGTTCTTATGAAGTTATATTTTTCTCTCTTCGTTATAACTTTCAGATAGTTATTACATATCTCTGGTCTCTTTTCCACAATAACCTTTAGGTGGTTATTGAATTGTAAAATGTAAAGCGAAGGGTAATTATGAAATAGAAAATAGGTCATACCAAAATTGTGTATTCCCTTTATATATAGTTATAGATAATAATATTAATTTTTAATAATAATAATATTAATCTTTAATAATAATAATAATAACATTATCTTTTTAAATAACAATAATAATAATAAAGATGATAAAATATTATTTTAATCATTTTTGGGTGTAACACGAGGCGGTTGCGAGAATCACGTTATGCATAGCTCAAGGTAATCATGACGCATTACCTCTTATTGTATGATGGATTGTGATTGAGCTATTTGTTGATTTTCTTCTACTCACAAGATTTTTTCCAGCTAGAAGGTGTGAATTTTGTTGTTGTACTAGGTTATAAATGTCTTAAGATGAGTTCATTTGCTCCTTGCATACCTAGTGTGGGCTGAAGTTATTGAAGGCTCTAAAACATTTATGGTTCGGGTGTTTGTGGTTGTTGTTGAGGTTATTTAGAAGTTTTGTCTCAGAGTAGCTGTTGAAAAGGTTGGAAGGATGACAAAAACTAGAAAGCTTTTCAACCGATCGGTGAAGGAAATGGAACGTTAAGAGCTGAAAAGGTCAGCGTTATAACTAATAACTGCCTACCTCAATAGGACGAGGAAATTCTTGAATGAAGGAGAGAATCAATGTGGCAACACCGACCACAAGAATGATTTTGCGATGAGCGGTCAATCAAGTTGATTTAGAAGCTACCATTATTGGTTAGGAAAATTAGTGATGATATGATCAGTTGATAAGAACGGTTACAACGACACAAAAAAAGAACTAATGAATTTGATGTGGAATTTTGTGAGAATCAGAAAATACTTCCTACAGGCAAAACCATTATTCTGGTGTGGTCCAAAAGATTGGTGGTGTGCTGATGAAAAATGCTTTAGAAAATCTCGGATACAACGAGGTAAATCTATAGTATCACATATCGATGGTGTTCCTATAAGGTTGGCACTCTTATGCATAAGTCACAAAGGTCAAAGAGGTGTAACTTGTAAGAGTGAATGAAATTATACCTATTGTGATGAGTAACCGAGTTTATATATGGTGGAATGTTGAAATTGCTCCCGATGGATGTGACGTAGATTGCAGGAGACCATTAGATTAATTTCAATGGCTTAAGATGAACACATTACTTAACTTCGATGTGCATTCTCTTTGCGTGATTTCACCGATCAATCTTTAATAAGAGTGCACTGAATTAGGCCTCTCATATTAGGTCAATCTAACACCCACCCAAAATAGTTCCTTTATTTCATTAATAGTCACTTTTTTCTTTAGATATTTAAGTAAAAAAAACTTCTCTTTGCAATATTAATTCAATTTTTTATGAAATAAAAAAGTTAATTATTTGACAATAATTATGAAAAGAAAATCAAATAGAATTTTGTTTAAAAAAATTTCTATCGATAAATCATAAATCAAATAATTAGTTTTAGAATAAAATAATAATAATAATAATAATAATAATAAGGGAAATGTTGTTTTAACATCGTATTTAGATACAATATGCATGCGATTTCATTTTTTATTAATTTTCTCTCTACATGTTATGTTAATACTTATAAAAAATTGTATTATACCATGTCAAAATTTTGGGACAATTTTGTGGTATTTTAATAACATTACTATAATAATAAAATACTTATCATCCCAAAATTCACCGGTGCATTCCGGTAGTGAAATTTTAATTTCTCATTTTTCAAACATTAGGACTGACTATGGGAGAGGGAAACCAGACCCACAACATAGGGTCTCAAAAAAAGGAAATTTCTTAACACGCCTTATATATTACTAGTGCACCACATGAAAATACTAAAATGCCCCTAAATTTTAAAGATGTATCTCTGAACGCACCCAATACACATACAACTTAGGCCATTATGAGTGACACCCTAGAAGTTGGGTTTTTTTTAACCTAGAGATGCATCTCCAAAATCTATCCGTAGATGCATTTCCGTAGCGTATGCACAACAATATCAGAGGAAGAAACCAAAAACTTGTAATTCGAAAAAATAAAATTACCATTCATAACATAAAAACAACATTACATAGATGAATTCAATGTAAAATGCAGCATTACTCTTCAATATCCAGGTGAATGCTTCAACGTCTTCATAATATCTTTGACTGATCTTGAAATCATCACTTCCAACTCGAGCAGAACTTTATTTTGAAATGGAAAAACCTATTCCACATAGCCCTTACATCTGCATCCGTCTTGAGCACAAAGTTGATGAACTCAATTTTCCCTACATTGTCAATCGACGATTAACGTTACTTGAGCTTGATAAATTTTCAATTGTCTGTAAGGTAGAAGATTATGGACTTCGTATTTCAGATCTATAAAAGAGGTGTACTCGTTGAGCTTAAACTTTTGCCTGGGTGTCACGCTGGAGAAGGAGACATTTGCATATGACTTTTGAGACATTTTCTGTTTGAGTGAAATAAAAAACCAGAGGCCCTAAATTTACAGAAGTTGTAGACAAATTTGGACCACAAAAATTCTATCAAGGATTAATGGTGGTTTCAGAGATACATCTCAAGTACCGCCCTATTGTCTTGTTCCAGAGATACATCTTTGGAACTTCTCCTGAACCAGGCATAAAACAAAACCTAATTGATGACTTTGTTTGACAAATGAACAAATGTTTTGGCAAAGATAAAAAATTATATTTAAATATTAAGAAATTGTATATATTACACTTCATTAATATTGAGACACGATTACAAACACTTATTTGTCCAACCAAACAAAAAATTAAAATGAATCGAAAGATTTGTCGTCGGATAAATCGATGGATGGCACCCCCTTTTACTTTTGTGCATTTGATCCTCTTTCAATGTTTCTCAATTTCTCGAACTCTTGCATCCTTTCCACAAAATGGTCCGACCAAGTCTTGACTTTTGTTGTTGAATGAGCTTCTCATTCCGATGATGTAAGTGGTATAGGGCATCCCTATTTCAAGTAAACTTGAACAAAATGTTGTGATTTTGAAATCCACCAAATACACATAATATGATTTTTTGGATTTTGAGGTGGGGTAGTGCGTAGTGGGAAAAAGGTTTCCAAAAAATCGTATTGTGTAAGATCAATATAAAATCTATCATACGCACATGCTATGAGGTGACTAGGCATGGCAAAAAAACCCGGACCCGTCGGGACCCGCCCCGAAATTAGCGGGGAAAATCCGACTTGATTGGGTACGGATGCGGGTGTGGGGAAAACCCGACTTTTATTTACGTGTGCGGATGCGGGGAGACACTAAGACCCACCCGCACCCGACCCCGCCCCGCCCCCGAATAATGCATTTTAGTTTAATTCTCTTATTTTACGTATTTTAATATTCATATATTAATTATATTTTTAATTAAATTATTAATACCTTTATTATAATTAAAATAATTAAATTAATCAAATTAATATTCATTTACTAATTAAAGTTTTAATTAAATAAATAATTAATTTTTTAATTAAATTATTAATTTTTATTGCAATTAAAAAAAATTAATTTTTTTGGGATGGGGGCGGGGCGGGTGCACCCGTTCTCTACTGGGGGCGGGTCTGGGCGGTAAATTCTTACCCTCGATTTGGTTTGGGGACGGGTGTTACATGGAAGCGGGTGCGGTGCGGGTATAGTAAAACCCGCCCCCGACCCGCCCCGCTGCCATCCCTAGATTTTAGTGGAGTGTTCAAATAAAAAAATTGTAAAAAAAATAAATATTATTAAATGTGTTTGAATGTTATTTTGTATCATTAATGTAACGAAATGTAAAAACATTGATAACATTGATTACTCCATTTTGTCTAGAACATAGACGACAATTATTTTAGTGACCCAACCAAGACAACAAACGTCTTTTATCCTCTTTAAGCGCTAGAAGCCCATTTGAAGTGAACATTTTCTCCATTTCTATCTTCGCTGATTCTTCCTGCAACTTCTTTTCATATGCCTCCAAATCTGAATATAAAAATTTATAAATAGGGGTAGCGCTCTCTTCCTTATCTTCTTCCCTCATAAGCATCTGCTTATGGTCTGTTTGGTTCAAATAAGGGAGAGGGAGGGGAGGGATTTTAATGAAGGGGAGGGGTGGGGAGGTGAGTGCTTTTTTTAATCAGATAAGTGTTTGATTCAAAATAGAGGAGGGGGTCTGTTTGGTTCAAATAAGGGAGAGGGGAGGGGAGGGGAGGGGAGGGGAGGTGAGTGATTTTTTTAATCAGATAAGTGTTTGGTTCAGAAGGGGAGGGGAGGGGTTTTATTAATAATTTACATTTTTATCCTTATGATCTTTTATAAGTCATATGATATTAAAATGTGAAAAATTCATGCGTATTTTTGTTGGTAATGAAATTTCTAATATTGAGTGATTAAAAAAGTATTTATTTGTCACATAAAACTAAAAAATTGAGTACAATTGATTCGACTTATAGCTTTCCAACATAAATTAAACTATATGCCAATAACATCGTTTAAATTGTTATGAATCATATAACAAAACAAATATATAAAATAACTTATTATTAAATATTAATTGGTTCAAAATATTTAATAAAATGAATAAACAAAAATAAATAAAATGAATGGTTTACAATTTGATATAAAAGAAAATATGATAGAATACATAACAAAATTAAAAGAAACGAATATAACTAAACATAATTTTTTTTATAAAAAAAAGACAATGATTATGATTTATATTAAGTATAGAAATTATAAAATAATTTGAAGGTGGAGAACAATTATAATAAGTTGATGGAAACAATCGAGAAAAAGTAATAACATTAAAGAAAACGAATAGTTTTGAAATACTTAAATTAAACTGAGGATATTTTAGTAAATATAATAATTTTTAAATATCAAAACTCATTTTTCCTCCCCTCCAAATCCCTCCAATTCGGAGGGAGCCAAAAAGTGTGTTTTGGAGAGATTTTGCTCTCCTCTCATCCCGTCCCCTCGTATGATTTGAACCAAATATATTTAATTAAAAATTTCCCCTCCCCTCTGTCGCTACGCGAAAAATGACACAGAGTCGCCACCGGATTTTATTTATCCCACGGAGGAAAAGGGAAATAGCGATAAAACCTTTGGGAAAAGAGCATGGTCATCACAACCAAGTCTTAGGGTCAGGGAGTCGGTTATGCGAGGGGAAGGTATTAGCACCCCCTCGCATCCATCGTACTCGATGGGAACCTCCTAGGTTATTTCGCGTAAAGGGGTGTTTTATTCTAAAAGTTTGCTTGTTTAAAGAAAAAGGGGTTGGTGTTTATTAGAGTGCTCGCCAAGGATTGGGGCCCTTGTGCCTACGTATATTCACTTGTATGAAGTGAAGAATCAGAGCATTCGTAGTTCATGGGACTACGGTGGAAAACGGGATGTTGGATGGACGATGCTATCGTGCGCATTCTAGCAGTTAGGTGTATTGCGGCTCGCTCTTGGAGTCTTATGCGTTACCTGTTTGTGGTAGAACGGACGTAACATGTCCTTAGGTTAAAGGGTATGGATGATTAAATATGGGAAAGAAAGAAAATTGTGCTCGCTAGGATCATCCCAATCTTATGCCTACGTATTCTCAACATGTGTGAGAAATCAGAGCAGCCGTAGTTCGGCCACTTAAGAAATATTTGTGTATTGGTTGATTTTATACCTTGAAAAAGGGTTTTCGAATTGACGCCCTAAGGCAAAAGAAGTTTGATGAGTTGATGTTGTTTTTAGGTTTTTTAGGGAAGAATTTATTCTTGACTAGGATTATACAAAAGACTTTGGATAGAGATGAATGTTTCGAATGACAAAGTTGAGCGCCTTGTATTCAAAACATTTGAAATAAGTGTAAGAGGATTCCATTCTCATTCCTTCTCCACCACTTTAAAGTTCATGGTGCATAATTCTAATCGTATATTTTATTGCATTTTGGGTTTTTTATGAGAAAAAGGATCACTTGATGTTGGATCAAGGTTTATTGTTTGTAAAGATATATTTGAAGTGACACGGACAAGGTCGATGGCGATGCGCAAGACAATCGACTTACAAGGTTAAAAATGGCTCGATAAAATCGAGAGTTTGTTTTTGAAAATGGTTTTTGGAATCAAAAGTCAACAAGGATAATAGCAATATTCACACTAAAATCATACAAACATATGGGGTTATTCGGCTAAAAAAATTCGAGACATGCAAAAAAACGGCGAACTCCCTGGAAAAAAAAATTTTAAGGTAAAAACAGCAAGAAAATAAACAAACTGGTCAGTTCGCGCCGCAAACTGAGAAAAGTGAACACTCTGTTTTTTGCATGTTCGCGCCGCGAACTGGGATAGTTTTCATTCTGGTTTTTGCATGTTCGCGCCGCAAACTGGGAAAGTTTTCATTCTGGTTTTTGCATGTTCGCGCCGCAAACATGGGTCGCGCCGCGACCTTAAGCGAAAAATGCAATATTTCTCTTTTTTTTGCTGTCTTTTGTGGTTTTCTCTCCTTTCTATTGGTTCTTAAAAAGGGTTTCTTGGTTCCCTTGGGACCTCACACAATACACCCAGCCCAAACACACTTAACAAATGATAATAAATGGCAAGTGTAGAAATATAAAGAGAGAAAGAGTTCGAAATGGATACCCAAGAGCTTCCTCCTTCTTTGTTAAGCTTCCACTGGTTTAGTTGTGTGTTTTCTTCCTTCTTCCTTATATGCTTTGAAGGTGCTTCTCCTAAAAGGTTCTCTATGGGTTTCTATGGAGCTCTCTTGATTCTTGCTGGTTTTCTTTCTCACTCTTTTTTCTGGTTTTTGCAATGTGTAGTGGATGTTGAATGTGTAAAGAGTGACTCCTTTGTTTACAGCCCCTTCCCTTCTTATCTCTCCCCTCTAGGGTTTTCCCTTCTCCCCAAACATCAGATTTTTTTCATGGGGTAATTTCTCCTACCACCTTTTCTTATGTCACTCTCTTTCTTTCCATTTTCATGCAAGCTCCTATGCTGTATTTTTGCTGCACTACTCTACATTGCTGTCTTTTTTCTGCTGCACTACTTTCCCATGCTGTCTTTTTCTACAGCCCTCTACATTGCCCTCAATCGTTTCACCTCTTTGTTGGCTTATGCTTGGACTAACCTCTTGGTCAATGTTAACTTTTGGACAGAATTTTGAAATTCTGATTTTTAGATGCATTATCATATGCTATTCCTTTGGTCTTGTGACATGTATATTTTGTGACATGAGGCAACTTGTTACTTCTTGCATGGGGCTGTTTTGGATTACCTTCATATTGCCCATGAATAAGCATGCATAAACTTGATCATAGCATGAAATTAATTAGAAGTTTGGATTAAGACTAGGAGTAGCTTAATTTTCTAAGCATTACCAAGAGCTTGAAACTTTGTAATAAATGTGACACTTTTGCAAATGTCATGAAATTTCTCTTTGTAATATTCTTGAATCTAGTCTTGAATTCATGAATCTTGAACTTTGAATGATGGATTCCCTTATGTCATTATATAAAATGAAGTCTTGAATTATGCACTTGTGATCTTGGCTCATGCTTTGCAAATTTGAACTCCACTTGACCAAGAATTTGAAACAAAATTGGATGAAGCAAAATTGGATTTGGCCTTGCATTTCATGTTCATTAGGAATATTTATCTTGAATATCTCAATATTTTCAAGTAACTTCTTCTTGAAGTAATCTACATGAGTAGATTTTCCAACTTGGATCAAGCCTTAAGTGATGAACCTTTTCTTCCATGTATTCCATGATAGGAAATTTATCTCATTTAAAAATGGAAAATAACAAACCGATCCAATCCGTACCTTGTGAAACCACATGCTCGATATGCAATAGAACGATGTATGATATGGTGAATGTAGGGTATAAAGGCTAAAGGTGAAAATGAGGGTGTGACAGCTGCCCCTATTTAATCCTCTTGGACCTGAATGTCTGGAGGATAAAGGTGCTCGGACATTCATGGTAGAAGAGAATTAAATACTAGAATACCCGGGATTTTCAACTGGAGAGGTGTAGGATGGAAGTAGATGGTCAGCGAGATGGTTTAAAGAATGTGTCTATTAGCGAACAAGGGTTAAGGGGGATATGATGACATGTTTGAGATGCAATGCGGAATGAACATGAATGCTTTGCCAGCCGGAAGAGAAGGACCCCTGTAGAATTCCAAGAGGATAAGTTATACTACAAACAAGTTATCTAAAACTCCTTCTGCAAAAAGTCAAAGAGCTGTCTCATAATAAGGAATCAAAAATTGGTTAGGAGATATTCCTTCTACAAAAGATAGAGAGGACTCGAAAATAAATGATTGTGAGATACTCCTTCTACGAAAGGTAGAGAGGACTCTAAAATAAACGATTGTGAGATATTCCTTCCACGAAAGATAGAGAGGACTCTAAAATAAAACGACTGTGAGATATTCCTTCTATGAAAGATAGAGAGGACTCTAAAAATAACTGATTATGAGATATTCCTTCTACGAAAGGTAGATAGGACTGTAAATATAATTGATTATGAGATATTCCTTCTACGAAAGGTAGAGAGGACTCGGTAAATAAGGGATTATGAGATATTCCTTCTACGAAAGGTAGAGAGGACTCTAAAAATAACTGCGATGAGGTATTCCTTCTACGAAAGGTAGAGAGGACTCTAAAAATAACTGTGATGAGATATTCCTTCTACGAAAGGTAGAGAGGACTCCAAAAATAAGGGATTATGAGATATTCCTTCTACGAAAGGCAGAGAGGACTCTAAAAATAACTGTGAGATATTCCTTCTACGAAAGGTAGAGAGGACTCGAAAAATAAGGATTGTGAGATATTCCTTCTACGAAAGGTAGAGAGGACTCTAAAAATAACTGCGATGAGATATTCCTTCTACGAAAGGTAGAGAGGACTCCAAAAATAAGTGATTATGAGATATTCCTTCTACGAAAGGTAGAGAGGACTCTAAAAATAACTGTGAGATATTCCTTCTACAAAAGGTAGAGAGGACTCGAAAAATAAGGATTGTAAGATATTCCTTCTACGAAAGGTAGAGAGGACTCTAAAAATAAAAGATTGTGAGATATTCCTTCTACAAAAGGTAGAGAGGACTCTAAAAATAACTGATTATGAGATATTCCTTCTACGAAAGGTAGAGAGGACTCTAAAAATAAAGGATTGTGAGATATTCCTTCTACGAAAGGTAGAGAGGACTCGGAAAATAAGGGATTATGAGATATTCCTTCTACGAAAGGTAGAGAGGACTCTAAACATAAAGGATTGTGAGATATTCCTTCTACAAAAGGTAGAGAGGACTCGGAAAATAAGGGATTATGAGATATTCCTTCTACGAAAGGTAGAGAGGACTCTAAAAATAAAGGATTGTGAGATATTTCTTCTATGAAAGGTAGAGAGGACTCAAAAATAAAAGATTGTGAGATATTCCTTCTACGAAAGGTAGAGAGGACTCTAAAAATAACTGATTATGAGATATTCCTTCTACAAAAGGTAGAGAGGACTCTAAAAATAAAGGATTGTGAGATATTCCTTCTACGAAAGGTAGAGAGGACTCTAAAAATAAACGTAATGAGATATCCCTTCTACGAAAGGTAGAGAGGACTAGGAAAATAAGGGATTATGAGATATTCCTTCTACGAAAGGTAGAGAGGACTCTAAAAATAAAGAATTGTGAGATATTCCTTCTACGAAAGGTAGAGATGACTCTAAAAATAACTGATTATGAGATATTCCTTCTACGAAAGGTAGAGAGGACTCTAAAAATAAAGGATTGTGAGATATTCCTTCAACGAAAGGTAGAGAGGACTCTAAAAATAAACGTAATGAGATATTCCTTCTACGAAAGGTAGAGAGGACTCGGAAAATAAGGGATTATGAGATATTCCTTCTACGAAAGGTAGAGAGGACTCTAAAAATAAAGGATTGTGAGATATTTCTTCTATGAAAGGTAGAGAGGACTCGAAAATAAAATATTGTGAGATATTCCTTCTACGAAAGGTAGAGAGGACTCTAAAAATAACTGATTATGAGATATTCCTTCTACGAAAGGTATAGAGGACTCTAAAAATAAACGTAATGAGATATGCCTTCTACGAAAGGTAGAGAGGACTCGGAAAATAAGGGATTATGAGATATTCCTTCTACGAAAGGTAGAGAGGACTCTAAAAATAAAGGATTGTGAGATATTCCTTTTACGAAAGGTAAAGAGGACTCGAAAATAAACGGTTTTCCTCTTACAAAAGGCAAGGAAGACTCCTGAACAAAAGGTTAGGAGAAAAATATTCCTTCTACAAAAGGTAGAGAGGACTCCAGATCAAAAGGTTAGGAGAAATATTCCTTCTACAAAAGGTAGAGAGGACTCTGAAACAAAAGGTTTGGAGAAATAGCAACTCCTTCTACATCAAATAACGGAGACTCCCTTGGGAGAACATGATCGTATTTCCTTCTATCACAACAGAAAGGACTCCATAACAAAAGGTTAGGAGAAAAATTTCCTTTTACAAAAGGTAAATAGGACTCCAGAACAAAAGGTTTGGAGATAAATTCCTTCCACAAAATGTAGAGAGGATACTTACAAAAGGTAAGCTGACAAAAACCTGTACAAAAGGCACGGCAGGTCTTACTAAAGGTAAGTTAAATCTGTTGCGAAAGGCAAGGTGAAGATATTTCGTGGAAGAGACACAAAAAGACTCACAAAAGATAAGTTGAGGGCAATAACCATCCTCTTGCAAAAGGTAGAGGAAACTTGGAAAGGGTATCAGAACATCATTTGACCTCACAGGCACAACGGCGGTGATGATATTCTTTAAGTAAGGCGACCATTCAGTTCTTGGCCACATAGGCATCAAGCATCCAAATTGATCAAAGATACCCAACCCAAAGCTTTATCGCATGTAAAAGACAGCGAGAAAACGCTTACGAAAGGGAAGCGAAAGGATAAGATTTCAGGCGAAAGGCCATGAAATCCCTTACAAACGGTAAGGCGACTCCTATGCGAAAGGCAGAGAGGAGATACTTCGTGGAAAAGACACAGAAAGACTTACAAAAGGTAAGTGAAAGGTAATAACCATCCTCTTGCAAAGGCAGAGGGACTTTGAAAAGGGTATCAGAACATCATTTGACCTCACAGGCACAATGGCGGAGATGACATTCTTTAAGTATGACGACTATTTAATTCTTGGCCACATAGGCATCAAGCATCCAAATTGATCAAAGATACCTAACACAAAGTTTTGTCGCATGTAAAAGACAGTGAGAAAACGCTTACGAAAGGGAAGCGAAAGGATAAGATTTCATGCAAAAGGCCATGAAATCCCTCACGAACGGTAATGCGACTCCTATGCGAAAGGCAGAGAGGAGATACTTCATGGAAAAGACACGGAAAGGCTTACAAAAGGTAAGTGAAAGGATAGCACTCTTAAAGGATCCTACTAGGATGTCCACAGGAAATTTGTATCTTTGAGAACGACCGGCTAAGCACGTATGTAAAAATGCAGGTTGTATGCAAAAATGTCAGGGATGCAAGGACATGGTGATTACGGGTGAGGGTCGTGCCAAGTATGGTTGGGCTCTGAAGGTGAATTACCAGACGAGAATTGGTGGCAAAAGGGTTAAGTTGTTAGGCCAGAAACTGACTCCTTGTTTTATTGTCAAATGGGAACTATTTTTACGGTTTTCCAGACAATAACTGGACTTTGAAATGAAAATTTACTACCAAACGGGAACCAGAGTCTGAAAGTAGGCTAAAGAAAAAGGTGATTTGGTCGGGTGGGCTAATAGCATGATTCCCCAACACTCGTCTTGAACTCGAAAGAGCTTGCTTGATAAGCTTAAAGGCATGGAAAGAGCTTGCCCCGGTTTTAGTTCAGCTTGCCCTAGTCTGAGGGTCTTTGGAGGATTTTCCTTTGAAACACGGAGAGGAATCACCCCAGTTTTAGTTCAACTTGCACCAGTCTGAAAGGGTCCCTAGGGAATTTCTCCTTAAAAGAGAGATTGGAGGTAGCTTGTCATGAGGTGACCGCGAGATGGCCTGCCTTAGAATCTTGCGTGATGAAGAGGTTAGTCCTTGATTAACCGACTCTTGGAGTGATGAGCCTCGACGTACTCTTGAAGTAGCTCGCCCCCAGAATGAGCGTTGAAGCGATTCAACCTGCGCTGATTGAGCATTTGAAGGACTTTTCTTTTAATCAAAGAACCTTCGAATGACCTGCCCCTAGTTGGTAGAGTCTTGTGATGATTCTCTTCTGATCAACCAATTTTTGCATGACTCATCCCCTACGCGAAAAATGACACAGAGTCGCCACCGGATTTTATTTATCCCACGGAGGGAAAGGGAAATAGCGATAAAACATTTGGGAAAAGGAGCATGGTCATCGCAACCAAGTCTTAGGGTTCGGGAGTCGGTCATGCAAGGGAAAGGTATTAGCACCCCCTCGCATCCATCGTACTCGATGGGAACCTCCTAGGTTGTTTGGCGTGAATAAGTGTTTTATTCTAAAAGTTTGCTTGTTTAAAGGAAGAGGGGTTGGTGTTTATTAGAGTGCTTGCCAAGGATTGGGGCCCTTGTGCCTATGTATATTCACTTGTATGAAGTGAAGAATCAGAGCATTCGTAGTTCATAGAACTACGGTGGAAAACAGGATGTTGGATGGACGATGCTATCGTGCGCATTCTAGCAGTTAGGTATATTGCGGCTCGCTCTTGGAGTCTTATGCATTACCTGTTTGCGGTAGAACGGACGTAACATGTCCTTGGTGTTGCACCCCAAAATTTGCTCAACTTTTCTTTACCTAGCTTGTGTTTCATTTCATTCACATTAGCATTATCATTTGCATTTCATTGACATGTATGCAGGAGATCAAGAGGTATGATTACCAATCAAGGGCTACACAAGACTATGAAGCTAGCTAAGAAGGTTATTCAGGTGCTCAAGGGTTGATATCCTTGTCAGAGAAGTTAAAAGATCCTCAGAGAGAGTGATTGAAACCAAGAGGGTGTGTCTCCTAACTTGAGAGGTAGGGGGAAGACCATCAGATAATTCTGAGGCCATGAAGATGGACTTGAGGTCTTGAGAGAGCTCATGAGAAGGTTTTAAGATCACTTTGAAGCCTAGACAGGTCATTGTGCAAGATTAAGAAGCCTCAACCATGATGGGTGCAGCTAGGGTTTGACTGGGTCAACCCTAAGTCAACTGAGGATTTGAAGAAGGTTGAGACCTAATCCAAGAGCCATGTGATCATGTATTGACACATTGAGATGTTATAAGGATGATTCCAAGGTTAACTCATCATGATTGAAGAGTTTGAGAAGTTTCAGGCTAGGGTTTCTAAGGCTTGACAGTGTAAAATCCCCTAGTTTGACCCCTATCTTTGAGGCAATTTAGCTCAAGATGTGATTGTCATCTCATCTTTCCCCAAACATGAATGTTGTAGAGCATGATCTTAGCTTTAATTTGATTTCTAGAAGTCCTTGATAGGATTTGTAGAACTCAAGTTATGACTTTGACAAGTTACAAGTCATATGAGGAATGTGAATTTGGAGCTTGAAAGTTACCCAACTTGCATGAAACTTTTGCCCAAGAAGGATGATTCCTATGAACTTTTGGTCAACATTAATGTTGTTCCTTATCCTCTTATATTTATAGATAGTACTAGAAGTCCTTGATAGGATTTGTAGAACTCAAGTTATGGCTTTGACAAGTCAAGGGTATTTTGGTCATTTGGAGATTACAGGTCATTTCAATCATAAGGCCATAACTCCTATTTGCAAGCTTCAAATGGGAAAATGTTCAACATAAAACTTGTTCAAAATGATGTTTTAAGGCTAGCCAAGAGGTCATGAGAGGTTGGAATTGCTTGTAACTCAAAATTGCAAAATGGGCTTAAAAAAGGAAGAATTAAAGTTCATTAAAAGGACCAAATTTGGGATTTTTCATTTCAAGGCCAAGATAAGGCATGTAATATGTCATTTTGATCAGAAATGACATTTTAAAGACAATGAAAATGTTACTTTTCCCATTTGAGCTCAAAATCATGGAGTTGCTTTTGCTTGCTTAAGGTTTAAGTTACATATGCCAAACTTCTCATAAGATCAAACCAAGGTGCAAATACATTCCAAACACACTCAAAATCTCATGTGGAGAGAATTTGGATGAGGTTGAAGGGAAAATGCAAGTTGCTGCAAGCACTGTCATACACATAACATATCATGAAATTTCAAGTGAGATGAGATATTGAAATACTCATTGGATTGATCCAGAACTTTCTAGATCATTCATCCATGTCCTATATATGATCATGAAGTGGTTCAGAGTGAAGGTTGGTGAGAATTGAGAGAGGAGAGTGAGATTGCACTTTGAAATTTCTTCTTGCAAATCCAATTCTGTTACAAGGTTTGAAGCCATTTCAGTCCAAGTTCTTGATCCCAATAGCTTGCTCTGAGGTTGGTGATCAATTCCAGATAGGGCTGGAAATGAGTCGAGTCGAGTCGAACTCACCTCAGCTCGGCTCGACTCGTTAAGAATTGTTCGAATTCGAGTTCGAGTTCGAGTTCAACACGAACTTTTTTTTAAGCTCAAACTCGACTCGTTATAAGTTCACGAACAGTTCGGTTCGACTCGTTAGGTTCATCTCATTAGGTTCATCTCACATGGTTCACGAACTTAAAAACTATTTTTTTAAATATAGTATATTTGACATTTTAAATAAATATATATTTTTAAAATAAAATATTAAAATAAAATAAAATTTATCATATTGAAATTACATTTATCTTCGAAATCTACTAATTCAAAACCTACACAACTTTCAAGAGATACATTTGAGAGTCTAATTCAAAAACTACTAAATTGAAGATTAAATTTGTCTATGATTTGAAGTAAATATTTAAACTTAATCTTAAAGACAGTATAATTCTTTTCATATGTAATCGAGTTGACTCATGAACCTAACGAGTCGAACTATGTATAGTTCAAGTTCAGCTCATTTAGTTAACGAACTTAATTTTTCGCTCATACTCAACTCATTTGGTTCATGAACCTAGTTCAACGATTTAATTGTCGAGTCGAATTCCGAACTATCTTCGAGTTGGTTTGGTTCATTGCCAGCCCTAATTCCAGATCAAATTCAAGGCAAGATCGTGGGAGAATTGGGAGTTGGCACTTGGATTTCTTCATCTGCAACTCATAGTCGGGTTCAAAGATTCAGAGTATTTCAATCCATTTGGTTGCATACAGAACCTTCCTTGGATGCTAGTGAAGGAGTCTGCAAGTTCTTGAGGGTTGATTTGAAGATTCAACCACTCTGTTCACACGATTTTGACAGGTATGTAAACCTCATTCCATAGCTTAATTTAAGTAGAATCAATGGGAATTGTTAGGTTAGATGCATTGTAGATTGATGTAGGAAGGTTTCTGGATCATTAATTTGGAGATTAGTGACCAATTAGGGTTGATGCAATTTTCGGTTGAGATTGTGTTCTTACAAATCTTGAGTTTTTAGCGTGAACTAAGGGCATGAATGAATTCCTGAGGAAATTTGGGACAAGATTCATCAAGGAATCGTGGCCAATGGTGGACTCTAGAGAGAGTTAGGGTTGGGAATGGTTGATTGGAGAAGTCACCGGCGGTGACTCTAGCGCGCGCAGATGGAGGGAGTTCAGAGATTCAAAAGATTGAAGACGACCTCATAGCCATTGGATTGGAGGTGGACCTTTGACCAGAGTGGGATCTAACGGCCACGGATTGATTTGAGTTTGTGAAGGATTCAGAGTTGAGATGAAACGCAGTGTTTCATTTAAGTGATCTGGGTGGGCTTAGTCAATAGTTGATACTCACACCCCCCGTTTTGGGCCCAACCCTGAAATGAACTGAATTTTGTTGCTACCTGCACCGCGCACTTGTCATTTTCTTTTGATTTTCTTTTAATTTTTCATTTCATTCATGGTTATTGGAAAATTCATAAATAATTGAAAAATGGTTCAATTAATCCCATTCTTTTTTCCATGGATTCATGATTGAATCTAGTTTTTTTTTAGATAAAAAATATTAGTATTTCATGCATTTTTGATTTTATTAGCATTTATTGGATTTTAATTGATATTAAAATAATCATGGTTGATGTTTGATCTTGTTGAATTTGGTTTGATCATTTGGTGATGATTCTTGCCTAGATTTTTTGTATGTAGCTAGCATAGATATGCATGTTCCCCCTAGATTTTTCTCACATTTTTGTGATGAATGTAAGTGGTAGTTTTAGGTTGAAACTTTAGGAGCTCCATTTTTAGGGTTTATGGTTGATACCTTATGATTTAGGTTTTATTTCTAGAACTTGGTGGATGATTCAACCTCTGAATTTTGTATGGTAGATTCATGATTGAATTAGGATCCCTTAGGAATTTTTGTAAGAATTTACAATGTGGTTTGCTATTTTTGTTTGATTTTAGTTTAGGTGCTAACTTTGGATGATTCTCATGCACTAATTCAACTAGAATGACTTCTTTAGTTCCCTTAGATTAGGGTTTTGTCTCTCTTGCTCTTGGATGATGTTGAAGACAAGCTTGGGCTATCATGAAATGCTTGAAGAAGCTTGGATGTGAAGATCTTCCCTTCTTTTGGTGTAGTGTTGACTAGATGTTAGGATTAGGGTTTGTAGGCAGAGCTTCTAGATAGATTCTCTTCCTTCATAAACATGGAAGATGTTGATCACTTCCCTTCTTCCCTATGATGTAAGGTCCCTTTGTAAAGGCCTCATCCCTCCTTTGGTAGGATGTGTGGCTATTACAAGTTGGTAGAACCTTTGAGGGTCCCTTTCTCAGATGATAGGATGCTTAGTGGTGACCTTTGGTCTTCACTCTGCTGTCAATCATCCAAACTTTGCTCTTGTTAGATGAATCTTTCTCCCTTGCTAGAGGATGGAGTTCCTTGCTTGAAGAAAATTGAAGGCTAGAAGTTGATACTTCCCTGTGTTTGAAGACTACCTGTGGAGCTGAAGCTTAAGGATCAAGAGGAGCAAGTTGATACTTGTGGGAAGAAGATCAAGCTGAGATTGAGTGAAGAGTTGAGGCTTGAAGAAGAAAGAATGAGTTGATACTTATGTTGATGCTTTGAGAGCCTGAAGAAGCAAGTTGACACTTGCTATTAAAGATGAGAGCCTTGAAGGGCAGTTGAAGACTGAAGACTGAGCTGATGTCAGAAGAGCTTTGCTGTGAAGCTGTGGAAGCTGTTGATCTGCTTGTCTGTCTGTTTTCTTTCTGTGCAACTGTATTGGTGTGACTTGTTTGATTTGCTTGATGCATTAGAATAAGTTCATATGTAGACTGATGTAAGCTAGGAGCATGATTGCACTAGAGGTTGAGTTGCTCCCTCTGCTTGTATTGTTACTGTATGGCTTTGCTTGCTGGTATTCGGTAGAGCCCAGCTCCCTTGCCTATGTGGATTGTGTTTGCTTGATGGCATTTTATTTCATATCTTCTGTATGATTGCAGTTCTTGTGTTTGCTTGATGGCATTTTATTTCACTTTTTCCTGTATGATTACAGTTATTCATATCTGGCTTGAGGTCGAGATGAGCTTGTGGAGGCTGATGCCCCACACACATTTCCTCCCTCACTTGCATTGCATGCATTTTACTATATATCTGTTTACTGTTTAAGCTGATGCTTTATCTGTTTTTGTTTATCATTGCCATGCTCCTCTAGGAATCTCACTTCCTTTGATAAGGAAGTGATGATTAGAACTTTAGGTTGAAACCTATGCATGATAACATTTAGGAGATCCCTGTTTCAAACCTCAACCATAGGATGAATCCTTGGCATGACAACATTAGGACTTGATAGTCTCCCCTTAGTTGAACCTGTTCGTTCTCTCTTCTCATCTCAAAACAAATTAAAATACAGTAATAAAGGTTAACTGACGTCGTACGTTACGAGCCTTAAGCTATCTGAGAAAGGATTGTTGGAGAGTTTCTTTTCAACAGTCTGGATGTTTAGTATGGCACCCTTTGGGTGACATGCGACGCATTCACTCTCGGGTCATAGTCTCTAGTGCGATATTGGTTGCAAACATCCATAAAAAACAGTTCTTCCGTAAAGACATAAAACAAACTCCAAACCTTTTTGCCCCGTGGGCCCATAATTCAAAGGAAAGCTTTTCTGAAGAAAGGAGTGTTGTTAACTCCCAGTTCTACCGCAAACGGTAACGCCTAAGTCTCCAAGGGTCGAGCTGCGTACACCAAACTGCTGGAACTATTTGTTAACCCTACTCGAAAAAATAGATGAATCTGAATTCCCGTAATCTACAGATTATCCCGAACTACGTAAGCTCTGATCTCTCAAGCCTGTTGAGAGTACGTAGGCACAATACTGACGTATTGGCGAGCCACCTTCCCCGTAACCCGTAGTTAGTCGAACTACGTTGACTCTGATTTCTCATTCTCTGATGAGAATACGTAGGCATAAAGTGCGACGCTTTGCCGAGTCATTTTCTTTTCTTTTTAAGCCAGCCTTGATAGGTAGATAGTAAAATCAACCCGTTAGATAAACACAACAAGCGTGGATCCCATCGAGTACGATGGACGTGAGGGGTGCTAATACCTTCCCCTTGCGTAACCGACTCCCGAACACAGACAATGGTTGTGATGACCTTGTCTTATACCTTTTTCGTCAGGTTTTTCCGATCGTTTCCTTTCCCATTCTGAGGGATAAATAACGAAAGGTGGCGACTCTTCTATTTTGCCGGAACCTTATTTTCGCGGTAGCGACAGCTGGCGACTCTGCTGGGGAAATCATAGTTTCCTGGGGATCCAACGTCCCTTATGCGAGTCATTTTGGGGATCCAACGTCCCCTGCGAGAGTCAATCCTAGCGCTTGTATGATTATTTGTCGGGTTGTGTTTATTTATCGCATTTTATTTCTCGCATTTTATTTTCAGTATGATATGATTATCTGTGCTGTTGTGGGAGGGTCATTCTGATGAGTGAGAAGCCAGACCCAGGCTTGAGTGTACTTAGCATTAGTTGTGGAAATTAGTGGGCGTGTGCTTGCTTTGCAAGCACTAGTGTCTCATGAAATCCACGCTCAGACGAGGTTCTCCCGGTTGACTTCTTTTCTGGCCCTTTGGGCCTGAGGGGTTGTTGGTTTAGAGGATTGTCGACTCCGGGGACCGATCATTTGGAATTCAGCTGAGTGAGGCCGCTTCAGGAGATGGTGATGCCACACCTTCTGGGTATCGTATCACCCCTCTTGAATGTCTATGACGCTGATGACCGTATAGGATGCCGAACTTGTGTCAGTTTAGGTCCATACCTGTGAGCAGGGTCGGGTTTGTTGCAGGAAACCTTAACCTTCAGACTACCTGGTTTTCTTGATAGTGAATCAGTTTTGTTGGTATCAGAGGTTCTCATCATCAGATGTATATGAGTTCTTGACAGAGCAGAGTCATGGTCTTGTATCAGAGGTCCTTATCTTCAGAGATGTATGTGTTCTAGATAGAGCAGATTTAGGGTCCTGTATCAGAGGTCCTTATTATCAGATGTGTGGTTGTTCTTGACAGAGCAGAATTTATGGTCCGATACTAGGGTTTTCTTATCATCAGAGATATGCTTGTTCTTGACAGAGCAGTATTGTGGTTTTGTTGATACAAAATCTTCACCTTCATCTCTTCAACAGCACAGTCGTCTTGATCTCCTGCTGCATGATTGCATTTTGCATTGTTTTGCATATTCATCTGCATTTCATTAATGTGTATCTGTGTTGCAGGTACCGTTTCCCCCGATTCAGGTTTTCTTGCATCCTATTGTGCTACTATGGGTTCTCTGAGGAAGACTGTGGCTTACAAGCTCCCCACTCCTGATGTTGTTCAGCTGACTGGTTTGATTGCTTTGGCAGATGATTATGTGAAAGATGAATTCAGAAAGTCTTATGGGAAACTGCTCAGCTTGGTTCGTAAACCCTCTGTGTTTGAGTTGAATGGGTTGCACGCCCTGCTGCAGTTCTACGATCCTCCGTTGAGATGCTTTACTTTCCAGGACTTTATTCTCGCACCCACACTGGAGGAGTATGTTGATTTGTTAGGTGTGCCTATCAAGAGTCAGATGCCCTTTGTTCATATGGATGTTGAGCCTAATCTGGCTAGTCTAGCTCCTTCACTTCATTTGGATGCCTCCGAGTTGGTTTTGTCTAGTTGGAACATGGTTCCCGGTTTCTCCTTGCAGTTCTTAGTGGGAAAAGCTTAGCAGTGCGCCAAAGACGGATGTTGGATCGTGTTCAACACCATCCTTGCTTTGTGCATATATGGCATCATTCTGTTCCCCAATATGCCCGACTTTGTAGACTTCGATGCCTTTCACATCTTTGCATCAGGGAATCCAGTCCCTACCTTGATAGGAGATGTTTACCATTCCGTCCACTACAAAAACGAGAACAGAAGGGGCAAGAATGTCTCGTGCTGTGTGCCCCTACTCTACAGATGGCTTGATAGTCACCTACCCAAGAAGGGCCCCTTTGCTTCGTCTGCAGCCACAGCAGAGTGGCCTGAGCGTTTGATGAGCCTGTCAGCGGAGGATATTACCTGGTTTGACAGAGATAGGTTGGGTACTGAGATTATCTTCAGCTGCAGTCGGTTTCTGAATGTGCCTTTGATAGGCAGGAAGGGTTGTATCAACTATAATCCATCTCTGTTGGTCTGACAGTTCGCGTATGCTTTGAGAGCTCCGCCGAAGGATGAAGAGGTGCAGGAATCTCTGTACCTCACTGGTCTTCTAGAGGGGGATATGTTATCTAAGCTTCAGCACGCTTGGAATGGTATCTGTAAGCGGGGAAAGCCGTTGCTGGGGAAAAGCAATAGCCAGGCCTACGCTCCATATGTGACTTGGATCAGAGCCAGAGCAGATGCTATAGGGATGCCGTTTCCTCCTGCCAAGCCAGAAAGCCCTCCAGTGATTGAAGAGCCTACCACCGTGCCTATTCAGTAGCATAATCAGGTGTTAGCTGAGAGGGATGAGCTGAAGAAGGCAAACGAAGAACTGGAGAAAGAATTGGCTCGACTCAGAAGCGAGAGAAGCGAAGCCGTCCATTCCTTCAAGAGGCAGACAAAGCTGGTGAATCAGTTAGGGACAGATTTGACTAAGCAGATGGCTGAGCGTGAGCGTTTGGGTCGAGACTTCAAAGCTGTCAATGACGTACTGGCCACCAAGAAGCAGCACTTGGATGAAGCGTACCGGAGAATATCCAATTTTAATCAGCATTGGAAGGCCACCCTAGCCAACGGCAAAGAACGGAAGGATAAGCTGAAGCAACATATCTCCAAGCTGAAAGCCCAGGTGAAGGCTAGTGAGAAGAGGTTTGATGAAGAAACCGCTTGCAGATATGCCGCTGAATGCCAGCTCAACAAAGCTCTTGCTAACCTGAAGGAGCGCAAACTGATGTTTGAATCCAAGAAGCGGAAGTTAGAAGATTGTTTCGGCGAAGGAGCATGGGAAGATTCGGTTGAAGGTCTTCAATACACCATTATGCAGAGAGAGTTACTCGTCGAAGGGTTGCTCACTCGGCCTGATCATCCAGAAATGAAGGGGTTGTTAGAAGAGTTTCGCGCCCGTGGCTGTGCTTGACTATTTGTAATCCTTTTGTTTTAATCATTGTTGTATGCTGACCATCACCAGGCTTGTTGGTCGAGGTCATGCTGTTGATTTTGCTTGTACTTAGTGACGTGGTGTACCGCCTTGATGGGCTTTCTTTATATATGAGATGTTATTTCCATGACTGGTGTCGCTACTGCGAAAATCGGCGCCGGCTGAACAGAAGAGTCGCCACCGTGCGTTATTTATCCCACGGGAGGGAAAGGAAACGCTCAGAGTAAACCTCGCACAACACGGGAAAGGTATGGTCATCGCAACCAAAACCTGGGTTCGGGAGTCGGTTACGCAAGGGGAAGGTATTAGCACCCCTCACGTCCATCGTACTCGATGGGATCCACGCTTGTTTTCGGGTATGGATTGTTATTCTATCTAAACTATAGGTCAAGGGTGAAAAAGAAAATAAAATGAAAATAAAAATGACTCGGCAAAGTATCGCACTTTATGCCTACGTATTCCCGTCTGGAACGAGAAATCAGAGTCAACGTAGTTCGCCTACCTACGGGAAAGGAGGGGAAGGTTGCTCGCTAGGATATCGCATCCTATGCCTACGTACTTTCATACAACATGAAAGATCAGAGCAAACGTAGTTCGGGCCACGGAAGACACAAGCTTGTCTTGGTTGATTTTATTCTTTCTGAAAAAAGGTTTTCTGATTAGCGGTCCAAGCGGACAAAAATGACGTCTTGATGAGTTCACATTCTTTTACGAAAGAAGTGTCTTTTATTGTGTTTGAAATCTTTATGTGTTTTTCTGTTTGTTTTGAGAAAGAAAGAGACAGAACTCTAACCTACGGTTGCGAAGGGAAACAAACTAACCTAATGTTATCATGCATGGGTTAAGACCTAGTGTCTATCATGCTCCTCTCTTGCACAGAGAGAAACAGAGATCCTACGGGATAGGCAGAAACAGAAACAATACCAGATATATACAGTAAAGCAGTAAAATGCATGGATGCAACAGTACAAGCGAGGCAAGGGAGTCCCACTCAACCTCGAACCTAGAAAACAATAGGCAAAAGTGAACAGACTTCACTTTCAACCCAGCAGGGTAGACAGCAAACAATACAGTCCAGAAAACCAATCAATACATCAGCAATAAAATACAACAGCAAAAGAAACAGCATCAGCAGCTCTGAATCAACATCTGGCTTCAAGTAATCTCCAATCAGCTACAGGCTTCAACAAGCATCAATCTCCATCTTCATGACCTTCAGGAAAGGGCTTTGATCATCAGTCTTCTATCTGCAATGGCTTTTCTTCAAGTTCAAAACTCCGGGATGAGGGATCAGTCACAAGAGTGAATTGGGTGTTAAGCAATCAGTTGACTACCAAAGGTGGTGAACAGACTGCTTCTAACACAAAAGACATTTTCTCTCAAGAGTTCTATCTCTTAGACACTATCACCAAGCCTTCCAAAGGAAGGGGGTGAGTGTCTTAGAGAGACTCTGAATCACAGAGAAGAATGGATACAGACAAGGCAATCCATGTTTGAGAAACAAGCTTTCTAATCTAGAGCTCTGCCTAGCTCCTAAACCCTAGTCTCCTCAGCAGCTGCTAGCAAGAACCTCCTCTTCAACTCTGGAAGTTGATCTTCAATCTCTGGATCTTCAATGGCTTTCATCTCCTCAAGTCTTCAGCTCTCCTAAGTCCCCAGACAACCCCAATACCCAAGCAAGCAAGCAATAATCCCCAGAGGGCACACCTCACCAGTCAATCGGACATACACAGAGTATTAATAGCAGTAGGGGAATCCTGACTTTTTCTAAGGGATCTAATAACTACCCATAGCCCCTATAGTCCCATAACTAAACTAGTCAAACCCTAAGTCCTAAGGGAAAGAATCAAACCTCCTAAGTCATCACCTAAAAAACCCTAATTTTATCCATGTTGTTCACACCTACACTAAGCACCTAAAATTAATTTCTAAAGAGGGAACTAAATTGTATCTACAAGTTTGATGTCTAAACTAAACAACCTAAAAAGAATGGTCAAAAAAATATTAAAGCATCTAATAGAACAAAAATTAACAAAATCATGTATGAAATGAAACTATTTAAAATGCTATTTATTTGGAAAATATGGGAAAAATATCAAATAAAAAATAAAATGCAATTTTTATTTTTTATAATTTTCTAGACTCTTTTAAAGAAAATGATGCAAAAAGAATGAATTAAAAATATGCAATTTCTAATTTGTTATGAATTTTCAAAAAATGAAATGTTGAAGTTCAAGTATACTACTTAACCCTAATTAAACTATCCTAAGTTCAATTATCTAAACTAATCAAATTTTATTCTAAAAAATCTAGTAATAAATTCTGGGAATACTACAATTCAATATTAATCACCACAAAAAAGAATGGGCAAAAAATCTATTTCTAAGTGCAAGAACAAAAATCTACAAGATCATGTATGAAATAAAACCTTCAAAATATGCATTTATTTGTAAAATATGGAAAAAATGCGAAAAAAATGTAAAATGCAATTTTTATATTTTTTTAATTTTCTAGACATGTTAAGGAAAATGTTAAAAAAAGAATGAGTTAAAAATATGCATTTTCCATTTAGTTATGAATTTTTGAAGTTTAATAAAATCTAGGCCGCTGGATTGAGGGACAAAGTCAAATATCCCAACATGAATCAATGGTAGAGATTATCTCTTCTACCTTGGACACTTAGGGTTTCTAAAAAAAAGAACTCATGCAAGCAACTTCCACCCTCTCTAACTCTCTCATTTCTCCACCATTTTTCACGATCCAAAGATGAAAACTCATCTACTCTTCTCCCTCTACACAGCCATGGTACTAGAATTCTCTAACTCTCCCTCAAGAAAGAAATACGAAGGCTACAAGGGGTGGTCACCATTTTCGCACCTTAGTTTGCATGGTAATCAAATGGTCTCATATTAACCTATCATGTACTACATCTTATGGGGATTATCCTAAGCCTAATACCTAAGATTATAGTACACTAAATCGTGAGTTCTTGATCATTAAAGAATTGACACCATGGAAGCAAACCTCACAAACAACCCTTAAACTCATCATACAACATCCCTAATTGGTCTCTATTAGATTTCTCCTAACAACATGCTTGAACTATGGATAAATAGAGAGTTTCATGAGAAAATGCATACCTTGCAAGTGATGATGGTGATGATGGTTCTCCTCCAATTCAGACCTTGCCAATTGCTTTGTATGGTCTTTAATGAATGTTGAAGCCTCTGGTTGCAGTAGTTCTTGTTCTATCTTCTTGAATCAACCTATTCAACTCTTCATGCAAGTTGGAGTGAAGTTGGAGATCTCATAATCCAGCCACGAATTCTTGAGCCTTTCCTTTGCCAAATGCTCAATGTTGATTATAGATGATGATGATGATCAGAATTGTAATGATTGATGGTGTTTTAATGGAGTTTGGAATGAAAATGCAATTTTGGAGTGAAGGAATCAAAGTGTAGCATGCAAGCTTTTAGAATCACCAACCAATGCATGGAGTCACTCTAGGGCTTATATAGATGAGAATAGAAATGTGTGGAAGTTTGTAGAACCTTCCATGAAGTTTCTAGAATGTATCACGTAATGAGATTTTGAATTTGTCATCTTGAGTGAATCTCATGCCATCTCATGATAAACCATGCAATCTTACTTAAATTCTCCTCATATGGTATTATGACATGAAAATAAGGTCTTACAAACCTTTATGTAGCATTTTCTCATCTTTCCTTTTGATGCCTTAAAGTGCAAATAACAAATTTACAAAGAAACTCCAATTTTTAAGCCTAAACTCAAAAATGTGGCTAAACCATTGTTCTCAAAATGATGTTTCCAATCAAAATCATCTATCATATGCCCCATTTTGGATTTGTAGATCTCTCAAACCAAAATTCAATTCCAACTTTTTCAACTTATAAGCCATTTACAAGCCATTTTGACCATTTTAAAATATCCATGCTCCATGCATTTTCAAGCTCTCACAACATCTTATCTAGCCTTAAAATCCCATTTTGAGCAACTTTGATGTTGGGAAGTTTTCCATTTGAAGCTTCCTTGTATGAGTTTTAAGCATATGCTATGAATGACCTGTAATCACCAAATTACCAAAATACCCCTGTCTTGCACAAGCCATAAGTAGAGTTCCCTAAATCATATGAAGGCATACCATACCTTTTTGGAAAGGGGAGACAATGAGGAACAACTCTCTTGCTTGTTCAAAGTCCATTTAAATTATCCTTGAGGGCCAAAAGTTTGTCAGAAGACAGTCAACTTGCACAGACAAATTTCAGTGCCATCTGGTGACCCCTAACTTGCAAGAGCTATAACTTGAGTTCTAGAAATCTCCTTGATGTCTTCCACCACTCAAATTAAAGGTCTTGAGATCCTCTACAAGTTTCATGTTGGCCAAGGATCCATTTGAAGCTTGCATTTTGACTTATTTTGCTTGGAAGTTTGACCTAAACTAGGGAATTTTACCTAGAAACCCTAATTTAGAACCTCCTCTTCTCCTTGATTTCTCTTGATTTATTCTTAGCATAACAACATATCTTTATTCTCCATGTCAAATTATGAACCCCACATCTCTCCAATAGCCCTTAATGCCTTTCAATCAGTCAATTGACCTAGAGTTGACCCAGGGTTGACCCAGATGAAACCCTAGTTGACTGTCTTCAACTGCAATACTTGTGATCACACCAATGACTTGTCTCCTTCTCCAAATGACTTTCTAAGTCCTCCAAGATGTCTAGATACTCCCCGTGCCTTCAATTCACAGCTCATACTTTCCTTGATGATCCCCAGATACCCTCAGCCAGGAGATAGATTAACTGCTTGACCCATTGACTTGATAGCTTTCAAATTCTTTTCTGATGACTTGAATGAGATTGAATCAGGATAATAACCTCTTGATAGGCCTCTAGAGATGAGAATAATGATTGGTCCCCCTGTTGTATGACTTGATATGCTTATGTTATGCCGATGAGTAACCTATGTACATGACTCTATATGCAAATGCTAATGACATTGAAACATAAACCAAGTGAATAAGGTTGGGCAAATTTTAGGGTGCAACAGTTGCCCCTATTCAAGCGGCTTGGACCCGATTGGGTGAAGAGCCCGGAGCCTTCAGACATTCGCGGTACGAGACAGTTGAATACTAGGAACCCAGAAATTTGCCAACCGCAGAAATAAACTGCGCCACTGCTTGGGGAACGACATTCATCAGCTGAATTTAACTGTTACGGCAACCCACTGATCTCGTGCGACCGTGCTGGGGATTCTTCTCATCATCCTGAAAAAGATTGAATTATCGGAAACTTCGTCCTTTGCTTGTCCACGTCAGGACTCTATCTGCTGTCAACTCGGAAAAAACTTCAACAACTTTGCTGGGGACGGCTCGTCTGCCTTCTCGTCAGAGATAAATCGTCCACGTTAGGAATAAACTCTTCCACATTAGGAATACCACCGTCCATGTTAGGACTCACCTTTCCACGTAAGGAATAACCGTTCCACGTTAGGAATAATATTGTCCACATTAGGACTCACCTTTCCACGTAAGGAATACA
This sequence comes from Lathyrus sativus, assembly GCA_963859935.3. Lineage (NCBI taxonomy): Eukaryota > Viridiplantae > Streptophyta > Magnoliopsida > Fabales > Fabaceae > Lathyrus > Lathyrus sativus. The sequence continues at coordinate 232,203,374 of OZ012735.1, read as the reverse complement.
TCACTTTTCCCCGTCAGGGGTGACTTTTCTCTGCTTTGTCAAACTCTTCCACGTAAGGAATACGTCTTCTTTTGCTTTGTCCATGTAAGGACTCTTTCTTTTTCCACGTTAGGAATCACAAATTTTCCACGTAAGGAACCCCAATCTTTCCACGTGAGGAATACTATATCAATCTTTCTTTCCACGTTAGGAATGCTTCTTCTTTCCATGTAAGGAATACCGTTTCTTCTTTCCGTCCACGTCAGGACTAAACTCTCCACGTAAGGAATCTATCTTCTTCTTCCACGTTAGGAATAACTTCTTTGATCTATCCGCGTCAAGACTAAACTCTTCCACGTTAGGAATAATCTCTTTCTTTCCACGTCAGGAATCAATCTTGATATGTCCGCGTGAGGACTCAATCTTTCCACGTAAGGAATAAACTCGTCTTTCCACGTAAGGAAACCATTTTTCTTCCACGTAAGGAATGCTCTTGATATGTCCACGTAAGGACTCTGATCTTTCCACGTTAGGAATCAAACCTTGATCTGTCCACGTCAGGACTAAACTTTTCCACGTAAGGAAACACCTTCTCTTTCCACGTCAGGAATCAACTTCTTTTCCATCTGTCCGCGTCAGGACTAAACTTTCCACGTAAGGAATCAATCTCTTTTCCACGTAAGGAATCACCATTTTTCCACGTAAGGAATAAGACTTCGTCTTTCTGTCCGCGTCAGGACTAAACTCTTCCACGTTAGGAATGCACTTGTCTCCCCGTAAGGAATCCATCTCGATATGTCCGCGTAAGGACTCAATCTTTCCACGTAAGGAATACCAACTTCTTTCCACGTAAGGAATAAATTCGTCTTTCCACGTAAGGAAACCATCTTCTTTCCACGTAAGGAAACATTGTCTTTCCACGTAAGGAGAACATCGTCCACGTTGGGACCCACCTTTCCTCGTCAGGAACACCATCTTAATTTGTCCACGTAAGGACTCCAATCTTTCCACGTAAGGACTGATCTTGATCTGAATCTGTCCACGTCAGGACTAAACTTTCCACGTAAGGAATCTACCTTCTTTCCACGTTAGGAATCTCCTTTTGATATGTCCGCGTAAGGACTCTAATCTTTCCACGTAAGGAAACAACTTCGTTCCACGTCAGGACCCATGTTTCGTCTTGATTTGTCCACGTCAGGACTCAGGCGTCTTCGACCCGCTGGGGAAATACAACTTGTCCACGTCAGGACTCACTTCTTCATTGGTCCCGACCCACAAACTTCTTAGTACTGACGTGACAACGACTTTGAGGCGGACTCTACTGGGGATATCTGGAAACCAAACTACCGGATGCCTGTTCTGATGCCCGGAGGCCACTTCTGAAATTCTGGTTCATGAAACCTTTTGATGACAAATAACTCTGCTTGGGAATAAAGAGAGACTTATCCTGGTAACTCTGTGGGGAATACTGCCGAAACTGACATTATCATTGAATATCTCATGCCGAGATCTTGAGTGTTTGGTAGTTCATTTGAGCAAGTGCTCTCCCCACCTGCTGGGATACAGGAACCGCTTCAGCAAAATAAATGTTGAAGATAATGCCAACTTCGCTGGGGATAGCCAGGTGCTACAGAATTATTCCAGCAAAATAAATGCTGTAAGAGTGAAGTCGACTCAGCTGGGAAATTGGGAACTCAAACCAAACACCCTGTTGAGGTAACCCCCTGCTGGGGAATATAACTTTGCTGGGGAATAGCAGATGTGCGCAGTATGATCGGACTTTCTGCTGGAGAGTGAACTGATATTACACAGTATCCCTGACAAAATAAATGACAGGACCCACCACCAACTCTGCTGGGGAGAGTCTTGATCTTCGAGTTCCACTGGGAGGAAAGAACACTTGCTGACAAGAGAGAACTCCGCTTCGGGGATACTAACGTGCCCCCAGTCTGTATTTTGTATAGCTTGCCCCTGAATCTGCAACCATTTTGGAATGGACCCTACAGTCCTTGTATCTTGACAACCAGACATGGACGGCTTCTACATTTCGGGCCTCGAAGGGGTGTTTCAAGAACATAACTTTCGTGCTTCTAGGGTGACCTGCCCCGGTCTTGCAACAACCTTTTGTCTCTGATCGACTGAGTCGCGGAGTACTGCCCATAGCTATGAGAGATTTGCCACATCTTGACCTGACTGTCCCAGATTTACTGATTCTAGGATGACTGACTCCACCTGAATTAATCAGTATAGCTTGCCCCAGTTCATGAAACATTTGGGCATTTCTGCATTTTATCCCGGTCATACCTTCCACTGTAGGAATCTTTCCTGTCGGCATGCGCTTACTCGCAAGTAACACAAGTTGTTCTGCATAAAAGATATACTAAACGCAATGCATATGACAGTTTCAAAGTCCAAGTCTGTTCACTAAAAAAATTTGTGACATGTAATGAATCAATTATCAAAATGTCAATATGAAAGCTGGTAAGAGGAACCCTTTTAGGAGTCAGAATCAACGAGATCTTTACTGACGTATGCCCTCGGACAAAACCTGTTTCAATTAGGACTTTTGCGGGTTGTAACGTGGTCAGGTTCACGGTTAACAAGGAAAGATATAGGCTCAAAATTTATTTCGACCCACCCATTCTTCGTGATGTTCTCCAATCCTATGTTCAGCTAATCCGACCTCAGCGTTCACCTATTAGAGGTGGCATGATAGGAGTGATGGTTCAGGATACCACACATTTTTTGTTTTTGAGTGACAGTCATTTGCTTTTCGTCTTTGGGTACCCAGAATCACACGACTTTTGTCCCTTTCGAGGATTTTTCTTTTTCTTTGACAATCCTTTCCGTCTTTTGTTTTGTTTTTTTTTTTCTTGTTCATTCCCTAACTTTTGCCTGGACTGAGTATCTTTTGAGATTCTTTTGATTTTCCAGTCCAGCGGGATGCCCTAATTTTTGCTTAAGTCGCTTGTTTTCAAGTTTTGACTTAGCGGGCTTTTGATTCTTTTTGCTTTTCGTTCTCTTTTTTTTTTTTTGAACAAGTCGTGTGACACTGGTTTGTCTGACTTCTTGTGGGGTAATGTGACTGTTTCACTCTTTGTCGGCACGGTTTAACCATTGCGGTTCTTTAGGCACGACCCATACAAGTGTGATTTATCCTCAAACGGACACTCCTTTCGTAATTCGAACGCTTGGTCAAACTAACTGACACCTACCCTGCCCCAGGTTAAGATTTAGGGTTTTTTTTTTCAAAAAAAGAAACTCCTACTACTGGCTCAAAGGGGTTAACAAGGGATTATCTTCCTTATATCTCCGGTGTTTATGGATTGAAACAATGCCTGTATCTCATCAACAAGTTTTTTATCCAAAAGCATACAATCAGAATATTATTCGTCATCTGTTTTCGTCATCCTCCCCGGATTCCTGCTAAAACAAGCATTAAGCATTAAAGAAACACCAAGAGTGAACACAACTGGATTAATTCAAAACATGCATATTCATTTCGTTTATTAATATCAATTGAAAAACAACAAGTTTTAAGAGCGAAATTTGCAATTACACAGAAAAGAAACTACGAATGCGCGGACATGAACAAGATAACATGAAAAATGTCGGTGTCTCAGAACTGGACTTCCTGCACTCTGACTTATTGGCGAGTCAACCATCCTCAGAAGCTATCATCAGGGGTAGTCTACTGCTGTCTCGATCTTCTTTCACCGGCCCGATCAAATCTGGGAAACTTTTTCATCACCCCGGTTTTCGCTTGTCGATGGCCTTGCACCGCCTTGGGAACCCTGTCAGAGAAATTAATGACCCTGCTGTCGATTAAATCTTGGACGTTATGCTTGAACGCGTGGCAACCTTCAATATCATGTCCGGGAGCCCCGGAGTGGAATTCACAGTGCCTGCTCGCATCATAGCCATCCGGCAGAGTGCCGGTTATTGGCGCCAGAGTTCTTTTCTCCACCAAGTTCAATCTTAGTAGTGTCTGTAACAAATCTGTGTACGTTGAGGGAGGCTTCTCAAACACCCTCCTCGGCTTCTTTCCCCGAATTCTTTGCTGAGTCGTATACTGGCATCTTGTATGCTGCTGGCTTTGCTCGAGCGATTCCTTGGGCTCACGCGTTATCATCCTTAAGTTCAACCCTGGCATCGGCAACTGTTGTGGACATGGAGACTTAGCTTCCAGTGGCTCTGGGATATACCTCGATTCATCTGCAACCTCTGGCGGAGAAATGGGAATATCAGTCCCTGCAACTTTTATGCCCCCCGGTACAAACTCAATTATTTTCTCATCCAGCAAATCTTGAATCTTATGCTTAAAAGCTTTGCAGTTTGCAATGTTATGCCCCGGTGCTCCGGAGTGGAAGGCACAATGGGCGTTCAGGTCATAGTCTGGTGGCGGCTGCCCTGTCAGTGGAACCAAAATGCGGGGCTCAACCAGTTGAAGTTGGAACAAGAGTTGCACCAGCTGATCATAATCCACAGGGATCTCATCAAATACTCTGTTAGAAAACCTCATTCTCTTACCACACCTCCTTGAGTTATCCTGCAAAATCAATTGCGACTGCTGACGAGGAGACTCTTGAGCTTCGAACCGTGGAGAGGGTCTCTTAAGCCTATCCTGCATGGGTAATAGTTCTTCAGACCCCTGAGGAACAGATAAGCCAGCCGCGTCTTCCGACATTTGCCCTCCTTCTCTCCTGAGTACGTTCCTTAATACTTCAGCCATCAACCCTATCTGTGCCTTCAGTCGGCAGTTCTCTTCTTCTAGCGTCTCTTGATTCGAGTGGAACTCTTGCATATCTTTCGTGAACTGCCCCAGCTGGCCTCGAACATCCGTTAATTCTGCTTGAACCTGTTTGACGGCTACCCCCACAAGTTGGCGTATGCGGCCTGGGAGAAAACCTTGATTCTCTAGCTGAGCAAAGTCGGCAGCCCTATCATCAGCCCGCGCAATCAGAGGCTGCACCATGTTCTGCAACTGTTTCTGACTCTCGGCCATGGCTTCCATTACCTGTATGAGCCGCATTATGTTGTCGTGCACCTCTTGCATCTCAGTCGGATCCTGACTCATGACTTCCTTGCTGCTGCTCCTAGTTGAATGCCAGGGAATTCTTCGGTCGATAATCCTGGGGGACCTGAGAGATACAGGAGATGAGCTACAGTTTAATAATTACCTGTAATGCAATATGAATATGAATGCAATGCAATGTGTGTGCCTGTGCATTAGGGTGATTCATTCCCCCAGTTCTAGTGTGAAGGTGCCAGTTCAGTGACAGTGTTGACAATAGGAATATCGGAGCTGAATCATAGAAAGCCTCATATATTGCAGGGAAAATCAATAAGCCCATAGTACAATATCACTGAGTACAACGAGAAGGCATGACCTCATCCAACAATCCTGGTGATGGTCAGCACTATGCAAATAAAGCATACAGGCGAATACGGGAAATAATCAAATGCTCTCAAAAGCCCGGTACTCTTCTATCAACTTCTTGGTCTCTGGGTGACCTGGTCGGGTGAGCAGTCCTTCAACCAGCTGGTTTCTTCTCTTAAGAACACGACACACGTCTCCAGCAGTTTCTTCCCATGTCGCTTCTCCGAAGCAATCTTCTAGTTTTCGCTTTTGGGACACAACTTCATCTTTGCATTTGATTGCCTTGTTCAGTGCATTCTGGACACTATATCGGGTCATCACTTCCTCCTCACACTCTTTGATGCTAGACTTCAGCTTCTCTTTGAGGTCGGAGATTTGCTACCTCAGCTTATCTTCCCTCTTCTTATTGTTGGTGAGTGTAGCATTCCAAGTCTTGTTGCAAGAGGAGATTTCTCGATGTGCCGCGTCAAGCGCTTTCTTTTTGGCTTCCAGCATGTCATGGGAGCTTCTGAACTCTTGCCCCAGACGTTCGCGCTTTTTCTTTTCCTCGGTCAACTCAGCCCCTAACCTGTTTAACAGCTCGATCTGTTGTTGGAAAGCATATACGGCCTTGCTTTTCTCACTGCGTACTTGAGCTAGCTCTTGCTCTAACCCTTCATTGATCTTCATCAAGGCTTCTTTTTCTCTCACAATTTGCTCATAGACTTCCCTAGAAACAGTAGTTGGCTCCGCTACCGGAATAGGAACAAGGATTGGTACATCTGGAAATGGCATTAATAACTGACTTGCTCTTTCTTGGATCCAAACCCTGTAAGGTGCATAGGCCTGGCAATCGTTCTTACCTAACAGTGGTTTCCCCTTGCGGTTAATACGTGTCCAGGCGTGTTGCAACTCAGCTAGCAATTCTCCCTTCAAATCACCTGTGAAGTACAGAGATTCCTGTACTTCTTCCTCCTGAGGTGGATTCTTCAGTGCATATCCGAACTGGCGAATGAATAGAGAAGGGTTGTAATTGATACACCCTTTTCTTCCTATCAACGGCACATTAGGGTACCCAGAACAACTGAAGATGAGCTCAGATCCCAACAGGTCTCGATCAAACCACTCCATATCTTCCGACGATAGCCTCATCAGGCGCTCTGGCCAACCAGCTGGGACTGTAGTCTCTGCAACAGATCTTCTCTTAGGAAGGTGACTCTCAAACCACCTACTCAACAAGGGTACACACAGATGAACATTCTTCCCTCTTCCCTTCTCATTCTTGTAATGCAGTGAGTGGTAGAGATCTCCGAGTAAGGTAGGTACAGGATTACCAGCGGCAAACAAGTAGAAGGCGTCGAAGTCCACAAAATTCGGTATATTGGGGAACAGTACTATGCCATAAATGCACAAGGCCAACACAGCATTGAAAGCAACCCAGCACCCGCTCTTGGCATACTCTTGGGCTTTACCAACTAAGAATTGGAGTGAGAAGCCTGGAACTCCACGGGAAACAGTAGTCACAAGTTCAGAAGCATCAATATGCAAGGCTTTTGCCAAATCCTCCGGCTTGGGCTTGGCGTCATAATGAATGAATGGAACCTGGTTCTGCACGGGCAGCTCAACATACTCAGCGTATTCCTCCAGGGTTGGTCCCATAATAAAGTCAGAGAACGTAAAGCACCTCAAAGCAGGGTCGTAGAATTGCATCAAAGCATACAGCCCATCTAACTCTACCTCTGTAGGTTTGCACACCAATCTCAGTAGTCTACCATAGCTCATCCGGAAGCTCCTACGAACACCCTCATCAGCAAGAGAGATCAACCCAAGTAGAGGAACAATATCAAGCGTAGGCAATTTGTAAGAAACCGTTCTCCTTAAGCTAGTCATGATCAAACACTCAGAAGTCTGGGTACTAGAACTAGGGAAATGCAAATGCGCCTGCAGCACAGACACACGTTAGTGAAATGCAAATGGTAATGGATATGCAGTGATGCAATGCAAGTAACATGCAACAGGGACCAAAGCTGTAGCTGAATAGCCTGAACCCAATCAAGAAAGGTCTCAGATAGACCATCCAGAAGTCCTCAAGCCCTGGTCTCAGATATACCTCAAACAAAGCTCCAATATTGGTCTCTGATAGACCCCATAATCATAACCTGAATGGTCTCTGGCAGACCTCAGATCATATCCCCCACTGGTCTCTGACAGACCTCAGAACACATCTCCAAATAGTCCCTGACAGACCTCGGAACACACCAACTGGTCTCTGACAGACCTTAGAACCCTCCATAAATATCCAAGATCCTGATCAACAAACCGGTGGTCTGAAGGTCTAGTTACCTGCATAACCCTGAATCCCCTCACAGGTGGGTGGCCCTATAACTGGCACAAGGTACGGCATCCTATGCGGTCGTCGGCGTCACAGACTTTCAGGGTTGATGATACGATTCCCAAAAGGAGTGGCATCATCAATTCCTGAAGAGGCCTCACTTAGCCAACTTCCAAATGATCGGTACCCAGAGTCGACAATCCAACTAACCAGCAACCCACGCCAACCAAAGGAAGGGGCAGGAGGCCAACCAGAGGAACCTCGTCTGAGTGTAGATTTCATGGGACACCGAAGCAAGCAAAGCAAGCGGGCGCCCACTAATTTCTACTCTAATTCTAGGTGCACTCAAGCCCAGGTCCGGCTTATCTCTCAATATCAGAACACCCGTCACACCCCAGATACAGCAATAATAATCAATATATAAAGCTGAAAATACAAGGTTAGAAATATAAAATAACTCCATGCAAAATCCTCGACGGGAAAACAAGCGTTAGGATTGACTCTCTCAAGGGACGTTGGATCCCAAATGCATAAGAACCATCGCAGTCCTTAGCAGCCAGGGGACGCACATCCCCAGCAGAGTCGCCAGCTGTCGCTACTGCGAAAATCGGCGCCGGCTGAACAGAAGAGTCGCCACCGTGCGTTATTTATCCCACGGGAGGGAAAGGAAACGCTCAGAGTAAACCTCGCACAACACGGGAAAGGTATGGTCATCGCAACCAAAACCTGGGTTCAGGAGTCGGTTACGCAAGGGGAAGGTATTAGCACCCCTCACGTCCATCGTACTCGATGGGATCCACGCTTGTTTTCGGGTATGGATTGTTATTCTATCTAAACTATAGGTCAAGGGTGAAAAAGAAAATAAAATGAAAATAAAAATGACTCGGCAAAGTATCGCACTTTATGCCTACGTATTCCCGTCTGGAACGAGAAATCAGAGTCAACGTAGTTCGCCTACCTACGGGAAAGGAGGGGAAGGTTGCTCGCTAGGATATCGCATCCTATGCCTACGTACTTTCATACAACATGAAAGATCAGAGCAAACGTAGTTCGGGCCACGGAAGACACAAGCTTGTCTTGGTTGATTTTATTCTTTCTGAAAAAAGGTTTTCTGATTAGCGGTCCAAGCGGACAAAAATGACGTCTTGATGAGTTCACATTCTTTTACGAAAGAAGTGTCTTTTATTGTGTTTGAAATCTTTATGTGTTTTTCTGTTTGTTTTGAGAAAGAAAGAGACAGAACTCTAACCTACGGTTGCGAAGGGAAACAAACTAACCTAATGTTATCATGCATGGGTTAAGACCTAGTGTCTATCATGCTCCTCTCTTGCACAGAGAGAAACAGAGATCCTACGGGATAGGCAGAAACAGAAACAATACCAGATATATACAGTAAAGCAGTAAAATGCATGGATGCAACAGTACAAGCGAGGCAAGGGAGTCCCACTCAACCTCGAACCTAGAAAACAATAGGCAAAAGTGAACAGACTTCACTTTCAACCCAGCAGGGTAGACAGCAAACAATACAGTCCAGAAAACCAATCAATACATCAGCAATAAAATACAACAGCAAAAGAAACAGCATCAGCAGCTCTGAATCAACATCTGGCTTCAAGTAATCTCCAATCAGCTACAGGCTTCAACAAGCATCAATCTCCATCTTCATGACCTTCAGGCAAGGGCTTTGATCATCAGTCTTCTATCTGCAATGGCTTTTCTTCAAGTTCAAAACTCCGGGATGAGGGATCAGTCACAAGAGTGAATTGGGTGTTAAGCAATCAGTTGACTACCAAAGGTGGTGAACAGACTGCTTCTAACACAAAAGACATTTTCTCTCAAGAGTTCTATCTCTTAGACACTATCACCAAGCCTTCCAAAGGAAGGGGGTGAGTGTCTTAGAGAGACTCTGAATCACAGAGAAGAATGGATACAGACAAGGCAATCCATGTTTGAGAAACAAGCTTTCTAATCTAGAGCTCTGCCTAGCTCCTAAACCCTAGTCTCCTCAGCAGCTGCTAGCAAGAACCTCCTCTTCAACTCTGGAAGTTGATCTTCAATCTCTGGATCTTCAATGGCTTTCATCTCCTCAAGTCTTCAGCTCTCCTAAGTCCCCAGACAACCCCAATACCCAAGCAAGCAAGCAATAATCCCCAGAGGGCACACCACACCAGTCAATCGGACATACACAGAGTATTAATAGCAGTAGGGGAATCCTGACTTTTTCTAAGGGATCTAATAACTACCCATAGCCCCTATAGTCCCATAACTAAACTAGTCAAACCCTAAGTCCTAAGGGAAAGAATCAAACCTCCTAAGTCATCACCTAAAAAACCCTAATTTTATCCATGTTGTTCACACCTACACTAAGCACCTAAAATTAATTTCTAAAGAGGGAACTAAATTGTATCTACAAGTTTGATGTCTAAACTAAACAACCTAAAAAGAATGGTCAAAAAAATATTAAAGCATCTAATAGAACAAAAATTAACAAAATCATGTATGAAATGAAACTATTTAAAATGCTATTTATTTGGAAAATATGGGAAAAATATCAAATAAAAAATAAAATGCAATTTTTATTTTTTATAATTTTCTAGACTCTTTTAAAGAAAATGATGCAAAAAGAATGAATTAAAAATATGCAATTTCTAATTTGTTATGAATTTTCAAAAAATGAAATGTTGAAGTTCAAGTATACTACTTAACCCTAATTAAACTATCCTAAGTTCAATTATCTAAACTAATCAAATTTTATTCTAAAAAATCTAGTAATAAATTCTGGGAATACTACAATTCAATATTAATCACCACAAAAAAGAATGGGCAAAAAATCTATTTCTAAGTGCAAGAACAAAAATCTACAAGATCATGTATGAAATAAAACCTTCAAAATATGCATTTATTTGTAAAATATGGAAAAAATGCGAAAAAAATGTAAAATGCAATTTTTATATTTTTTTAATTTTCTAGACATGTTAAGGAAAATGTTAAAAAAAGAATGAGTTAAAAATATGCATTTTCCATTTAGTTATGAATTTTTGAAGTTTAATAAAATCTAGGCCGCTGGATTGAGGGACAAAGTCAAATATCCCAACATGAATCAATGGTAGAGATTATCTCTTCTACCTTGGACACTTAGGGTTTCTAAAAAAAAGAACTCATGCAAGCAACTTCCACCCTCTCTAACTCTCTCATTTCTCCACCATTTTTCACGATCCAAAGATGAAAACTCATCTACTCTTCTCCCTCTACACAGCCATGGTACTAGAATTCTCTAACTCTCCCTCAAGAAAGAAATACGAAGGCTACAAGGGGTGGTCACCATTTTCGCACCTTAGTTTGCATGGTAATCAAATGGTCTCATATTAACCTATCATGTACTACATCTTATGGGGATTATCCTAAGCCTAATACCTAAGATTATAGTACACTAAATCGTGAGTTCTTGATCATTAAAGAATTGACACCATGGAAGCAAACCTCACAAACAGCCCTTAAACTCATCATACAACATCCCTAATTGGTCTCTATTAGATTTCTCCTAACAACATGCTTGAACTATGGATAAATAGAGAGTTTCATGAGAAAATGCATACCTTGCAAGTGATGATGGTGATGATGGTTCTCCTCCAATTCAGACCTTGCCAATTGCTTTGTATGGTCTTTAATGAATGTTGAAGCCTCTGGTTGCAGTAGTTCTTGTTCTATCTTCTTGAATCAACCTATTCAACTCTTCATGCAAGTTGGAGTGAAGTTGGAGATCTCATAATCCAGCCACGAATTCTTGAGTCTTTCCTTTGCCAAATGCTCAATGTTGATTATAGATGATGATGATGATCAGAATTGTAATGATTGATGGTGTTTTAATGGAGTTTGGAATGAAAATGCAATTTTGGAGTGAAGGAATCAAAGTGTAGCATGCAAGCTTTTAGAATCACCAACCAATGCATGGAGTCACTCTAGGGCTTATATAGATGAGAATAGAAATGTGTGGAAGTTTGTAGAACCTTCCATGAAGTTTCTAGAATGTATCACGTAATGAGATTTTGAATTTGTCATCTTGAGTGAATCTCATGCCATCTCATGATAAACCATGCAATCTTACTTAAATTCTCCTCATATGGTATTATGACATGAAAATAAGGTCTTACAAACCTTTATGTAGCATTTTCTCATCTTTCCTTTTGATGCCTTAAAGTGCAAATAACAAATTTACAAAGAAACTCCAATTTTTAAGCCTAAACTCAAAAATGTGGCTAAACCATTGTTCTCAAAATGATGTTTCCAATCAAAATCATCTATCATATGCCCCATTTTGGATTTGTAGATCTCTCAAACCAAAATTCAATTCCAACTTTTTCAACTTATAAGCCATTTACAAGCCATTTTGACCATTTTAAAATATCCATGCTCCATGCATTTTCAAGCTCTCACAACATCTTATCTAGCCTTAAAATCCCATTTTGAGCAACTTTGATGTTGGGAAGTTTTCCATTTGAAGCTTCCTTGTATGAGTTTTAAGCATATGCTATGAATGACCTGTAATCACCAAATTACCAAAATACCCCTGTCTTGCACAAGCCATAAGTAGAGTTCCCTAAATCATATGAAGGCATACCATACCTTTTTGGAAAGGGGAGACAATGAGGAACAACTCTCTTGCTTGTTCAAAGTCCATTTGAATTATCCTTGAGGGCCAAAAGTTTGTCAGAAGACAGTCAACTTGCACAGACAAATTTCAGTGCCATCTGGTGACCCCTAACTTGCAAGAGCTATAACTTGAGTTCTAGAAATCTCCTTGATGTCTTCCACCACTCAAATTAAAGGTCTTGAGATCCTCTACAAGTTTCATGTTGGCCAAGGATCCATTTGAAGCTTGCATTTTGACTTATTTTGCTTGGAAGTTTGACCTAAACTAGGGAATTTTACCTAGAAACCCTAATTTAGAACCTCCTCTTCTCCTTGATTTCTCTTGATTTATTCTTAGCATAACAACATATCTTTATTCTCCATGTCAAATTATGAACCCCACATCTCTCCAATAGCCCTTAATGCCTTTCAATCAGTCAATTGACCTAGAGTTGACCCAGGGTTGACCCAGATGAAACCCTAGTTGACTGTCTTCAACTGCAATACTTGTGATCACACCAATGACTTGTCTCCTTCTCCAAATGACTTTCTAAGTCCTCCAAGATGTCTAGATACTCCCCGTGCCTTCAATTCACAGCTCATACTTTCCTTGATGATCCCCAGATACCCTCAGCCAGGAGATAGATTAACTGCTTGACCCATTGACTTGATAGCTTTCAAATTCTTTTCTGATGACTTGAATGAGATTGAATCAGGATAATAACCTCTTGATAGGCCTCTAGAGATGAGAATAATGATTGGTCCCCCTGTTGTATGACTTGATATGCTTATGCTATGCCGATGAGTAACCTATGTACATGACTCTATATGCAAATGCTAATGACATTGAAACATAAACCAAGTGAATAAGGTTGGGCAAATTTTAGGGTGCAACAACTGGATTCGGACTTCTTATTATCATCACTGGCACTTAGGCACTAGGATCGAGGGGGATATCTCCCTAACGCACAGACACACGTTTGCATTTGCATGAAGCATCTGCATAACGAGCACTTTGTCGCTTTTCTAACCCCTTTTGTGTATACAGGTTGTTTCAGGTTGTTCCAAGATTGATCAGAGACCGATCCACCGCTATCCGACCAAAGCAAATCGAGCCAGAGCTATGGAGCAAGTGCAGAATGACGTTCAAGAACTCCGAGAGAGGATGGACCGCTTCATAGAGCTCATGCAAGTGGTTGCCAACGGCCAAGACCAGCTCAGAACATTGGTCCAACCTCTGATTTCAAGGGTTGACAGCAATGGTGTACTCCATGGTGGGACTGTTCCAACCCCTCCACCTGTTGAAACCCCTCAGAATGGCGTCCCCGTGACCGGGGGAATGGCAGTGGCAACGGCAACGTGATCGCTAACATGGGGCTCAATGGTAATACGACTGGCGTCGGTAATGGGAATTTTGAAGCTAATGTCAATGTTGGGATGGGCAACGGTAACGCGGGTGTTGGAAATCTGTATGGGCCTCAGCCGTGGTTAGAAGACCGTCAAGAAGATTTGTTCTCACAGAAAGGTGCTGAAGGAGAGCTGACTGCTGAAGCACGTCTGAGGTTTAAAGCACTCGAGGACAAGATGAGGAATTTCGAGAACCTGAACACTATGGGTGTCGACATGTCCAAGTTGGGACTGATTTCTGATTTCAAGGTGCCTCCCAAGTTCAAGGTACCCGACTTTGAAAAGTACAAGGGCACCACTTGCCCTCGCGTCCACCTGAGATCATACTACCGGAAAATGTTCGCTCACTCTGAAGACGAGAAGTTGCTGATGCACTTCTTTCAGGATAGCTTGTCCAGGCCATCCTTAGAATGGTACATGAGTCTGGATCCTACCAGTGTGCGCACATGGAAGGAACTTGATGAGGCATTCGTGCACCATTACCAATATAACAGTGACTTGGCTCCGAACCGGGTTCAACTGCAGAATTTGTCGCAGAGGAACAACGACGGATTCAAGGAATACGCCCAGAGGTGGCGTGAATTAGCAGCTAGGGTTCAGCCGCCGATGGTTGAACGGGAGCTTGTTAAAATGTTCGTGGCCACCCTCCCAGGGGTTTATTACGAGAAATTGGTCAGCAGTATGTCTGGCAGCTTCTCAGATCTCATTATCACGGGTGAGCACGTTGAAAATGGGATCAAACTGGGGAAAATTCAAGGTGATCTATCCTCAGCTGGAGGAGGAAAGAAACCATATGATGGCAAAAGGAGGGAAGGAGAGACGAGCGCCGTGTCCAACGCTCGAAGGAAGGGAAAAGGCCCTCACCAGCAGGTGGCCAGCATAACCATCCCCGCGGTCCAGCAGCCACAGCCACAGCAGCAGCCGAATCAGCAAGGATACAGAAAGTATCAGAACAGGGCACCTTTGTCAAGTCGTCACCTCGAGACGCCGCCCATGTCTTATGCTCAGCAATTACAGACTCTGCTCCAGTTACAGCTAATCCAGAAGAGAACCCTGGCTCCCTTGACAGGGGCACCTCCGCCAGGTTATGATGCGAATGCAACATGTGAGTTTCACTCGGGGGCACCAGGCCACACGATAGAAAACTGCAAAGCCTTCAAGCACAAGGTGCAGGATATGGTGGACGCTAAGATCATCAATTTCTCAGATAATGTGCCAAACGTCACGAAGAACCCTATGCCGAATCATAGGGGAGGCGGGGTAAATGCCATTATTGAAGACGAGAGCTTGGATTTGTTGACTGATGTCAAAGATCTGAAGACACCGCTTAGCTTCGTTAAAGCCAAGCTGATGAAAAGAGGTTTCTTCCCAGGCTGTGGAGAGCTGTGTATGGGTTGTGCGACTCGTCCTGATGGATGTGAACAGTTGATAGAGGGGATTCAGAGTCTGATGACCGAAGGAATCTTGCAGTTTAGCCGAAGGGCCGAAAGCGGATCGGGAGAGGTAATGCTGAAGCAAGATGATGAGGTAGCCACCATCACTATTCCTCGCCGGACAATCACTATTTATGCACCCAGGCCGCCCACGATTACCATCACCAAAGCTGGGCCGATACCTTTCGAAAGCACCAATGTTGTCCCAAGGCATTATGGGGCAGACGTCTACTGCAACGGACAGAAGTTGGAATTGGAACCGTCAGGGTCGTGTGTGGACAACCTAGTGGGAATTGGCGGAATCACTCGCAACGGAAGAATATTTGCTCCACCTGAGATTGTGGCGGACAAAGCGGATGTAACCGATAAGGGAAAGAGTAAAGTCATTGAAGAAAACCCTCGCGGGGTAGAGAAGGACTTACTTGTTAAAGACGCTGAAGAGTTCATGAGGTTGATTAAGAAGAGTGACTACAAGATCGTGGATCATCTCCATCAAACACCCTCAAAAATCTTCATCCTGAATTTGTTGCTGTGTTCTGAGGCACATCGCAACGCGTTGTTAAAGGTTTTGAATGCCACGTATGTACCGCAGGAAATATCGGTCAACCAGTTAGAAGGGGTCGTAGCCCACGTGAATGTTGGAAACGGTTTAGGGTTCACCGACCTGGAGCTGACGCCGAAGGGAAGGAACCACAACAGTGCTTTGCACATCTCGATAGAGTGCAGGGGAACGATTATGTCTCATGTGTTGGTGGACACAGGGTCATCGCTCAATGTTCTTCCAAAGAAAGCATTGATGAAGTTAGATACTCGAGGATTAATTTGCACACCCAGTGATCTGGTTGTGAAAGCGTTCGATGGAACCAAACGTCATGTTTTCGGGGAGGTGACGTTACCAATCCAAGTCGGGCCGGAAACCTTCGACGCAGTCTTCTACATTATGGACATCATGCCTGCCTACAGTTGTCTCTTAGGTCGGCCATGGATCCACTCTGCTGGCGTCGTGACCTCCACGTTGCACCAGAAGCTCAAGTATGCTGTCGGAGGTAGCATCGTGACTGTTTGTGGCGAGGAATATATAATGGTGAGCCATTTGTCGTCCTTCAAGTATGTTGAGATGGATGGAGAAATCCACGAAACCCTATGTCATGCGTTCGAAGCTGTCAAAGTCAAGAACGTAGCTCCTGTAATCGCTGAGAAACCAGAGATGACTCTCTCTTCCTTCAAGGAAGCCCAGGTCGTTGTTCAAGCCGGATTTACCCCAGGCTGGGGGCGAATTCTGGAAATACCTAACAAGCAAGACAAATTTGGGTTAGGATACTCTCCTGCGGCTGAAGCCTCCTCTTCTAGCAGTGTGTCGCGAGGTAAAGGGCTGATCCAGTTTACCAGTGGCAGGGTGATATTTGAAAGTGTCAACGTGATGTCTGAAGACGGCGAAGACAGCGACTGCGACTTGGACTCTTGGATCCAGCCAAGCAAACCAGGCGGGAGCCTCAACAACTGGTCCATCAGGGATATCATCCAAGTGACAGGCAAAGAGTAATGATTTACTTTTTCAATCATTGTACAACCCTACGTCCTACCCGGGGCATAGTGGTTTTATTGTCAGGGCCTTGTTTGATTATGTACATGCATTTTACCAATAAATCAAAAGGCGTTTTTCTTCGTATTCAAATGTTGTGATCTCTGTTATTCCTGTTTTATATTTGTTTTGAAAAACAATAAAATGGAAATGGGGTTCATGCTAACCTGCATATCCTTGTTTTAAGCTTAACCCTTGTTATTGCAGGATCCACATAGCAGATGACATCGAATCTGGACCTTCTACGACTCACTTCGACTTCGATTGCCCGATCTATCAAGCCAAAGAAGAGATTGATGAAGACGAAGACCTTCCCGAAGAGTTGGCCCGCTTGTTGAAACAAGAAGAGAAAGTTATTCTGCCTCACGAAGAAGAGATTGAGATTGTGAATCTGGGTTCTGAAGAACTTGTCAGGAACGTCAGGATAGGGGCTGCATTGCAGAGTGATGTCAAGCAGAGATTGGTCGAGATGCTAAGAGAGTATAGTGACGTCTTTGCTTGGTCATACGAAGATATGCCCGGACTTGATACTGACATCGTGGTCCACCACTTGCCGCTGCGAGAAGATTGTCCTCCCGTTAAGCAGAAGCTTAGAAGGACGCGACCAGATATGGCCGTTAAGATCAAAGAAGAAGTGCAAAAGCAGCTTGATGCTGGCTTCTTAGCGGTCACTACTTACCCTCCGTGGGTCGCCAACATAGTGCATGTACCGAAGAAGGACGGTAAGGTACGAATGTGCGTCGATTATCAGGATTTGAATAGGGCGAGCCCTAAAGATGATTTCCCGCTCCCCAATATTGATGTGTTGGTCGACAATACAACTCAGTTCTCCGTATTTTCGTTCATGGATGCCTTCTCCGGATACAATCAGATCAAGATGGCACCGGAGGACATGGAGAAAACTACATTTATTACACCCTGGGGAACGTTTTGCTACAAGGTGATGCCTTTTGGTCTGAAGAATGCAGGGGCCACTTACCAACGAGCAATGGTCACTTTGTTTCATGATATGATTCATCATGAGATTGAAGTCTATGTTGATGACATGATTGCGAAGTCCCAAACGGAGGAAGGACATCTGATCAATTTGCTGAAGCTTTTTGAGAGGCTTAGGAAGTTCAGATTGAGGCTGAATCCTAACAAGTGTACTTTCGGAGTACGGTCTGGAAAACTACTGGGGTTTATCGTGGGTGAAAAAGGCATTGAGGTTGATCCTGCGAAGATAAAAGCGATACAAGAAATGCCAGCGCCAAAAACAGAAAAAGAAGTTCGTGGTTTCCTGGGCAGAATAAACTACATTGCAAGGTTTATCTCTCAGCTCACGGCCACGTGTGAACCGATGTTCAAACTGTAACACCCCCTTTCTATACCCCCAAATAATACAATTAATCATTTAAGCATAATTCAAATTTTTATCAGAGTACATATAAGTCATGGCATAAAAGGGGTATGTCACATTATCACAAAAGAATTCAACGCATACAACACCTGCTCAATCAGATATGCAACAACGGGTCAACACCCACAAGAAAATATTTAGAACAAGGCGGAAACATCTAAATATTCCATATTTCCAAGACATGTATTCACATATACAATTGTCATCCAACATGTTAACAAAACATAACATCAGCAGATACATACACAGATGTATCACAAAAGAATCAAAATAACTCCTATCTACCCGGTGCTACATATCAGAGCCGACCGACCAAAAAGAATGAAGTCACGCTTCACAAAAATGTCTCCAGCCATCTAATCTGCAATGCCTCATAGAGCATTATCAAACAGCAGAAGGGTGAGAAACAATATCATAATAAATAATGCATAAAGGCATGAATATATATATCGTATCAAGAATTATGCATCTTACGCATTCTCACCACAACTCACCTCGTTTATTGCAATGTATCTATATACAAATAGGACCCAAGCGTGCTCAATATGTATCATCAATGTGTATATCATTTCATAAACATACACACACATATATGTATATATTGTCCAACATCTACATTGTGCCAAATCATACATTTCACATTAATTCAACAAACGTACATAACATATTTATTTCACCATACATCATGCACAGAAGGTAAATGCAAATCATAGAGGCCAACTCGCTACTCTATGCAAATGCAACACAATATCGACCTAATCGTCCATCAGATTCTCCTAAGAATCAATTTACTCTCACCCCTCACGGGTATCCTATAACTCATTAGATCTTCCTAGAAATCACATCACTCATCAGACTCTCCTAGGAATCACACCATTCGTCAGATTCTCCTAGGAATCACATCGTTCGTCAGATTCTCCTAGGAATCACATCGTTCGTCAGATTCTCCTAGGAATCACATCGTTCGTCAGATTCTCCGAGGAATCACACCATTCATCAGATTCTCCTAGGAATCAGGTCATTCAGCAGATTCTCCGAGGAATCACATCGTTCGTCAGATTCTCCGAGGAATCACACCATTCATCAGATTCTCCTAGGAATCAGGTCATTCAGCAGATTCTCCGAGGAATCACATCGTTCGTCAAATTCTCCTAGGAATCAGGTCACTCAGCAGATTCTCCGAGGAATCACATCTCTCATCAGATCCTCCTAGGAATCAATTCACCCTTCAGACTCTCCTAAAAGTCATATCACTCATCAGACTCTCCTAAGAGTCAATCAGCACAAGAATGTACTTCCTACACTTCTTGAAATGCATACATGCTTACAAACATACTCATGCATTCTTCACATTCATCGCATATATATATTATGCACTCAACATATATGTATCAAAAGAAAACATATATATATTCATCATCTATTCAAACCAATCACACATGGTTCACATTCACAAACAATTCCTTCATGCATTTCTAATCAATTTAAGCAAATGCACAAAATTGCCAAACGGCTACACCTCGCACCTCACAAATCATAAACTAGGATTCACGCCATACGGCTATCCACAACACATATGACAACACATAATCAGTCATTTATGACAAGGAATGATCGCAACCAAACCACACAACCAATCCTCCATTGGAAAGCACAGGAAGATAAAATATGTTGCTGCATTCGCCAACCTTCGCCTGGCGAAGCCACGCAGCGAATGCTCCCTGGCCTTCGCCTGGCGAACTTCCCAGCGAAGTCCACTGGGAGTAATTCTGGAATTACTCGCTGAGGCTCGCTACACACTCGCCTGGCGAACCTTCGCCAACTCACCTCGCCTGGCGAACTTGCCAGCGAATACAGGGTGTTAGCTTCTGACTTGCTTCGCTACAGCTCGCTGGGCTTCGCCTGGCGAAGCTTCGCTGCCATTCGCCTGGAGAGCCTGCGAAGACAGAACTTCCATGGCTGTCCCAAGAGCCCAAACTCCACAAAATCAACCGATTAAATCCAACCCAGTCTCAGTGGCACAACCCAACCATCACCCGACTAAACTACATCGTCTAATCCGAGTTCTAATCGATTAAAACCTCATTCTACTCACAAAACCAACTTCTAACCTAAGTGGAAAAAAGAGTAGAAACCCTACACAATCCAAACACATACACATACAATCATACACATTAAAGAGATGATAGAGTTTCACACCCTTACCTGATTAATCGCAAGCTTTGGTTGATCTTGGTGAATCTAGGTTTTCTCCTCTTTCTCTTCTCTTTCTCCTCTTCTCCTTTCTTTCTCTTTTCTTTCTTTCTTCCTACTATCCTTTTTCTTTCCCTTCTATTTCCTCTTTAATATCTTTTCCCTTATTTTTCCAAAACATCCACTAATTCAATATCTCATAAATATCTCACTTATTATTAAAAATAGGAAATGTCCAAAATACCCTCCAAACTATTTCCTCCGAAACCTCTCAAACCGGTTAAAATAGGATAATATGTAAATATAACATATTTCCACACAATTTCTACATTCAAATAATATTCTCCCAATTAAATTAATTAGGGACCCAATAAAAGGGGATAATCGAAATCGGGGCGTTACACAAACTATTAAAGAAAGATCAGGCGATTATCTGGAACGAGGATTGCCAGAAGGCATTTGATAAGATAAAACAGTATCTACAGGAACCTCCAATCTTGATACCCCCAGTGTCCAGAAGACCCTTAATCATGTACTTGACAGTTCTTGAGAATAGTATGGGGTGTGTTCTCGATCAGTACGACGAGACAGGCAGAAAGGAGCATGCCATTTACTACTTGAGTAAAAAGTTCACAGACTGTGAGTCTCGTTACTCGATGCTGGAGAAAACGTGTTGTGAACTAGCCTGGGCTGCCAAACATTTACGACAGTACATGCTCAATCACACCACCATGCTAATTTCGAAGATGGATCCGATCAAGCACGTCTTCCAGAAGCAAGCGCTTTCTGGCAGGATTGCCAGATGGAAAATGGTGTTGACGGAATATGACATTCAGTACGTTTCCCAGAAGGCCATTAAGGGAAGCGTATTGTCTGAATACCTCGCCGAACAGCCGATCGAGGATTATCGGCCGATGAAATTTGAATTCCCTGATGAGGATATCATGTTTCTCAAAGCGAAGGATTGTGATGAACCGTTGCCCGACGAGGGGCCAGGTAGAAGATCCCAGTGGAAATTGATATTTGACGGGGCGGTTTATTCTTATGAAAGTGGCATTGGGGCGATCATCACGACTCCCCACGGATCCCATATCCCGTTTACCGCGAGACTGGCGTTTCCGGTCACCAATAATGAAGCGGAGTACGAAGCATGCATCATGGGTCTAGAAGAAGCAATTGATTTGAGAATCAAGAACCTAGATGTGTATGGTGACTCGGCGCTTGTGATCAACCAAATTAAAGGGGAGTGGGAGACTCGTCAATCGAATTTGGTGCCGTACATGAACTATGCCAGAAGGCTACTTCCGTTCTTTGATCGAGTGGAACTCCATCATGTGCCCAGAGCAGAAAACCAGATGGCTGATGCCCTAGCCACGTTGGCTTTGATGTATAAAGTCAATTTTTGGAATGAAGCTCCAAGAATTGTCCTTTCTCGTCTTGATAGACCTGCATTCGTCTTTGCGATCGAGGAAGCCTCCGATGGCAAGTCATGGTTCCATGATATCCAGACCTTCCTTATGACTAAGGAGTATCCTGCAGGAGCGTCAACCCAGGATAAGAAGACTCTGAGGAGGCTGTCTGCGAATTTTTATCTCAATCCTGATGGAGTGTTGTATAAAAGAAACCACGATCTCGTGCTACTCAAATGTGTAGATGAGAAAGAGGCGAGTATGCTCATGGAAGAGGTCCATGAAGGCACCTTTGGTACGTGTTGCACCCCGAAATTTGACCAACCGGTTCCCATATCTGGTTTATGTTTCGACGCATTTTGCATTCGCATTCGCATATTGCATGCATTACAATTTTCTCAGTCAGGTTGGTTTTATCGGGATTGCAGCCCCTGGCGTTTCAGGCTGTTCAGGCCGGTTTGAGTAAGCGTATTTTGAGAATTGGTGCTCGTTCCCTGTGGTTTTCAGGCCATCTCGGCGCCCGGGTTTCGTTATGGTTGCGCAATCGTTTTATAATCGATTTAATCGGCCTTCGGGCATTTTTTAGGATTTTTCTTTTATTTTCTAGATTTTTAATGCATTTAATAGATTTTTAATAGGGTTATTTGATTTTTTTTAGATAGTAAATAGGTGAGCATCTTATTTTATAGAATTTAATTGATTTTCAAATTTAATAAGAATAAATTTTTTAATGATAGGATTAAATGTTTTTAGATTTTATTAGATTTTAATTGATTTTTCAAATTTAATAGAATAGACTTTTAAATAGAATTTAATGTTTTTTTTAGATTTTATTAGATTTTAATTGTTTTTTTTTAGATTTAAATGAAATTTTTAATAGGTTAAATAATCTTTTTAGGTTAATTAGGATTAATTTTATTTTTTAGAATTAATTAGCGTTAATTAGAGGTCTTAATTAGGGTTTTTTATTATTAATTTCGTTTTAGGATTAATTAGGTTTTTTTTCAGTATTAATTTTGTTTAATCTTTGAGTTTAATTCAGGTAATCATCAATTAGTCTTAATCCATTGGGCCAATTATCCAATTTGCTGAAAGCCCAATCCAATGCGCCATGTGGCGTCAGTATAAAGCCCCACCTCACTCTCTCTCTCTCTCGCTGCTGGCTGGCCACGTTTCACTCCACCACACTCAGCACCTGCCACCTCACTTCCACTATCCCTCTCCCTCTCGCCACTTGTCCTCTCACCGTCCCCTCGCCGGAATCCTCACCGGCCGCCATACAAATGCCGGTAACCACTCGCCGGCGTTCACCCTAACCATCTCCGACCGCCGCAACCACCACCGGATTCTCCAGATTCATCAGAATTTCCCAATCTCCATACGTGTTCATCACTTTTTTCAGAATTCCGATCAATCTTCATCATCTCCTTCATCGGTTCTTCCCAGAAACTCATCAATTTCCCAGAAAACGATCATCAACAAGATCATCAGATCTTCATCAAATCGCCAAGAACTTCATGATTCATCAACCATCTTCA
This sequence comes from Lathyrus sativus, assembly GCA_963859935.3. NCBI lineage: Eukaryota > Viridiplantae > Streptophyta > Magnoliopsida > Fabales > Fabaceae > Lathyrus > Lathyrus sativus. Next base: position 232,180,114 of record OZ012735.1, on the reverse strand, counting down.
GGATTCAAGATTATCTCCAGATTCGCCAAGATCTTCATAGAGCTTTTCCAGAAGTTCTTCATAGGAACATTCATCATAACTTCACGATCTTCATCAAGTGTGATTCCAGAAACGCATTAACTGTCATTATACTTTCAGAACATTCGTCATCGCTCTCATCACCTTCGTCATCTGCTCCTCGACGTCTCCAGAAATCTCTTTGCCAGAACTTCGTCAAGTTCATCGTAACTGAGTCTCCGATCTTCAACATCGTCAGATCCACTTCATTGTTCGTCAAGTTTGATCTTCATCGTGGATCTTCAAGCGTCCACGAAGAACTCTCCAGAAGTTGATCCTTCAAATTCTTCGCAAGCTCCACCATCGCTCATCAGTGGTTCCAGGTTTTGCTTCGGTCTCTTCTGACTATAGTATTTTGTTGTTAGCTTGTGGTTAGAGATGAAGGATCTGGTGGGATTTCTTTGTGATAGAGTTTTTGGCTGAGAGAGTCAGAGAGGTGAGTTGAGGTGGGAGAATTAGAGCGCCGTTTAGGTTTCTCGGTTAGCGATGAACAGTGTGTGGGAAGGGTAGAGTAGTTTAGGGTTTTGTTCGCTGATGCTGAGATTGGGTTGGGTTAGGGCTTAGGCCCAGTGGTGAGATTGCTGGCCATCTCCCCTTTGTTTCTCGTGGCACCCCCTCTCCCCTTGCGTTTTGGTTTGGGCCTAGCCCAGACCTGCTACTTGCACCCCCAGTCTGGGGTCCAACCAGGAATGCAAAGCGAATCCTCGCTATTCGCACCCCCCCCTATTTGTTTGTTTTTCCTTAGTGTTTTTGTTTTTTTTCTGGATTAATATTGGGCCCAGCACAGTGATATCTGCACCCCCCCTCTTGGGCCCAATGTATTTCTGAAGTGGAAATAATTGCTGTTGCCACCACTGTTTTTCCATTTTTGTTGAATTTTCATATTATTTGCATATAGTTTACTACAAAAATCATAATAAATCCAAAATTAATCAGAAAAATATTTCAGAAATACCTCCATGATCTTGGATTTATTTGTGATTTTATGAAAATAATAAATTTCATAAACCCACTTACAAGATATGGGCTAAGATTTTCATGAACTCATCTGATTATGTTAATGCTGAACAACTTTACTTCATGTATTGTTTACACCAAAACATTCAGATTGATCTTCCATATCTGTTGTTTAATCATCTGGTATCTCACGTCAAGGAAACAAGGGAAACAGCCAGAGATAAAACTGGAAAAGTCAGAACATGGATCCCTATGGGAAGGCTGATTTCAGATATTCTGATAGAAAACCAACTTGTGGCGCATCTGCAAGAGGCTGGGTTGACAGAAGATCTGAATTTTATCATTGGCTCTGAAATAAATGGTTTAACTCTGAGAAGAATGAAACTGGTTGAAGATTTATCTGAGAAACCAAGGAAAACTAACTCTGAAGAAGTTAGAGGAAGAAGAATTCCTGTTGAGGATTTTCCTTTATTCACCTCAGATGAACCTAGAGAACTTATTGCTGAGTATGTTGCTCGCTGCATAAGAGATGGTGTTGAGATTCCTGCAAATCTTGTGCAGAAGGAAGGCCAAGTTCTTCCTGATTTGACAAGGGAAAGAAGACGTAAGAGAAAAGCTGATAGTGAAGGTCATCAGAAGAAAAGGAAGCATTCAGATGCTGAAAAGAAGAAGAAAAGGAAGAAGCTGAAGAAGGTTCAACAAAATCCTCCTGCAGCAACTTTTGAAGAAATAAGAGATACTCTGAAACAGGTATTTAACACTGATTCTAATCCTGTTCATCATTCTGCTACCCCCACACCATCTGACTCACCCCTCATATTTAAAAGATCTAGACCATCTGAGACTCATACACCACAACCAACAAACATTCAAACAGAAAATCCACAACAAACTCATCAAACAACACCACAACCACAAAACACTATCCCAGAACATACCATTCCAGAGGATGTTCACCCTGAACACTCTGAACAACCTGAACATCTCATTGATCCTAATGAGATATTAGATGTCACACCCTTAAACCGTTCTATCATTTTATCTTCAACTTCTGAAAAATCTAACCACTCTGATACATCATCTGATGATGAATCATCTGGTTACATTAATGAATGCTTGAATGATCTCAAACAACCTCGTTCTGAGAGTGTTTGGAAACAACTATTTAAATCTCCAACTTCTGAACATCCACCTTCTCCACAAAATTCCCCAACTCAAACTCTCACTCCACAACCTCTTGTAATCCAAAACACTCCACAACCAACATCTGAACCACAAACCACCCACCAAACATCTGAACCACAAACCACCCACCAAACATCTGAACCACAAAACAACCAACCAACATCTGAACATCCATCTTCACAACCTCAACCTTCTGAACCACAAACAACTGAACATCCATCTTCACAACCTCAACCTTCTAAACAAACACCACAAACACAACCAACCCAACCCAGAATCCCTGATGAAGCAGAATTGGGATCAAGTGTTTATACTCTGTTAAAAGATTTTGATAAGGATAATGTCTCAGACTTTGCTGACATTATGGATGTTTGCATGACTACTATGGACAAAGAGGCTGCTAATGCTGTTTGGAAGAAATATCTTTACAGACTGAATAGGGAGGCTTTGAAAATCAGGACTCAATGTCTTAGATTGTCAAAAGTAAGGCTTGCTGCTTATCAAAAACGGATTAAGAGAAACCCTCCTCCTATTCTTCTTCTAGAAGCACCTCCACCTCCAGAAATTCCTGCACCTGATGTTACTAAGAATGTTTCAGAATCTATTGTTTCAGAATCTGCTATTTCAGAATCTACAGATCTTCAGAAGGATGTCAAAGAACTAAAGGATTTTATGGTTGATCAAAAGAAAACAAATGAAGAAATGAAAACTTGGATGGCTAAGCAAGATGAAAATTCAGAGAGGATTACAGCACTGCTGCAACTCATTGCTTCTCAACAAGCCTCATCTGCTAAACCTACTTGATGTTTTTGCACAAGTTTTTCATGTTTTGCTTTGTTTTGATTTTCTTCTGATATGTTTTGCATGCTTGTATCTGAATGTTCTCTTGACTTAATGACTATGATCCTTTTGCTTATCTGAATATGTGTTTCTTCTGCATCTTTACTGTCTTTTAAAATTCTTTTTGATTATGACAAAAAGGGGGAGAAACAAAATAGAATCTGATTGTTCAAATCTATAAGCAATTATCTGAACTAAGTCAGACATGTTACTAACATTCTTTGAATCTAACCAGACTCTGACAAATTTATCTAACCAGACTCTGACAAAATTCATTGAAGTTTTTCCTGAGATCTATCTTTTCAGAACCTGATCAAAAATAGCTAAATCTGAGTAGACCAGACTCTGATATCTAACCTTGAGTACTATGATCTAAAAGATAACTCAAGACAGGAAATGGCAAGATAAACAACCAAGTGTTCTGAAGTTGTTCATCTGTCATCAAGCTTTAATATGACATCAAGCTTTGGCATCAAGCTTTAATATGGCATCAAGCTTTGACTCTAGAAGTCAAACATATGTCAACCAGGCTTCAATCAGGATGTTAATCAGGCTCTGAATCTGAAATTCAATCAGGCTCTGAATCTGAAATGTAATCAGGCTCTGAATCTGAAATATACTCAACCAGAAAGGGAAGTATCTAATTCCATTAGAGTATTCATTTCAGGGGGAGATTGTTAATCTCAGGGGGAGAAATTTTAATTCATTTTTATTGAACAAATTGCTCATGTTTTGTCATCATCAAAAAGGGGGAGATTGTAAGAGCACAGATTGTGTCTCAGTAATATCTCTATGTTTTGATGATAACATTAATGATAATTTGTATACAAGAATTATGCTCTCTAAATTTGTTCTAAACTGTTTTCTACAGGCACAAAAGATTTTTATCTTAAAGAGCAAATTTGATGTGAACAATGAATTCTGAATGGCTCAAGAGCATCTGAAGATTAGAAGAATCTGAAGTATAAGAGCTTAGTCATCAAGATTCTGAAGATATAACACGCTGCATATATTATCAAGAATCTGAATGAAAGAAGACTCTGAGTGAAGAGACTCTGAATGAGAGAAGACTCTGATCTGAGTGAAGACTCTGATCTAAGAGCATGTTACGCTTCAAGCACACAGCTGCACCAGACTCTGATTCATCAACATCTGAAGAACACCTTAGGATCTGAAGTTTCCAGAAGAATCTGAAGACTGAAGACTCTGATATTGATTGTTGATCTGAACTATCTGAAGAATTATTTGAAGAAGATTATTTTAATATATCCGTTGGAATATGCCAGCAAATCTTTCCTTAATTGGGATAGACAAAATTCTCTGCAAGAATATTATTCCTCTGGTACATTCCATATATGGTATAATCACAGCTCAGCAGACAATTGCTACACCCACATTTTGTGCGCCGTCTCTCTGCTGCAATAGTACAAAGGACAGTACTATTTTGATATTGGAAATATCTTCCCCAACGGTAAAATATTCTCTCCAATATTCAAGTGGCTATATAAAGGATATCATAGCTCATTCTTCAAGTGACGAAATCGACGAACTTATTGCAAGAACTCTCTCACGCGAAAAGCACTCATATTCTTCACTGTTCATTCATTGTTCTAAACTTAGAGAAATAACACAGTTGTGTTTATAGCTTTCATAGAAGCATTTCTTACTCTTACATTGTATTACATTAATTTGTAAAGGAAGTTTTCCTTAAGAGGATCTAGGTTAGATCAGTAGCTCTTGAGAAGACTAAGAACAGTTGTTCTTAGGTGTTGCTATTTGTAATCAGTTGATTTGAATAGTGGATTAAGTCCTTGTTGAGAAAGGCAAATCACTCTTGAAAAGGGTGGACTGGAGTAGTTGAGTTCAACGAACCAGGATAAAAATACTTGTGTTTTTATCTTTGATTATTTTCTGTCATACTTATTCAACCCCCCCTTCTAAGTATTTTCTCACCTTCAGTTGGCATCAGAGCTCCGGTTCTGAGTGTGCATTCACTTAACCGTGACAGATAAAGATCCAGTGAGAAGAATACTCTGTTATTTATTTGGTTGCTAATATGGGTGATATTCCTACATCAAGCAACAAATATGAAGGAGACAGAATCAGCACCAAACCTCCAATGTTTGATGGAGAAAAATTTGATTATTGGAAAGATAGACTTGAAAGTTTTTTCTTGGGGTATGATGCTGATCTCTGGGATTTAGTCATTGATGGATATGAACATCCTACTAAGGATGGCAAAAAGATTGATAGAAAATCAATGACTGAGGAGCAGAAGAAAGAATTCAAGAATCATCACAAAGCCAGAACCATACTTCTTAATGCAATCTCGCATACAGAGTATGAGAAGATTACCAACAGAGACACTGCTCATGATATGTTTGAGTCTCTCAAAATGACTCATGAGGGAAATTCTCAGGTGAAAGAAACAAAGGCTCTGGCGCTGATACAGAAGTATGAAGCGTTCAAAATGGAAGAATCTGAGAACATTGAGACTATGTTTTCCAGATTTCAGATTCTAACAGCTGGGTTGAAAGTTCTGGACAAGGGCTACTCAACATCTGATCATGTCAAGAAGATCATCAGAAGTCTTCCTACCAGATGGAGACCTATGGTGACTGCATTAAAGCTGGCCAAGGATCTGAACAAAATCTCATTAGAAGAACTCATCAGTTCTTTGAGAAGTCATGAGATTGAGCTGGAGGAAGATGAACCCCAGAAGAAAGATAAAGGTAAATCCTTAGCTTTTAAATCTAACAAATCTGTTAAAGCTTTGCAGGTTAATGAAGAAAGCTCTGAGGAATCTTCTTCTGAAGAAGAAGATGAACTATCTATGCTGTCCAGAAGGATCAACAAACTCTGGAAGCACAAAGGGAAGAAGTTCAACAACTTCAGAAGATCTGATCAAAAGAGAGAATCTTCTGGACACAGAAGATCTGGCAAGAAAGAGGTCACTTGCTTTGAATGTAAAGAACCTGGACACTACAAGAGTGAATGTCCCAAACTTCAAAAGGAAAAACCCAAAAGGAAGTTTGATAAAAAGAAAAAGGTTCTGATGGCTACATGGGATGACTCAGATGAATCTGAATCATCTTCTGAATCTGAGGAAGAATGTGCAAATGTTGCGCTGATGGCCAACACAAATGATCAAGATGAAGGAACGTCATCATCTGAATCTGAGTCAGAATCAGACTCTGACTCTGAAGAGGTATTTTCTGAACTCTCCAGAGCTGAACTTGTTGAAAGTTTATCTGACATGTTGGAAAGCTACAGCAAGATTAAACTCAAATACAAGAAGCTGAAAAGCAATCTTGAATCTGAGATTGATCTTCTGAGAACAGAACTTGTTGAGCAGAAAGAAATAAATTTAAAACTCAAAAATGATTTAGAAACAACTCAACAAGAATCTGATACTGAAACAGAGTCAAGTGAAAATATTTTAGAAAAATATGACTCCAGTTTCAAAAGATTCCTCACTAAAAGCATAGACAGAAGCAAAATGGCTTCTATGATCTATGGTGTTAGTGGGAACAACAGAAGAGGCATTGGATGTGAATCTTCCTCTGGAAGCAATCCAAAATCTGTTGATAAACTCTTCATCAAGAAGACTCCTCTGTATTCTCATTTTAAGTTTGGTCATCTGAATGATATTAAACATACAAGCTCTGAAAAGAGTACTTATGTGTTTAAGCCAAGGGTTAGCCAGAATAAACACTATGTTGAAAAACAGAAGTTTAGGCAAAACCACAGAACATCTAACCCCAAAGGACCCAAGAAGATCTGGGTACCTAAAAGTCAAATAATACCTGTTGCAGATGTTCTTAGCAGCAAAATCCAGACACCAATCATGGTACCTGGACTCTGGATGCTCACGACATATGACGGGCGAAAGGTCTATGTTCCAAAGCCTGGAACTTAGATCTGGAGGGGACGTGAAATTTGGAGGGAACCAGAGGGGCAAGATTATTGGCTCTGGTACAATAGGTAATGGTAACCTACCCTCTATTTCTAATGTTCTGTTAGTTGAAGGATTGAAACATAATCTATTGTCCATAAGTCAATTAAGTGACAATGGTTATGATATCATCTTTAATCAAAAATGTTGCAAAGCTGTATGTCAAAAGAATGGTTCAATCCTGTTCAGTGGAAAGAGGAAAAACAACATTTACAAAATTAACCTTTCAGAACTTAAAGTTCAAAATGTAAAATGCCTTTTATCTGTGAATGATGAGCAATGGGTCTGGCATAGAAGATTGGGACATATTAATATGAGACGTATATCTCAGATTAATAAACTCAATCTGGTCAGAGGACTCCCTAATCTGAAGTTCAATTCAGATGCTCTGTGTGGCGCATGTCAAAAGGGTAAATTTTCAAAATCTCATTTTAAACCAAAAAATGTTGTTTCCACCTCTAGACCATTGGAATTACTTCACATTGATCTGTTTGGACCAGTGAAAACTGCATCCATCAGAGGCAAGAAGTATGGGTTAGTCATTGTAGATGACTACAGCAGATGGACATGGGTAAAGTTTCTAAAACACAAGGATGAGTCTCATTCTGTGTTCATTGACTTCTGCAATCAAGTCCAGACTGAAAAAGAATGCAAAATTATTAAAGTCAGAAGTGATCATGGTGGTGAATTTGAAAACAAATATTTTGAAAAATATTTTTCTGAAAAAGGAATTGCACATGATTTCTCCTGTCCTAGAACTCCACAACAAAATGGAGTTGTAGAGAGGAAAAATAGAACATTGCAAGAAATGGCCAGAACCATGATCAACGAGACAAATCTGGCAAAATACTTTTGGGCAGAAGCAATAAATACAGCATGTTATATTCAGAACAGAGTGTCTGTAAGACCTCTTCTGGAAAAGACTCCCTATGAATTGTGGAGAAACAGAAAGCCCAACATTGCTTATTTTCATCCATTTGGATGTATTTGTTATATGCTTAACACTAAAGATCATCTGAACAAGTTTGATTCCAAAGCACAGAAGTGTTTCATGCTTGGTTATTCTGAACGCTCTAAAGGCTACAGAGTATTCAATACTGAAACACAGATTGTGGAAGAATCTATTCATGTTAGATTTGATGATAAGCTTGGCTCTGAAAAGCCAAAGCAAGTTGAAAGTTCTGCAGATAGAGAAGTTATTCTCACAGACTCTGAAGGCTCAGAGGCAGACAAGACTGAAGACAAAGACTCTGAAGCAAATCCAGATGCTACACCTCTAACTTCCCAACTTGACAATCTGCATATTTCTGAAAGACCAACTGTCAGAGGATCTTCTTCCAGAATGAAAGCTTCTCATCCAGAGGATGTGATAATTGGAAAGAAAGATGATCCAATAAGGACAAGAGCATTTCTCAGAACTTCTGAATCTTCCTTCTGTGGCTTAGTGTCAATTATAGAACCAACATCTGTTGATGAGGCTCTGGAAGATAATGAATGGATTTTAGCTATGCAAGAGGAGCTGAATCAATTCACAAGGAATGAAGTCTGGGATCTGGTTCCAAGACCTAAAGGTTTCAATGTCATTGGAACAAAATGGGTTTTCAGAAATAAACTTAATGAAAAAGGAGAAGTTGAAAGGAACAAAGCAAGACTGGTTGCTCAAGGCTACAGTCAACAAGAAGGCATAGACTACACAGAAACATATGCTCCTGTTGCAAGGTTAGAGTCTATACGCTTGCTTATTTCATTTGCTGCACAACATAACATCACTCTTTATCAGATGGATGTTAAAAGTGCTTTTCTTAATGGAATTATAGAAGAGGAAGTGTATGTCCACCAACCTCCTGGTTTTGAAAATGAAAATTTTCCAGATCATGTTTACAAACTGAAAAAATCTCTTTATGGACTAAAACAAGCTCCCAGAGCTTGGTATGAGAGGTTGAGTAATTTTCTTCTGAAGAAAAATTTCATCAGAGGAAAAGTGGATACCACACTATTTTGTAAAACCATTAAGAAAGATTTGTTGATTTGTCAAATTTATGTAGATGATATTATTTTTGGATCAACAAATATTATGCTTGGAAAGGAGTTTGCTAAATGTATGCAGGCAGAATTTGAGATGAGCATGATGGGAGAACTGAGATTCTTTCTGGGAATCCAAGTAAATCAGACTCCAGAGTGCACCTACATACATCAGACCAAGTATGTTAAAGAGCTTCTGAAGAAGTTTAACATGCTGGATAGCAAAATGGCAAAGACTCCAATGCATCCTACAAGCACTCTAGGTAAGGAAGAGGTAAGTAAGAAGGTAGATCAGAAACTCTACAGAGGTATGATAGGATCTCTTCTTTATTTGACTGCTTCTAGACCAGACATTCTGTTTAGTGTTTGTTTATGTGCTAGATTCCAATCAGATCCTAGAGAATCACACTTAACTGTTGTTAAGAGGATTCTAAGGTATCTGAAAGGTACTGCTAATGTTGGTTTGTGTTACAGAAGATCTGACAAATATTCACTAGTTGGATTCTGTGATGCTGACTATGCTGGAGATAGAGTTGAGCGCAAAAGTACTTCTGGAAGCTGTCAGTTTCTTGGAAGTCATCTGATCTCGTGGTACAGCAAGAAGCAACCAACAATTGCACTATCAACCACAGAGGCAGAATACATTGCTGCTGCTGGGTGTTCTACTCAGATGCTCTGGATGAAGAGTCAACTAGAAGATTATCAAATCTATGAGAGTAATCTTTCTATCTTCTGTGACAATACTTCAGCTATATGTTTATCCAAAAATCCAATTTTACACTCTAAGGCCAAACATATAGAGATTAAACATCATTTCATCAGAGACTATGTTCAGAAGGGTGTAATAAATTTAGCCTTTGTTGATACAGATCATCAATGGGCAGATATTTTCACAAAACCCCTTGCTGAAGATAGGTTTAAGTTTATTCTGAAAAATATTTGTATGGATTTTTGTCCAGAGTAATATTTCTCAGAGTCAACTTCTCAGATGCTAAGTGTTTAACACTCTGAAGTATTTCATCTGTTTTGCTTGTTTAAGTTATCTGTGAATTATTATTTTTGTGTGAAACTCTGTACTGACCATCTCAGAGGATCTGAAAGTTGAAAACGTTTCATTTCTTAAGAGTTACAGAATCACATGCAAGCAAACACGTGTCACTCAGAATCTGAAAAGATGGAGTACACCTACTGATTATGACGTTTAAGGTATTGCTTTGAAAATCTCAATCTGTCTTGATTTTCCCCCAAATGTCATATCATAATTAAAAATGATTACTTTTCATTTAATGCAAACGTGCGTATGTGTCCTATGTGTGTCTGTTGTGTTTCCCATGCGTGCTTTATTTGTCTATTTAAACCACTCTCACAACACATTCACACTTTTCACTTTCTCAAACACATATGCGCTTTTGTCTGTTGTTCTCTCTCTTTTCAAACCCTAAAAGAACCCAGAAACCTTCATCTTCTTCATCATCATCAACAATGGCATCTACTTCAAAAGCTGTTACTACCAAAGATGCTACCACTGTCATAGAACCAGTACGCACTCTCCTAACTCCTGTTGATTCACTAGAAGTGCTGTGTGAAAGTTTCGTGGATTTAGAAGATCTTGCTGAAAATGGGTTTGATCTGATTTCTTCAATCAAAGCACAAGGCTGGGACGGTTACTTTGATAGGCTTATGGGTCCTGTGTATCCAAAGTTAGTGAAGGAGTTTTGGATCCATGCATTTGCTACTCCAAAGTTCATTCACTCCTCTGTGCTGGGGAAAAAGATTGTTATCACTGAAAATCTGATCAGGAAACTCATAGGTTTCAAGGCAACTGATGGAGTAACCTCTCTGTCTTCTGCGCGTGAAGACCTGAAAGATGTTTGTCAAGAAATCTGCACTACTGGTGAACCTTGTAAGAAGGTTAAGTTTTTGAAACCCACTTACAAGATATGGGCTAAGATTTTCATGAACACCATCTTTCACAGACCCTCTTCAAACTCATCTGATTATGTTAATGCTGAACAACTTTACTTCATGTATTGTTTACACCAAAACATTCAGATTGATCTTCCATATCTGTTGTTTAATCATCTGGTATCTCACGTCAAGGAAACAAGGGAAACAGCCAGAGATAAAACTGGAAAAGTCAGAACATGGATCCCTATGGGAAGGCTGATTTCAGATATTCTGATAGAAAACCAACTTGTGGCGCATCTGCAAGAGGCTGGGTTGACAGAAGATCTGAATTTTATCATTGGCTCTGAAATAAATGGTTTAACTCTGAGAAGAATGAAACTGGTTGAAGATTTATCTGAGAAACCAAGGAAAACTAACTCTGAAGAAGTTAGGGGAAGAAGAATTCCTGTTGAGGATTTTCCTTTATTCACCTCAGATGAACCTAGAGAACTTATTGCTGAGTATGTTGCTCGCTGCATAAGAGATGGTGTTGAGATTCCTGCAAATCTTGTGCAGAAGGAAGGCCAAGTTCTTCCTGATTTGACAAGGGAAAGAAGACGTAAGAGAAAAGCTGATAGTGAAGGTCATCAGAAGAAAAGGAAGCATTCAGATGCTGAAAAGAAGAAGAAAAGGAAGAAGCTGAAGAAGGTTCAACAAAATCCTCCTGCAGCAACTTTTGAAGAAATAAGAGATACTCTGAAACAGGTATTTAACACTGATTCTAATCCTGTTCATCATTCTGCTACCCCCACACCATCTGACTCACCCCTCATATTTAAAAGATCTAGACCATCTGAGACTCATACACCACAACCAACAAACATTCAAACAGAAAATCCACAACAAACTCATCAAACAACACCACAACCACAAAACACTATCCCAGAACATACCATTCCAGAGGATGTTCACCCTGAACACTCTGAACAACCTGAACATCTCATTGATCCTAATGAGATATTAGATGTCACACCCTTAAACCGTTCTATCATTTTATCTTCAACTTCTGAAAAATCTAACCACTCTGATACATCATCTGATGATGAATCATCTGGTTACATTAATGAATGCTTGAATGATCTCAAACAACCTCGTTCTGAGAGTGTTTGGAAACAACTATTTAAATCTCCAACTTCTGAACATCCACCTTCTCCACAAAATTCCCCAACTCAAACTCTCACTCCACAACCTCTTGTAATCCAAAACACTCCACAACCAACATCTGAACCACAAACCACCCACCAAACATCTGAACCACAAACCACCCACCAAACATCTGAACCACAAAACAACCAACCAACATCTGAACATCCATCTTCACAACCTCAACCTTCTGAACCACAAACAACTGAACATCCATCTTCACAACCTCAACCTTCTAAACAAACACCACAAACACAACCAACCCAACCCAGAATCCCTGATGAAGCAGAATTGGGATCAAGTGTTTATACTCTGTTAAAAGATTTTGATAAGGATAATGTCTCAGACTTTGCTGACATTATGGATGTTTGCATGACTACTATGGACAAAGAGGCTGCTAATGCTGTTTGGAAGAAATATCTTTACAGACTGAATAGGGAGGCTTTGAAAATCAGGACTCAATGTCTTAGATTGTCAAAAGTAAGGCTTGCTGCTTATCAAAAACGGATTAAGAGAAACCCTCCTCCTATTCTTCTTCTAGAAGCACCTCCACCTCCAGAAATTCCTGCACCTGATGTTACTAAGAATGTTTCAGAATCTATTGTTTCAGAATCTGCTATTTCAGAATCTACAGATCTTCAGAAGGATGTCAAAGAACTAAAGGATTTTATGGTTGATCAAAAGAAAACAAATGAAGAAATGGAAACTTGGATGGCTAAGCAAGATGAAAATTCAGAAAGGATTACAGCACTGCTGCAACTCATTGCTTCTCAACAAGCCTCATCTGCTAAACCTACTTGATGTTTTTGCACAAGTTTTTCATGTTTTGCTTTGTTTTGATTTTCTTCTGATATGTTTTGCATGCTTGTATCTGAATGTTCTCTTGACTTAATGACTATGATCCTTTTGCTTATCTGAATATGTGTTTCTTCTGCATCTTTACTGTCTTTTAAAATTCTTTTTGATTATGACAAAAAGGGGGAGAAACAAAATAGAATCTGATTGTTCAAATCTATAAGCAATTATCTGAACTAAGTCAGACATGTTACTAACATTCTTTGAATCTAACCAGACTCTGACAAATTTATCTAACCAGACTCTGACAAAATTCATTGAAGTTTTTCCTGAGATCTATCTTTTCAGAACCTGATCAAAAATAGCTAAATCTGAGTAGACCAGACTCTGATATCTAACCTTGAGTACTATGATCTAAAAGATAACTCAAGACAGGAAATGGCAAGATAAACAACCAAGTGTTCTGAAGTTGTTCATCTGTCATCAAGCTTTAATATGACATCAAGCTTTAGCATCAAGCTTTAATATGGCATCAAGCTTTGACTCTAGAAGTCAAACATATGTCAACCAGGCTTCAATCAGGATGTTAATCAGGCTCTGAATCTGAAATTCAATCAGGCTCTGAATCTGAAATGTAATCAGGCTCTGAATCTGAAATATACTCAACCAGAAAGGGAAGTATCTAATTCCATTAGAGTATTCATTTCAGGGGGAGATTGTTAATCTCAGGGGGAGAAATTTTAATTCATTTTTATTGAACAAATTGCTCATGTTTTGTCATCATCAAAAAGGGGGAGATTGTAAGAGCACAGATTGTGTCTCAGTAATATCTCTATGTTTTGATGATAACATTAATGATAATTTGTATACAAGAATTATGCTCTCTAAATTTGTTCTAAACTGTTTTCTACAGGCACAAAAGATTTTTATCTTAAAGAGCAAATTTGATGTGAACAATGAATTCTGAATGGCTCAAGAGCATCTGAAGATTAGAAGAATCTGAAGTATAAGAGCTTAGTCATCAAGATTCTGAAGATATAACACGCTGCATATATTATCAAGAATCTGAATGAAAGAAGACTCTGAGTGAAGAGACTCTGAATGAGAGAAGACTCTGATCTGAGTGAAGACTCTGATCTAAGAGCATGTTACGCTTCAAGCACACAGCTGCACCAGACTCTGATTCACCAACATCTGAAGAACACCTTAGGATCTGAAGTTTCCAGAAGAATCTGAAGACTGAAGACTCTGATATTGATTGTTGATCTGAACTATCTGAAGAATTATTTGAAGAAGATTATTTTAATATATCCGTTGGAATATGCCAGCAAATCTTTCCTTAATTGGGATAGACAAAATTCTCTGCAAGAATATTATTCCTCTGGTACATTCCATATATGGTATAATCACAGCTCAGCAGACAATTGCTACACCCACATTTTGTGCGCCGTCTCTCTGCTGCAATAGTACAAAGGACAGTACTATTTTGATATTGGAAATATCTTCCCCAACGGTAAAATATTCTCTCCAATATTCAAGTGGCTATATAAAGGATATCATAGCTCATTCTTCAAGTGACGAAATCGACGAACTTATTGCAAGAACTCTCTCAAGAGAAAAGCACTCATATTCTTCACTGTTCATTCATTGTTCTAAACTTAGAGAAATAACACAGTTGTGTTTATAGCTTTCATAGAAGCATTTCTTACTCTTACATTGTATTACATTAATTTGTAAAGGAAGTTTTCCTTAAGAGGATCTAGGTTAGATCAGTAGCTCTTGAGAAGACTAAGAACAGTTGTTCTTAGGTGTTGCTATTTGTAATCAGTTGATTTGAATAGTGGATTAAGTCCTTGTTGAGAAAGGCAAATCACTCTTGAAAAGGATGGACTGGAGTAGTTGAGTTCAACGAACCAGGATAAAAATACTTGTGTTTTTATCTTTGATTATTTTCTGTCATACTTATTCAACCCCCCCTTCTAAGTATTTTCTCACCTTCATATATCATTTCATAAACATACACACACATATATGTATATATTGTCCAACATCTACATTGTGCCAAATCATACATTTCACATTAATTCAACAAACGTACATAACATATTTATTTCACCATACATCATGCACAGAAGGTAAATGCAAATCATAGAGGCCAACTCGCTACTCTATGCAAATGCAACACAATATCGACCTAATCGTCCATCAGATTCTCCTAAGAATCAATTTACTCTCACCCCTCACGGGTATCCTATAACTCATTAGATCTTCCTAGAAATCACATCACTCATCAGACTCTCCTAGGAATCACACCATTCGTCAGATTCTCCTAGGAATCACATCGTTCGTCAGATTCTCCTAGGAATCACATCGTTCGTCAGATTCTCCTAGGAATCACATCGTTCGTCAGATTCTCCGAGGAATCACACCATTCATCAGATTCTCCTAGGAATCAGGTCATTCAGCAGATTCTCCGAGGAATCACATCGTTCGTCAGATTCTCCGAGGAATCACACCATTCATCAGATTCTCCTAGGAATCAGGTCATTCAGCAGATTCTCCGAGGAATCACATCGTTCGTCAGATTCTCCTAGGAATCAGGTCACTCAGCAGATTCTCCGAGGAATCACATCTCTCATCAGATCCTCCTAGGAATCAATTCACCCTTCAGACTCTCCTAAAAGTCATATCACTCATCAGACTCTCCTAAGAGTCAATCAGCACAAGAATGTACTTCCTACACTTCTTGAAATGCATACATGCTTACAAACATACTCATGCATTCTTCACATTCATCGCATATATATATTATGCACTCAACATATATGTATCAAAAGAAAACATATATATATTCATCATCTATTCAAACTAATCACACATGGTTCACATTCACAAACAATTCCTTCATGCATTTCTAATCAATTTAAGCAAATGCACAAAATTGCCAAACGGCTACACCTCGCACCTCACAAATCATAAACTAGGATTCACGCCATACGGCTATCCACAACACATATGACAACACATAATCAGTCATTTATGACAAGGAATGATCGCAACCAAACCACACAACCAATCCTCCATTGGAAAGCACAGGAAGATAAAATATGTTGCTGCATTCGCCAACCTTCGCCTGGCGAAGCCACGCAGCGAATGCTCCCTGGCCTTCGCCTGGCGAACTTCCCAGCGAAGTCCACTGGGAGTAATTCTGGAATTACTCGCTGAGGCTCGCTACACACTCGCCTGGCGAACCTTCGCCAACTCACCTCGCCTGGCGAACTTGCCAGCGAATACAGGGTGTTAGCTTCTGACTTGCTTCGCTACAGCTCGCTGGGCTTCGCCTGGCGAAGCTTCGCTGCCATTCGCCTGGAGAGCCTGCGAAGACAGAACTTCCATGGCTGTCCCAAGAGCCCAAACTCCACAAAATCAACCGATTAAATCCAACCCAGTCTCAGTGGCACAACCCAACCATCACCCGACTAAACTACATCGTCTAATCCGAGTTCTAATCGATTAAAACCTCATTCTACTCACAAAACCAACTTCTAACCTAAGTGGAAAAAAGAGTAGAAACCCTACACAATCCAAACACATACACATACAATCATACACATTAAAGAGATGATAGAGTTTCACACCCTTACCTGATTAATCGCAAGCTTTGGTTGATCTTGGTGAATCTAGGTTTTCTCCTCTTTCTCTTCTCTTTCTCCTCTTCTCCTTTCTTTCTCTTTTCTTTCTTTCTTCCTACTATCCTTTTTCTTTCCCTTCTATTTCCTCTTTAATATCTTTTCCCTTATTTTTCCAAAACATCCACTAATTCAATATCTCATAAATATCTCACTTATTATTAAAAATAGGAAATGTCCAAAATACCCTCCAAACTATTTCCTCCGAAACCTCTCAAACCGGTTAAAATAGGATAATATGTAAATATAACATATTTCCACACAATTTCTACATTCAAATAATATTCTCCCAATTAAATTAATTAGGGACCCAATAAAAGGGGATAATCGAAATCGGGGCGTTACACAAACTATTAAAGAAAGATCAGGCGATTATCTGGAACGAGGATTGCCAGAAGGCATTTGATAAGATAAAACAGTATCTACAGGAACCTCCAATCTTGATACCCCCAGTGTCCAGAAGACCCTTAATCATGTACTTGACAGTTCTTGAGAATAGTATGGGGTGTGTTCTCGATCAGTACGACGAGACAGGCAGAAAGGAGCATGCCATTTACTACTTGAGTAAAAAGTTCACAGACTGTGAGTCTCGTTACTCGATGCTGGAGAAAACGTGTTGTGAACTAGCCTGGGCTGCCAAACATTTACGACAGTACATGCTCAATCACACCACCATGCTAATTTCGAAGATGGATCCGATCAAGCACGTCTTTGTTCGCTGTGTTTTCTGGCGAACAACCTCTGGTTAACCAATTTCTTCAGAAAGTTGGGTTACTTGCAGGACCAACCATACAAGTCCTGGGATACATGTGCATTTGGTTCTGTCGAAATACTCTTAGACTTTTGGTGACTAATTTGCGGTTTGTTTTATCAATATTGTCAAAGTATTAAGGACTTTGATTTTGCAAGTAACGAAAGTTTGAACTTAAAGATGAAATAAGGTTAAAAGTTTAAACAAGAACAAAGAAATGTCGAAAGGCTAAAAACTTGCAAAAAAGTAAATGAAATTTAAAATGACATGGACTTGAAGAATAAACAAGTAATTTAAAATGACTTTGAAATATAACTGGTGTTTAAACGTACATTGTTCCAAATACTAGGCTCATTTTCTCTCACACTGGGTACTTAGAGCTTTTACAGGAATTTTGTACAAATTTTCACACACACATTCTAACCACAAACTATCCTATTTATACACAAACAAAATAACTGCTTAGAACGGAAAAGCTATAACTAAACGACAAGTGTCAGCCTGCATGTAAATTTCTTCTCTGAAACCTCCATGTGTCCAACTGCCAAAGGTTACAACCTTTGAATTTGAATCTCTTCCTTGGTGACGAAACCTTGTAACTCTTCAAAACTGTCGAAACCCTTTTAAAGGAGAAAAACTCTTCAGCACTTGCCAAACCTTATCTTTTTTTAACAAACTTCTTCTGTCGAAGCCCTCAGTCACACACTCTCCAAACTATTCTGCCAGAACATTATATCTATTTCTGTCGAAACAATGAAACTTTAAAACCTTGTCAGTAATTCTTGGATTCTCCTCCTGATGCTATCCTTCGACAAAGATGACCTTAAAGCCTGAATTTTAATCTTGTCGAAATTATGGTCTTGTCGAAATTATGGGTTTACAAATTGCCCCCCAGCAAAAGATATTTTCGACTATCAAAGGAGAAATGTCTTTTGCTGTCGAAGTGATCTTTGACTTCCAGTTGCATTTAGCTTTGTTTTCATTGATTTCAATCCCCTTTTTGTGGACCACAAAGCCTAAGAAATCCCCAGCCTTGTTGTACGGATGAATTTGCATTTTAGAAGTCTTTCGACCTCTTCTTTGATCTTCGACAGAATTTCAGGTGCAAAGCGTCTGGGGGTCTGTTTTATTGGCTTCTTCCCTTCCAGAATTGGCAACTTCAATTCCACCAAACTTCTGTCTAAACCAGGCATTTCGTCATAATCCCATGCGAAGCAGTCTTTAAACTCATTCAGCAGCTGGATTATTTCGATTCTGAGTTGAGGATTCAACTTGGCACTGATGTAAGTGGGCCTTTTCTCTGCCCCCAGTCCTAGATTAATCTCCTCTAAGGGATCCTGTGCCACCATTTTCATATTGGTGGAGGTTGGATCCTTTTCGAACCCCAGAGGTTCGTCATCATAAATGGCATCAAGTCTTTGGTTCTGCCATTCACCATTTGAGTCTTCTTCAAAACTCTGATTTGCATGTTGCTCCTCAATATTTTCTTGAGGGTGTTGTCCTTCGACAACCTGAGTGCTGGCTTCGACAGCCATATTTCTTACTTCAGCCTCAAGGGCCGCTTTGTGTTGTTTTTCGGCTATATAAGCCGAAATCCTTTCCATTGCTGAAACTTCAGTCATTTTCACTGAATTCACTTCCCCATCCAGTTGGGTTGACATGGGCAGTTCCCCAAGTGTAATTTGTTTCCCCAATTATTTCTTTATCCCACTGGAAACCATGTGTAGGATGGAGGTACATGGAACAGTAAGCGTTGTCGGAAGCTGTCAGGTCGAAAGCCGCAGGATTGCATGGTGCTATATGGGCTAGGTTCTTGTCGAAGTTACGACTAGTGATATTGTTCACATCAGCTGTGAAGTAACTCTGATCTGCTTCAATGTTTTCGACAATCCCATCTGGCCTCCAGATTGCTATTCTTTGATGCATGGAGGATGGCACAGCCCCAATCCCATGGATCCATTCTCTTCCCAACAGCAAGTTGTAATTTGCTTTTGATGCTATCACCACAAACATTGTAGGCCTGGTGATGGATCCTACAGTCAAGTTCAATTGTATTACTCCCAGTGTTGTTCCCACTTTACCTTCATAGTTGGACAACACCATATTGTGAGGCTTAGTGTCGGAGTCATCTTTTCCAATTCTCCTTATCATGTAATGAGGAATTAAATTTACAGCTGCTCCGCCATCTATCAGAATTTTGTTGACACCTACCCCTTCTACCTTTCCTTTTATGAAGAGAGGCTTTAAGTGAGCCTTCATTGCATCATCTGGCTTTTCGAAGAAGGCATTTTGCTCTTCGACACAGCCATTGTTCATTATGTAGTAGCATACAGGCTTCAAGCTTATGCTATCATCTATCATGTCATCCTCTTCGTCTTCGACTTCCATTATCCTGTCGAAGTCTCTGGGCAGTACAGAAACCACATTGCAAGTTACGTCGAAAGAAGCATCTGATTCTGAACCAAATTCATCTGTGACTTCTTCGTCCACTGGCATTCTATTGTTTGTTTTCTGCACCTCTGTGGTGTCACCAGATCTATTCTTCTGAATGATTTCTTTTTCTGCCAGGGGCATTCCCTTGTTCGTAATCTGCACACATTTGCTTGATTCAGCTTCCTTCTGCCCAACCTTTTGGTATTCTACAGTTTTCTTTTCAATTTTCTTCTGCCTTTGGAATCTTCTCCATTGGGATCTGGACATAGGATTCTTCCCTTTGTAGTTTTCAGAGACGTATTTTGGCTTTGCCTCCTTTTTAACTTCCATGGAAGGACCCCTGTTCACTTCAAAACTCTTCCATCTCTTCTGACCTTGGACATCCCTTATAGGCTGAACCCATTTGTCATCATTTGGCCTGTTGGATGGTTTGTAAGTGTTGAAACGTCTTTCTCCGACCCCTTGACTGTGATGCTCCCCTCTTCTTGGGTCGAATCTTTCGTTTCTGGTTGGTGGGACTGTTCCCCAATTTCTTTTCCTCTGGGTCTTTACTGCTGCTTCTAAGTCATCAGCTGCTTTCTTGTCGAACACAGCACTGCATCTTGGGCAAAGCATGACTTCTGCATTCTTCCTTTGACACCTCTGGATGAATTCAACCAGACTCTCGTTCTCTTCTGGGTAAACCAGCTTCTGATGCTCCTCTTGACGCTTCTTTCCCTTGTCGATGTCTGGTCCTCCCTTTTGAGTGATTTCCACCATATGAATCCCAGCACTCTGTTCAGTTGTAATTTTCAATTTGTTCATTTTTTCGACTAGCATGATTTCCTCTGGGATGTCCTCCTTTGACTGACTAACATTGCCTTTTGGGTGTAAGCCCTTATAGATGTATTTGCAGCAATGTGCAACCCTTTCGACAGGATGTTCTTCATTTTTGGTGGTATCACTGTTCATTTGTTTGACAGTGAGGGAATTGTCATCAGTCCCTGGTGTTTTAATCTCCTCTTGGTCAGCATCTCTTTCACAGTTTTTCTTGTTGAAGCTTCTTCCCACTTTGACTGCATTTCTTCCGTTGAAACCTTCAGTGGTCTTAGTGGCATTCTCACTGTCGAAGTCTTCAGAAATTTTGACTTCTTTTGCCTCAGCCTGGCCAGCAGAATTATCACCTTCTTCCACCACATTGACATGGGTGTCGAAACCTTCAGCAGCTTCTATCATGGTGAAGTTGGTGTCGAAGCTTTCAGTAACTCCTACCATTTCAGAATTTTCTTCTGCCATGATCTCCATTTCGACCACGTTTACCATTTCTGGCTCAGCATAATTTGCCTCCACAATCTGCATGGGATTGGAGTCAATCTTCACCTGCTGCTTGCCTTTGTCTCCAAACTTCAACCTTCCATTTTGGATTGCATTTTGGACAAGATCCCTGAAAAGGTAACATTGAGAAGTTTTATGACCCAAGAAATTATGGTATTTGCAAAAACCTCTCTTTTTCTGTTGGTCTATAGGAGGCTCTTTAGTGCCTGCTGGTTTTATTAACTGACCATCTTTGACTAGTAAATCAAATATCTCATCACACTTGGTGATGTCGAATGTATAGGTTCTTTTAGGGAACCTGTCATTCTTTTCCATTTCGACTGGACTTTTTCCATTCGACGGGGCTAAAACTTTACAAGAATATGGAGGGCCTTGCTTTAATTCTGCAAGATCAATTTCTTGCTGGTCGAAAATGACTGGTTCGTTTTCGTCGTAATCATCTTGAACTATTCCTACATAGGCCACTCTTTCCTTCTTGTTTTTATTTGATCTAAATTTCTCATTTTTTAGTCTTTCTATCTGCCTTACTCTGTCTGCCAACTGTGCCATGTCTCTCAGATATTGGGTATCCAGTTTTTTCCTTATGGAATAATCAAGACCCCCTGCAGCCATTTCGACTAGTTCTTGTTCCGGCACTTGCGTAAAGCATCTGGCTTTTAATAATCTAAACCTATTCAAATAGTCATCTATGGGTTCAGAAAATTTTCTTTTGACACTTGCCAACTCTTTCAAACTTATCTTGGTTTGTCCCATATAAAATTGTTCATGGAACAATCTCTCTAATTGGGTCCAAGTAAAAATTGAAGTTGGAGGAAGTGACGTAAACCAAGTGAAAGCGTTTTTTGTCAAAGAACTTGGGAAATATTTCGTCCTTAAGTTCTCGTTATTAGCAATCTCTCCCGCTTCTATCAAATAACGTGCCACGTGTTCTATGGTGGATTCACTAGTATCCCCTGAAAATTTTGTGAATTTGGGGACTTTCCACCTTGGTGGTAACTCTTGTTGTAAGATAAATTCAGACAAGGGGGAAGTATAACTAGGCCTTTGTAATCCTACGTTTACTCCGTTTTGTGCCATTATTCTCTCCACCATGGTGGCAATATTATTTTCGACAGGCATGTTATTGTAACGCATTCTCTGCTGTAACACTTCGTCAGCATTTTGGTTTCTCTGGACTATTATCCTTCTTGGTTCCTGTCGAATAGGCTCTTCTACATTAGGCTGTTCGACCATCACCTCTTGCCCCCTGGGATTTTCCTGAGGGTTCCCTAAGGGCCTTTGGTTTATAGTGAGTTCCTCTTCGACAGCCCTATTGGCAGGATTCTGGTTTAATTGCATTCTTTGTTGTGCTTGTGGGACTCCAAAAAAATCAGCAATGCGTGCCATCTGTTCTGCCAATATTTGGTTTGTTTGGGTAGTGTTTTGTATTAAGGGATTGAACACGTCTCCCATTTGTTGTGTCAAAGCCTGCACCATATCATGATTGCTTTCATCCATCTGTTGACGGATTACTTGTGCAGAATGGTTTGTCATAGCGGGCATATGGAAACCTGGTGGAATTTGATTCATTCTATTTCCATTTCCACCATATCCTGATCCTTGCAATGGTGATGACACTTGAACCATGGCATCAGAGAATAATGGTGACGAATTATGTAGGCTTGCCATCATTGAAGTTGGCATTCCGTACGGTTGTTCTCTCCCAGTCAAAGGCTGAGAATAATTCAGATATGGCCTGAATGTATTTCCTCCAGGGGGAGGGGTTCCCAAGGGTCTGGCGTGTCCCATGGTGGAAGAACTAGGCGCATTCTGGGATCCTGAACCCGTTGGTATGGAATCCCCCAAAGGAGGCCTAATCTGTTCTAAAACAGGGCCAGACACTGGTATTGTTCCTGACGAAGGGATAGGATTGGAAACTGGAATGGTTTCGTCAGAAATATTTGAAGCATTTGGCAAGTTAGCCATGTTTCTTCTTCTTGTTCTCTTTGGTCTCTCTACGTCGGTTACGGCTAATTTACCGCTTCTAAGAATCATACAACGTAGCAAGGAACAATTTGTCTAAAAATTTCTATTAGATTTTATCAAATGCACTGGTCCCACTGGGTGTGCCAATTTGTTCGCTGTGTTTTCTGGCGAACAACCTCTGGTTAACCAATTTCTTCAGAAAGTTGGGTTACTTGCAGGACCAACCATACAAGTCCTGGGATACATGTGCATTTGGTTCTGTCGAAATACTCTTAGACTTTTGGTGACTAATTTGCGGTTTGTTTTATCAATATTGTCAAAGTATTAAGGACTTTGATTTTGCAAGTAACGAAAGTTTGAACTTAAAGATGAAATAAGGTTAAAAGTTTAAACAAGAACAAAGAAATGTCGAAAGGCTAAAAACTTGCAAAAAAGTAAATGAAATTTAAAATGACATGGACTTGAAGAATAAACAAGTAATTTAAAATGACTTTGAAATATAACTGGTGTTTAAACGTACATTGTTCCAAATACTAGGCTCATTTTCTCTCACACTGGGTACTTAGAGCTTTTACAGGAATTTTGTACAAATTTTCACACACACATTCTAACCACAAACTATCCTATTTATACACAAACAAAATAACTGCTTAGAACGGAAAAGCTATAACTAAACGACAAGTGTCAGCCTGCATGTAAATTTCTTCTCTGAAACCTCCATGTGTCCAACTGCCAAAGGTTACAACCTTTGAATTTGAATCTCTTCCTTGGTGACGAAACCTTGTAACTCTTCAAAACTGTCGAAACCCTTTTAAAGGAGAAAAACTCTTCAGCACTTGCCAAACCTTATCTTTTTTTAACAAACTTCTTCTGTCGAAGCCCTCAGTCACACACTCTCCAAACTATTCTGCCAGAACATTATATCTATTTCTGTCGAAACAATGAAACTTTAAAACCTTGTCAGTAATTCTTGGATTCTCCTCCTGATGCTATCCTTCGACAAAGATGACCTTAAAGCCTGAATTTTAATCTTGTCGAAATTATGGTCTTGTCGAAATTATGGGTTTACAGTCTTCCAGAAGCAAGCGCTTTCTGGCAGGATTGCCAGATGGAAAATGGTGTTGACGGAATATGACATTCAGTACGTTTCCCAGAAGGCCATTAAGGGAAGCGTATTGTCTGAATACCTCGCCGAACAGCCGATCGAGGATTATCAGCCGATGAAATTTGAATTCCCTGATGAGGATATCATGTTTCTCAAAGCGAAGGATTGTGATGAACCGTTGCCCGACGAGGGGCCAGGTAGAAGATCCCAGTGGAAATTGATATTTGACGGGGCGGTTTATTCTTATGAAAGTGGCATTGGGGCGATCATCACGACTCCCCACGGATCCCATATCCCGTTTACCGCGAGACTGGCGTTTCCGGTCACCAATAATGAAGCGGAGTACGAAGCATGCATCATGGGTCTAGAAGAAGCAATTGATTTGAGAATCAAGAACCTAGATGTGTATGGTGACTCGGCGCTTGTGATCAACCAAATTAAAGGGGAGTGGGAGACTCGTCAATCGAATTTGGTGCCGTACATGAACTATGCCAGAAGGCTACTTCCGTTCTTTGATCGAGTGGAACTCCATCATGTGCCCAGAGCAGAAAACCAGATGGCTGATGCCCTAGCCACGTTGGCTTTGATGTATAAAGTCAATTTTTGGAATGAAGCTCCAAGAATTGTCCTTTCTCGTCTTGATAGACCTGCATTCGTCTTTGCGATCGAGGAAGCCTCCGACGGCAAGTCATGGTTCCATGATATCCAGACCTTCCTTATGACTAAGGAGTATCCTGCAGGAGCGTCAACCCAGGATAAGAAGACTCTGAGGAGGCTGTCTGCGAATTTTTATCTCAATCCTGATGGAGTGTTGTATAAAAGAAACCACGATCTCGTGCTACTCAAATGTGTAGATGAGAAAGAGGCGAGTATGCTCATGGAAGAGGTCCATGAAGGCACCTTTGGTACGTGTTGCACCCCGAAATTTGACCAACCGGTTCCCATATCTGGTTTATGTTTCGACGCATTTTGCATTCGCATTCGCATATTGCATGCATTACAATTTTCTCAGTCAGGTTGGTTTTATCGGGATTGCAGCCCCTGGCGTTTCAGGCTGTTCAGGCCGGTTTGAGTAAGCGTATTTTGAGAATTGGTGCTCGTTCCCTGTGGTTTTCAGGCCATCTCGGCGCCCGGGTTTCGTTATGGTTGCGCAATCGTTTTATAATCGATTTAATCGGCCTTCGGGCATTTTTTAGGATTTTTCTTTTATTTTCTAGATTTTTAATGCATTTAATAGATTTTTAATAGGGTTATTTGATTTTTTTTAGATAGTAAATAGGTGAGCATCTTATTTTATAGAATTTAATTGATTTTCAAATTTAATAAGAATAAATTTTTTAATGATAGGATTAAATGTTTTTAGATTTTATTAGATTTTAATTGATTTTTCAAATTTAATAGAATAGACTTTTAAATAGAATTTAATGTTTTTTTTAGATTTTATTAGATTTTAATTGTTTTTTTTTAGATTTAAATGAAATTTTTAATAGGTTAAATAATCTTTTTAGGTTAATTAGGATTAATTTTATTTTTTAGAATTAATTAGCGTTAATTAGAGGTCTTAATTAGGGTTTTTTATTATTAATTTCGTTTTAGGATTAATTAGGTTTTTTTTCAGTATTAATTTTGTTTAATCTTTGAGTTTAATTCAGGTAATCATCAATTAGTCTTAATCCATTGGGCCAATTATCCAATTTGCTGAAAGCCCAATCCAATGCGCCATGTGGCGTCAGTATAAAGCCCCACCTCACTCTCTCTCTCTCTCGCTGCTGGCTGGCCACGTTTCACTCCACCACACTCAGCACCTGCCACCTCACTTCCACTATCCCTCTCCCTCTCGCCACTTGTCCTCTCACCGTCCCCTCGCCGGAATCCTCACCGGCCGCCATACAAATGCCGGTAACCACTCGCCGGCGTTCACCCTAACCATCTCCGACCGCCGCAACCACCACCGGATTCTCCAGATTCATCAGAATTTCCCAATCTCCATACGTGTTCATCACTTTTTTCAGAATTCCGATCAATCTTCATCATCTCCTTCATCGGTTCTTCCCAGAAACTCATCAATTTCCCAGAAAACGATCATCAACAAGATCATCAGATCTTCATCAAATCGCCAAGAACTTCATGATTCATCAACCATCTTCAGGATTCAAGATTATCTCCAGATTCGCCAAGATCTTCATAGAGCTTTTCCAGAAGTTCTTCATAGGAACATTCATCACAACTTCACGATCTTCATCAAGTGTGATTCCAGAAACGCATTAACTGTCATTATACTTTCAGAACATTCGTCATCGCTCTCATCACCTTCGTCATCTGCTCCTCGACGTCTCCAGAAATCTCTTTGCCAGAACTTCGTCAAGTTCATCGTAACTGAGTCTCCGATCTTCAACATCGTCAGATCCACTTCATTGTTCGTCAAGTTTGATCTTCATCGTGGATCTTCAAGCGTCCACGAAGAACTCTCCAGAAGTTGATCCTTCAAATTCTTCGCAAGCTCCACCATCGCTCATCAGTGGTTCCAGGTTTTGCTTCGGTCTCTTCTGACTATAGTATTTTGTTGTTAGCTTGTGGTTAGAGATGAAGGATCTGGTGGGATTTCTTTGTGATAGAGTTTTTGGCTGAGAGAGTCAGAGAGGTGAGTTGAGGTGGGAGAATTAGAGCGCCGTTTAGGTTTCTCGGTTAGCGATGAACAGTGTGTGGGAAGGGTAGAGTAGTTTAGGGTTTTGTTCGCTGATGCTGATATTGGGTTGGGTTAGGGCTTAGGCCCAGTGGTGAGATTGCTGGCCATCTCCCCTTTGTTTCTCGTGGCACCCCCTCTCCCCTTGCGTTTTGGTTTGGGCCTAGCCCAGACCTGCTACTTGCACCCCCAGTCTGGGGCCCAACCAGGAATGCAAAGCGAATCCTCGCTATTCGCACCCCCCCTATTTGTTTGTTTTTCCTTAGTGTTTTTGTTTTTTTTCTGGATTAATATTGGGCCCAGCGTAGTGATATCTGCACCCCCCCTCTTGGGCCCAATGTATTTCTGAAGTGGAAATAATTGCTGTTGCCACCACTGTTTTTCCATTTTTGTTGAATTTTCATATTATTTGCATATAGTTTACTACAAAAATCATAATAAATCCAAAATTAATCAGAAAAATATTTCAGAAATACCTCCATGATCTTGGATTTATTTGTGATTTTATGAAAATAATAAATTTCATATTCACCCATTTTTTCAATTTAATTTGATTTTTCCCATTTTATTAATTTCTTTAATTTTGTACCTTTGATACATGTTTTTGTAAATTTGCTTGTGACCAGTTGGTGAATAGTTTTGAGTTGATTCTTGTTGGGTTGCTTAGATTAGAAGTATAGGTTCCCTTAGAGATTTATCTCACATTTTTTTGATTTAATCTTGTTTAGTTTTGATTAGAGAACATTAGGGTGATAGTAGTAGGGTTCAAACTCAACATAGGTGCATTATAACATTTTATTTTGGGGTTTTTAGCATGAATTAGGTTCTGGGACATATAGGGTATGTAGGGTAGATGTAGAAATCCCCTTAGAATTAATCTTAGAATTTTAAATACTATATTACTATTTTTAGTATATTTTACAAATGGAGTGTTTGTTTGGTGTTCCCACTTGGGTTTTTAATTGTGTGCTTGGGCTTTTGGGCTTTGATATGGGGTATGGGGCTTGGCTTGAGCTTATGGAGCATGAAGACATTAAAAGAGAAGATTGAAGATGATAATCAAATGTTGAAGCTTGAAGATTGTTTGTGCTGGGAGTTGATTGAAGACATAGGAGATAGGGATAAGCAGAGCCTTAGAATAGACTAAATTCTTTGTACAAGCCTGGACAACTTCTTGTGCTTCCATTCCTCTCTATGACATAAAGTCCCTCTAGGGTATTCACCTCCCTCCTTTGGAGGGATAAGTGGCCTTTCCTTAGAGGTAGAACTTTGAGGGAACCAGTCTTTCATGATGATAAACACTTATAGGCTTCCTTTGGTTGTCAATAAGCTGTTTTATCATTCCAACTTATTCTGTTAAGTGATTCTCTTCTGGAGTGCTTGTCTTGAAGATGGAGCTTACCTGAAGCTTGAAGGCCATTGGAGTTTGACCTTGGAGTTTAATTGAAGATGTTACTGTTTTGTAGTTAATCAACTGTCAGAGTTGGATGTTTTTTCAGAGCTGCTGCTATAGGAGCTGGTGTGCTGTCAGAGCTGGGTTTGGGTTTTTCTATTTTCTTTGCTGTATTGCTTGTTAATTTCCCCTTAGGTTTGAAGTGAAGCCGTTTCACTTTGCCTATTGTTTTCTCAGGTTCGAGGTTGAGTGGGACTCCCTTGCCTCGCTTGTATTGCTGCATTTCATGCATTTTATTGCTTTACTGTATATATGTTGTTTCTTTGCCGTTTATCCCCTAGGATCTCTGTTTCTCTCTGCGCAAGAGAGAAATATGACATACATTAGGTGTTAATCCATGCATGACAACATTATGATAGTTTTGATTCCCATTTTAACCCTAGGTTTTAGAGTTCTTTCTCTTCTATCTCAAAACAATCAAAAAAATACAATAAGAGGTTAAACATCAATAAAAGACAGTTCTTGCATAAAAGACTGGAAACCAATCAAAGGTGTCATTTTTGTCCGCTTGGACCCGTAATCAGAAGAAAACCTTTTTCAGAAGGATAAAAAACAGTCAGACAAATCTGTGTCTTCTGTAGCCCGAACTACGTTTGCTCTGATCTTTCATGCTGTATGAAAGTACGTAGGCACAGGATGCGATATCCTAGCGAGCAACCTTCCCCTCCTTTCCAGTAGGTAGGCGAACTACGTTGACTCTGATTTCTCGTTCCAGACGGGAATACGTAGGCATAAAGTGCGATACTTTGCCGAGTCATTTTATTTTCTTTTAACCCCAGACCTTTAGAGTAGATAGAATAACAATCCGTACTAGAAAACAAGCGTGGATCCCGTCGAGTACGACGGACGTGAGGGGTGCTAATATCTTCCCCTTGCGTAACCGACTCCCGAATCCAGGATTTGGTTGCGATGACCATTCCTTTCCCGTCTTTGCGGTAGGTTTACTTCGAGCGTTTCCTTTCCCTCCGTTGGGATAAATAACGCACGGTGGCGACTCTTCTGTTCAGTCGGCGCCGATTTTCGCAGTAGTGACAGCTGGCGACTCTGCTGGGGACTCTAACGATTCCCTACCAGAGTCAATCCTAGCGCTTGTTTTCCCGTCGAGGGTTTTGTATGGATTTACATTTCTGTATTTACATTCAGCATTATATTATTGTGATTATTGTTGTGGGTATGAGAGGGTTCTATGATTGAGAGATAAGTCGGACCTGGGCTTGAGTGCACCTAGAATTAGAGTGGAAATTAGTGGGCGCGTACATGCTTTGCATGTACCAGTGTCTCATGAAATCCACGCTCAGACGAGGTTCTCCCGGTTGACTTCTTTTTCAACCCTTTGGATTGAGGGGGTTGTTGGTTTGGAGGATTGTCGACTCTGGGGACCGATCATTTGGAAGTCAGCTAAGTGAGGCCTCTTCAGGATATGATGATGCCACACCTTCTGGGTATCGTATCATCAGTCTTGAAAGTCTGTGACGCTGATGACCGCATAGGATGCCGAACTTGTGTCAGTTTAGGTCCATACCCGTGAGTGGGAGGGTTTTTGCAGGAAACTTGACTTTCAGACAACCTGGTATTTTGGTCTTCTCGTCCGAGCGAATGTACTCCGTCAGCAGCGCAGCAGTATTCAGAGATTGTGGGGGCTGTGATCCCGTATTTGCTGCATATTGCATTGCATTTGCATAAACATGTTTGCATCATGTTGCATATCATTCTCCAGCTAGCCAGAGATCTTATCCAGCCGTTGTTTTGATTCTGAGGGTGATCTCCGGTGATTGGTCTGAACAAGTGTATATTGGTAGAAGACGACCAGGGGGTTGAGATAGATTGGGGCAGAATTGAGCAGTGAAGTCACTTGAAGGTTGTTGGTAGCTACGTCAGATAGCAACTTCCGGTTTGTTGATACCTTATCAGGGTTCACTGTGACGTCCAACCCTTTGTATGGTTCCCTGCATGACGAAGACTTCTCGCAAGTGAACCACCTTACTGCAGACCAGTTTGTGCAACCTCCTGTTAGGGACCGAGATCGACGTGAGCAGTTTGTTGTCCGCAATGAATGAGTTTCTCTTATCAACAGTCAAGGTGTTGTTTCCCTGTGGCGAATATCCGAAGACAGATCCCGGTAGTCAGGAATGAAGACCCAAGAGCTCTTGAGTATGATAGAAGGCTCCAAGTGTTGGAAGAACAAATGAAAGCCTTGAAAGTCAAAGATGTTGTTAACCTGAACACCGCAGACATGTGTTTGGTTCCTGGCCTGGTGTTGCCTCCTAAGTTCAAAGCGCCGAGATTTGAGAAGTACAGAAGACATAGCTGTCCGAAGCAACATTGGGTGATGTTCTGCCGAAGAATTACTTTGTTCGTGCAAGACGACAAGTTGATGACTCACTGCTTTCAGGATAGTCTGACTGGGGCATATCTGAGTTGGTATATGCAGTTAGAGAGCAATCAGATTCGATCATGGATGGATTTAGCCAGAGCTTTGCTGAAGCAGTACGATTATAACCCAGACATGGCTCCTAGTCGCATGCAGTTGCGAGAGTTGTCTCAAAAGAAAGACGAACCTATCAGGAAGTATGGTCAGAGATGGAGAGAATTTGCTGCCAGAGTGAAGCCGCCGCTCCTAGACTGAGAGTTAATGAGCATGTTTGTAAACTCCCTGGAGAGCCCGTATTGTGAAAGAATGCTCGTAAATGTACCAAATTACTCTGCATTGGTAGGATTGGGTGAACGCATTGAGCATGCCGTAAAAAACCGGGAGAATTCAGATTGTTTCGGGCGGTCAGGCTAGCGAAACTGAATCTCTCTGTAGCCATCAAACTGAAGAAGGAGTTGTGATCAATGCCATCATGCCAGATGTTGAGTATCCTCGAGGTGAATCGGTGAAATTTGTTGGTTCTTAATCTTCTGTGTCTTGTTATGCTGGATAGACCACCGTGCCTAGGGCACCCTATCAGGAACCTTATGTCACTTCTCTTGCAAATTATCGAGCTCGTGGCCGAGGTTATCAGAATCAGCATCAGAATCAGAACAGACCTCGTAACAACTTGGAACGGAGGAACGCTCCTTCCCACCCAATGCCTATGCTGTATAGCCGAATTCTGCCATCTTTGATCCAGATTTCTTCGGTGGAACCTAAAGCTCTTAAGCCTGTGCCAGAACCTTACCCTCCTGGGTACAATCCCCACGTTCAGTGTGGTTACCATGGCGGATCCCCGGGGCATTCAACTGAAGATTGCAAAGCTTTTCAGGCGACAGTACAACAGCCGATCGACCAAGAGTGCATTTCCCTTCCAGAAGGAGTTTTGTCTGTTCACGCCTACCTCTCAGCTGTCTGAGCTTGCAGATCCAGAGGGTTTATTTTCAAGAAGCCAGTGGTCCAGACAGGCCGACACCCTCAGCATTGGCAGTCCTCAGGTTGTTATCATTTGCATTTGTAGTTCTTTTCTGTTAGTTACTACTCGTTGTTAAACATTGTTTGTTTCGAATGGTAATATTGATAAAGTGACTATGCATTTTTCTGAATTAATCATGTTGCTGTCGCTCATTTACTGCATTGCACTGGCACTTGCATGTTATTTACTCCACTTTGTCACTATGATTAGCAAAGATTGGAGGGAGGATGACGAAACTGAATACTCATAACCGATGATCGTATGCTTTCAGATAAAACCTTGTCGATGACGTACAAGGCATTGGTTCAAATCCCCTAAACACTGGAGATATAAGGAGTTAGTCCCTTGTTAACCACTTCGAGCCAGGAAGTAGAAGTTTTTCGGACTTTTAAACCCTCACATCTTAACCCGGGACAGGGTAGGTGTCAGTTAGCTTGATCGAGTGTTTAAGTCTTACAGAGGAGTGTTGCCTTCGAGGACCAATCAGCTTATACCTCTCCAGAGGTCGTACCTCGTCAACCACAATGGTTAAACTTCACCAATCAGGAGTGAGACAGTTACCATCCTTTCGGAGCAATCAAGACAACTAGTGTCACACGACTTTGTTCCAAAAGAAAAAGAAAGAATAAAAGAGCCCGCTAAGTCAAAAGAAAAAGAAAAAGCTGGAAAGCTAATACTTAGGCAAAAATTAGGGCATCCCGCTGGACTTCAAAAGAAAATCGTAAAGAACTCAAAAGGAGTCAGTCCAGGCAAAAGTTAGGGAATCAAAAGAATGAAAAAGAAAGGATATAAAAAGAAAAATCCTCGAACAAGGACAAAGTCGCGTGGATACAGACACCGAGAACGGGAAAGGAGTAACTGTCACTCCAAAAAAAAACCTTGTGAATTCCTTAACTATGGTTCTTACCATTCAACATACCTCTCGAAGAGGCGAGCGCTCGAGCCAAGTGTCGCTACTGCGAAAATCGGCGTCGGCTGAACAGAAGAGTCGCCACCGTGCGTTATTTATCCCAACGGAGGGAAAGGAAACGCTCGAAGTAAACCTCGCGAAAAAGGGAAAAGGTATGGTCATCGCAACCAAAACTTGGGTTTGGGAGTCGGTTACGCAAGGGGAAGGTATTAGGAACCCCTCACGTCCATCGTACTCGATGGGATCCACGCTTGCTTGGTTTGTACGGATTACACTTCTATCTAAACTAAAGGATGAGGTCTGAAAAGAAAAGAAAATTTGACTCGGCAAAGCATCGCACTTTATGCCTACGTATTCCCATCTGGAACGAGAAATCAGAGTCAACGTAGTTCGCCTAACTACGGGGGAAGGTGGGTGAAGGTTGCTCGCTAGGATATCGCATCCTATGCCTACGTACTTCCACACGGCATGGAAGATCAGAGCAAACGTAGTTCGGGCTACGCCCGACACAAGCTGTTCAAGTGTTTTTTATGAAAAATCTCACCTTAAACAAGGGTTTTCTTATTGCAAAAAGGTTGATGTTTGTTCAAATCTTTTGACGGAAGAAATGAATTGATTTCTGTCATAACCTTTATTAATGTTTTTCTGTTGTTTTGAAGGAAGAAGAGATGACACTCTAAAATCCTAGGGTTAAAAAGGGAATAAAATCTACCCTAATGTTATCATGCATGGGTTAAGACCTAATGTCTATCACATCCTCCCTTGAACAAGGAAGAATGGAAGTCCTACGGGAAAGGAAAACGAAAGGAAGAAACGGAAATACAAGTAATAACCGCATACAAGTGAACATGAATATAGCAATGGTAAATGCCATGCAAAGGAGGGAGGAAGGTTCATCTCAACCTCAAGCCCATTCATGGTTGGAATAAGAAAATATCAAGTGATCATATGCAAAGAATCGAGTGAAAACTCCGAATGAAACGCGTAATCCACTATTTGGAATCGCAACGTGCTATCATGCAAACAAGTCGATAATCGGGCAAGCTACACATACAAATAACAGCCACCTAAGGGTATTCCAATACCTCTAACCTATCTACAATAAGAAATATAAGCCACGGCGTTCATCACGCAAACACAAAGCGGTCGTTGGAGCCTTAACAAAAATAAAGTCCGTTCGGAAGTCCAAATTACAAGTTCGAATACAAAACATAAGAAAAATAGCAAAAGGTGCTAAAAAATTCAAATAAAAATCTCCAATGCCCTACATCAAGCCACAAACCAGGGGTGAGAGATACCACAAAAATATCCAAAGATAAATGGTCAAACAAGATGAAAACATTGCAAGATATCTCATGTATACCAAAGGAAAGATTAAAGTGGAGCATGTTAAAGAAAGCATCCAAAACCAATTAAAATGGTACAATAAAATTCCCACAAAAATATATCACAATACCTCAACGTGTGTATGAGATCCCTGCAAAAGGATTGACATTTAAATTGTGTTTTGATAGGTCGAAGAAATTCAACAAAATGATAGCACCAGCATTGGCCTTTTTATGACGACCCAAATGTAAAAAATCCAAAGAAAATGTCAAAAAATGGTAAAATTATAATTCTAGTTTTATTAAATCCTAGACATCTTAAAGATTCAGCACAAAAAAATGGGGATCAAAAAGACTAATTTTCCTATTTTTTATGATTATTTGAAGTCAGCATATAAAACAGAAAAATTAAAATGAAAAAGAAATGAAATATGAAAAGAAAGTTATGTAATATAATTAAATGAATGAAAAAAAGCAAAGGAAAGAAATAGAATTGCATTGTTGGGGAATCGAACACAGGACATGGGGGGTGGGGTAGCTGATTTGGCGCTGAGGTGAGGTGACTGGACGCGCGACGTGGCGCCTTCCCAGCCGCGCGATGGGTGACTCGGTCAACCCGATCGGACGGCAAGAAGCTCGTCTTCTTCGTCTCTCCGACCTCCAGCCTGCGTGAGGGACCGGCCGGCCGGCCTTCCGCCGGAGCTCTTCTTTCCCCTCTAAATCGTTCATTTCTCCATCAAATTTAATGTTCCTTAGACCGATTCTGTGGGATTTTTCGAGAGGAATTCAAATATTGCCTTAGTTTTGAGTGAAAAAGCCTCTAGCTCCAAAACCATGTTTGAATCTTGAAACCTCAAGAATACAAAAATGTTGCAAAAACTCTTCTTTCTTTACCAGAGACCATCTACTACCCAAGGGGATGTTGAATATGTGACAATGGTGTAAAAAGAATGCATAATTAGTGAGTAATGTTGATTTTCCGATACCTCTGAAAATTGAGTTGTGGAGCTTCAATGGAGCACGAATTCTTCTAGAAAATTATGTAGAATCACTCAACAATACTTGGTGAATATGTTTGAAGCCTTGACAAGTCTTGAATTGATGAAAAAGTGAAAATTGGAATTTGAGTTTTCACCACTTTTTCATGTTACTACAAGGTTCCTCTTGCTCCAATTCTCTCAAAAAAAATGATGAACCATCTCTATAATTGTTGTGTAATTGATTGGTGAAGAGAAAAAGTATGGAAAGTGAGAGAAAAAAAAGATTGAAAAAAATTCCAAAATGTGAAAGTGTGGGGAAAATGGAAAAAATGGTGAAGAGAAAAAAATTCAATATGATTTGCAAATGGAGAAAAATGGATTCAACATCAACTATCACCAACCTTTACTCTTAATGATCTCAATCCAATATATAGGAGAGCATGGAAAGATCTAGAGACTTCTAGCTCAATCCAAGATGATTCTAGAAACTTCAAGAATTTCTCATGTTATGACATAATTCCCATCTCATGATATCTCCCTTCAATCTAACTTGCAGCCCCTTAAACACTTTTGAAAATCTCATGACATGACAAATTGGAGTGATATGGGTGAAAAACAAGGGATTCCTTTGCCTTATGTTGAGTTTCTCACATGTACCTTATTATGCAAGTAATGGAATTACAAAGCAAGTCCATTTTTTAACCCTCAAATCAAAATTGTGGCTGAACCAAAGTCTTTAAAATGTTGTTGGGAATCAATTTGGTATATTTGATGACCCACATTGGATTTGTAGATCTCTCAAACCAATTTTCACTTTGAACTTTTTCAAGTTATATGCCATTTTTTAAGTCATTTTCACCAACTTTTGTCAATTCTTGCTACAAGCTTTTCCAACATGCCATGACCTCTTTTATAGGCTTAAAATGTCATTTTGAACAACTTTGATGTTGTGAAGTTTTTCATTTGAAGCTTCCTTGTATGAGTTTTAGGCATAGGCTTGAAATGACCTGTAATTCTCAAATGACCAAAATACCCTTTGCTTGCCAAGGGCATAAGTAGAGTTACACAAATCATATGAAGGCATTCCATACCATTATAGAAATCTAAGACAATAAGGAACAATTCTTATGTTGGCTAGAAATCCATTTGAAATACCCTTGAAGGTCAAAAGTTGCTTGGAAGACAGACAATTTTCACAGACAAATTTCAGTGCGCTCGGATGACTTGTAACTTGCAAGAGCCATAACTTGAGTTCTATAAATCATCTTGATGACTTCCACCCCTAAAATTAAAGCTATGAAGATACTATACAAGTTTCATGTGGACCAAGAATTCATATGAAGCTTGCATCTTGAGCTACACTGCCTTGAAGTTTGACCTAAATCAGGGGATTTTACACTGAAACCCTAATTTAGTAACTCCAGTTCTCCTTGACTCCTTTTGATTTTTATTTATCACAACATCATATCCATATCCATATAGCAAATAATGAATCCCCCATTCTTCAAATGATCCTTGATACCCTTCAAAACACTTCTTTGACCTAGAATTGACCCAGTGTTGACCCTAGTTGACTGACTTCAACTGAGGTCCTTGCAATCATTCAAATGACTTTGTTCTCCTCAAAAATGATTCTCTAGACTCTTCATAACATCCATA
Organism: Lathyrus sativus; assembly: GCA_963859935.3. Classification (NCBI taxonomy): domain Eukaryota; kingdom Viridiplantae; phylum Streptophyta; class Magnoliopsida; order Fabales; family Fabaceae; genus Lathyrus; species Lathyrus sativus. The sequence goes on along the minus strand of OZ012735.1, from coordinate 232,143,557 downwards.
CACACCTCATGCTCTTTGCTCATAGCTCACATTTCCTCTGATGATCCCCCACTAGCCTCACGATAGGAGAGAATTCACTGATCAACCTGGCAGCTCTTCAAAGCTCAAATTCTTCCCTGATGACCTGAGTAGTCTTGAATATGAATGAAACCCTTGGATATACCTCTTGAAATAAGAACAGCACTTGATCCCCTGATTAAGATAGCTTGCCTATGCAGATGAATACACTATGTACATGATGACACTGCAAATGACTATGCAATTGAAACATAAACCTAGGTTAGAAAAGGTTGGGCAAATTTTGGGGTGCAACAGCTGCCCCTATTCAAGCGACTTGGACCCGACTGGATGAAAAGCGCGCAGCTTTCAGACATTCGAGGTACGAGACGGTTGAATACGAAAGAACCCGGAAATTTGCCAACCGCAAAAATAAATTGCGAAAACGACTACTGCTTGGGGAAAACCCTTCAGGGAAATGACTCCTATTGTCACGGTAACAACTAGCTATCCATCTGTCAAATAATCTGATGTTGTCCGCAGACCACTCCATTCCGAAGAAATGAGCATACACCACAAGAAATTGTTGATATCACTTATCAACCTCTGTTGATCTCACTTATCAACCTCTGTTGATCTCACTTATCAACCTCTGTTGATCTCACTTATCAACCTCTGCTGATCTCACTTATCAACCTTTGCTGATCTCACTTATTAACCAAACACACGCTAACCAGCGGGAGAATATTGACTTCACTTGTCATGTTGACTTCACTGATCAACCTTTCGTATCTAAAGAAACGAACAGACGCTTAACCACGCGAGACAATGTTCGAAGACATGAACACCCGACCCTGCGGGGAAATGAGAAACTTAACCAAGCAACTCTGAGGGGACAATTCTGACGACTGCCGTCAAACACCTGCTGGGGGATTGGGAACTTAACCAAGCACCCTTGTTGCAAAATACGAGGAATTTAACCAAACAACTCCTGTAGCAAGCTCCCTGCTGGGGACAATGAGGGACTTAACCAAGCAACTCACTAACGTAACACCCCACTGGAGCACCTAACTCTGTTGGGGAATTGCGGGTAACCACCCGAAAATCTGTATTATGCCATCTTCTAACACTGACACCACATCATCCTGAGAAAGACTCAGCTGGGGAAATACAAGTGACTTAACCAAGCGACTTGTCAACGAACACCCTGACGGGGACTACGAGGAACTTAACCAAGCGTCTCGTTGAAGAACAACCCGCTGGGGATTATCTCTATTGGGGAAACTGTGGGTAACCACCCAGAAATTGCATTATGCCATCTCCACAGCAGTCTGAGAAAGGACTCGGCTGGGGAGAAAGACATGACGAACGCGATCACTGCGTGCCTAGCCCAACCCTCTGTAACAAGAGGAACACGATCACTGCGCGTCCTAGTGTTGCAAACAAAATCACATAATGGGACAAACACGCTTACTGCGTGTTGCGCTACCACCAAAATCACATCGGCCACAAATCCAGCCAGATAAGATAAACACGATCACTGCGTGCCAGACGAAATAAATCCACATAGAAGAGGCGAACACCTTCACTGCGTACTTCAACCACCCATATGAAGAACACGATCACTGCGTGTGCTGCAATAGGACAAACACGATCACTGTGTGTATTGACCATAGATACCGACAAGACGAACACGATCACTGCGCGTACTACCCAACGAAACCCCAAAATGATGTCGACACGATCACTGCGTGTGCTACAAAACCAACCCATGTAACAGGCCGAATACGATTACTGCGTATACCGACCAACAAAACCAACTGATACGATAGCCACGATCACTGCGCGCCCCGTATCACAAGTTCCCATAGTATTATCAGCACGATCACTGCATGCTATACGAATACGATCACTGCGTATCTTGAACACGATCACTGCGTGTTTGAACACGATCACTGCGCATTCTGAGCCACGATCCTCTTGACTGGAGAAAACACGATCATTGTGTGTGGTGTGTCTCAACTAACCCCCATAACTGGACGAATACGATCACTGCATATTCCAATCATACATAGGGTGAACGCGATCACTACGTGCTTCATGTCACGGCCCTCTTGACTGGAGGAAACACGATCACTGCGTGCCTTGTGACACAACTTCAAATATGGAACGAATACGGTCACTGCGTACTTCGGCCACAAACAACCAGATGAACACGTTCACTGCACGTCAATCTATAACCACTGTATAACGGACGAATACGATCACTGCGCATATCGACCAACAAAATCTGGATGAACACGACCACTGTGCGTCAATCTATAACCACTGTATAACGGACGAATACGATCACTGTGTACCGACCAACAACCATCACATGACATGGCAAACACGATCATTGCGTGTCTTGCCCAATAATAAAGTGAACACGATCACTGCGCGTCCTGCTCGATGAAACCCCTGGATGATACCAACACGATCACTGCGTGCCTTACAAAACAATCTGCTTAGATCGGGACGAATACGATCACTGCGCCATTCGACCATAGATACACATACCAATATCAACACGATCATTGCGTGTCCTACGACATGAATCCCACACCTGGCACAAATACGATCACTGCATACTTGGGCCACAAATCCACATCTCAAAATCAACACGATCACTGCGTGTCTTACAATATGAACCCCGTGGATGGTACAAATACGATCACTGCGTACTCTGACCACAAATCAACACACCAAGATCAACACGGTCACTGCGTGCCTTACAGCATGAACCCCCAAAATGATACAAAATAGCATCCTCCTGAATCCTGATTTCTCTTATCGGCAGGGAACCACATATCTGAAACTGAAGAGATAACCACCTGGCTTATGTTTCAACAATACATGTTTGATAATGACATAATGCTTCCATACTGCGTGGAAATGATACTGGATCGTGTAGAATGCAAAGTATGATGATGCATGCTTATGCAAAGAGTTGCTTTAGCAAAATAAATGCTGAAGACAAGCTGGATCCGTTGTGGATGGCCGGAATACCACCGATACGCCTCCAACAAAATAAATGTTGGAAAGATGAACTAACTCCGCTGGGGGTAACCATCCTGCTAGGAAAGTAGCTCACGAACTCAAAACTCCAAAATCTGCTGAGAAAAGATCCTCCTTACGAGGAAGAGCGACTTGCTGAGAAAAGAAAGGACAATCCTGCTTGGGGAAACTCCTTTCAGCAGCTCCAACCATCTGATCACACTCTGTGGGAACCTCTCCTGCTATCACTGAGCTGGGGAAATCGTCCCGCTATCACTGAGCTGGGGATATCATCCCGCTATCACTGAGCTGGGGATTGAACCACACATTCTGCACTGCACAAAACTCTCTGGGGAGTGAATCTTATTTGTCTTGACCTTCACTGGGGAAGACTCTGCTCCGCTTGATGAGCTAATTCTGAATTGCTGAAGATACATTAATCTTTTCCTTTGACACAATCTCCGCTCTTCTGGGGAGACAACATTCAATTTTGTCTGGACTGACTCCTTTTGGGGAAGGATACAACGTTCATCCTCTGGAGAGGGTACCATCCTGCCATGGACTCTGGCGGGGAACTTTGCGAGCTTTTGAATAACTTGCCCCAGTGCACCCAACTTGCCCCTATCTAACTCCTGGGAATACTTGCGCTGAACCGCTTGCTATGAGACGACCTCGAGATTACTTGTCCCGGCATCTATACGACAAAAGATTCAATCTCCATTATCCCCGATCACCTAGTTGTTTTCAACGTTCTCCGCGGTGACTTGCCCCTGAATGAGCGTTCTAGCGACTTATCCTAGTCTGATTATCCACCTGAAGTGTCTACTTTCAAATCTCTACATTCTGTATGACTGCCCCTGATTGGATCTCGAGAAGACTCACTTCTGATTAGTTACCTCTCAAGCATACTGCCCCTTGATCAACTGAAGCTTCGGGACTTGTCCTCAGACTAACTGATTCCGAACTCAATGGAAGTCCATGCCCCTGATTGCAATGACTTTGCCCCCGATTAGCTGATCCAGAACAGTACCTCCAACTACTGAATCTCGACCTGATTGCCCCAGAGTAGTTGACTTTGCATGGCTGACCTGACTGGGAATCACGATAATAGCTTGCCCCTGCCCTCGGAACATTTGGGCGCTCTGTATTCTATCCTGACCATACTTTCCGCGGTAGAAAACTTTTCTGCTATCAAGCGCTTACTCGCAAGTAAATCAAGTTGTTCTGCGTAAAAGACATATTAATGCAACACATATGATAGTTTTGGCATCCAATCTGTTCACTGGGAAAAGGGAAAAACAGTTTATAGCATACACTGCACAAAACATTTATCAACATCAGTACCAACATGGTAAGAGGAACCCTTTCAGGAGTCAGAATCGACGCGACCTTTACCGAAGTATGCTTTCGAAACAACCTGCTTCAATTAGGACTTTTGAAGGTTGTAACGTGGTCAAGTTCACGGTTTTGAAGGAAAGGATAAAGGCTCAAAGTTTATTTTAACCCACCCATTCTCCTTGATGTTCTCCGGTCCTATGTTCAGCTAATTCGACCTTAGCGCTCACCTCTCAGAGGCTGAAAGATAGGAGTGATAGTTCGAGAACCCATGAACTTTTGGAGTGACAGCCACTCACTTTTCGTCTTTGACACTTAGGGTCACACGACTCGCATTTGATTTGAGGATTTTTCTTTTTGTCCTCCTTTCATCTTTTTTCTTATCCCTAACTTTTGCCTGGACTGACTCCTTTTGAGTTTCTTTTTATTTTTTTAGTCCAGCGGGATGCCCTCATTTTTGCCTAAGTCATTTGTCTTGAAGTTGTGACTTAGCGGGCTTTTGATTCTTTCTTCTTTCTTTTTTTGGAACAAGTCGTGTGACACTGGTTGCCTGACTCATTGGAGAATGATGTGACTGTTTCACTCTTGATTTAACCATTGTGGTTTTTTAGGCACGACCTCTAGAGGTGGGATTGATCCTCGAACGGACACTCCTTTTGGAATTTGGACGCTCGGTCAAATTAGTTAACACCTACCCTGCCCCAGGTTAAGATTGAGGGTTTTTCATTCACAGAAAGAAACTCCTACTACAAGGCTCAAAGGGGTTGACAAGGGATTATCTTCCTTATAACTCCGGTGTTTAGGGATTTGAAACAATGCCTGTACATCATCAACAGGTTTTATTTCAAAAGCATACAATCAGAAGCTTGCATGTCGTTCATTTTCGTCATCCTCCCCGAATTCCTCTTAACCAGGCGTTGGACATTTGTAAAAACAATTAGTGAACACGACTGGATTTAATCAAAACATGCATATTTATTTCTTTATCATCAATTGAAATGAAAACAACAAGTTTTACGAACGAGATTGCGATTTAAACATGAAAGAAACTACAAACGTAAAGAAATGACAAGATAAAACAAAGAAAAATGCCAGCTTCCGAGAACCGAGCTTTCACATCTGTCTTGCTGCTGAACCAGCTATCTTCACAATCAGTTATTAGAGGCAGCCTGCCACTGTTCTGATCTGCTTTTAACGGCCCACTCGAACTATAGAACTCCTCTTTGTCCACCATATTCCAACCTATTCATGGTTTGGCATTGGTTGTTGTGTAATATTGGGACCTTCCTTCCCAAAATTGATGGTTGTGCTATCAAGCAGATCTTGCACCTTGTGCTTGAAAGCTAAACAGTTCTCGATGTTGTGCCCGGGTGCACCAGAGTGAAAATCACAGTGCTCGTTGATGTCGTACCCTACTGGTGGCGTGCCAGTCGGCGGCGCCAAGGTTCTCTTTTCAACTAGCTGTAACTTCAATAGATTCTGAAGGAGCTCTGTGTAAGATACTGGCGGTACCTCAAATACCCTTCGTGGTCTTGGAGCCTGAAACCTCCGCTGATTCTGATTAGGCTGCTGCTGAGCCTGCTGCTGTTGTTGTCTCTGTTGCTGAGGTGGTCCTGGAATAGTCACACTCGCAACTTGAGGCTGTGGACGCCGATTCTGATTCCTATTTCTCCGCTGAATGTTATACACCGCATTAGCGTCACCTTGCCTTTTACCACCGAAGGCTTTCTTGTTGCTTCCAGATGAAACAAATTCTCCCGGTTGAATCTTACCAATTTTTATCCCGTTCTCTATACGCTCCCCCATCAGGATCAGCTCGGAGAAGGTACTCATTGAGAAGTTGAGCATCCGGTCATAGTACATCCCTGAGAATGTCCCTACGAATAAGTCCATCATTTCCCTCTCGACCATAGGGGGTTGTACTCTAGCAGTCAGGTCACGCCATCTCTGGGCGTACCCTTTGAAGCTTTCCTTGGGCTTCTGAGACATGCTTTGCAACTGAACTCTATTAGGAGCGAGATCGCTGTTGTATTGGTAATGCTTCACGAAAGCTTCCGCCAATTCTTTCCAAGTTCTGATCTGTGTTGGCTCCAGGCTCATGTACCACTCCAATGACGGCCCTGACAAGCTGTCTTGGAAAAAGTGCATAAGCATCTTTTCGTCGTCTGAATACGCGGACATCCTTCTGTAAAATGAACGGACATGCACCCTCGGGCACGTGTCGCCTCTATACTTATCAAAAGATGGCGCTTTGAATTTCAGAGGCACCCTCAGCCCTAGTACCAATCCCATGTTGGACATATCCAGTCCCACAGCGTTCTGATTAGCCAGACCATTTACCTTTTCTTCCAACAATCTCATGCAGAGGCTGTCCCCTGTAGGCCTCTCGTAGCCTTCATTATGACCAGAGAAGACGTCTTCCTGATGATCTTCCCAACGAGGTATCTCTTCATATGCAGCATTGCGAGTGTTACGAGCCAGACCTGCTTGGAAGTACCTGGGGTCACCCCTCAGGTTGCCCATATCCTGGCCATTGTTCATACCCATTCCATATCCTGCGTTACCATAACCATGGTCTCCGTATCCAGTTTTGACGCCAGCCACATTGCCATATCCCATATTCATACCCTGAAAGCCCTGATTACCATTGCCGCCATCCATCCCGACGTTCTCCGCACCCATGTTGAAACCCTGGTTGACGTTCCCTACGAATACTCCTGCAATGTCTCCGTTAGTGTTACCAGTATTTCCGTTCCCACCAGCAGGACCAGCTTCTCCGTTGTTCAGCCCAACGACTGGGATGTGATCAGCACTTTGATGATTTTCAACCCTGGGAGAGTTAGCCACGTTTTCACCATGCGGGGTACCATTGTTCTCAGCACGAGCAACCAACGGCTGCACCAGACTCTGCAACTGTTCCTGTCCCTTGGCGATAGTCTCCATGGTTTGCATGAACAGGGCCATCCTGTCACGCATCTCTTGCATTTCACTCTGCATGGCGTCCATGATCTTCTTCTGGTTGGTTCTTGTAGAATAACGGTGGACCCGCTTTTCTGCAATCCTGAAAATACCTCTGAAAATTGCGGGAGATAAGATACCTGGATCATAAACCTGTAATGCAAATATGAGTATGTATGCAAAATGCAATGTGTGCCTGTGCATTGGAGCATATTACTCCCCCCGTTCTAGTGCTAATACATTTGATACAGGGCAGTGCCGTGACAGTGCGGTGACGAGCAATTGCGAGAAGTTGAAATTCAATCACAGAAGGGAAAACAACTCATGTATTGAACAGGCCTTCAAAGGCAAAAGTATAACACCAATGTATCACAAGACGAACAAAAGCATAACCTCAACCCACAAGCCGGGTGATGGTCAGCATACAATAAAGCATGAACAAATCAGGTGTGCCCATAATCCCTATAATCCCCTAACAGCTTCTTTGTCTCGGGATGATCAGGCTGGACAAGCAATCCCTCTATGAGTAGACTCCTCTGCTTAAGAACTCGCCGCAAGTCATTGATGGACTCTTCCCATGCGCCTTCACCAAAGCACTCATCTAGCTTCCTCTTCTGGGATCGAGCTTCCTTTCTGCGGGCCTCAACTTGCTTCAGTGCATCCTGAAGGGCATATCTGGTCATGACTTCTTCTTCGTGCAGCCTCCTAGTGGCCTTCAATTGGTTCTGAAGATCGGCGATCTGTTGCTTCAACTTATCCTCCTGTTCTTTGTTGTTAGTAAGGGTGGCATTCCATGTCTTATTGAACGAAGCGATCTCTCGGTGAGCGATGTCCAACGACTTCTTCTTAGCTTCCATCATGTCATGAGAGCTCTTAAAGTCTTGTCCCAGGCGTTCCCCCTTCTCCTTTTCTTTGACCAACTTAGTCTTCAACAAAGTTACCATCTCAGTTTGTTGCTGAAGGGAGTACGCAGCTTCGTTCTTCTCACTTCGAACTCAGGCCAATTCTCTTTCTAGATCTTCATTAACCACCAACAGAGCTTCCTTTTCCTTCACCACTTGCTCATAGACCTCCCTGGAAACAGTAGTCGGCTCTTCTACCGGAATAGGAACTAGGACTGGTGCAGCTGGAAATGGCATCAATATCTGTCTGGCTCTCTCCTGAATCCAAACTTTGTAGGGTGCATACGCCTGGCAATCACTCTTCCCCAACAGCGGTTTCCCTTTTCGGTTAATGCGCGTCCAGGCATGCCGAAGCTTGGCTAGTAGCTCTCCACTCAAATCACCTGTGAAGTACAGAGATTCCTGTACTTCTTCCTCCTGAGGCGGGTTCTTCAGCGCATATCCAAACTGACGGACGAACAAAGATGGGTTGTGGTTGATGCACCCTTTTCTCCCTATCAACGGAACATTAGGATACCCAGCACAACTGCAAATAAGCTCAGACCCTAACAGATCTCGATCAAACCACTTAATGTCTGCAGAAGTTAGCCTCATCATACGCTCTGGCCAGTCAGATGTGGTTGCACTATCCATAAAAGGTCCCTTCAGTGGAAGATGGTTCTTAAACCACATGGACAGCAGAGGCACGCAACAAGAGACATTCTTGCCTCTCCTGTTCTCATTCCTGTAGTGCATCGAATGGTAAAAGTCCCCGATCAGTGTAGGTACTGGGTTACCAGCAGCAAACAGATGAAACGCATCCATGTCCACGAAGTTTGGGAAGTTAGGAAACAACACTATCCCGTAAATGCATAGAGCCAAAATAGCGTTAAAGACCACCCAACACCTATTCTTGGCGTACTCTTGAGCCTTACCAACCAGAAACTGGAGAGAAAAACCTGGAACTCCTCGCCAAGAAGTCATCAACAACTCAGAAGCATCCATATGCAAGGCTTTGGCTAGATCCTCCAACTTAGGTTCAGCGGCAAAGTGAATAAAGGGAACTGCGTTCTGCACCGGCAGCTCAGTAAACTCTACATACTCCTCCATGGTGGGTCCCAAGATAAAGTCAGCGAAAGTGAAACATCTCAAAGTCGGGTCATAGAATTGCATCAGCGTGTACAGCCCATTCAACTCATCATCAGTGGACCTGCGAACCAAACTCAACAGTCGTCCGTAACTCTGCCTGAAGCTTCTACGGACATCCTCACCTGCCAGAGAAATCAGACCCAGGAGTGGAGTAACATCAGGAATAGGTAGCTTGTAGGCAACTGTCATCCTCAAACCTGCCATAATCAATACTCAGAAGTCCAAACACTAGAACTCGGGGGTATGCAAATGCACCTGCAGCACAGACACACGTTAATGGGATGCAATGATAATGATCATGCAAACAATGCAATGCAAGCAACATGCAACAGGGACCAAGTGCTATAGCTGAGAAGCCTGAATCATATCGAAGGTCTCAAATCATGGTCTCGGATAAACCCAATATAAAGCTCCACACTGGTCTCTGATAGACCCATAATATAACTCCAACTGGTCTCTGACAGACCTCAAACCATAACCCTGATTGGTCTCTGATAGACCTCAAATCAAAACTCAGACTGGTCTCGGATAGACCGCAAATCAAAACTCAGACTGGTCTCTGATAGACCTCACAAATATCCATAAATACCCAGGATCTCTGATCGAGAAATAACCGGTTATCTGAAGGTCTAGTTACCTGCATAACCCTAAACCCTCTCACAGGTGGATGTCCTAGTAACTGACAAAGTATGGCATCCTATGCGGTCGTCGGCGTCACATACTTTCAGGAGTGACGATACGATTCCCAGAAGGAGTGGCATCATCACATCCTGAAGAGGCCTCACTTAGCCAACTTCCAAATGATCGGTCCCCAGAGTCGACAATCCAACTAACCAGCAACCCGAGCCACTCAAAGGGCAGGACAGGAGGCCAACCAGAAGAACCTCGTCTGAGCGTAGATTTCGCAGGACACTAGGACATGCAAAGCACGTGCGCGCCCACTAATCTCTACTCTAAGTCTAGGTGCACTCAAGCCCAGGTCCGGCTTATCTCTCCATCATGGAACACCTGTCACAACCCCACAATACAGCAATAATAATGATAATATAATGCTGAAAGGTAAATACAGAAACGTAAATCCATACAAATTCCTCGACGGGCAAACAAGCGCTAGGATTGACTCTCTTAAGGGACGTTGGATCCCAAATGCGTAAGAACTATCGCAGTCCTTAGCAGCCAGGGGACGTTGGGTCCCCAGCAGAGTCGCCAGCTGTCGCTACTGCGAAAATCGGCGCCGGCTGAACAGAAGAGTCGCCACCGTGCGTTATTTATCCCAATGGAGGGAAAGGAAACGCTCGAAGTAAACCTCGCGAAAAAGGGAAAAGGTATGGTCATCGCAACCAAAACCTGGGTTCGGGAGTCGGTTACGCAAGGGGAAGGTATTAGGCACCCCTCACGTCCATCGTACTCGATGAGATCCACGCTTGCTTGGTTTGTACGGATTACACTTCTATCTAAACTAAAGGATGAGGTCTGAAAAGAAAAGAAAATTTGACTCGGCAAAGCATCGCACTTTATGCCTACGTATTCCCGTCTGGAACGAGAAATCAGAGTCAACGTAGTTCGCCTAACTACGAGGGAAGGTGGGTGAAGGTTGCTCGCTAGGATATCGCATCCTATGCCTACGTACTTCCACACGGCATGGAAGATCAGAGCAAACGTAGTTCGGGCTACGCCCGACACAAGCTGTTCAAGTGTTTTTTATGAAAAATCTCACCTTAAACAAGGGTTTTCTTATTGCAAAAAGGTTGATGTTTGTTCAAATCTTTTGACGGAAGAAATGAATTGATTTCTGTCATAACCTTTATTTATGTTTTTCTGTTGTTTTGAAGGAAGAAGAGATGACACTCTAAAATCCTAGGGTTAAAAAGGGAATAAAATCTACCCTAATATTATCATGCATGGGTTAAGACCTAATGTCTATCACATCCTCCCTTGAACAAGGAAGAATGGAAGTCCTACGGGAAAGGAAAACGAAAGGAAGAAACGGAAATACAAGTAATAACCGCATACAAGTAAACATGAATATAGCAATGGTAAATGCCATGCAAAGGAGGGAGGAAGGTTCATCTCAACCTCAATCCCATTCATGGTTGGAATAAGAAAATATCAAGTGATCATATGCAAAGAATCGAGTGAAAACTCCGAATGAAACGCGTAATCCACTATTTGGAATCGCAACGTGCTATCATGCAAACAAGTCGATAATCGGGCAAGCTACACATACAAATAACAGCCACCTAAGGGTCTTCCAATACCTCTAACATATCTACAATAAGAAATATAAGCCACGGCGTTCATCACGCAAACACAAAGCGGCCGTTGGAGCCTTAACAAAAATAAAGTCCGTTCGGAAGTCCAAATTACAAGTTCGAATACAAAACATAAGAAAAATAGAAAAAGGTGCTAAAAAATTCAAATAAAAATCTCCAATGCCCTACATCAAGCCACAAACCAGGGGTGAGAGATACCACAAAAATATCCAAAGATAAATGGTCAAACAAGATGAAAACATTGCAAGATATCTCATGTATACCAAAGGAAAGATTAAAGTGGAGCATGTTAAAGAAAGCATCCAAAACCAATTAAAATGGTACAATAAAATTCCCACAAAAATATATCACAATACCTCAACGTGTGTATGAGATCCCTGCAAAAGGATTGACATTTAAATTGTGTTTTGATAGGTCGAAGAAATTCAACAAAATGATAGCACCAGCATTGGCCTTTTTATGACGACCCAAATGTAAAAAATCCAAAGAAAATGTCAAAAAATGGTAAAGTTATAATTCTAGTTTTATTAAATCCTAGACATCTTAAAGATTCAGCACAAAAAAATGGGGATCAAAAAGACTAATTTTCCTATTTTTTATGATTATTTGAAGTCAGCATATAAAACAGAAAAATTAAAATGAAAAAGAAATGAAATATGAAAAGAAAGTTATGTAATATAATTAAATGAATGAAAAAAAGCAAAGGAAAGAAATAGAATTGCATTGTTGGGGAATCGAACATAGGACATGGGGGGTGGGGTAGCTGATTTGGCGCTGAGGTGTGGTGACTGGACGCGCGACGTGGCGCCTTCCCAGCCGCGCGATGGGTGACTCGGTCAACCCGATCGGACGGCAAGAAGCTCGTCTTCTTCGTCTCTCCGACCTCCAGCCTGCGTGAGGGACCGGCCGGCCGGCCTTCCGCCGGAGCTCTTCTTTCCCCTCTAAATCGTTCATTTCTCCATCAAATTTAATGTTCCTGAGACCGATTCTGTGGGATTTTTCGAGAGGAATTCAAATATTGCCTTAGTTTTGAGTGAAAAAGCCTCTAGCTCCAAAACCATGTTTGAATCTTGAAACCTCAAGAATACAAAAATGTTGTAAAAACTCTTCTTTCTTAACCAGAGACCATCTACTACCCAAGGGGATGTTGAATATGTGACAATGGTGTAAAAAGAATGCATAATTAGTGAGTAATGTTGATTTTCCGATACCTCTGAAAATTGAGTTGTGGAGCTTCAATGGAGCACGAATTCTTCTAGAAAATTATGTAGAATCACTCAACAATACTTGGTGAATATGTTTGAAGCCTTGACAAGTCTTGAATTGATGAAAAAGTGAAAATTGGAATTTGAGTTTTCACCACTTTTTCATGTTACTACAAGGTTCCTCTTGCTCCAATTCTCTCAAAAAAAATGATGAACCATCTCTATAATTGTTGTGTAATTGATTGGTGAAGAGAAAAAGTATGGAAAGTGAGAGAAAAAAAAAGATTGAAAAAAATTCCAAAATGTGAAAGTGTGGGGAAAATGGAAAAAATGGTGAAGAGAAAAAAATTCAATATGATTTGCAAATGGAGAAAAATGGATTCAACATCAACTATCACCAACCTTTACTCTTAATGATCTCAATCCAATATATAGGAGAGCATGAAAAGATCTAGAGACTTCTAGCTCAATCCAAGATGATTCTAGAAACTTCAAGAATTTCTCATGTTATGACATAATTCCCATCTCATGATATCTCCCTTCAATCTAACTTGCAGCCCCTTAAACACTTTTGAAAATCTCATGACATGACAAATTGGAGTGATATGGGTGAAAAACAAGGGATTCCTTTGCCTTATGTTGAGTTTCTCACATGTACCTTATTATGCAAGTAATGGAATTACAAAGCAAGTCCATTTTTTAACCCTCAAATCAAAATTGTGGCTGAACCAAAGTCTTTAAAATGTTGTTGGGAATCAATTTGGTATATTGGATGACCCACATTGGATTTGTAGATCTCTCAAACCAATTTTCACTTTGAACTTTTTCAAGTTATATGCCATTTTTTAAGTCATTTTCACCAACTTTTGTCAATTCTTGCTACAAGCTTTTCCAACATGCCATGACCTCTTTTCTAGGCTTAAAATGTCATTTTGAACAACTTTGATGTTGTGAAGTTTTTCATTTGAAGCTTCCTTGTATGAGTTTTAGGCATAGGCTTGAAATGACCTATAATTCTCAAATGACCAAAATACCCTTTGCTTGCCAAGGGCATAAGTAGAGTTACACAAATCATATGAAGGCATGCCATACCATTATAGAAATCTAAGACAATAAGGAACAATTCTTATGTTGGCCAGAAATCCATTTGAAATACCCTTGAAGGTCAAAAGTTGCTTGGAAGACAGACAATTTTCACAGACAAATTTCAGTGCCCTCGGATGACTTGTAACTTGCAAGAGCCATAACTTGAGTTCTATAAATCATCTTGATGACTTCCACCCCTCAAATTAAATCTATGAAGATACTCTACAAGTTTCATGTGGACCAAGAATTCATATGAAGCTTGCATCTTGAGCTACACTGCCTTGAAGTTTGACCTAAATCAAGGGATTTTACACTGAAACCCTAATTTAGTAACTCCAGTTCTCCTTGACTCCTTTTGATTTTTATTTATCACAACATCATATCCATATCCATATAGCAAATAATGAATCCCCCATTCTTCAAATGATCCTTGATACCCTTCAAAACACTTCTTTGACCTAGAATTGACCCAGTGTTGACCCTAGTTGACTGACTTCAACTGAGGTCCTTGCAATCATTCAAATGACTTGGTTCTCCTCAAAAATGATTCTCTAGACTCTTCATAACATCCATACACACCTCATGCTCTTGGCTCATAGCTCACATTTCCTCTGATGATCCCCCACTAGCCTCACGATAGGAGAGAATTCACTGATCAACCTGGCAGCTCTTCAAAGCTCAAATTCTTCCCTGATGACCTGAGTAGTCTTGAATATGAATGAAACCCTTGGATATACCTCTTGAAATAAGAACAGCACTTGATCCCCTGATTAAGATAGCTTGCCTATGCAGATGAATACACTATGTACATGATGACACTGCAAATGACTATGCAATTGAAACATAAACCTAGGTTAGAAAAGGTTGGGCAAATTTTGGGGTGCAACAGCTGCCCCTATTCAAGCGACTTGGACCCGACTGGATGAAAAGCGCGCAGCTTTCAGACATTCGAGGTACGAGACGGTTGAATACGAAAGAACCCGGAAATTTGCCAACCGCAAAAATAAATTGCGAAAACGACTACTGCTTGGGGAAAACCCTTCAGGGAAATGACTCCTGTTGTCACGGTAACAACTAGCTATCCATCTGTCAAATAATCTGATGTTGTCCGCAGACCACTCCATTCCGAAGAAATGAGCATACACCACAAGAAATTGTTGATATCACTTATCAACCTCTGTTGATCTCACTTATCAACCTCTGTTGATCTCACTTATCAACCTCTGTTGATCTCACTTATCAACCTCTGCTGATCTCACTTATCAACCTTTGCTGATCTCACTTATCAACCAAACACACGCTAACCAGCGGGAGAATATTGACTTCACTTGTCATGTTGACTTCACTGATCAACCTTTCGTATCTAAAGAAACGAACAGACGCTTAACCACGCGAGACAATGTTCGAAGACATGAACACCCGACCCTGCGGGGAAATGAGAAACTTAACCAAGCAACTCTGAGGGGACAATTCTGACGACTGCCGTCAAACACCTGCTGGGGGATTGGGAACTTAACCAAGCACCCTTGTTGCAAAATACGAGGAATTTAACCAAACAACTCCTGTAGCAAGCTCCCTGCTGGGGACAATGAGGGACTTAACCAAGCAACTCACTAACGTAACACCCCGCTGGAGCACCTAACTCTGTTGGGGAATTGCGGGTAACCACCCGAAAATCTGTATTATGCCATCTTCTAACACTGACACCACATCATCCTGAGAAAGACTCAGCTGGGGAAATACAAGTGACTTAACCAAGCGACTTGTCAACGAACACCCTGACGGGGACTACGAGGAACTTAACCAAGCGTCTCGTTGAAGAACAACCCGCTGGGGATTATCTCTATTGGGGAAACTGTGGGTAACCACCCAGAAATTGCATTATGCCATCTCCACAGCAGTCTGAGAAAGGACTCGGCTGGGGAGAAAGACATGACGAACGCGATCACTGCGTGCCTAGCCCAACCCTCTGTAACAAGAGGAACACGATCACTGCGCGTCCTAGTGTTGCAAACAAAATCACATAATGGGACAAACACGCTTACTGCGTGTTGCGCTACCACCAAAATCACATCGGCCACAAATCCAACCAGATAAGATAAACACGATCACTGCGTGCCAGACGAAATAAATCCACATAGAAGAGGCGAACACCTTCACTGCGTACTTCAACCACCCATATGAAGAACACGATCACTGCGTGTGCTGCAATAGGACAAACACGATCACTGTGTGTATTGACCATAGATACCGACAAGACGAACACGATCACTGCGCGTACTACCCAACGAAACCCCAAAATGATGTCGACACGATCACTGCGTGTGCTACAAAACCAACCCATGTAACAGGCCGAATACGATTACTGCGTATACCGACCAACAAAACCAACTGATACGATAGCCACGATCACTGCGCGCCCCGTATCACAAGTTCCCATAGTATTATCAGCACGATCACTGCATGCTATACGAATACGATCACTGCGTATCTTGAACACGATCACTGCGTGTTTGAACACGATCACTGCGCATTCTGAGCCACGATCCTCTTGACTGGAGAAAACACGATCATTGCGTGTGGTGTGTCTCAACTAACCCCCATAACTGGACGAATACGATCACTGCATATTCCAATCATACATAGGGTGAACGCGATCACTACGCGCTTCATGTCACGGCCCTCTTGACTGGAGGAAACACGATCACTACGTGCCTTGTGACACAACTTCAAATATGGAACGAATACGGTCACTGCGTACTTCGGCCACAAACAACCAGATGAACACGTTCACTGCACGTCAATCTATAACCACTGTATAACGGACGAATACGATCACTGCGCATATCGACCAACAAAATCTGGATGAACACGACCACTGTGCGTCAATCTATAACCACTGTATAACGGACGAATACGATCACTGCGTACCGACCAACAACCATCACATGACATGGCAAACACGATCACTGCGTGTCTTGCCCAATAATAAAGTGAACACGATCACTGCGCGTCCTGCTCGATGAAACCCCTGGATGATACCAACACGATCACCGCGTGCCTTACAAAACAATCTGCTTAGATCGGGACGAATACGATCACTGCGCCATTCGACCATAGATACACATACCAATATCAACACGATCACTGCGTGTCCTACGACATGAATCCCACACCTGGCACAAATACGATCACTGCATACTTGGGCCACAAATCCACATCTCAAAATCAACACGATCACTGCGTGTCTTACAATATAAACCCCGTGGATGGTACAAATACGATCACTGCGTACTCTGACCACAAATCAACACACCAAGATCAACACGGTCACTGCGTGCCTTACAGCATGAACCCCCAAAATGATACAAAATAGCATCCTCCTGAATCCTGATTTCTCTTATCGGCAGGGAACCACATATCTGAAACTGAAGAGATAACCACCTGGCTTATGTTTCAACAATACATGTTTGATAATGACATAATGCTTCCATACTGCGTGGAAATGATACTGGATCGTGTAGAATGCAAAGTATGATGATGCATGCTTATGCAAAGAGTTGCTTTAGCAAAATAAATGCTGAAGACAAGCTGGATCCGCTGTGGAT
Organism: Lathyrus sativus; assembly: GCA_963859935.3. Taxonomy (NCBI): domain Eukaryota; kingdom Viridiplantae; phylum Streptophyta; class Magnoliopsida; order Fabales; family Fabaceae; genus Lathyrus; species Lathyrus sativus. The sequence continues at coordinate 232,126,029 of OZ012735.1, read as the reverse complement.
GGCCGGAATACCACCGATACGCCTCCAACAAAATAAATGTTGGAAAGATGAACTAACTCCGCTGGGGGTAACCATCCTGCTAGGAAAGTAGCTCACGAACTCAAAACTCCAAAATCTGCTGAGAAAAGATCCTCCTGACGAGGAAGAGCGACTTGCTGAGAAAAGAAAGGACAATCCTGCTTGGGGAAACTCCTTTCAGCAGCTCCAACCATCTGATCACACTCTGTGGGAACCTCTCCTGCTATCACTGAGCTGGGGAAATCATCCCGCTATCACTGAGCTGGGGATATCATCCCGCTATCACTGAGCTGGGGATATCATCCCGCTATCACTGAGCTGGGGATTGAACCACACATTCTGCACTGCACAAAACTCTCTGGGGAGTGAATCTTATTTGTCTTGACCTTCACTGGGGAAGACTCTGCTCCACTTGATGAGCTAATTCTGAATTGCTGAAGATACATTAATCTTTTCCTTCGACACAATCTCCGCTCTTCTAGGGAGACAACATTCAATTTTGTCTGGACTGACTCCTTTTGGGGAAGGATACAACGTTCATCCTCTGGAGAGGGTACCATCCTGCCATGGACTCTGGCGGGGAACTTTGCGAGCTTTTGAATAACTTGCCCCAGTGCACCCAACTTGCCCCTATCTAACTCCTGGGAATACTTGCGCTGAACCGCTTGCTATGAGACGACCTCGAGATTACTTGTCCCGGCATCTATACGACAAAAGATTCAATCTCCATTAGCCCCGATCACCCAGTTGTTTTCAACGTTCTCCGCGGTGACTTGCCCCTGAATGAGCGTTCTAGCGACTTATCCTGGTCTGATTATCCACCTGAAGTGTCTGCTTTTAAATCTCCACATTCTGTATGACTGCCCCTGATTGGATATCGAGAAGACTCACTTCTGATTAGTTACCTCTCAAGCATACTGCCCCTTGATCAACTGAAGCTTCGGGACTTGTCCTCAGACTAACTGATTCCGAACTCAATGGAAGTCCATGCCCCTGATTGCAATGACTTTGCCCCCGATTAGCTGATCCAGAACAGTACCTCCAACTACTGAATCTCGACCTGATTGCCCCAGAGTAGTTGACTTTGCATGGCTGACCTGACTGGGAATCACGATAATAGCTTGCCCCTGCCCTCGGAACATTTGGGCGCTCTGTATTCTATCCTGACCATACTTTCCGCGGTAGAAAACTTTTCTGCTATCAAGCGCTTACTCGCAAGTAAATCAAGTTGTTCTGCGTAAAAGACATATTAATGCAACACATATGATAGTTTTGGCATCCAATCTGTTCACTGGGAAAAGGGAAAAACAGTTTATAGCATACACTGCACAAAACATTTATCAACATCAGTACCAACATGGTAAGAGGAACCCTTTCAGGAGTCAGAATCGACGCGACCTTTACCGAAGTATGCTTTCGAAACAACCTGCTTCAATTAGGACTTTTGAAGGTTGTAACGTGGTCAAGTTCACGGTTTTGAAGGAAAGGATAAAGGCTCAAAGTTTATTTTAACCCACCCATTCTCCTTGATGTTCTCCGGTCCTATGTTCAGCTAATTCGACCTTAGCGCTCACCTCTCAGAGGCTGAAAGATAGGAGTGATAGTTCGAGAACCCATGAACTTTTGGAGTGACAGCCACTCACTTTTCGTCTTTGACACTTAGGGTCACACGACTCGCATTTGATTTGAGGATTTTTCTTTTTGTCCTCCTTTCATCTTTTTTCTTATCCCTAACTTTTGCCTGGACTGACTCCTTTTGAGTTTCTTTTTATTTTTTTAGTCCAGCGGGATGCCCTCATTTTTGCCTAAGTCATTTGTCTTGAAGTTGTGACTTAGCGGGCTTTTGATTCTTTTTTCTTTCTTTTTTTGGAACAAGTCGTGTGACACTGGTTGCCTGACTCATTGGAGAATGATGTGACTGTTTCACTCTTGATTTAACCATTGTGGTTTTTTAGGCACGACCTCTAGAGGTGGGATTGATCCTCGAACGGACACTCCTTTTGGAATTTGGATGCTCGGTCAAATTAGTTAACACCTACCCTGCCCCAGGTTAAGATTGAGGGTTTTTCATTCACAGAAAGAAACTCCTACTACAAGGCTCAAAGGGGTTGACAAGGGATTATCTTCCTTATAACTCCGGTGTTTAGGGATTTGAAACAATGCCTGTACATCATCAACAGGTTTTATTTCAAAAGCATACAATCAGAAGCTTGCATGTCGTTCGTTTTCGTCATCCTCCCCGAATTCCTCTTAACCAGGCGTTGGACATTTGTAAAAACAATTAGTGAACACGACTGGATTTAATCAAAACATGCATATTTATTTCATTATCATCAATTGAAATGAAAACAACAAGTTTTACGAACGAGATTGCGATTTAAACATGAAAGAAACTACAAACGTAAAGAAATGACAAGATAAAACAAAGAAAAATGCCAGCTTCCGAGAACCGGGCTTTCACATCTGTCTTGCTGCTGAACCAGCTATCTTCACAATCAGTTATTAGAGGCAGCCTGCCACTGTTCTGATCTGCTTTTAACGGCCCACTCGAACTATAGAACTCCTCTTTGTCCACCATATTCCAACCTATTCATGGTTTGGCATTGGTTGTTGTGTAATATTGGGACCTTCCTTCCCAAAATTGATGGTTGTGCTATCAAGCAGATCTTGCACCTTGTGCTTGAAAGCTAAACAGTTCTCGATGTTGTGCCCGGGTGCACCAGAGTGAAAATCACAGTGCTCGTTGATGTCGTACCCTACTGGTGGCGTGCCCGTCGGCGGCGCCAAGGTTCTCTTTTCAACTAGCTGTAACTTCAATAGATTCTGAAGGAGCTCTGCGTAAGATACTGGCGGTACCTCAAATACCCTTCGTGGTCTTGGAGCCTGAAACCTCCGCTGATTCTGATTAGGCTGCTGCTGAGCCTGCTGCTGTTGTTGTCTCTGTTGCTGAGGTGGTCCTGGAATAGTCACACTCGCAACTTGAGGCTGTGGACGCCGATTCTGATTCCTATTTCTCCGCTGAATGTTATACACCGCATTAGCGTCACCTTGCCTTTTACCACCGAAGGCTTTCTTGTTGCTTCCAGATGAAACAAATTCTCCCGGTTGAATCTTACCAATTTTTATCCCGTTCTCTATACGTTCCCCCATCAGGATCAGCTCGGAGAAGGTACTCATTGAGAAGTTGAGTAGCCGGTCATAGTACATCCCTGAGAATGTCCCTACGAATAAGTCCATCATTTCCCTCTCGACCATAGGGGGTTGTACTCTAGCAGCCAGGTCACGCCATCTCTGGGCGTACCCTTTGAAGCTTTCCTTGGGCTTCTGAGACATGCTTTGCAACTGAACTCTATTAGGAGCGAGATCGCTGTTGTATTGGTAATGCTTCACGAAAGCTTCCGCCAATTCTTTCCAAGTTCTGATCTGTGTTGGCTCCAGGCTCATGTACCACTCCAATGACGGCCCTGACAAGCTGTCTTGGAAAAAGTGCATAAGCATCTTTTCGTCGTCTGAATACGCGGACATCCTTCTGTAAAATGAACGGACATGCACCCTCGGGCACGTGTCGCCTCTATACTTATCAAAAGATGGCGCTTTGAATTTCAGAGGCACCCTCAGCCCTAGTACCAATCCCATGTTGGACATATCCAGTCCCACAACGTTTTGATTAGCCAGACCATTTACCTTTTCTTCCAACAATCTCATGCGGAGGCTGTCCCCTGTAGGCCTCTCGTAGCCTTCATTATGACCAGAGAAGACGTCTTCCTGATGATCTTCCCAACGAGGTATCTCTTCATATGCAGCATTGCGAGTGTTACGAGCCAGACCTGCTTGGAAGTACCTGGGGTCACCCCTCAGGTTGCCCATATCCTGGCCATTGTTCATACCCATTCCATATCCTGCGTTACCATAACCATGGTCTCCGTATCCAGTTTTGACGCCAGCCACATTGCCATATCCCATATTCATACCCTGAAAGCCCTGATTACCATTACCGCCATCCATCCCGACGTTCTCCGCACCCATGTTGAAACCCTGGTTGACGTTCCCTACGAATACTCCTGCAGTGTCTCCGTTAGTGTTACCAGTATTTCCGTTCCCACCAGCAGGACCAGCTTCTCCGTTGTTCAGCCCAACGACTGGGATGTGATCAGCACTTTGATGATTTTCAACCCTGGGAGAGTTAGCCACGTTTTCACCATGAGGGGTACCATTGTTCTCAGCACGAGCAACCAACGGCTGCACCAGACTCTGCAACTGTTCCTGTCCCTTGGCGATAGTCTCCATGGTTTGCATGAACAGGGCCATCCTGTCACGCATCTCTTGCATTTCACTCTGCATGGCGTCCATGATCTTCTTCTGGTTGGTTCTTGTAGAATAACGGTGGACCCGCTTTTCTGCAATCCTGAAAATACCTCTGAAAATTGCGGGAGATAAGATACCTGGATCATAAACCTGTAATGCAAATATGAGTATGTATGCAAAATGCAATGTGTGCCTGTGCATTGGAGCATATTACTCCCCCCGTTCTAGTGCTAATACATTTGATACAGGGCAGTGCCGTGACAGTGCGGTGACGAGCAATTGCGAGAAGTTGAAATTCAATCACAGAAGGGAAAACAACTCATGTATTGAACAGGCCTTCAAAGGCAAAAGTATAACACCAATGTATCACAAGACGAACAAAAGCATGACCTCAACCCACAAGCCGGGTGATGGTCAGCATACAATAAAGCATGAACAAATCAGGTGTGCCCATAATCCCTATAATCCCCTAACAGCTTCTTTGTCTCGGGATGATCAGGCTGGACAAGCAATCCCTCTATGAGTAGACTCCTCTGCTTAAGAACTCGCCGCAAGTCATTGATGGACTCTTCCCATGCGCCTTCACCAAAGCACTCATCTAGCTTCCTCTTCTGGGATCGAGCTTCCTTTCTGCGGGCCTCAACTTGCTTCAGTGCATCCTGAAGGGCATATCTGGTCATGACTTCTTCTTTGTGCAGCCTCCTAGTGGCCTTCAATTGGTTCTGAAGATCGGCGATCTGTTGCTTCAACTTATCCTCCCGTTCTTTGTTTTTAGTAAGGGTGGCATTCCATGTCTTATTGAACGAAGCGATCTCTCGGTGAGCGATGTCCAACGACTTCTTCTTAGCTTCCATCATGTCATGAGAGCTCTTAAAGTCTTGTCCCAGGCGTTCCCGCTTCTCCTTTTCTTTGACCAACTTAGTCTTCAACAAAGTTACCATCTCAGTTTGTTGCTGAAGGGAGTACGCAGCTTCGTTCTTCTCACTTCGAACTCGGGCCAATTCTCTTTCTAGATCTTCATTAACCACCAACAGAGCTTCCTTTTCCTTCACCACTTGCTCATAGACCTCCCTGGAAACAGTAGTCGGCTCTTCTACCGGAATAGGAACTAGGACTGGTGCAGCTGGAAATGGCATCAATATCTGTCTGGCTCTCTCCTGAATCCAAACTTTGTAGGGTGCATACGCCTGGCAATCACTCTTCCCCAACAGCGGTTTCCCTTTTCGGTTAATGCGCGTCCAGGCATGCCGAAGCTTGGCTAGTAGCTCTCCACTCAAATCACCTGTGAAGTACAGAGATTCTTGTACTTCTTCCTCCTGAGGCGGGTTCTTCAGCGCATATCCAAACTGACGGACGAACAAAGATGGGTTGTGGTTGATGCACCCTTTTCTCCCTATCAACGGAACATTAGGATACCCAGCACAACTGCAAATAAGCTCGGACCCCAACAGATCTCGATCAAACCACTTAATGTCTGCAGAAGTTAGCCTCATCATACGCTCTGGCCAGTCAGATGTGGTTGCACTATCCACAAAAGGTCCCTTCAGTGGAAGATGGTTCTTAAACCACATGGACAGCAGAGGCACGCAACAAGAGACATTCTTGCCTCTCCTGTTCTCATTCCTGTAGTGCATCGAATGGTAAAAGTCCCCGATCAGTGTAGGTACTGGGTTACCAGCAGCAAACAGATGAAACGCATCCATGTCCACGAAGTTTGGGAAGTTAGGAAACAACACTATCCCGTAAATGCATAGAGCCAAAATAGCGTTAAAGACCACCCAACACCTATTCTTGGCGTACTCTTGAGCCTTACCAACCAGAAACTGGAGAGAAAAACCTGGAACTCCTCGCCAAGAAGTCATCAACAACTCAGAAGCATCCATATGCAAGGCTTTGGCTAGATCCTCCAACTTAGGTTCAGCGGCAGAGTGAATAAAGGGAACTGCGTTCTGCACCGGCAGCTCAGTAAACTCTACATACTCCTCCATGGTGGGTCCCAAGATAAAGTCAGCGAAAGTGAAACATCTCAAAGTCGGGTCATAGAATTGCATCAGCGTGTACAGCCCATTCAACTCATCATCAGTGGACCTGCGAACCAAACTCAACAGTCGTCCGTAACTCTGCCTGAAGCTTCTACGGACATCCTCACCTGCCAGAGAAATCAGACCCAGGAGTGGAGTAACATCAGGAATAGGTAGCTTGTAGGAAACTGTCATCCTCAAACCTGCCATAATCAATACTCAGAAGTCCAAACACTAGAACTCGGGGGTATGCAAATGCACCTGCAGCACAGACACACGTTAATGGGATGCAATGATAATGATCATGCAAACAATGCAATGCAAGCAACATGCAACAGGGACCAAGTGCTATAGCTGAGAAGCCTGAATCATATCGAAGGTCTCAAATCATGGTCTCGGATAAACCCAATATAAAGCTCCACACTGGTCTCTGATAGACCCATAATATAACTCCAACTGGTCTCTGACAGACCTCAAACCATAACCTTGATTGGTCTCTGATAGACCTCAAATCAAAACTCAGACTGGTCTCGGATAGACCTCAAATAAAAACTCAGACTGGTCTCTGATAGACCTCACAAATATCCATAAATACCCAGGATCTCTGATCGAGAAATAACCGGTTATCTGAAGGTCTAGTTACCTGCATAACCCTAAACCCTCTCACAGGTGGATGTCCTAGTAACTGACAAAGTATGGCATCCTATGCGGTCGTCGGCGTCACAGACTTTCAGGAGTGACGATATGATTCCCAGAAGGAGTGGCATCATCACATCCTGAAGAGGCCTCACTTAGCCAACTTCCAAATGATCGGTCCCCAGAGTCGACAATCCAACTAACCAGCAACCCAAGCCACCCAAAGGGCAAGACAGGAGGCCAACCAGAAGAACCTCGTCTGAGCGTAGATTTCGCAGGACACTAGGACATGCAAAGCACGTGCGCGCCCACTAATCTCTACTCTAAGTCTAGGTGCACTCAAGCCCAGGTCCGGCTTATCTCTCCATCATGGAACACCCGTCACAACCCCACAATACAGCAATAATAATGATAATATAATGCTGAAAGGTAAATACAGAAACGTAAATCCATACAAATTCCTCGACGGGCAAACAAGCATAGGATTGACTCTCTTAAGGGACGTTGGATCCCAAATGCGTAAGAACTATCGCAGTCCTTAGCAGCCAGGGGACGTTGGGTCCCCAGCAGAGTCGCCAGCTGTCGCTACTGCGAAAATCGGCGCCGGCTGAACAGAAGAGTCGCCACCGTGCGTTATTTATCCGAATGGAGGGAAAGGAAACGCTCGAAGTAAACCTCGCGAAAAAGGGAAAAGGTATGGTCATCGCAACCAAAACCTGGGTTCGGGAGTCGGTTACGCAAGGGGAAGGTATTAGGCACCCCTCACGTCCATCGTACTCGATGAGATCCACGCTTGCTTGGTTTGTACGGATTACACTTCTATCTAAACTAAAGGATGAGGTCTGAAAAGAAAAGAAAATTTGACTCGGCAAAGCATCGCACTTTATGCCTACGTATTCCCGTCTGGAACGAGAAATCAGAGTCAACGTAGTTCGCCTAACTACGGGGGAAGGTGGGTGAAGGTTGCTCGCTAGGATATCGCATCCTATGCCTACGTACTTCCACACGGCATGGAAGATCAGAGCAAACGTAGTTCGGGCTACGCCCGACACAAGCTGTTCAAGTATTTTTTATGAAAAATCTCACCTTAAACAAGGGTTTTCTTATTGCAAAAAGGTTGATGTTTGTTCAAATCTTTTGACGGAAGAAATGAATTGATTTCTGTCATAACCTTTATTAATGTTTTTCTGTTGTTTTGAAGGAAGAAGAGATGACACTCTAAAATCCTAGGGTTAAAAAGGGAATAAAATCTACCCTAATGTTATCATGCATGGGTTAAGACCTAATGTCTATCACATCCTCCCTTGAACAAGGAAGAATGGAAGTCCTACGGGAAAGGAAAACGAAAGGAAGAAACGGAAATACAAGTAATAACCGCATACAAGTGAACATGAATATAGCAATGGTAAATGCCATGCAAAGGAGGGAGGAAGGTTCATCTCAACCTCAAGCCCATTCATGGTTGGAATAAGAAAATATCAAGTGATCATATGCAAAGAATCGAGTGAAAACTCCGAATGAAACGCGTAATCCACTATTTGGAATCGCAACGTGCTATCATGCAAACAAGTCGATAATCGGGCAAGCTACACATACAAATAACAGCCACCTAAGGGTCTTCCAATACCTCTAACCTATCTACAATAAGAAATATAAGCCACGGCGTTCATCACGCAAACACAAAGCGGCCGTTGGAGCCTTAACAAAAATAAAGTCCGTTCGGAAGTCCAAATTACAAGTTCGAATACAAAACATAAGAAAAATAGCAAAAGGTGCTAAAAAATTCAAATAAAAATCTCCAATGCCCTACATCAAGCCACAAACCAGGGGTGAGAGATACCACAAAAATATCCAAAGATAAATGGTCAAACAAGATGAAAACATTGCAAGATATCTCATGTATACCAAAGGAAAGATTAAAGTGGAGCATGTTAAAGAAAGCATCCAAAACTAATTAAAATGGTACAATAAAATTCCCACAAAAATATATCACAATACCTCAACGTGTATATGAGATCCCTGCAAAAGGATTGACATTTAAATTGTGTTTTGATAGGTCGAAGAAATTCAACAAAATGATAGCACCAGCATTGGCCTTTTTATGACGACCCAAATGTAAAAAATCCAAAGAAAATGTCAAAAAATGGTAAAATTATAATTCCAGTTCTATTAAATCCTAGACATCTTAAAGATTCAGCACAAAAAAATGGGGATCAAAAAGACTAATTTTCCTATTTTTTATGATTATTTGAAGTCAGCATATAAAACAGAAAAATTAAAATGAAAAAGAAATGAAATATGAAAAGAAAGTTATGTAATATAATTAAATGAATGAAAAAAAGCAAAGGAAAGAAATAGAATTGCATTGTTGGGGAATCGAACACAGGACATGGGGGGTGGGGTAGCTGATTTGGCGCTGAGGTGTGGTGACTGGACGCGCGACGTGGCGCCTTCCCAGCCGCGCGATGGGTGACTCGGTCAACCCGATCGGACGGCAAGAAGCTCGTCTTCTTCGTCTCTCCGACCTCCAGCCTGCGTGAGGGACCGGCCGGCCGGCCTTCCGCCGGAGCTCTTCTTTCCCCTCTAAATCGTTCATTTCTCCATCAAATTTAATGTTCCTTAGACCGATTCTGTGGGATTTTTCGAGAGGAATTCAAATATTGCCTTAGTTTTGAGTGAAAAAGCCTCTAGCTCCAAAACCATGTTTGAATCTTGAAACCTCAAGAATACAAAAATGTTGTAAAAACTCTTCTTTCTTTACCAGAGACCATCTACTACCCAAGGGGATGTTGAATATGTGACAATGGTGTAAAAAGAATGCATAATTAGTGAGTAATGTTGATTTTCCGATACCTCTGAAAATTGAGTTGTGGAGCTTCAATGGAGCACGAATTCTTCTAGAAAATTATGTAGAATCACTCAACAATACTTGGTGAATATGTTTGAAGCCTTGACAAGTCTTGAATTGATGAAAAAGTGAAAATTGGAATTTGAGTTTTCACCACTTTTTCATGTTACTACAAGGTTCCTCTTGCTCCAATTCTCTCAAAAAAAATGATGAACCATCTCTATAATTGTTGTGTAATTGATTGGTGAAGAGAAAAAGTATGGAAAGTGAGAGAAAAAAAAAAGATTGAAAAAATTCCAAAATGTGAAAGTGTGGGGAAAATGGAAAAAATGGTGAAGAGAAAAAAATTCAATATGATTTGCAAATGGAGAAAAATGGATTCAACATCAACTATCACCAACCTTTACTCTTAATGATCTCAATCCAATATATAGGAGAGCATGGAAAGATCTAGAGACTTCTAGCTCAATCCAAGATGATTCTAGAAACTTCAAGAATTTCTCATGTTATGACATAATTCCCATCTCATGATATCTCCCTTCAATCTAACTTGCAGCCCCTTAAACACTTTTGAAAATCTCATGACATGACAAATTGGAGTGATATGGGTGAAAAACAAGGGATTCCTTTGCCTTATGTTGAGTTTCTCACATGTACCTTATTATGCAAGTAATGGAATTACAAAGCAAGTCCATTTTTTAACCCTCAAATCAAAATTGTGGCTGAACCAAAATCTTTAAAATGTTGTTGGGAATCAATTTGGTATATTGTATGACCCACATTGGATTTGTAGATCTCTCAAACCAATTTTCACTTTGAACTTTTTCAAGTTATATGCCATTTTTTAAGTCATTTTCACCAACTTTTGTCAATTCTTGCTACAAGCTTTTCCAACATGCCATGACCTCTTTTATAGGCTTAAAATGTCATTTTTAACAACTTTGATGTTGTGAAGTTTTTCATTTGAAGCTTCCTTGTATGAGTTTTAGGCATAGGCTTGAAATGACCTGTAATTCTCAAATGACCAAAATACCCTTTGCTTGCCAAGGGCATAAGTAGAGTTCCACAAATCATATGAAGGCATACCATACCATTATAGAAAGCTAAGACAATAAGTAACAATTCTTATGTTTGCCAGAAATCCATTTGAAATACGCTTGAAGGTCAAAAGTTGCTTGGAAGACAGACAATTTTCACAGACAATTTTCCATAACTTGAGTTCTATAAATCATCTTGATGACTTCCACCCATCAAATTAAATCTATGAAGATACTCTACAAGTTTCATGTGGACCAAGAATTCATATGAAGCTTGCATCTTGAGCTACACTGCCTTGAAGTTTGACCTAAATCAGGGGATTTTACACTGAAACCCTAATTTAGTAACTCCAGTTCTCCTTGACTCCTTTTGATTTTTCTTTATCACAACATCATATCCATATCCATATAGCAAATAATGAATCCCCCATTCTTCAAATGATCCTTGATACCCTTCAAAACACTTCTTTGACCTAGAATTAACCCAGTGTTGACCCTAGTTGACTGACTTCAACTAAGGTCCTTGCAATCATTCAAATGACTTGGTTATCCTCAAAAATGATTCTCTAGACTCTTCATAACATCCATACACACCTCATGCTCTTAGCTCATAGCTCACATTTCCTCTGATGATCCCCCACTAGCCTCACGATAGGAGAGAATTCACTGATCAACCTGGCAGCTCTTCAAAGCTCAAATTCTTCCCTGATGACCTGAGTAGTCTTGAATATGAATGAAACCCTTGGATATACCTCTTGAAATAAGAACAGCACTTGATCCCCTGATTAAGATAGCTTGCCTATGCAGATGAATACACTATGTACATGATGACACTGCAAATGACTATGCAATTGAAACATAAACCTAGGTTAGAAAAGGTTGGGCAAATTTTGGGGTGCAACACCAAGTTAACTGAAATTTAGGATCGGAGATCATCACGAAGAAGGGGTGGGTACAAATCATAATTTGAGCCAAATATCCTTTGTTTCACGAACCGTGAGCCCGACCACGATACAGCCCTTAAAAGACCTAATTGAGGCAAGGTTTATTCTGAAAGCGCATTACGATAAGGTTGAGTAACCTGACTCCCTCTTGACTTGCTAGTCATATCCTTGTTGCATTTTTAACTGATTACATAAGCACTACGGTTGAACTTTGGTTCATTCGTCACTCACAATCATGACACGTAAATGAGTGACAACACAATTTTTTCAAAATTTGCATGAACACTGCATTAGAATTACCATTCGAGAATGAACAATTTTATTTGCAGGTTGGTAGTCGACAGGAAAGAAATTCCAACAGGGAATAATCGAACAGGATTGAATAATTCAACAGTCTGGATCAGAATGGTGTATGTTGTGAAACCCTGTAAATCTGGGGCATTGACTTTCAGTGAGTTCAGAATCAGTCGGTCTAAGGACCAGTCCCGAAGCATCGGTTGATTACGGGGCAGTTTATTTGAGAAGCAGTTGATCAGAAGCAAATCTTTTCGAGAGCCAATCAGGGGCAATTATCCAGAATGCATTGATTTGAGGATAGATTCTTCCAGTGTTTGATCAGGGCAGGTTAAGTCGTTCAATGCTCGTTCAGGGGCAAGTCACTTCAGAGATAGTGAAACCGACTATGTTGATAGTTGTTTAATTGAGGTGGAATCCTTTTGTCGTACAAACACTGGGGCAAGCCATCACAAGGTCGTATTGTAGCAAGGTGCTTTCGGTTCAGAGTGGGTTTGTCCAAGAATCAGATTAAGGCAAAGTCATTGTAGACAGGGGCATGCCATCCTAAGAGCACAGGGGTTATTCTTTATTCGAGAGGCATTCGATTTGAAGTATCTCGCTGAAGTTCAGAATACTGGGGTAGTTCATATCAAACCATCAGGGTACAGATTTTCAGACTATCCCACAGAGGTTCCCACGAGCCGGGGCATATCAGAAGCGAAAGAATTGTTCTTCTCCAACAGAGTTACTCAGAGCTACTTGAGCAGATTCGGCCAATCTTCAAGTTTGAGATGAATGGCGGGAAATCGTGACCCTTCAACTAGAAGCCGTGAATTCAGACAGGATATTGTCCAGCATCAGGCATGTATGACCCATCACGGATGTACAGAATTCCAATCATATTGGGCACATTCGGTTATCCCCAGTAAAGTCATACATCCGCGAATCAGCCGATAAGGGGCAAAAGATTATTGCAAGACCGGGGCAGATCCCCTAAGAACAAAAGATCTTATTGGGACATTCTTTTCGGTTTGACGTGCAGAAATAGTTCAGATCTAACCGTCAGGGTACAGAGATCGAGGAGTCCTCATCAGAAGGTTGGTGCCGATTCAGGGGCAAGGTATTGTGAGTAGCACCATGGCTAGCTTTTCCTTTCAAGACGAAGTGTCTAGACTGGGGCATGTTGGTTTTTTGGGGCAAATTTCCGAGAAGAAGGAATAGAATTCATGTTGCCCTAACCAGAGGCTTTTGATGAAAAACTTGACTTTATACGATGCGAATCCCCACGCAGGTCGTACTTCATTCCCCGAAGTTGAAACGACAATGTTCCTTACTGAAGAAGGATCAATCTCACCAGCTAGTCGCAGCATATCCCCCATAAGAGTATCCTCATGAAAGCAGTTCATAAGATATCTCCAGCAGGTCAAGATTAATGCTCCCCACAGGATGTCTATCCTCAGTCCCGAGTTTGTAAACTGTGGCCAGATGGTTTACTTTCCCAGTAGGGTCGTTTACCCTTCGCAGAGTTTGATAATTTTAAAGGTTGTAAGCTGTATTCAGACAGTGGTGTTTCTCCAAAAGGATTCTTTATCCTCAGCGGAGTCGTTTAGTTTTCAGTGGATTGATAACTCCAGAGTTGTAAACTGTGCCCAGACAGTTCATTATCCCTAGTAGGGTTGTTTATTCTCCCCAGCGGAGTCACTCCCTGTTTCCAGCGGAGTTGGTTAAGATTCCCCGAGAGAGTCGTTTCTTCCCCAGCGGAGTGTTCTCTCCCCAGCAGGTGTTATTCTTTCCTCCCAGTGGAAATTGAAGGTTTAAAGCTCTCCCCGACAGAGTTGGTTGTATGTCCCGACATTTATTTTGCCAGAATACTTGGTGATACCCGTTCCTTCCCCAGCAAGGTGGTATTTGTCCTCAGCATCCGTGTTGAAGCAAGTTTATCAGAGCTTTTCCCAGCAATCTGATCCTGCATGCGCATTTGCATATAGTGTCATATTTGCATATGCCAAAAACGCGTAGCATTTCCATACTATATGGAACATTACGCCATTGTCAAACATGTGCATTTTGAAACATAAATCAGGAGTGTGGAGTTCTAAAGCTCAGACAGGTTTCCAGATATTCGAGGTCTCGCTGTGAGACACGGGATGATATAGTTCATCTTCTTATATTCCCCACAGAGATTCTTGGTTAAGTTTCTCTTGCCCTCAGCGGAGTTGGGCTCATATCTTCCAAAGTCGTTCAGAGGTATTATCCCCAGCACGGAGTTGTGATATTCAGATGTTTTTGTGGAGTGTTCAGACTCCGATGTGTTACGTTGAGTATTCTGACTCTGGTTGTTTCGTTGAGTATCCAGGCTCCGGTATGCTTTCGTTGAGTGTTCAGACTCCGATGTGTTATGTTGAGTATTCTGACTTCGGTGTATCTTCGTTGAGTATCCAGGCTCCAGTATGCTTTCGTTGAGTGTTCAGACTCCGATGTGTTACGTTGAGTATTCTGACTCCGGTGTATCTTCGTTGAGTATCCAGGCTCCGGTATGCTTTCGTTGAGTGTTCAGACTCCGATGTGTTACGTTGAGTATTCTGACTCCGGTGTATCTTCGTTGAGTATCCAGGCTTCGGTATGCTTTTGTTGAGTGTTCAGACTCCGATGTGTTACGTTGAGTTTTCTGGCTCCGATTTGTTACGTTGAGTATTCTGACTCCGGTTGTTTCGTTGAGTATTCGGACTCCGATAGTTTGTTGAGCATTCTGGTCCCAGTTATTTCGTTGAGTATCCCGACTCCGACAGATATTCATTTTGTGATGCGGTCATGCTATTACGTTAAGTGCTCAGACTCCGGCTAATTGCATAGAAAGATTCAAACTTTGTGCTCGTTGAACACTCAGGTTCCGACATTTCCAGAATACCCCAATAGAGTTAGCTACTATTGCAAACAGGCAAGGAAGTTATATACAAAGTGTTTCCCTGTAAGAATCAGGCAGGTAGTCCGTAGGAAATAGGCGGATAATGATAAAAGAAGTTGTACCGTATGAAGCAGGCGGAAGAACTTCGAAAGATCTGTAGGAATCAGGCAGATGAAAACAGAGTCTCCGTATGAATCAGGCGGATGCAAAGAGAACTATTCCGTAAGTAACAGGCGGATGAGTAGAAAAGAGTTTCTCTGTAAGAATCAGGCATATATGTTATTCCGTATGAATCAGGCGGGTGTTAATAAAGGTTATTCCCGTATGAAACAGGCGGATGATAAATAGAATTTCCGTATGAAACAGGCGGAGGATAAGTGGTCTTTCCGTATGAAACAGGTGGACAGTGATAGTTGGTGTTCCCGTGAGTAACAGGCGGGTGATCGTTAAATTCAAATATTGTAGATAAGTTCTTCCGTATGAAGCAGGCGGATATAAAGAATTTTCCCGCGTGAAGCAAGCAGGTATAGATGTATGCTCCCTGTGATCAGGTAGATGACTTTTCCCGTATGGAGCAGGAGGAGGAATCTCTCGTATTCAGGCAGATGGTATTCCCATGACAGATAGAGTATGTGTCTCAGGACAAGACAGAATATGCTCACATATTTGACAGAAATGTTTCCCCAGCGAAGTCGCCGGGATTTCTTCGTATTGACGAATTGCGCCATCCGTGTTGACGGAATGTGCGTCCTGATGAGGACAATTTGCGCCTATGTTGATAGGATTTATTCGTGTTGACGAATTGCTTCCTCCGTGTTGACGGGACGGGAGTCTTGATGAGGACAATTTATGCCTATGTTGATAGGATTTCTTCGTGTTGACGAATAGTTTTCTCCGTGTTGACGGAATATAGAGTCCTGATGAGGACAATTTATGCCTATGTTGATAGGATTTCTTCGTGTTACGAATCGATGTCCCCGTGTTGACAAAATATGGAGTCCTGTTGAGGACCAAGATTGATCTCTCCGTGGTGACGGAATATGGAGTCCTGTTGAGGACCAAGATTGATTTCTCCGTGTTGACGGAATGAGGAGTCCTGATGAGGACAGGTTTTATCCCTCCGTGTGGATGAAATATGGAGTCCTGATGAGGACAATTTATGCCTATGTTGATAGGATTTATTCGTGTTGACGAATTACTCTCTCTGTGTTGACGGAATGTGCGTCCTGATGAAGACAATTTATGCTTATGTGGATAGGATTTCTGCGTGTTGACGAAATGGGAGTTCAGATATGTACAAGAATGGTATTCCTATGATGATATGATTTATTCGTGTTGATAAATCTATTTTTTCCTCGTGTTGACGAGATGTGAGTCCCGACATAGACAATTTATTCCTATGTTGATAGGAGTTCCTCGTGTTGATAAGACGCAGATAAGATGTCATCGCCTATGCTGATAGGATCTCCTTGTGTTGATGAGATGCGGACAACTCATCCCCAACGAAGTCGCCGGGATTTCTCCGTGTTGACGGAATGAGGATTCCTGATGAGGACAAGTTTTATTTCTCCATGTTAATGGAATACGGATTCCTGTTGAGGACAAGGTTTGCTTTCTCTGTGTTGACGAAATGTGGAGTCCTGATGAGGGCAAGTTTGATTTCTCCGTGTTGACGGAATGAGGAGTCCTGATAAGGGCAGGTTTTATTCCTATGATGATGGGATTTCTTCGTGATGACTTTTCGTGTAGACGAAATTTGAGAACAATTGTGGATAAGATTTTTCCTGTGATGATGGGATCTTTACTCGTGTTGATGAATTTGTTTCTCTTCTTGTGTTGACAAGGTTAGTCCAGTTGTGGGCAGAGGTGTTTTTGCAAAGATAATCCAACACCTGTGTCGCAACGTGGGTGGTGGAGGTTGAAATCAAAATTGTATCAGATAATTGACCAGTTGTTCCCGTTAACAACCAGATTCAGTTGACGAATGTCGTTCCCCAAGCAGTGGTGCAGTTTATTTCTGCGGTTGGCAAATTTCAGGGTTTCTTTGGTATTCAACCGTCTCATACCTCGAATGTTTGAAGGTCGTTCGCTCTTCACCCAGTCGGGTCCAAGCCGCTTGAATAGGGGCAGCTGTTGCACCCCGAAATTTGACCAACCGGTTCCCATATCTGGTTTATGTTTCGACGCATTTTGCATTCGCATTCGCATATCGCATGCATTACAATTTTCTCAGTCAGGTTGGTTTTGTCGGGATTGCAGCCCCTGGCGTTCCAGGCTGTTCAGGCCGGTTTGAGTAAGCGTATTTCGAGAATTGGTGCTCGTTCCCTGTGGTTTTCAGGCCATCTCGGCGCCCGGGTTTCGTTATGGTTGCGCAATCGTTTTATAATCGATTTAATCGGTCTCCGGGCATTTTTTAGGATTTTTCTTTTATTTTCTAGATTTTTAATGCATTTAATAGATTTTTAATAGGGTTATTTGCTTTTTTTTTAGATAGTAAATAGGTGAGCATCTTATTTTATAGAATTTAATTGATTTTCAAATTTAATAAGAATAGATTTTTTAATGATAGGATTAAATGTTTTTAGATTTTATTAGATTTTAATTGATTTTTCAAATTTAATAGAATAGATTTTTAAATAGAATTTAATGTTTTTTTAGATTTTATTAGATTTTAATTGTTTTTTTTAGATTTAAATGAAATTTTTAATAGGTTAAATAATCTTTTTAGGTTAATTAGGATTAATTTTGTTTTTTAGAATTAATTAGGGTTAATTAGAGGTCTTAATTAGGGTTTTTTATTATTAATTTCGTTTTAGGATTAATTAGGTTTTTTTTCAGTATTAATTTTGTTTAATCTTTGAGTTTAATTCAGGTAATCATCAATTAGTCTTAATCCATTGGGCCAATTATCCAATTTGCTGAAAGCCCAATCCAATGCGCCACGTGGCGTCAGTATAAAGCCTCACCTCACTCTCTCTCTCTCTCTCTCGCTGCTGACTGGCCACGTTTCACTCCACCACACTCAGCACCTGCGACCTCACTTCCACTATCCCTTTCCCTCTCGCCACTTGTCCCCTCACCGTCCCCTCGCCGGAATCCTCACTGGCCGGCATGCAAATGCCGGTAACCACTCGCCGACGTTCACCCTAACCATCTCCGACCGCCGCAACCACCACCGGATTCTCCAGATTCATCAGAATTTCCCAATCTCCATACGTGTTCATCACTTTTTTCAGAATTCCGATCAATCTTCATCATCTCCTTCATCGGTTCTTCCCAGAAACTCATCGATTTCCCAGAAAACGATCATCAACAAGATCATCAGATCTTCATCAAATCGCCAAGAACTTCATGATTCATCAACCATCTTCAGGATTCAAGATTATCTCCAGATTCGCCAAGATCTTCATAGAGCTTTTCCAGAAGTTCTTCATAGGAACATTCATCACAACTTCACGATCTTCATCAAGTGTGATTCCAGAAATGCATCAACTGTCATTATACTTTCAGAACATTCATCATCGCTCGTCATCACCTTCGTCATCTGCTCCTAGACGTCTCCAGAAATCTCTTTGCCAGAACTTCGTCAAGTTCATCGTAACTGAGTCTCCGATCTTCAACATCGTCAGATCCACTTCATTGTTCGTCAAGTTTGATCTTCATCGTGGATCTTCAAGCGTCCACGAAGAACTCTCCAGAAGTTGATCCTTCAAATTCTTCGCAAGCTCCACCATCGCTCATCAGTGGTTCCAGGTTTTGCTTCGGTCTCTTCTGACTATAGTATTTTGTTGTTAGCTCGTGGTTAGAGATGAAGGATCTGGTGGGATTTCTTTGTGATAGAGTTTTTGGCTGAGAGAGTCAGAGAGGTGAGTTGAGGTGGGAGAATTAGAGCGCCGTTTAGGTTTCTCGGTTAGCGATGAACAGTGTGTGGGAAGGGTAGAGTAGTTTAGGGTTTTGTTCGCTGATGCTGAGATTGGGTTGGGTTAGGGCTTAGGCCCAGTGGTGAGATTGCTGGCCATCTCCCCTTTGTTTCTCGTGGCACCCCCTCTCCCCTTGCGTTTTGGTTTGGGCCTAGCCCAGACCTGCTACTTGCACCCCCAGTCTGGGGCCCAACCAGGAATGCAAAGCGAATCCTCGCTATTCGCACCCCCCCTGTTTGTTTGTTTTTCCTTAGTGTTTTTGTTTTTTTTCTGGATTAATACTGAGCCCAGTGCAGTGATATCTGCACCCTCCTCCTGGGCCCAATGTATTTCTGAAGTGGAAATAATTGCTGTTGCCACCCCTGTTTTTCCATTTTTGTTGAATTTTCATATTATTTGCATATAGTTTACTACAAAAATCATAATAAATCCAAAATTAATCAGAAAAATATTTCAGAAATACTTCCATGATCTTAGATTTATTTGTGATTTTATGAAAATGATAAATTTCATATTCACCCATTTTTTCAATTTAATTTAATTTTTCCCATTTTATTAATTTCTTTAATTTTGTACCTTTGATACATGTTTTTGTAAATTTGCTTGTGACCAATTGGTGAATAGTGTTGAGTTGATTCTTGTTGGGTTGCTTAGATTAGAAGTATAGGTTCCCTTAGAGATTTATCTCACATTTTTTTGATTTAATCTTGTTTAGTTTTGATTAGAGAACATTAGGGTGATAGTAGTAGGGTTCAAACTCAACATAGGTGCATTATAACATTTTATTTTGGAGTTTTTAGCATGAATTAGGTTCTGGGACATATAGGGTATGAAGGGTAGATGTAGAAATCCCCTTAGAATTAATCTTAGAATTTGAAATACTATATTACTATTTTTAGTATATTTTATAAATGGAGTGTTTGTTTGGTGTTCCCACTTGGGTTTTTAATTGTGTGCTTGGGCTTTTGGGCTTTGATATGGGGTATGGGGCTTGGCTTGAGCTTATGGAGCATGAAGACATTAAAAGAGAAGACTGAAGATGATAATCAAATGTTGAAGCTTGAAGATTGTTTGTGCTGAGAGTTGATTGAAGACATAGGAGATAGGGATAAGCAGAGCCTTAGAATAGACTAAATTCTTTGTACAAGCCTGGACAACTTCTTGTGCTTCCATTCCTCTCTATGACATAAAGTCCCTCTAGGGTATTCACCTCCCTCCTTTGGAGGGATAAGTGGCCTTTCCTTAGAGGTAGAACTTTGAGGGAACCAGTCTTTCATGATGATAAGTGGCCTTTCCTTAGGGATAAGTGGCCTTTCCTTAGAGGTATTCACCTCCCTGTTTTGTAGTTAATCAACTGTCAGAGTTGGATGTTTTTTCAGAGCTGCTGCTGTAGGAGCTGGTGTGCTGTCAGAGCTGGGTTTGGGTTTTTCTATTTTCTTTGCTGTATTGCTTGTTAATTTCCCCTTAGGTTTGAAGTGAAGCCGTTTCACTTTGCCTATTGTTTTCTCAGGTTCGAGGTTGAGTGGGACTCCCTTGCCTCGCTTGTATTGCTGCATTTCATGCATTTTACTGCTTTACTGTATATATGTTGTTTCTTTGCCGTTTATCCCCTAGGATCTCTGTTTCTCTCTGCGCAAGAGAGAAATATGATAGACATTAGGTGTTAATCCATGCATGACAATATTATGATAGTTTTGATTCCCATTTTGACCCTAGGTTTTAGAGTTCTTTCTCTTCTATCTCAAAACAATCAAAAAAATACAATAAGAGGTTAAACATCAATAAAAGACAGTTCTTGCGTAAAAGACTGGAAACCAATCAAAGGTGTCATTTTTGTCCGCTTGGACCCGTAATCAGAAGAAAACCTTTTTCAGAAGGATAAAAAACAGTCAGACAAATCTGTGTCTTCCGTAGCCCGAACTACGTTTGCTCTGATCTTTCATGCTGTATGAAAGTACGTAGGCACAGGATGCGATATCCTAGCGAGCAACCTTCCCCTCCTTTCCAGTAGGTAGGCGAACTACGTTGACTCTGATTTCTCGTTCCAGACGGGAATACGTAGGCATAAAGTGCGATACTTTGCCGAGTCATTTTATTTTCTTTTAACCCCAAACCTTTAGAGTAGATAGAATAACAATCCGTACTAGAAAACAAGCGTGGATCCCGTCGAGTACGACGGACGTGAGGGGTGCTAATACCTTCCCCTTGCGTAACCGACTCCCGAATCCAGGATTTGGTTGCGATGACTATTCCTTTCCCGTCTTTGCGGTAGGTTTACTTCGAGCGTTTCCTTTCCCTCCGTTGGGATAAATAACGCACGGTGGCGACTCTTCTGTTCAGCTGGCGCCGATTTTCGCAGTAGCGACAGTACGCATGCCGGCGGACATGCTATGACAAGAAAGATCCTGAGAGCGGGATATTACTGGCTGACGATGGAATCGGATTGCTTCAGATTCGCGAAGAGATGTCATAAATGCCAGATTTATGCTGATAAGATTCATGTGCCACCGTGCCCTCTGAATGTCATGTCCTCCCCGTGGCCGTTCTCCATGTGGAGCATCGACATGATAGGCAAGATCGAGCCCACTGCATCTAATGGTCATCGCTTCATTCTAGTAGCTATCGACTACTTCACCAAGTGGGTGGAGGCAGCCTCATATGCTAATGTGACCAAGCAGGTGGTGGCTAAATTCATAAAGAGGGAATTCATCTGTCGTTACGGAATTCCTGAGCGGATCATTACTGATAGTGGTTCGAATTTGAATAACAAGATGATGAAGGAGCTGTGCCAGAGTTTCAAGATTGAACACCACAACTCATCTCCTTACCGGCCGAAGATGAATGGCGTCGTTGAAGCGGCCAATAAGAACATCAAGAAGATTGTACAGAAGATGGTTGTGACCTACAAGGATTGGCACGAGATGTTGCCATTTGCATTGCACGGTTATCGTACCACGGTACGTACATCAACCGGGGCAACTCCTTTCTCATTGGTGTACGGTATGGAAGTTGTCCTACCGTTAGAAGTTGAGATTCCTTCTTTGCGAGTTTTGGTTGATGTGAAACTCGATGAGGCAGAATGGATTAAGAACCGACTAAACCAACTCAGCCTGATGGACGAGAAAAGATTAGCATCGATTGCATATGGTCGCCTGTACCAAAGCCGAATGAAGAAAGCTTATGATAAGAAGGTGCATCCTAGAAGCTTTCAGACGGGTGATCTCGTCCTGAAGAAGATTCTTCCTCCACACTCCGATCACCGGGGCAAGTGGACTCCCAATTACGAAGGTCCGTACGTCGTCAGCAAGGTCTTTTCGGGAGGAGCCTTGTTGTTATCCACAATGGATGGCGAAGATTTTGCTTCCCTGGTGAACACGGACGCAGTTAAAAAATACTTTGCTTAAAAAACGACCTGCTGGAAAGAAAAAGAAAATCCAGGCAAAAATGGGGCATCCCGGCGAACCATAAAAAAGGGAAAAAGGTTCGGGGAAAAATTAGGGATATAAAAGAAAAGAATGTACACCCGCAAAGTCGAAAACCCGGAAGGGCGAATTTGGCAAAAAAGGGTATCCCGGTGAATCGAAAACCCGAAAGGGCGATTCAGGCAAAAGTTAGGGATTTGAAAAAGCAAATGACTGCGTTCCGCGTGTGGACTGTATTTGTTTAGTGGTTTGGAAGACCTGAGGGCCGTTTATCTGAATCAATCTCTTCTGAAGCTGAAGCGTCGGAGAAGTATCGAAGTCGAGTGGGTCATAGAGGGATCAACTCATGGTGTTCGTCTACGCCTCATTGCCGATATTTGTGTATATACTGATGTATATTTATGTTTTTATATTTGCGCAGCTTCCTCATTCCAGGAGCTTGCATCTGTTGTAAAACATTTTCACCCATTCAGGGGTTCATCATCAATAAAATATATACTATTCAACAATTCTGTTTGTTTGTTTAGCATCCATCTATTTTGTTTGCGAAAAAGAACGCCGATGTTTTTGATAAAATGTGCATACATAAACTTACTGGCCTAGGCCACTGATTGTTGAAACAATGAATTACTTGAACATTGTCACAAGATGATAACCATGATAGGTCCCTTTGAGAAGGGTATCTTGTCTGTTTGTTTGTGTTGTTGCAGGTATAGCATATTCCAGGCCGTACGCCGTATGCGTCCCCAAGCAGGATGATTCCTTCTTCTCCAGCAAGTTTAGTGACATCTCCCCGTAGAGTCTGAACATGAGACCACGAGCATTGATATGTATCCCCCAGGCAGAGAAGATTCTCCCCCCAATCAGATGTATCCTGAAGGAACGTCATCCCCCCAGCTGAGTCATACACTGAAGTGTGCGTTCATTCCCCAGCACTAGGTCAAAGTGCAGTTTTAGTAGAAGACTACCCGCAAGCATGCAGCACTCAATGGTTCAAGACTGAAGTCTCCAGCGGAATTGAGATTCCCCACAGAGTTGTACTCTCCCCTGTAAGCAGGATGATTCCCATTTCCCCAGCCCAGTTTGCAAATCCCCAAGAGAGCCGAGTCCTTGGAAGCCGTTCAGGCCATGATTGATTTTCCCCAGTAGAATGTTGAATAGCTGAGGCTATATTTCCCCCATCGGAGTCGGTATCTCCAGGAAAGTTTTGCCGCGAAGGCTGTGCAGTTTATTTCTGCGATTGATATTGTTCCCTTGGTAGTGTGTGGTTTGAATACCTAGGTGAGCAGGCCCAGGTTCTCGTAGAACTTTGTTCCCCAACAGCAGTCGACTGAAGTTCATTTCCCCAGGCAGAGCCCAATGGAGATTGGTGTGACTTCTTCTCCTTGGCAGGATGATTCCTTCCTCCACCAGAGTGGTCCTTTCTCTTTGACAGGAGGATTCTCCCTTCAACATTTATTTTGCTGATGGGGTCGTAGCATGTTGCATGATTGCATAACATTTACCTTAAATGCGTAGCATTTCCACCACGTGGAGAATTGCGCCATTGTAAAACATATGCATATGAAGCATGAGCTAGGTCGTTACCGTTCTTGTTTTGCAGGTGTTCCCCGACAGGGTGTTTGCTCAGGATGATTCCTGAAATCTCAGAAAAGTCGTTTGCCCAAGGTGATCCTTGAATTCTCCAGCGAAGTGGATTGCTTAAGATGATTCTTAAAATCCCCAGCGAAGTCTCCAGAGAGGGTTGCTCAAGTTGATGCTTAGAGTCCTCGGCAGAGTGTTTGCTCAGGATGATTCCTGAAATCTCCAACAGAGTTATTGGTTCAGGATGATTCTTGAAGTCCCCGGCGGAATTATTTGTCCAAGATGATTCTTGTAGTCCTCAGCAGAGTTGATTCATCCAGAATGATTTCTGGATCCCCGAAGCAGAGTTACTTGATAGTTCTCCAGAATCCCCAGCGGAGATGTGTCATCCCCAACAGGTCTTAAACAGAAAATTTGAAATTTCCTTTATAACTTGATGATTGAAGTCTGGCAGTAGTGCCAACACCCCTGACTTATTGATGAAGTTTAACTGCGAGGTCAAGGCAGTTCTCCCAGCTGACGCGGAGTGCCTGACGACAAAAGAATGTATATCCTTGGTGGTTTCTGATTGATTAAGGATTCCATTTGAAGACTTACTGACGAAGTCCAACGATGATGTCAAAGTAGTTCCCTCAGCTGATGCGGAATGCCTGATGGCAGAAGTTTGGATATCCCTGTTTGGTTCATGATTGACCGAGGATTCTATCTCCGACTTACTGACGAAGTTCGGCTGACGCCCGAAAATTTCTTTGAATTCCCGACGGCATAATTAACTTGATTGTTAAAAAGTTCCTAATGACCTGATGAGTCCCGAGGAATTCTTCTGTCGCAGTGTCGCGGAATGCTTGACGGCAATACCAGCCATGTATCACCGGTTACCGAGTGACCACTGACCCCTTGGTGACTTGAGGACGAAGATCTATAGCAAAATCAGATGACCATCCTGACGGAGATTTGAGATTAGACCCTTCACCGGTTGTCGTTTGACCAATTCCCCAGCAATTTGCCACCAACTGTCATGCTCAGTTTTGAAGATGTTCCTACCAATCCAAGTATTGTTTACCTGTGTGGTTGGCAGATCGCTAGTTACCGTGTAACCGGTGACCCCTTGATGATTTGAGGATGCAATAATATCAGATAAATTAGAGAATCATCCTGACGGAGATTCAGATCACTATTTCTCCAGCTAGTTGTCGTGCAACTATCATTTCAGTTTTCGAAGATTTGTCCCCATCAGAGTACCGTGTACTTGTGCAGTTGGCAAATTTCGGGTTTGTTGGTATTCAACCGTCTTTTACCTTGATTGTTTGAGAGTCGTTCACTTCTCACCCAGTCAGGTCCAAGCCGTTTGAATAGGGGCAGTTGTTGCACCCCAAAATTTGCTCAACTTTTCTTTACCTAGCTTGTGTTTCATTTCATTCACATTAGCATTATCATTTGCATTTCATTGACATGTATGCAGGAGATCAAGAGGTATGATTACCAATCAAGGGCTACACAAGACTATGAAGCTAGCTAAGAAGGTTATTCAGGTGCTCAAGGGTTGATATCCTTGTCAGAGAAGTTAAAAGATCCTCAGAGAGAGTGATTGAAACCAATAGGGTGTGTCTTGAGAGAGCTCATGATAAGGTTTGAATATCACTTTGAAGCCTAGACAGGTCATTGTGCAAGATTAAGAAGCCTCAACCATGATGGGTGCAGCTAGGGTTTGACTGGGTCAACCCTAAGTCAACTGAGGATTTGAAGAAGGTTGAGACCTAATCCAAGAGCCATGTAATCTTGGATTGACACATTGAGATGTTATAAGGATGATTCCAAGGTTAACTCATCATGATTGAAGAGTTTGAGAAGTTTCAGGCTAGGGTTTCTAAGGCTTGACAGTGTAAAATCCCCTAGTTTGACCCCTATCTTCGAGGCAATTTAGCTCAAGATGTGATTGTCATATCATCTTGCCCCCAACATGAATGTTTTATAGCATGATCTTAGCTTTAATTTGAGTGCTAGAAGTCCTTGATAGGATTTGTAGAACTCAAGTTATGACTTTGACAAGTTACAAGTCATCTGAGGAATGTGAATTTGGAGCTTGAAAGTTACCCAACTTGCATGAAACTTTTGCCCAAGAAGGATGATTCCTATAAACTTTTGGTCAACATGAATGTTGTTCCTTATCCTCTTAGATTTCTAGAGAGTACTAGAAGTCCTTGATAGGATTTGTATAACTCAAGTTATGGCTTTGACAAGTCAAGGGTATTTTGGTCATTTGGAGATTACAGGTCATTTCAATCATAAGGCCATAACTCCTATTTGCAAGCTTCAAATGGGAAAATGTTCAACATAAAACTTGTTCAAAATGATGTTTTAAGGCTAGCCAAGAGGTCATGAGAGTTTGGAATTGCTTGTAACTCAAAATTGCAAAATGGGCTTAAAAAAGGAAGAATTAAAGTTCATTAAAAGGACCAAATTTGGGATTTTTCATTTCAAGGCCAAGATAAGGCATGTAATATGTCATTTTGATCAGAAATGACATTTTAAAGACAATGAAAATGTTACTTTTCCCATTTGAGCTCAAAATCATGGAGTTGCTTTTGCTTGCTTAAGGTTTAAGTTACATATGCCAAACTTCTCATAAGATCAAACCAAGGTGCAAATACATTCCAAACACACTCAAAATCTCATGTGGAGAGAATTTGGATGAGGTTGAAGGGCAAATGCAAGCTGCTGCAAGCACTGTCATACACATAGCATATCATGAGATTTCGAGTGAGATGAGATATTGAAATACTCATTGGATTGATCCAGAACTTTCTAGATCATTCATCCATGTCCTATATATGATTATGAAGTGGTTCAGAATGAAGGTTGGTGAGAATTGAGAGAGGAGAGTGAGATTGCACTTTGAAATTTCTTCTTGCAAATCCAATTCTGTTACAAGGTTTGAAGCCATTTCAGTCCAAGTTCTTGATCCCAATAGCTTGCTCTGAGGTTGGTGATCAATTCCAGATCAAATTCAAGGCAAGATCGTGGGAGAATTGGGAGTTGGCACTTGGATTTCTTCATCTGCAACTCATAGTCGGGTTCAAAGATTCAGATTATTTCAATCCATTTGGTTGCATACGGAACCTTCCTTGGATGCTAGTGAAGGAGTCTGCAAGTTTTTTAGGGTTGATTTGAAGATTCAACCACTCTGTTCACACGATTTTGACAGGTTTGTAAACCTCATTCCATAGCTTAATTTAAGTAGAATCAATGGGAATTGTTAGGTTAGATGCATTGTAGATTGATGTAGGAAGGTTTCTGGATCATTAATTTGGAGATTAGTGACCAATTAGGATTGATGCAATTTTCGGTTGAGATCGTGTTCTTGCAAATCTTGAGTTTTTAGCATGAACTAAGGGCATGAATGAATTCCTGAGGAAATTTGGGACAAGATTCATCAAGGAATCGTGGCCAATGGTGGACTCTAGAGAGAGTTAGGGTTGGGAATGGTTGATCAGAGAAGTCACCGGCGGTGACTCTAGCGCGCGCAGATGGAGGGAGTTCAGAGATTCAAAAGGTTGAAGACGACCTCATAGCCATTGGATTGGAGGTGGACCTTTGACCAGAGTGGGATCTAACGGCCACGGATTGATTTGAGTTTGTGAAGGATTCAGAGTTGAGATGAAACGCAGCGTTTCATTTAAGTGATCTGGGTGGGCTTACTCAATAGTTGATACTCACACCCCCTTTTTGGGCCCAACCCTGAAATGAACTGAATTTTGTTGCTACCTGCACCGCGCGCTTGTCATTTTCTTTTGATTTTCTTTTAATTTTTCATTTCATTCATGGTTATTGGAAAATTCATAAATAATTGAAAAATGGTTCAATTAATCCCATTCTTTTTCCATGGATTCATGATTGAATCTAGTTTTTTTTAGATAAAAAATATTAGTATTTCATGCATTTTTGATTTTATTAGCATTTATTGAATTTTAATTGATATTAAAATAATCATGGTTGATGCTTGATCTTGTTGAATTTGGTTTGATCATTTGATGATGATTCTTGCCTAGATTTTTTGTATGTAGCTAGCATAGATATGCATGTTCCCCCTA
The DNA here is from genome assembly GCA_963859935.3 of Lathyrus sativus. Taxonomy (NCBI): domain Eukaryota; kingdom Viridiplantae; phylum Streptophyta; class Magnoliopsida; order Fabales; family Fabaceae; genus Lathyrus; species Lathyrus sativus. Next base: position 232,098,022 of record OZ012735.1, on the reverse strand, counting down.
GATTTTTCTCACATTTTTGTGATAAATGTAAGTGGTAGTTTTAGGTTGAAACTTTAGGAACTCCATTTTTAGGGTTTATGGTTGATACCTTATGATTTAGGTTTTATTTCTAGAACTTGGTGGATGATTCAACCTCTGAATTTTGTATGGTAGATTCATGATTGAATTAGGATCCCTTAGGAATTTTTGTAGGAATTTACAATGTGGTTTGCTATTTTTGTTTGATTTTAGTTTAGGTGCTAACTTTGGATGATTCTCATGCACTAATTCAACTAGAATGACTTCTTTAGTTCCCTTAGATTAGGGTTTTGTCTCTCTTGCTCTTGGATGATGTTGAAGACAAGCTTGGGCTATCATGGAATGCTTGAAGAAGCTTGGATGTGAAGATCTTCCCTTCTTTTGGTGTAGTGTTGACTAGATGTTAGGATTAGGGTTTGTAGGCAGAGCTTCTAGATAGATTCTCTTCCTTCATAAACATGGAAGATGTTGATCACTTCCCTTCTTCCCTATGATGTAAGGTCCCTTTGTAAAGGCCTCATCCCTCCTTTGGTAGGATGTGTGGCTCTTACAAGTTGGTAGAACCTTTGAGGGTCCCTTTCTCAGATGATAGGATGCTTAGTGGTGACCTTTGGTCTTCACTCTGCTGTCAATCATCCAAACTTTGCTCTTGTTAGATGAATGTTTCTCCCTTGCTAGAGGATGGAGTTCCTTGCTTGAAGAAAATTGAAGGCTAGAAGTTGATATTTCCCTGTGTTTGAAGACTACCTGTGGAGCTGAAGCTTAAGGATCAAGAGGAGCATGTTGATACTTGTGGGAAGAAGATCAAGCTGAGATTGAGTGAAGAGCTGAGGCTTGAAGAAGAAAGAATGAGTTGATACTTATGTTGATGCTTTGAGAGCCTGAAGAAGTAAGTTGACACTTGCTATTGAAGATGAGAGCCTTGAAGGGCAGTTGAAGACTGAAGACTGAGCTGATGTCAGAAGAGCTTTGCTGTGAAGCTGTTGATCTGCTTGTCTGTCTGTTTTCTTTCTGTGCAACTGTATTGGTGTGACTTGTTTGATTTGCTTGATGCATTAGAATAAGTTCATATGTAGACTGATGTAAGCTAGGAGCATGATTGCACTAGAGGTTGAGTTGCTCCCTCTGCTTGTATTGTTACTGTATGGCTTTGCTTGCTGGTATTCGGTAGAGCCCAGCTCCCTTGCCTATGTGGATTGTGTTTGCTTGATGGCATTTTATTTCATTTCTTCTGTATGATTGCAGTTCTTGTGTTTGCTTGATGGCATTTTATTTCACTTTTTCCTGTATGATTATAGTTATTCATATCTGGCTTGAGGTCGAGATGAGCTTGTGGAGGCTGATGCCCCACACACATTTCCTCCCTCACTTGCATTGCATGCATTTTACTGTATATCTGTTTACTGTTTAAGCTGATGCTTTATCTGTTTCTGTTTATCATTGCCATGCTCCTCTAGGAATCTCACTTCCTTTGATAAGGAAGTGATGATTAGAACTTTAGGTTGAAACCTATGCATGATAACATCTAGGAGATCCCTGTTTCAAACCTCAACCATAGGATGAATCCTTGGCATGACAACATTAGGACTTGATAGTCTCCCCTTAGTTGAACCTGTTCGTTCTCTCTTCTCATCTCAAAACAAATTAAAATACAGTAATAAAGGTTAACTGACATCGTACGTTACGAGCCTTAAGCTATCTGAGAAAGGATTGTTGGAGAGTTTCTTTTCAACAGTCTGGATGTTTAGTATGGCACCCTTTGGGTGACATGCAACGCATTCACTCTCAGGTCATAGTCTCTAGTGCGATATTGGGTGCAAACATCCATAAAAAACAGTTCTTCCATAAAGACAGAAAACAAACTCCAAACCTTCCGTCAAAGGAAAGCTTTTCTGAAGAAAAGAGTGTTGTTAACTCCCCTAAGTCTCCAAGGGTCGAGCTGCGTACACCAAACTGCTGGAACTGTTTGTTAACCATACTCGAAAAAACAGATGAATCTGAATTCCCGTAATCCGTATTATTCCAAACTACGTAAGCTTTGATCTCTCAAGCCTGTTGAGAGTACGTAGGCACAATACTGACGTATTGGCGAGCCACCTTCCCCGTAACCCGTAGTTAGTCAAACTACGTTGACTCTGATTTCTCATTCTCTGATGAGAATACGTAGGCATAAAGTGCGACGCTTTGCCGAGTCATTTTCTTTTCTTTTTAAGCCAGCCTTGATAGGTAGATAGTAAAACCAACCCGTCAGATAAACACAACAAGCGTGGATCCCATCGAGTACGATGGACGTGAGGGGTGCTAATACCTTCCCCTTGCGTAACCGACTCCCGAACCCAGACAATGGTTGCGATGACCTTGTCTTATACCTTTTTCGTCAGGTTTTTCCAATCGTTTCCTTTCCCGTTCTGAGGGATAAATAATGAAAGGTGGCGACTCTTCTATTTTGCCGGCACCTTATTTTCGCGGTAGCGACACTTGGGTTAAAGGGTATGGATGATTAAATATGGGAAAGAAAGAAAAGTGTGCTCGCTAGGATCATCGCAATCCTATGCCTACGTATTCTCAACATGTGTGAGAAATTAGAGCAGCCGTAGTTCGGCCACTTAAGAAATAATTGTGTATTGGTTGATTTTATACATTGACAAAGGGTTTTCGGATTGACGCCCTAAGACAAAAGAAGTTTGATGAGTTGATGTTGTTTTTAGGTTTTTTGAAGAGAAATGGTTCTTGATTAGGATTACACAAAGGGACTTTAGATAGAGATGAATGTTTCGAATAGCCAAGTCGAGCGCCTTGTATCCAAAACATTCGGAACGAGTGTAGGAGGATTCCATGCTCATTCCTTCTCCACCACTTTAAAGTTCATGGTGCATAATTCTAATCGTATATTTTATTGCATTTTGGGTTTTTTATGAGAAAAAGTACCACTTGATGTTGGATCAAGGTTTATTGTTTGTAAAGATATATTTGAAGCGATACGGACAAGGTCGATGGCGATGCGCAAGGCAATCGACTTACAAGGTTAAAAATGTCTCGATAAAATCGAGAGTTTGTTTTTGAAAATGGTTTTTGGAATCAAAAGTCAACAAGGACAATAGCAATATTCACACTAAAATCATACAAACATATGAGGTTAGTCGGCTAAAAAAAATAGAGACATGCAAAAAAACGGCGAACTCCTTGAAATTTTTTTAAGGTAAAAACAGCAAGAAAATAAACAAACTGATCAGTTCGCGCCGCAAACTGAGAAAAGTGAACATTCTGTTTTTTGCATGTTCGCGCCGCGAACTGGGAAAGTTTTCATTCTGGTTTTTGCATGTTCGCGCCGCGACCTGAAGCGAAAAATGCAATATTTCTCTTTTTTTTCTGTCTTTTGTGGTTTTCTCTCCTTTCTATTGGTTCTTAAAAAGGGTTTCTTGGTTCCCTTGGGACCTCACACAATACAGCCAGCACAAACACACTTAACAAATGATAATAAATGACAAGTGCAGAAATATAAAGAGAGAAAGAGTTCGAAAAGCTTCCTCCTTCTTTGTTAAGCTTCCATTGGTTTGGTTGTGTGTTTTCTTCCTTCTTCCTTATATGCTTTGAAGGTGATTCTCCTCAAAGGTTCTCTATGGGTTTCTATGGAACTCTCTTGATTCTTACTGGTTTTCTTTCTCACTCTTTTTTCTGGTTTTTGCAATGTGTAGTGGATGTTGAATGTGTAAAGAGTGACTCCTTTGTTTACAGCCCCTTCCCTTCTTATCTCTCCCCTCTAGGGTTTTCCCTTCTCCCCAAACATCAGATTTTTTCATGGGGTAATGTCTCTTACCACCTTTTCTTATGTCACTCTCTTTCTTTCCATTTTCATGCAAGCTCTTATGCTGTATTTTTGTTGCACTACTCTACATTGCTGTCTTTTTTCTACTGCACTACTTTCCCATGCTGTCTTTTTCTACAGCCCTCTACATTGCCCTCAATCCTTTCACCTCTTTGTTGGCTTATGCTTGGACTAACCTCTTGGTCAATGTTAACTTTTGGACAGAATTTTGAAATTCTGATTTTTAGATGCATTATCATATGTTATTCCCTTGGTCTTGTGACATGTATATTTTGTGACATGAGGCAACTTGTTACTTCTTGCATGGGGCTGTTTTGGATTACCTTCATATTGCCCATGAATAAGCATGCATAAACTTGATCATAGCATGAAATTAATTAGAAGTTTAGATTAAGACTAGGAGTAGCTTAATTTTCTAAGCATTACCAAGAGCTTGAAACTTTGTAACAAATGTGACACTTTTGCGAACGTCATGAAAATTCTCTTTGTAATATTCTTGAATCTAGTCTTGAATTCATGAATCTTGAACTTTGAATGATGGATTCCCTTATGTCATTATATAAAATGAAGTCTTGAATTATGCACTTGTGATCTTGACTCATACTTTGCAAATTTGAACTCCACTTGACCAAGAATTTGAAACAAAATTGGATGAAGCAAAATTGGAACAAGCCTTAAGTGATGAACCTTTTCTTCCATGTATTCCATGATAGGAAATTTATCTCATTTAAAAATGGAAAATAGCAAACCGATCCAATCTGTACCTTGTGAACCCACATGCTCGATATGCAATAGAACGATGTATGATATGGTGAATGTAGGGTATAAAGGCTAAAGGTGAAAATGAGGGTATGACATCCTCCATTTACCCCGAACCAAACACACCCTAATGCTTTTTAGTGCTGCAATGTCACCATGGACGGATTCAGAAATCTTGATCAGTGGGGCAAAATGTATATACTATTGTAAATATTTATATAAAAAATATATCAATCTGAAACCATATATCATTGGGTAAAAAAGTTAAAACTATCCCAACTTTATTATTATATATTAAAAAAATCAAAGATACTTACACATTTAATTTTTTATTATAAATAATTCTATTTTAAAATTATTGAATAATTTTTCTTTTGTTTTTATTTTTAATATCTAACAAAACAACTGTTTAATTATTTAAGAATATTTAATTCTTAAAATACACAAATACTGACTTTTTTAGTGGGGGCATTACTTGTGTTTCATCATGTGAAAAATAAATATTTTAAATTAATTTATAATAGCATAAATAATTTCGTGGGGGCAGTTGGTCCCAATACCATGGACGTAGATCCGTGCCTGCACACGAGGCGCGTGTCAAAGAAAAAATTAGCTTAACAAAAATCTGATGCGGTAAGATATCTACCACTAATTGTTAGTTGAATAATGTATGTCTTATTTTCCCAATTCTTTTTTTTTTGTGACAAAAATCATGTGGTTGTTAATATAAAACCGTTATTTAAATGATGGTGGTCACACCACATATTACTTGTAAACAACCCTAAAACCATCTCATTTGAAGTCACATGCAGAAAGAAAATGCAATAAGTATTGCATTAATATAGGTCAGAGTTAGACATTCATATTTCATGGTGAAGTCCAACCAGGAGGGATTCAAAAATCTTGACCATCTCATTGAAGTCACATGCAGAAAGAAAATGCAATAAGTATTGCACTAATATAGGTTAGAGTTAGACATTCATATTTCATGGTGAGTTCCAACCAAGACAGATTCAGAAATCTTGATCAGTTGGAACAAAATATATATATATATATATACTATTATAAATATTTATATAAAAAATATATCAATGTGAAACCATATATCATTGTGTAAAAAAGTTAAAACTATCAAAAATTTATTATTCTATATTAAAAAAAATCAAAGATACTTAAACATGTAATTTTTTATTATAAATAATTCTATTTTGAAATTATTGAATAATTTTCTTTTGTTTTTATTTTTAATATTTAACAAAACAACCATTTAATTATTTAAGAATATTTAATTCTTAAAATACACAAATACTGATTTTTTTAGTGGGGGAATTATTTGTGTTTCATCATGTAAAAAATAAATATTTTTAATTAATTTATAATACTATAAATAATTTAATGAGGGTAGTTGCCCCCAATACCATGGACGCAGATCCGTGCCTGAATATCACCCAACTGATTTGATAAACTTAATAATAAAACATCCTTCTGATCGAGACTCCATTCGTATCTGAGAATTAGTTGACTCATTTTAGATAACCGGCATACCACCATTTTAGAATTTCTGAAAAGATATATGGAGTAAAAAAAATAAGTCAATTTTTATGATAGAATTATGAAAATTAAACAAAAAAATAATAAAATTTGTATGTTTTGAATTCGAACTTTAGTTTTTTATAATTTATAAGTTATAATTTGTAATTTTTGAATCCGAATTTTAGTTATTTATATAAAGGACATGATATGATGTAAAGAACACTCCATAAGGATTATATTTTTCACACAAATTCAATTTATAGTTTTTCTGTTTTTTTCTCTTCTTATTCTTTTTTTCTCATGTTTTTTGAAAAACATTTTGTTCTAACAAATTGGTATCAAAGAGTCTTGATTGCGATTAAGAGAGAATTTGATAATGGGAAACAAAAACACGACATCAAACCAATTGCCTTCAAGTGGGAGAACTATGAACGGTGGATTGCGCAGAAGATCATCTTCAGTTTTTAAGAGAAAAAACGTACGATTTTGTGAAGAGGAACTTGGGATTTGAAGTTGAGCTAAATTGATTCGTAGTGGTGTGTATGTTATGCCGATTTCATCATTAATCTTTGTTTTGATTGTAGCAATTAAGCACACAAAATAATTATTTAATTATAACATTTTATTTGCTCTGATCCAATCAGATGAAATTAAACGTTGTTATTTTGTTTACTGCACTCAACTATTTTTTACACTAATTATTTATTGATAAATAATAAGTGATATATTAAAAATATCAATAATAAGTAATAATTTAAAAGTAACCCTTATATATATTAAAAATATTTAAGAATAATTAAAAATAATAATTCTAAATCCTATCCAATCGGTAGAAACTATATTACTAAGTTGAAATTCATCCTTATGAAATTTTAGTGGGCATGACAAAAAAACCCGGACCCGTCGGAACCCGTCCGAACCCGCTCCGAAATTAGCGGGGAAAACCCGGTTTGAGTGGGTACGGGTGCGGGTGCGGGGAAAACCCGACTTTTAATTACGGGTGCGGGTACGGGTGCGGGGAGACACTAAGACCCGCCAGCACACGGCCCCGCCCCGCCCCCAAATAATACATTTTAGTTTAATTATCTTATTTTACGTATTTTAATATTCATTTATTAATTATATTTTTAATTAAATTATTAATACCTTTATTACAATTAAAATAATTAAATTAATCAAATTAATATTCATTTACTAATTAAATTTTTAATTAAATAAATAATTAATTTATTAAAATAATCAATTTTTTAATTAAATTATTAATTTTTATTGCAATTAAAAAGAAATTAATTTTTTTCGGGTGGGGGCAGGGTGGGTGCAGGTGCACCCGTTCTCTACTGGGGGCGGGTCTGGGCGGTAAAATTTTACTCCCGATTGGGTTTTGGGACGGGTGTGTTACATGGAGGCGGGTGCAAACCCGCCCCGTTGCCATCCCTAGAGGTGACCCATTTCAAGGAAGCACATCCATTTAGCCTCTGATGCCGATCCACTGAGGCAAGGAACAAAAGACTCATAACTTGTATCAAAATTTTCTTTCTTTTTGTAAAGTTGTGTGTATGATTCTTTATGAGTCATTAACTCATGGATAAGTTGATGGCGGACAAGTGTATAATTATCTTTCCGTTATCGAGTAAAGCCAAAAAAGCTCGATAACCACAATTAACGTCACCCTCGACATCGACGATCTGTTTGATGTATTTGTTGATAAAAAATGATATTTCGTTAATGAATGGAATCTTTGGTAGAGGTGACGAAGGAGGTGATTTGCTAATACAAGCTCCTTTGAAAACACTTTTTTTTAGATTTTGGAGTTGGTGAGTCTGGAAAAAATTTGTCAAGATGTTCAAAATACAAAGGTGACCGCACCATTGAATTGTCACTCGGTGTAGGCTTGAGATTCTTTGAAGCACCTTTGTTTTTACAGGTTGAGAGGCTGGTTTCAAGTCAGTGGTTTCTGGAGAAGCAATCTTCCTCAATTGTTCTTTGATGTGGAGTTTCATATTGTCATCGACTTTCAAAAATCTCTCTTGTATCATTTCCTATTCGATTAAGATAGAGATATTTAATTTAGCGACTTTCATGACACCATCATAATCAAACATAAGCCTTTTCCAGTGAGTGCAAAGCTCATCCATTCTTATCGGGCTACAAAGTTTCACCTTTTTTGCAATAACACAAGCACTATCGAAGCCTAAATTATCAACTCGTTTAGTTTCGTGAAAAATATAATTCAAACCTGCTCGAGATATGTGTCCGACCAAATGAGAATAAAGATTGTTGTCTTTAAATTTGTATTCCAAAACTATGATGCTCCGACCAAATGATGCATGTATCTCATTATGCTGGTTCAGAATCAACTCTGTTTGTTGTTGTATTCGCAAAGTGTCTAACCTAATCGGTTCAAGCACAAACAATTTTCTCCTTCACTTGATCAAGAATTGTGCTTTTAACATACTTTAACAAATCAGGATATTTTCTCACATTTCCCAAAAATGCCTAACGAAATCGGCATATAATTCTTTACTGGAAGAAATCACTATACCATTTCATGCATCCATTATTTTTTTCCACAACCGCACCCGCCTTCATCATTTTTCCATCTTTGGACTTTATCTATTTCGTCCCTATTGTGGGTTTAACCCGACTTCTCACATTCTTTGTTATATGATACCTATAAAGTAATGCATAAAAAGTAAGAAATACATTTCCAACCAAATTTATCAACACAGTATCACGGTTGGTAGCAATCACTTTAGGCATCTCTTATTGATCCTTCAACATTGTCCGACACACCTCTAAGGACCAAGTAATATTCTCCTTTTTTCTCTCTAAAAATACAAACACGACAGAATAGGTCTTTTCAGTAGAGGTAACATTAACCATCTTGAATACTGGAAGTTTGTACTTGTTGGTCTTCTACGTTGAATCAATTATGAGCACAATAGAAAACATGTTGAACAACTTGATGGAATCAGGATGAGTCCAAAGTATATCTCAAATGGTAACTCCATCCTCTCACGTTCAGTACCTAGGCACATAATTTTTATCACCCAATAATTTCAAGAGTTGTTGCATTTCAGTTCTATCCCCCTCAACACCTTGTTAGTTTGGTACCAAATATTGTACACTTGCTTGATATTTGAGATATTTTTGGGTCTTTTACGTTTCAAAATTGCAAGTATATTTTTCGGTTGAACCAAATTCAATGTCATGTCTGCAACACAGTCCTTTTCTTTCGGCATGAGGCGACACACAATTGGATGGGCGGCTAACTTTTCACGCAAGTCATGGCTATGTAAACCACATATGACATCAAATCTCCATTTATTGTTTGCAAACATATAACCAGCAACTTAAAGGGACACTTACATTTTCTTGAACTGTGTCATCTCGTTTAAAATTCTGGAGAAGGGGTCTAAATTTCCCGCTTCTTTCGCACGTCATTATCACAAAAGCACATCTTCTATCCGAACGATTATTGGGCCTTCCAATTACCACACCAAATCCCAGTTTGGAGGTCGTCGTACAAATCCATTAAGCATGTGATCACAGAATTCAAACTATTGCTCATTTTTAAATTGGTTGCCAACATTTACCACCTTCACAACAACACCTTTGGCATTTGAAGACACAACATGTTTGGGGGAAATATCGGGGTGCATCATATTTAATAAAAACAATTACAATAGAAAGTAAATAAGTTCTACTACTGCAAACATAGTTGAAAAAAATGAACACATAAACCTACCTGAGATGCATTTTCGGATGAATTCATACTCATTTTGGAAATGTATCTCTAAAATAATCACACGTTTTTCAGATAGAAAATAAGATTAATGTGAGCAATGCGGCTTGAAATAAATGATATTTACTTAGAATTTCAACTTCTTTTGCTCTCTTTGATGTGATGAAACACAAGATTGAAGATTTAAAATGAAAATGTGGATTGAGAATGAAAGGGTTTTTAGTGAGGGTTTGGAGTGAAAAACAAGTATTGTTGTGTGGTCATTCAGTTCAGTGTTTCATCAACTTTTTACGTAGATGTATCTCCGAAAATATCTGACATGCAAAGATGATAAAAAATTTCAAAATTTCGTCTCAAATTTCCAAAGATGCATCTTTGGAATATCCACTTGATTGTTCAACTATCAATATATTTTTTGAAAATATTAAGAGATACATCTTCAAAATTTTAAAGGATAATTTAAATTTTCTATAAGGTGTTTTTCTATGCCATAAGTTGCTATAAGAAATCTTCCAAAAAGATTGGGGCCTTAAAATTTTGGAGGGTGGGCTAGTAATATGATAAATATTGTTATATATAATATTTGTCGTAAATAAATAAAACTCCTACAACATTGTCTCAACAGTAGCATAAGTTTGTTTTGCCATCAAGTTGTGTGTTTGATACTTAGATGAGACATATGTAATATTTTCTTTTAGTTTTTTCAAAACGACAAAAAAAACATAGTGAGGCACATGAGAATTGAACCCCTGCACCAACAAAAATGAAGGATCTTCATTCCCACACAGCCATTCATGTTTGGTTGTTTTTCATGAATCTAACAATATAATATTTTTTATGATTAAAGTAGTAAAATTTAGGACTAATTGCATAGTTTTTTTTATTAGGGATCATTTTCTTTATTAACCATAAGATTCTAAAAAATCAGGACTACCCATGTCCAACACTTCAACCTAATAACCACAATAGTTAAATTAATTTTACTATTTTATTATAATAATAATAATAATAATAATAATAATAATAATAATAATAATAATAATGTTATTTTAACACCGTATTTAGATATAGTATGCATGCGATTTCATTTTTTATTAATTTTCTCTCTCTACATGTCATGTCGATAAATCGGTTTTACATCTCAGCAGTATGATCCACGGCAGAGGGCCTCTAAATAAAGAAGGTCTCGTAGTTCTAATTAATCTAATAAAAAATGTTAAAAATCATTAAAATAAATAAATTTTGTACAATATTTTCTCTGTTTTATAATAAGTGACTCATTTAAAATAAAAAAATTTTAAAATAAATTATTTATTTCAATTTTTAATATATTTTTTTCAATTTTAAGCTATAATTAATGTTATTTCTATCATTTCCAAAAATATTTTGATAAAAATATTATTCTCTTATTTAATTATTATATTTTTTTAATATATATTAAATAATTAACTGAATTAGTCATTGTAGAACGGATGAAATAATAACTAAGTAAATTTAATTTGACTTTCAATACAACATGTGACTAGAAAGGACTAAAGTTGTGTAATAAATTAATTCTCTAAATCGAATCAACCAATCAAATTCAAATAAAAATATTTCCAAAACAACCCATAAGCAAAATTCAATACATATTTCATTTTATATTTTTTTAATCAAATTTTCTTTAAGAAATTTTAAATAGAGGTTCATATAATTATTTTTTTTCTAAACATTTTAATTGGTATAATATTCATATGTATAAAGACTGTGAATTGAGATAATTTTAAAATGATTATTTTTTTAATTATAGAATATCAATGTCAATGCAGTATTTTAATAATTTTTTTATCATCAATAAATTAATATATCATACATTACTCAATCTTAACTTGTTAATATGTTTTAAAATTTTAATTTTTAAGATGAATTGCACGATTTTACTAAAATATTATGAGGTTCCTATGAAATTTTAGTCTTTTATTTTTTTTAATATTATATTTTTATTATTTTGTATCGACATTTTAGTTTGAAAATTCAGGTATATACTTTACAATGTAACTATTTTAAAAGTTTATTATTTAACTGTTAATTTCTTCTCTTTTATTGTTAATTTTTAATCTATGATTTTATTTGTTAATTTTAATTATCTCTTAGTTTTATTTACCAATTTGACTTCAAGGTTGCATATCTAATTTAAATGTCAACATTGCAAATTCGATCCAAAATACTAAAATAATTTAAGGTTTTAGGTTTTCTTCTTCTATTCATTCTTCCTCCTCCTAAATTGGAGAGTGTGATTATAAATGTAAAAAATATATTTAAAAAGATTGATTATTCAATCTCAAACAAAAATACTTGATAAATTTAATATAAAAAACCACAAAATTGTTTTTATTGAAAAATCAAAATATTGTTAATTTTGGCGTAAAACTTTTGTGGTTTTTTTCATTAGGTCCATTTTAAATATTAGAACAGATTTTCTAAATCGTTTGAGATTGTCCTAATCATGTCAATAGTTATAAAACATGTATTATACCGTGTCAAAATGCCATGACAATTTTCTGGTGTTCTAATAATAAAACACTAACAAAATATCCATGTGATTGGATAGTGTGATTTGTCGCAGCGCGGAAAATACCCAAGCGCATCGCACGCTCGATGATACAACAAAGTCACCCCCGAACTTTATTTATTCCAAAAGAAAAGGGAAAAATATCGATAAAATCCATCCGAAGAGAAACGAGTAAGAGAGTCGGTTATGCGAGAGGAATGTATTAGCATCTATCGCATCTGTTGTACTCGACGAGAATCATTTTGCTTGTTCTTTGCTTGGATGGGTGTTATATCTAAAGGTTACTTGCGAAATGAAAAAAATGTTTATAATTAGGGTGCTCGTGGAGGATTAGCGCTCTCGTGCCTACGTATCCTTATGGTGCAATGAGGAAATCAGAGCTCCGTAGTTCAAAGAACTAGGGGAAAATGAAGGAAGGTTGTGAAAGAAAGGTGAAAAAATAGAGTAAGGTTGCTCACCAAGATATTGCAATCTTATGTCTACGTATCCTCATAGTGAAATGAGGAAATCAGAGCTCTGTAGTTCATGGAAATAAGGATAAGAAAACAAGTGATGTCATAACCAAGAGAAGGAAAGAAATGATTGATTGATTAAAGTGCGAAAGAGTGCGGCGTTAACCAATATATGGTGATTTAGCCAAAGAGCAAAAGGATAGTAAATTGCTAGAGTATGCAACTCTATAGGCATAAAGGAATTCCAGGATCTATAACCCTATAAGGAATATGAATTATTGCCAAGGTATATAACCTTATAGGAAAAAAACCAAATTTCCAGGGTCTATAACCCTGTGAGGCAGGAGTGATTGCCAAAGTCTATAACCTTATAGGAAAAGAACAAAATTTCAATGGTCTATAACCCTATGAGGCAAGAGATATTTCCAAGGTCTATAATCTTATAGACAAAGAACTGAATGGCCAAGGTGTACAACCCTACAAGGAAGATGAATGATGTTGCCAAAGTCTATAACCATATAGGCAAAGAACTGAATTGTCAGAGTCTACAATCCTACAAGATAGATAAAGAGGTTACCAGGATCTATAACTTTATATGCAAAGAACTGAGTTGCCAGGGTCAATAACCATATGAGGCAGGAGAGATAGACGCGGTGTTTGAACCAAAGAAGTGGTGTTTAAATCAGAGAAGAAACAAAAGTGGTGTTTAAATCAGAGAATTAATGAAAATGGTGTTTAAACCAAACATGAATAAGAGTGGTGTTTAAACCAAACATGAGATATAAGTGGTGTTTAAACCAAAGAAGTGATAGAAATGGTGTTTAAACCAAAGAAATAATAAAGGCGGTGTTTAAACCAAGAAAGAGATAAAAGTGGTGTTTAAACCAAAAGAGAGAAGAAAGTTGTGTTTAAACCAAAGAAGAGAAGAGAGTGGTGCTTAAACCAAAGAAGAAAAGAGAGTGGTGTTTAAACCAAAGAAATGGTGTTTAAATTGGAAAAGTGGTGCTTAAACCAAAGAAGCGGTGTTTAAACCAAAAAAATGGTGTTTAAACCAAAGAAGTAGGTGTTTAACCAAGATGGTGATTAACACAAAGAGATAGATAAAGGTGGTGTTTAAACCAAAAAGAAAGATAAAAGTGGTGTTTAAACCAAAGAGGAAAATGTTTGGTCCAAAAAGGAGCTTGTTGTTGATGTTGATGTGTCGAATGCGGGGAAGAAGACTCTGTCAATTGTTGATTCAAATTGCACTAAAGTCTATGAGTAGAGGTGAATACTCTGCGTACTGGGTCATTCGTCCCATATCCAAAAATATTCAGAATGAGGGTATGAATTCTCCATTCTCATTCCTTCTCCACTACTTAAGACTCGTGGCGAACAATTTGAATTATAATAATGAAGAACCTTTGTTCTGCTTGATCACTAGTACAGTTTGTCTGTGATGTTGGTCTGACTTATGTAACTTGTACGAAGTCTTGAAAGATCTAGTGCAGCTCCAACATAGGGGACAAGTCTTATCAAATTATTAAGTGATTTTTGATAACTTGATTAGACAGAGGAAAGAAGCACATGTTAAAGGATTTAATTGATCAAAGAAGACTTTGATTAACTTAATCAAACATGATAGAGTCCAGTGCAGTGCAAGTGAAAAAAGCTAATTCAATCAAGTGATCAAGGGGCTTATGATCACTTGAGTGAATAGATACCTTATGCAATTGTTTAGGAAAGTCACACAAAAAGTCTTAAAGCTATTAGTCTAATCAATTGATTAAAGTGTTTAATGAGCTAACCAAATCATCAAGAGGAGCATTATAATATCCAAACCACATACATCTAATACATGGCATCATGAAAAAAGAATCAAGGAGGCAAAGATTAAATTCAATAATGAAACAAATCCTAATATCTAATCTATCCCTAATTTGACTTAAGAATTAAATCTAAAATACGGGTCTGATTAAGAAATCTAACCTAGAGACTACCAATCTACCATGTTCAAAGAGCGGATTAAATTGAAGCATCTTCCTGGTATAGATCCGAAAACCGAATTGTGGGTTGTAGCTAAAATCTACGGCAGCGTCTGGAAAAAAAACCTTTCAAAGACGGACAATCTTCATAACCTGGTAAAATCTGTGCACCATTCCCTACATCATAGTTCAGTAGCAAGTGGTGACGTTTACGGATTGGATCTATTAATCTGGAATTTTAACTGGTTCAACAATGTTACGGTTCAGTTCACTATGCCAAATAGAACCTTTAGCAGCGCTTGAAAGCACTGCCTAAAGTGGCGCTGCTAAAGGTAAAGACATCGTTTTTTATGGAAAAAGCGCTGCTAAAGGCCCCCCCTTAGAAGCACTTTTAGGAGCTCTCCCCCCCCCCCCCCCTTTAGCAGTGCTTTTAGAAGTGCTGCCTATTCCCCCCCCCCCCCCCCCTTTAGCAGCGCTTTTTATAAGCGCTGCCTATTCCCCCCTTTAGCAGCGCTTTTGGTAAGCGCTGCCTATTCCCCCCTTTAGCAACGCTTTTTATAAGCGCTGCATATTCTTCCCCCTTCCCCCTCCTATAGCAGTGCTTTTTTGAGCGCTCTCTATGCTCCCCTATAACAGCATTTTTTTGTAAGAGCGCTGTCTATTCTTCACGATTTTAATTTTTTTTTTTAAATAATCACTTTTTTAATACTTTTTTTCGATAAACCTGCTTATAACAATTACATTCCCTGCTTATAATTCAGGCCTTTAATTCAACATTTTGGCCTTATATATACATTGTAATTCAACACTTTGGCCATAATCATTGTAATTCACATACTTCGCAAATACAGTCAATTTACATTATGTAATTCACATACTTCACAAATACATTATATAATTCAACACAATCCGATCCTCAGAACAACTTCACAAATATACAGTCAATTTACATATAATTACAAAACCGATAACTTTACACATAGATACGACTTTCAGAAATATTATTATACCACATCAATATTTGACGATACATATACCTTATACAATTCTCAACTCAATAATGTATTGACACCATTCCTCCTTAATTTCTTCCAATCATGCTTTCGAGTATGTACCATACTTGAATTCATCAAAGTACTAAATAATATAACAGAACATGCACGATTTAGTTTTAAAACTTATTACTCATATGAAATATCGATTAATTATTAAAATAAATCATATACTTATGAAGTGATCCATACCATGATTGGAATATCTATTTGACCCGAGTGGATAATTTCCTTCATAAAGCGCAATACAAAATATCTGCAATCAATCCCATTGCGCTGACGAGGACACTGTAAATGGAAAAAACAAACGATCATGTGTGAGGATATATAGTTTAAATAGTTTTATCAAGTAGAATCAATATAACAGTAAAAAATGTGAAAATATACATGCACTCTGATCCAGCTAATGTTGTTAGCCTTCCTTTTTGGCACTGTTGCTTCTCTTTGCGATCGAAATATTTGTATAGATCTAACATAATATAAACGAATATTTAGAATAATCTCACATAATAAATAAAGATAATTATTCAGAACAGTATATCTCATCACTTACGTATCAACCATAGTCTTCATATCAAGATATTTTGTTTGATTGCCATCTAATGAATCCAGATAATACACCATTTTTTCATCGGATTAATCGCGACCAATAACCAGTGTCCACTGTAAAATAAGACAAAAGTTTAGACGGAAATGTTATATAGAATGGCAAAAAACGAATAATTATAATAAATTAATTTAGAATGAAATATAACCCATGACCAGTGTTATATGGCAACAAGTATAACTTCTCTGTATCTACAGCCATAAATGATTTGACTATGTAATCTCTGACCACATCTGGAGTGTGCTCGATTGACCGTGCATTGATACAGTTAGCAGATAAGAATGCGAATCTTGAAGTCAAACCATGCGGGACCAACATCTTGTCATACAATAACCTTAAATAAAAACATAATCAACATTAGAATATTCATTTAAATGAACAAATAATTTGTTCAAGTATTTAATTAAAATTGATCGGAGTACTACCTTATGTAGGAATGCATAACACCAACGCCCAATTCAGAATGTTGGAAAATCTGGTCTAAATCCTCCTTGGCAATTGTTTCGGCATATTCAAAACCGAAAATACCTTCCTGCATAGTGTCATACCCTAAATTTGTCCTACCCTTTTTGTAAATATTTTCGCATTTTATTGTTTCGTGCCATTTAGACACATATCCGCTCGCAATTGGTCGATTTTTAAAAATTTATCTTTATGACCCATTAAGGCGTGACACATGGCCTAACAACCTTTTTGTGAATTTTATTTTCTTAAACTTTTTCTTTTTTTAAAATTTACTAATTATATTTTTAATAATTATTTTTTTGTTTTTTTAGAATTTCAATTTATTTTTATATTCCTTTTAATACTTATTTAATTGTTATTAACTTTTATTTTATTACTTAGTTTTGTTAATTAATATTGCAATAATTAAATTATGTCATTAGTATTGGTTTAATATTAATTAATTGATTATTTGCTAAAAAAGAGGAAGAAGCAAGTTAGGGGGGAGGCCCAATTACGGCCCGTTAGGTTTGGTGCTGAGGATGGTCCTTAAAGGGGAGGTCACTGTTAACAGAAACCCCAAGAATTGGGGGGGATTTTACTGTTCATAACCCTAATTGGAACCCTAAAACGGCACGGAGAGATCCCTCTAACCCTAAACCCTAATACACTGTTCATCAAGAAGAAACTGTCGTCCCAACTTGCTCTGAGAACCCTAGAGAAAGCAAATACGGCGTCGTCCTCCCTTCATCCTCAACCTCATCCTTCCGTTTCAATATCATCATCAAAACAATACGATTCAAACCTACCTCACTCCAAAACGGACCACCGCTACCTTCGTTTTCTCCCAAATTTGTTCATCCTCTTTCTCTAAATAAACCCTCACCTAAGCTTCTTATCGCCATCGTTCAGACCATCATCGTTATTGGCGAAGTCAACTCCGGTGACAACGCAGACAACGCGCTTGAAAACAACAACATAGCATCTTCAAAGAGGCGATGACGATCACATTTGACCATCTCGCCATTCGCTGAAAAGCTTACCACAACCGCGCGTTAGGTCTCGTTCTGAAGCGTAATCGACTCGCGGTGGCCAACAAAGCTGCAGCAAGCGCGTATTCGGTATTGGTTTCAACTTTCTTGACTATCAACTATTGCGTTCTTGTTCAGTATTCGCTTTAGCTTTGATTAAGATGCTTATTCATGTCTCATGTGCATATTAGGAATTGTTGTAATTACTAGCAGTACAGGTTATTCACTAACTTTGATACGGTTTGGATATGATTTGTGAACTTTCTCATTGAGTCCTTTTGTTCCATTAACCCTCGATTGTTTTGGTTTAACTGTTTTGCTGTGATTGTATGGTTCACATTAATAAAACTGGTTTATACTGAGACGGTGAGCTGTTTGTAATCTGGGTGTAAATTTATGAGAGCTTTTTTACTGGGTTGTTCTGCCGGCAGCATTGCCGTTATCACAGGTCCTAAGTCTCTTTCTTTTCATAAGAATTATGTGGTTGGCTGTGATGAGTTTGTATGCAGGTTACAGTGTTACCAGGTTGCAAATTGTGCGATAGCTCAATCTGGACGAAGTTAAGCGACCCAATGTCGTGGCTTGAGGTCAAAGGCAATATCAACACAGTTCAGCAATACGCAAATGTCCACAACAACTTTACCGCGCGAGTCCGATAATATTGTTCTGAACAACTTCATCTCAATCATAGCGATGAAGCATCCACGAGGCTCTTGACAACTGCGTGACATCGTATTCAGACTGGTCTTGTTTGTTTTATATTTTCATTTGATTGTTCATTTGATATCTATTGTTATATTAGGGTTTGAAACCAGTATTCAACTCTGTTTGCGTAACATTCGTAGTTTGTTAAATTAACTTTCTTTAAGAGTTAAACTGAGCTGTTATAACATGTTTGGTGTTCCAGCTATCGCATCGCCGAATTGTGGTTCTGTTTATGTTATCCTTTGGGTTTTGATGCAGGGTTTACCACAGCAAATTCCCTCAATACGGCCCTTGACGATTCAAGTAGAACTTTTGACAGTTCTGAACTTGCAGGTTGCGACGTTGCCGAAAAGAAAGATGAGTGAAAGCTTTCAGCAACAATAATAACTCAAAGGTATTATTTTGGGTATTCGGTGTGGTGGTTGCTTATGTCCCGTCTCGGCCAGTTAGGTGCCTTCTTATTCAGATTAAAGAAGGCTGCTATTAATTATGACTTAGGTTGTGGTGAGCATTTATTTACAGGCTGAGACTTAAGGATGACATTTTGCTTATATATGTTTTTGCGCATCAAATTTTGCCATGGTCTTAATATGACTGTATAGTAGCATCTGAAGAGAGCATGGGTTATGTGCAGGCTTGGACTGCTCCCTTTAATTTCAATTTTTTTTGTTGTTTCTCGTACTGTTCGTTTGTATTTCTGTGCAGGTTTCGACCACCGAGCGAGGATCGGAACTGCCTCTTAGCCACAACGAACATCCAGCTGCAGAGAACATCGTCTCATCTCTTTTAAACATCACTCGGTCCCGATACAACGCATTCAACAAGTAGATTTTGGTTCGGAGAGCTGGGAAACTGTGATAAAATGTGCTTGCAGCAAAGATGAGCAAGTAGCAGTATGCTTATAAATATATTTTCATCTCAATCCAATTAGAATCAGGGTGTGAAGCAGGGCAACCTTATGGATGGCAACAATCTTACGAATGGATATTGTGTTTTATGTTGATCTGTTTTATATTCTGTTTTATATTTCTTCTGTGCAGATTGCAAAGCCGTCGCAATTCGCCGTAAATATTAAAGCTACAACTAGCAAGGATGTGACATCCCCGGCTAACGTGGCTTTCTTCAGCGGCGTAGCAACAACTTTCAGAAGAAGCAACAATAAGGCATCAGGAAGCAACAAGAACCTGTTGCGACTTCCTCAAAATATAGACACAGCAAGTACAACAGCGATGATGATGCTGATTCACATCCACAGCGGCACTCGGTGTTTTGGAGTTCGTAAGCTTCACCTCAGATGTTCTTCAACCGCGACATGGATTTTGCAGCTGCAACGGCAAGGACAGTTCGTCAACACAAGGGCTTCCAATTTCAAGCTCAACAAGCCACCTCTAACATTAGCTTTTAACTGGATTGTTTTGATTATTTATTCTGAGTTTTTTTTTCAGGCGAGATTTTTGTGTCTTAAGTATCATTCGGGGTTGGCGTAAGATGACTGTTTCTTTTCTCTTTATGCATCAAATAATGGTATTGTTTAAACTGTTTGGAGTAGCTTGACATTGTTGTTAATTGTGAGTATTATTTTGTGGTTGGGTAATATCATAGTTTTCAAATGTTGTTGCAATTACCACAGGATCAGTATTTTTCAATGTCATAATTTAATTTCGCGGCCATGGCGTAAAATGTTTGGTAAGTTATTATTCTCAGACTCAATTCCGCGGTTGTGTCGTTATATCAAGACATTTCAATTTGATATGTATTCGTAACCTTCTTTCTCGAATCGACTGCGTGACGCTTGATCGATATTACGGAATTTATCCGGTTCTCGATAGATGTTATTGTATAGATTGGTGTATGCAGTTGTGAATGTGAAGCATTGCTATATGCTGCAGTGAATGTGAGGTTCTTGAAGTAAAGTCTCATGGCAATAAGGTTTGTATCAAGTGGCTAGTTTGTCTGTCATGAAGTTCTCTCTGGTACTTCGGTAGTGGTTTTGGTTCTTATGTGTCCATTTCAATGTTATCTTTAAATATCAATAAAGGATATTTTGAGGAAAAAGTAATTTGATACTGATTATGGTCCTTATTTAGTTTGTTAATAAATTTTAAATCAAATAATTTAGATAATTGATTTTGATTAACGTAATTAATTAATCACTTGAATTTCAATCATTTAACCCTTTTAATCAATTTTAATTAATTTAATTATTTGATCACATTAGTTTTTAATCAAATAATTTTAATAATTAAATTAGATTAAATAATTTAAGTGGTCCAATAATCTTCTCTCATGTTAGCTTCGAAGTGGGCCAAGACTGAATAAAATTCCAAATTCAGGTCAATATGGTTGGTATGCACTTACGTTTGCATTATTTCTCCCTATTCGATAAAAAGGCAAATTAAATCTTTGAAGTCTAGCACTTCTTGGATTTTTGGGATAATCATTATTGGGGTGTACACCTTAAATAATATGTTATTCGACTTCCCCTATCTTTTTTTAGAACAAAGAAATATCATAGGAATCTAGCATTCTGTGTGATATTTCCGCTGTTCATCCAAATATTTTTCAGATAAAAATGGTGTTATTGGAATCTAGCATTTCGGTAATACCCCGATTATTTAGTTGTGGGTCCGACGTCTCATTTATTAAATAATTGATATTTTCAAACCCAATCTCGCGTTCTCACTTCTCATACGTTCACAAATTATTTTCATACCCCATTTCGCTTCAAATCATTTTTAAAATATTTTTCTCGATCAAATTTCGAAAGAAGGAGATACTTGGAGTCTAGCATTCCTTGTGTCTTCAAGTGAATAATTCTCGAGGCACGCCTTTGAGTTGTTATCCACTCAACCTTTTGACCTTTTCAAACTCAATCGTTTTCCAACATTCTCCTAAGTCGAATGCTCATACGCATTCGCAACCCACATTCCACACACACTTAGCAATTCCTCGTGGTCTCGATATTAGGAGCACCCTCAGGGACTAATATCGTTTCTCACAATCCTAATCCTTGACACGTCGTCAAGTAGGTTTCATTTTCAAACAAATCCTCGATACGTCGTCGAGCTACTTCAAAACAACTTCTTTTGGGCTTCGCATGCCATTCTTCGATTCGATCCTTTCACAAACATTTTAAAAACTTACGAAAGAGAGATATTCTTAGAATCTAGCATTCTTTGAATATTTGAATAAGTAACTCTCGAGGCGCGCCCTTGAGTTGTTATCAGTTCATTCTTTCGATTTCAAAACATCCAACTCTTTATTTTATTCAGTCAATTCCCGAAAGAACTGAGTTCTTGGAGTCTCGCATTCCTTGAATTCTTGAGTGACAAGCTCTTGAGGCGTGCTCTTGGGTTGCTTGTCAGTCACCCTTTCGTCTCAAACTCAAACTCCCAACTTTTTCAACCTCATCTTTCGTGGTTGTTACCACGAACTACGACTGCTCTGATTCTTCATTCTCGTCCGAATGTAAGATACGTAGGCACAAGATTGCGATGATCTTGGCGAGCTACCTTCTATCCATCTCCCATTTCCCCTCATTTTTTCCCGTAGTCGAACTACGACGCTCTGATTTCTCATTCTCGTCCGAATGAGCATACGTAGGCATAAGGGCCCCAATCCTTGGCGAGCACCCTATCTTCTAACCACCCATCTCTCCTTGCGTCTTTAACCTTTTACCCTACCAATTCTTCCTTTACCAACGAGAAGAAAAATAAGTAAACCTAAAACAACACTCCCCACATTTACTTTAAGAGGTTCCCGTCGAGTACGACGGACGCGAGGGGTGCTAATACCTTCCCCTCACGTAACCGACTCCCGAACCCGGAACTTGGTTGCGACAACCCTGTTCCTATCCTTTCGTTTTTAAGAGGTTTTCTCGATATTTTCCTCTCCCGTTTATTCGGGAAAAATAAAGTTCAGTGGCGACTCTGTCGAACCGCATTTCCGCGCCTTTCGCGCGAGGGTCGTATTTTCGAATGAATTTTTCGAGGTGCGACACATAGGTATTTGATGGATGCCACCCTCAGCCACATCTGTTGTTCCTGCATATGTTTCAAGGCACAACCTAAATCGAGGAACATATGCTTTTTTTGACTTGGCCTTTTTTTGTTGGACACCTTGCTAGATTCAGGCATTTTACCCTTGCTGGCTTGTTGTAACTGTTGATCATGAACCTAAAAGTAATATAAATTCAGTAATTGATGTATAATAAGATCATCATGTAACTGTAATAGTACCTGTTTTTTTGATGCAGCTGAATCGGTTTCCCGCACAATAATTCCCTTTTCTTTTGATTTGGATTTTGAAGGAGTCTAAGATCATCATGTAAATAAGTAAATGTAAATGTAAGAATAACTTTCATGTATGGATCGTAAAATATTTGAATACTTCATAATGGTGCTCAACCTGCCTCATCATCTATGAAAATGAGATTTGACGGCCATGCAACAAACGATCATATTGCGTCTCCCACCACTCTTGCGTTCGAAACATCATCTGGTATAGGCAACAACGCACCCCCCTCTAACTCAATATCAACCGATACTCTCAAAAATCCAGCAGAGAGCGGTTTATGGTGAAGTAAGTCTCCCAAAGTGTTATGCACCTTTCCCTTGCCAATCATGCGATAAGTCGGTGACGATAAAAATAGCCGACAAGGTGAAATGCCCTAAAAATGGTTATGATTAATGTGTCAATTAAGAAAATTGTGCTAAATTAATTTTAATGTAATATATAAAATTACCTCTGGAAACTTCTGCGGACAATTGATACTATCTTTGTCACTAGTATCTTTACCATCTGGACCGCGCCTTTGTATCTCTCTTTTTCCTTCTGTAATTCACGAATCTGAGCTTTCAATTCCTCCAACATATCCATCACTTCTTTATTGCTAGGATTTTTATTCTTTGGCTGCTTATACAGTTTTGATGGAGTGACATTGAATCCCTTACCCCTCACACGCCCAGAATACTCAGGAATATTTAGCACTCGACTCAATAAGCTCCTGCAATCATCATCCTCAGCTGCAGTTATAGTCTGGGATAGAGTCTCCTGAAATAAAAATAAAAGCATATATAAACATTATACACTTTTGAGTTACTAACAAAACTAATGTTGTACTTACATATTATTCATATACTTGTTGAACCTCTTCCTGAACGACTCCATCTCTTCCCACACGGGCATCCTTCCACAAAACATGGTCTGGAACAGATGTTACATCACTTTTCTCCTCTTCTAACTACACATTAAGACATGTAATAAAGCATTCATATCCCATTATATATACTTACTATTTTTTGTAACTATATAATATTAAAGAATTTATATATACTTACTATTTTTTGTTGTAAGTGTGCATATCCCAAACGCCCTTTTTTGTATGGATACGCGGGTTTTGATGCCCGTTTCCGATTTACGTCACTCACAGCCTGAAAAAACAAGTTTAAGTCATATCAGAACTGTTGTGGAAGAAGTATATATATTATACATTGTTCATGATAAGTTGTACTTACGCAAAATTCTTTAGTTCTTCGTTTGCCAACAAATGTCTCCCATTCTTCATCTGAAATCAGATCAGCGTACTTCTTTGAACGCTCTGATTCGACAAAGTTTCCATCAGAATCTTTAAGAAACTTGTTTATTAAAAACGCTCAAAATCCTCTCAGTCATTTTCCGGTCAATTGAAGACAATATTTTCTCCTGCAATCATCAATATTAAAAGATCTCTGCAAACAAATAAACATACATATAACATGTTAGTATAATTAATTTAAAGATGTAATCGTCGACATAATTAAAAAATATCAAATATCATACCTGTATCTCGCTCCAAATTTTTTCTTTAGCCGGTTGTAAAGAAGGAATTCTCCAATTATCGCAAGTAATTGGAATTTGCGAACGAACAAGTGCTCCAATGTAACTTGTCAGCATCGCACTGTTAGGCTCAATTAACTGATCTCTTTCATTTTAATGCAAGTCATACTTTACACCTTTATCTCTCGCACGAATAATTTTTTTCATAATCGTTATTCCTCTTTTAATATCGCCTTCCACGTCTTTTGTTGTTTCGTTTCCATCATGTGAATTTTCCTCGTTGGTGGCCATAATACCTGTAATTCAGAAAAACCAAATTATCAAATAAATGTCAAATATATAAATAAGAAATATATACATAAGAAATATATAAATAAGAAAAACATATATATAATTTTATTGCATGATATAAATATGTAATTTTATTGCATGATATAAATATGTAATTTTATTGAATGAGACAATATGTAATTATACAAGTACCTTTATCACTAACGTCTCTTTCTTTTCTTTATTGGAACGTGGTTTACTTGTCTCTTAACAACACGGACTGATGGATTGATCCAAATTCCCTCGTTATGATCATTTCTAATATATGATTCGTCCGCTCTAATATTCTCATCTAGATCATCTATAATATAAGGTTCCTTCTCAATGTCAACATCACCCTTGTCTCCAATATTATTATCGATTACTTTGTTGGAAAAAAAAACTATAGACCATTTCGTACTTGTCGGATCAGTGACATAGAACACTTGTTTAGCTTGCGTGACTAGAATAAAAGGCTCATCTTTGTACCCCACCTTATTAAGATCCACTTGCAAAAATCCTGAGTTATCCATTTGTATGCCACTATTATTTTCAACCCACTTGCATCCAAAGATAAGAATCTGAAACTTCTCATAATCAAACACCCAAATGCGTTCGATAACCTCAAAATACGACAGATTTTTATATTTAGGTTTTAAGTCCTTCACACTTGAAATGTGCATTGATTCTGCAAGCACGGTGAAACGTTATTTTGCATTGTACTTTTATCATCTTGTTCTTTGGTATAAAATGTGTATCCATTAATTGCGTATGCGCTATAAGAAAACACATGCAAACTTAGACCATATGCTAAACATCTCAACCTTTCTGTTATTGAAGCAGGATCAGAATAAAACTTTGAAAAAATATGATCCTTGAACCATGTTATAAAACTTCAATTATGCTCATGTACTATCCAATTTTCATTTCTATTCATATTTAAACCTCGGAGAACATCCTTGTGCATTTCAACATACGACAACCTCAATGTCATTGTGCAGAACATACAAATGCACTTGCTCACGTTCATCCCTTGAAACTGTCACAACTTTATTTCCAATTAACTGTTTTCCTACTATTTTTTCAACAACATGATATTTTGGGAGGCCAATGGATTGAAAATTGGATAAATATTCAGTACAAAACTCAATCGCTTCTTCAACAATGTATCGTTCAAAAATGTATCGTTCAACAATACAACCCTCTGGTCGACTATGATTTTTCACATACCCTTTCAATATTTTCATATAACGTTCAACAGGGTGCATCCATCTCATATAAGCTGGTCCAGACAGTTGTGTCTCTTTCACAAGATGAACAACTAGATGTACCATTATGTCAAAAAATGATGGAGGAAATACATTTCAAGCTCACACAAAGTAATGACTATTTCTTTTTGCAATGTTGGTAAGATCGCAGGATCGATCACCTTACTACAAATAGACCTGAAGAAAAAACACAATTTAGTTATTGCGCTTCTCACTTTTTTTGGAAAAATAGAACGTATACCTATTGGTAGAAAATGTTCCATTATAACATGGAAATCATGTGCCTTTAAACTCTTTAACTTGAGGTCTTTCATAGAAACAAGTCTTTTAATATCTGAAGAGTATCCTTCTGGAACTTTAACTTCACTCAGAAACTTACATAATATCTTTTTCTCCTTTCTAGATAAAGTATAAGCAGCAGGTGGTAGATATGTTCGATTTCCTTTCTTCAAGGGTCCTAATTCATTTCTTATTCCCATTGCTACCGAGTCCTTTCTTGCTTTAAGATCATCCTTAGACTTTCCTTGTATATTGAGTAACGTACCAATAATACTTTCAAATACATTTTTTTCAATATGCATAACATCAAGAAAATGTCTTACATACAATGACTTCCAATACGGCAACTCAAACAAAATTGACCTCTTCTTCCACCCACGTGTGACAATCGTATGAGCAAAAGACTTCCCAAACTTAGTACTCACATCTTTCACCTTTTCAAAAATTTGTTCGCCGGTCAATGTAGGTGAAGCTCTACGTTGTTCTGAATTTCCATTGAATGCTTTTCTCCACCCATGGTAGTGATGATTAGAATTTAAGAATCTACGATGACCAAGAAAGACATTCTTCTGACCAAATTCCAATCGCGTCCAATCTGTGTTTTCTTCACAGATAGGACACACACATTGACCTTTAATGCTATACCTCGATAGATTTCCATATGCTGGAAAATCATTAATTGTGCCAAACAATATCGCCCTCAAATTGAAACTTTCTTTCCTATATCCATCATAAACCTCCACGTCGTTCTCCCACAAACTCTTCAAGTCTTCGATTAAAGGTGTCAAGTATACGTCTATGTTATTTCCTAGTTATTTAGGGCCAGAAATTAACATAGATAACATCATGTACTTACGCTTCATACATAGCCATGGAGGTAGGTTATAAATCATAATAATTATAGGCCATGTGGCATGTGAGATACTTTGTAGACCATGCGGATTCATTCCATCAGTCGATAATGCCAAGCAAAGGTTTCTAGCTTCTTCTCCAAAATCAGGATACTCATTATCAATTTTCATCCACTATGGTGAATCTGCCGGATGTCGATACTTCCCATCTATAATTCTATCATCTGCATGCCAAGTCAGGTGTTTTGCATCTATTTCACTACGAAACATGCGTCTAAATCTCGAAATTATAGTAAAATACCATAAGACTTTTGTTGGTGACAACTTTTTCTTATACCGAGATACACCGCATTTAGGACATTCGTTTAATGATGCATATTCATTTCGAAACAAAATGCAATCATTTGGACAAGCATGTATCTTATCATAGCTCATGCCAATAGAGCATAACATTTTTTTTAGCTTCATAGGTTTGATTGGGAAGAACATTATCCTCCAGAAGCATCTCTTGTAGTAGGGCTACCAACTCTATGAAACTTTTATCCGACCATCCATTACCCGCCTTTAAGTTGTACAACTTTAATATCGCGGACACTCTTGTGAAAGTAGTGCAACCTTTATACAACGGTTTCTCTGCATCGCTTATCAACCTCTCAAACATCTTGGGACAATCCTGAAGATCTTCCTCAAGTGCTTCTGCAATCTCTTCGACTCGATCACAATCATATGTATCCCTGCCATTGTCCTTTGAAGCATAGATCGTATTATCCCCGGGTTCGATATTCTCGTTACTTATCTCACCATGTAATGTCCAACATGTATAACTTTGATCAATTCTATGTCTCATTAAATGAGATTCCAACTGAACAGCGTCAATCTGACGCCCATAACAACAACCTAAGCAAGGACATGTGATCCTACTGGGGTCTTTAGCGTGTTCAACAGCAAACTTAACGAATTTCGATACCCCATTCTCGTACTCTTTTGACAATTGATTAGAAGACATCCATTTTTTATCCATACTAATTAAGTAGTCTAAACTAAACTAAGAAAGTTAAACAAAAATAGGGAATACCTGTAAAGAAATCACCAACTTCTAAGAAAGTTACACAGTAGGATTCTTGGAAACGATTAGAACCTTGCTCTTCACAGGTAACCCCTATAACAGACAAAATTAATAACATCATCAACGTTAAATAATTCTTGGAACATCAATTGTTGATAAAACTTGTAATAATGCAACAACTTCTTATATAGTTGATAATTTCTTTTAATAAGGAACAAAATAAAATACCATAAAATGAGGAACAAAATAAAATACCATAAAAAACGAGAAAACTTAAAGAAAGTTATACCTAACATATTTTTTACAAATTAAAATTCTCTTTAATTCTAATAGGGATAGAAACAAAAGTAATTAAAAAATCTGCACTGCTACTTATAGTAGCTAAAAAAAATCAACGCGAAAATTCTCTTAACATAACTAACTCCAGTTCAAGCTCCAAAACTAACCAATAATTCTAACTATTCCTTAACACTAACTCCCTAATGACTAACCTTCAATCTCTCACTATCCTAATTCCATCTAACTGTTACTATGAAGCTCCAAAAACTAACTTCTTCATGAAATCCTTGAAATGATATTTGGAGATCTTACTATTTGAAAATACAAACAAAATAACAAATTGGTTGACTTATTATGGAGATCAACCAATATTCCTAATTCACACGGAAAATCCAGAATATAAAACACATCACATAACTGATTCTAATCAAATTTTCAAAGTACCGACAACAACACATTAATACATGCACAAATATTTGTCCTAACAAAGTAATGTACCTTCAAAAATTAAGTCAAAATCTTGTAAAACACTCTTTGATTATCAACAAAAATTCTCATTTACAATGGTGGTTAACACTGTTAGTTTCTTCCCTTATTTTATTCTATTCCCACAATAATAACTGTAGTTATTCAATCAATGAAACAATCTTGAGAAGAAAATGTGCCAAGTCAACTTAAGTTTGATTGGTTGTTCTTACATACCCAAAATTGTATTGCTAGGTAGTTTAATCCAAAGAAAAATGAAAATTTTCAAAAAAAAAACGTACCGTAAAAATGGTGGAAATGCGCTACAGAATGACGGATGGAGGCGAGAGGGACGACGGCAAAAACGGACGGACAAACGGCGGCGAAAGGAAATGCATACGGAATGAAGGGAGGAAGGCGAAGGACTGCGGCTGTCGGATGGAGGGAATGGACGTTTTGGTCGTGGTGAATAGAGCAAGTTCGCGAGAGGAGAAAGAAGGAAAGAAGAATACGCGACTGTTATGTTTCTAGAAAAATTCTGGTGGGTATTTTTAAATTTATTCTCATTAAACTTATAGCAGCGCTTTCTTAGGGCCTTTAGCAGCACTTTGAAAAGCGCTCTCTAAGGTATGCCTTAGGCATGACCTATAGCAGCGCTTTTTTGAAGCGCTTTCTATTATACCCCCTATAGCAGCGCTTCTGTAGAAAGCACTTTCTTAGACCCCCCCCCCCCCCTCTCCCCTTTAGCAGCGCTTTACAAAAGCGCTTACTTAGGGCATGCATTTAGCAACACTTTTTATTAAAGCGTTGTCTAAAGTTTGCTATTTTTTTTCTTTTTTTTCCATGACTCTTTAGCAGCGCTTTTTCATAAAGCGCTGTCTTTTTATGCGCTGCCAAAAGTCATTTCTGGCGTAGTGGTTCCTCTAGGCTTCAAATTTGCATTTGGTTTAATTGGTTCTGTTGAATTTAACTTTTATTCTGATTCCTCTACTGTGATGTTAAGGCCGAGACTTTTGGAATTGGGTTATCGAAATTCAGCTTCCAAATGATCAGGACTAGAAAACAATTCAGTGTGCTGCTGAGAATGTGTAACACCCCAAATTTATTGGAATATTTATTTAATTTATTTAAATAGGAATATTTGTATTTTTGGTGATTTACGGTGGTTGGTACGAAGTATTGAGAATTATGGATTTTGGGTTATTTATTTAAATAATAGTATATAATATGAATATATTGGTATTATTATTAATTTAAATAAATATAAGTGAATTAAGGGCAAAATGGAAATTTGAAAGGAGTTAGTGAGGGTGAAATTGGAAATCCCATTTTAAGGCCCAAAGTTAGGTTTAACAAAAAGGAATTTTGACGAAATTATGATTCATTCTTGTTAGATCGTGAAAAGGGAAGAAATAGATACCCGAGCTCTGAGGAAGAATATTGAGGCAAAAGCTTTGTAAGGTTTCTAGGAACCAAGGAGAAAGGCTTAGAGTCGGTAATTAAGGTATGAGGGGTATTACTTTCATTGTTTTCAATATACGATTCAATGTATTTAAAGCCGATTTAAGGATTTAAGAGGTTTTTGAGTTTGAGGAAATTAGACCTTCGTGGCCAAATCTGTTTTTGAGGTTGTTTAAGTATGGGGAGTATTACCTTCATTGTTTTCAATATATGATTCAATGTATTTAAAGTTGATTTAAGAATTTAGGAGGTTTTGAGTTTGAGGAAATTAGGCCTTCGTGGCCAAATATGTTTTTGAGGTTGTTTAAGTATGGGGCGTATTGCCTTCACTGTTTTCAATATGTGATTCAATGTGTTTAAAGTTGATTTAAGGGTTTAGGGAATTTTTAGTATTGAATTGTTGTTTCCTTTCTGATGGTGAGTTCAATGAGTTTGAGGGATTTGATTTGATGGTCTGATAGGTTTGAGGTTGATTTGAGAGTAAGACAAATTAGGCCTCCGTGGCCAAATCTGTTGTTGAGGTTGTTTAACCGTATATGGTAAGTGATTGTGAGAACTTTAATGACTGTGGGGTATTCGTAAGAAATTATGGGAATTGGAGGCATAAATAGGATACGAGATTGGCCTGATAAGTCATAGATTTTGTGCCTTTATCGTCGTAATATCTTAGGAATGACGTAGGGGTGTTTTTAGGGCATTGGGGAAGGAAATCGTAGAGGCTTTTAGGTTGATTTTGGTGCTGGTGCGTAATAGCAATCTGCTGTTATCGCGAGTTTTCACAGTGAAGAATTCTTTGCACGATGAACGTTCGCCCTAGACTAGAACAACAAACTTGCTAGCGAACGTAGCAGAGTTTCACAAATTATGATCTTGTGCAGTGATGTCTTGATGTTTTGATGTTGTGATTTTCCTTATGAATTACCGTGAGTATAATTATGAATTTTATGAGAATAATACATGACTGTATAATGAATTTCCATGAGTAATTGTGATGATTTATGATGTTGATTCCATGAGTTTTTGATGATTATATGATGACATGATTCTTATGATGATTTTGATGAATGATGATGCACCTAATGAGTTTATTATGAGGATGATATTGACATGTGCATCATGCATTCATATGCATTCCAAACTTCGGTCTAGGACCTTGATTCTTGTGGCTTCAGTCCCATTGTGCGGATGTGAGGTATTTTGTTGTGCTCCGGTTCTCGTGTAGAATCGATCCTACTGTTGTGGATCTATGGAGGTTTGATGGCCCAATGTCCATCGAATTTTGTTGATTGGTACCACATGCATGGGTCTTGTTGCATTTGCATTTATGTGACAATTTGGTGTAATTTATAATGTTATGGCCTTTGATGTTCCTTGATCATTCTGAAGACGTTAGATATGAAAATGATGCCATTTTATATATTGATTCTTATATTGATTATTATGAATCGTTTTACTCACCCTGCCTGTTTGAATGTTGCCTCCACGTGGGTAACGTGTAGATGACCAGGTTTAGCCGTGGATGTCGTCGAGGACTTTTTGAAGTTTTAGGTCGTTGGCCATTGTAGTTGACTTAGAGGGTCTTGCTCTGATAGTGTAACATCGGGTTGGGGTATTTTGAGTCAAACTATTTTGAGTTTTTGTTATGTTGCTTTCCTTGCGGTGAAAAGAAAACTTTGAATTTTTGCCTTTTTGAGTTCCGCTGCCATTTGAGCACTTTTGAGTAATTTTGAGAAAATCCGTTGCTTACGGAGCATTGACCTTGATTTGAATTTATTGAGAAATATACGTCCTTTGAGGTGATTTTGTAGTGTTTAAAATTTTACTCTGATAAATTCGATTATTTTTCCATAATATTTGTGGGGTAGAAAAAGTTGTTACATTTAGTGGTATCAGAGCAAGTCGGTCTGTCCGGCCAAGTTTTTATGTTGTTAGTCCTCTGTCAGTCAATAGTGTGAGAACACTATTGGATGAGTTGTTTTTTTCTGACCTTGTTGGTGGCCACAGATGGCTAGAAGAAATGATTGTGTTATTGCTGATGCGCTGGAATCGCTTGCCTAAGTGATGGCTCAGAATGGTGGACCTCCATATGAGTTTCGTGCTTTAGGGAAGTTCCATAGGAATAATTTATCGACGTTTGTGAGCACTCATGATCCTGAAGGTGCACAGAAGTGGCTGAAAGTGATTGAGAAGATTTTCCGGGTTATGGCGTGCATTGATGCTCAGCAGGTGCAGTTTGGTACGCATATGCTAGCAGAGGAAATTGAGGACTGGTGGAATAACACTCGTCAGAGATTGGAAGGTGTTGGCATTGCAATAACTTGGTCTGTGTTTAAGGAAGAATTTTTGAGGAAGTATTTTCCTGAAGATGTTCGGGGCAAGAAATAGGTGGAATTCCTTGAGCTGAAGCAAGGGAATATGACTGTGGCTGAGTATGCGGCAAAGTTTGAGGCTTTAGTGAAGTTTTATTTGCATTACAATCGTACTAACGCAGAGATTTCGAAGTGTCTCAAGTTCGAGAATGGATTGAGACCAGAGATTAAGCAGGGAATTGGGTACCAGCAAATTCGTCGGTTTGCAAAACTGGTGGACATAAGTAGAATTTATAATGAGGATAGTCGAGCTCGATCTACTCACTACAAGCAACTGAGTAAGAAGAAAGAGAAAGGACAATATAGATTGAAACCATATGTGACTTCTGGTGATAAAGGGAAGCAGAAGACTTCAGATGGGAAAAAGTCAAGTGGGGAAGCGGCTACTGCTCCAAGCAAGTGTCATAAGTGTGGCGAGCAAGGTCACCGTGCTTAGGTTTGTAAGGTGTTGAGATGTCATCGTTGTGGCAAGAGAGGTCATAGAGTTACTGACTGTAAAGATGAAGCTCCGACTTGCTTCAACTTGTAAGAACAGAGTATGCCTAAGAGGGGGGGGGGGTGAATTAGGACTTTTGAAATTTTTCCGGTTTTTATATGGTTCTTGGAAATATACTTGATGGTGTTCTTGGTTATGGAAAGCAGTAAATCAACAGAAAGAAAGAAAGACACAAGATTTATAGTGGTTCCCCTCACAATCCGAGAGTACTCCACTCCCCTTTCAACATGAAAGAGAATTTTCACTATTGTTTAAAACAGTACAACCTATCACACCATCAACCGGTGAGGCCTACTATCAAACAATAAAACTCACAAGTGTACAAGAACAATCCTCTTGTAAACACTCACCCTTGTGTCCAACAATCCTGGATCACAAGTCAAAAAATAAAATAATTGTAATGAATTTGGTTTGAGTATAACTGTCAAAGTAATCTTCTCCAATGAATCAAAATTCACTCTTTGTAATTTTTCAATACAAGTGTTCAATGAATGTGAAATTTTCAATGCAAGTATGAACACTTTTGAAAAATGAATTTGATTCTAAGATAATTTTAAAATGAGTATTGGAGGTTGAAAATTTTTTGAGTTATGTTCTATTGGTTGTTTTTCAAAAATGAAAAACTCAGAATTTATATCAGTAAAATAACCTTTCAGAAAAGGTATGATTTTAAAAGATTCAAACCATGAAAAGGTATGTTTTTAAAATAATTTTTGAACTCAAAACAAAGCAATTTTTCACTGCACGTTCAGTGTTAATCGGTTAACCCATATGGTTAATCGGTTAACACTGGTACGTTAGCCCAGGAAATTCAAAATTCAAAATGGTTAACCGGTTAACCCATATGGTTAATCGGTTAACACTGCTAATTTTCAGAAAAATGCTTTTTAAAATTAATGTTATACCATTTTTAAGGTTTCAAAAACATGCTTATGTATTATGCACAAAAGATTGATGTTTTTGAACACTTGTATATCAAATTATAAAGGTGGATTTGATATACCAGTAATGCAGCCAAGTCTGGAAGAATCAGTTCCATATGTAGCTTGACTTGAAAGATAGCTTGATGACTTTATCTTGATGACTTTGAACGGCTTATCTTTTTGCAATCAAGAGATGACTTTGAGTAGTATTGACATCATCAAAACTTGAGACTGAAGCATGCTTCTACATTCTCCCCCTTTTTGATG
Source organism: Lathyrus sativus (assembly GCA_963859935.3). Lineage (NCBI taxonomy): Eukaryota > Viridiplantae > Streptophyta > Magnoliopsida > Fabales > Fabaceae > Lathyrus > Lathyrus sativus. The sequence continues at coordinate 232,063,485 of OZ012735.1, read as the reverse complement.
ATGGCAATCAAAAAATGTTGTGCGATATCTCTTGGTTCTTGATCTGGTTCTCCCCCTATGTCTAACAACTCCCCCTATCTTAACAGAGGAAAAAAAATCTGCACACAGAGAGATATTAACAGAACCAAGCTCTTCTCCCCCTTTGAGATCAGCAAAAAGGAAGAGCTTTCAAAGAAATCACAAGATAGCAGCATATATAGTAATAAGCACATGCAAAGCCAAGTAAACACAAAGCACAAACAGAAGTACATATAAAATGTAGCAAATAGAAATTGTACTTGTTACAATAAAACATAGTTCAAAATGGAAGCATAAAACTTAAAACTAGAAAGCAAAGCAATAAAAACAACAGCAGCAGCATATTCTCTAAAAATCCTCATCCGCCATATCCTCCTCCTCTTCTTCCTCTTCATTTTCTTCATCAGAAACAACAGGGCTGTCAGGGTTGGTATGGTGAGAAGAAAGGACAAGGTTCCGGAGGGAAGCAATGGCCCGGGAGGTTTCTCTATGCTGAGTCATGATAGTTTGGTAAAGGAACTCGTTGGTGATGCCTCCTGCAGGTACGGGAAAGGCCTGGTTAGCATTGGCTCCTTCTTCTGAGTACTTGTAAGTACCGTCATTATCCTTAAAAATTCCAGTATTCTTGACAATTGTAATCTCGTTGATCTCATTGGTGGTTGATTTCATCTTGATGGTTGGTTCACGGTTAAGATCCAAGGTAGTCAATTCCAAAATTCTTGATATCAGCCGTGCATAAGGAAGACGGGTCGACAGAGATAGTTGTTGTTGAAGGTGATACATGATGGTCAGAATCCAATTGACACGAATCTTGTTCTTGATGGCGAAAAGAAGTTGCATTTCCAGATCATTAATTTGTGCATGATTCGAATCCTTGGGAATCAGCACATAGCAGATTATATAGTGAAGCATCCGATCAGAGACGGTAAGATTCTTTGCATAGCACAACAGACGAGCAGTACGTTGGTTGGCGATAATCATCTCCTTTGGAAATCTGCAGATCTGATAATGGAACTCCATCTTGTCGTAGTTGGACCACGGCCCTTCCACGTGGTTAACTCCCTTTCTCAGAAAGTACCCAGATGATTGTATGTTCAGCATTGCAGCAACATCAGACAGATTTTCTTCAACAACACAGTCTCTAACAATTGTTTTCATAATATGCTCATCATTTGCATTTAGAAACACAGACAGTTTATGCAAAAAAGATTTGACAAGATCCGGGTAGCAGTTTCCAGAATCAGACACAAATTTATCGATCCTCTGATATTTGAGCAAAGCAGGAAAATCAAAAGATGATGCAGGAAAAGCCTTAAGATTCACATACTTTACCGGAAGGATAGAACGAACTCGGACTTTGAAATCCATTCTGCGCTTCTTGGTTGTTTCCATAGGAATATCTTCATCAGATGCAGAGTGATGTTCTGGAAGTTTTCCCTTGCCGCGGTTTGATGTTGAAGCCATGGATGGAGGTTTGAGAGGTTGTGGGTTCTGAGGAAGTTAGGGTTTGAGAAGTTGTGGGGAGTTTTTCCAACTTTTAAGAGTGGGAGAGAGAAGTTAGATTTTAAGAGGGAATGTGGATTTTGGATATGGATGTGGATATTTACGAGAATATGAACCACACACAAAATATATAAAGAAAAATATAAAATTTTCAAAAAATAAATTAATTTTCGTTTCTGATTTTTTTGAAAAATTAACAGTGTTAATCGGTTAACCATATAGGTTAATCGGTTAACACATTAAAAAATTTAATCAGAATTGAAAATTCAACAGTGTTAATCGGTTAACCCATATGGTTAATCGATTAACATGCTCGAATTTTTGAAAAATACATAAAAACAGAATGCATACACATGAAAACATATCACAAATAATGCATACGTATAATAGAGACAAGGATCAGATGTCACCTTCATCAAGAATCCCAAGTTCTCTCCGAATTTTGTAGAATGATTCTTTTGCCAAAGGCTTGGTGAAAATGTCGGCGAGTTGGTTGTGTGTGTCGACGAAAGTAACATCAACATCTCTGTTTAATACGTGATCTCGAAGGAAATGATGTCGGATATCGATGTGCTTTGTTCTGGAATGCATAACCGGATTCTTTGCGATATTTATGGCACTAGTATTGTCACATCGTAGAGGAATGCATCCGAGATCAACACCATAATCCAGAAGTTGTTGTTTCAGCCATAAAATCTGTGCACAGCAACTTCCTGCGGCGATGTATTCTGCTTCGGCGGTGCTGAGTTCTACACAAGCTTGCTTCTTGCAGGCCCATGATACTAGAGCATTTCCGAGAATATGACATGTACCACTTGTACTTTTTCTATCGGTTTTGCATCCTGCATAGTCAGCGTCAGAATAACCAACTAAAGAACAAGTACTACCTTTAGGATACCATAATCCGACGTTGGTCGTTCCTTTGAGATACTTGATAATTCTCTTCACAGCAGTGAGATGCGATTCCTTCGGATTTGCTTGGAAGCGCGCACACAAACAAACATTAAACATAATGTCAGGACGACTTGCCATCAAATATAGTAATGAACCAATTATACCTCGATATTTAGTGATATCAATTGGAGTACCAGATTCATCTTGATCAACATACGTTCCGGATCCCATAGGAGTAGACATCATCTTGCAACTATCCATATCGAATTTCTTTATTAATTCCTTACAGTACTTGGATTGGTTGAGGAAGATTCCATCCTTGGTTTGCTTGATTTGTAGTCCAAGAAAATAATTTAACTTTCCCATCATGGACATCTCGAATTCTTCTCGCATCATGAGTGAGAATTCTTCGCAGAGTTCTTTGTTTGTTGATCCAAATATGATGTCGTCGACGTAGACTTGTACTAACAAGGTGTTACCCTTGATCTTCTTTATAAACAGCGTCTTGTCAACCTTTCCTTTTGTAAATCCTTTCTCACATAAGAAGTTGCTAAGGCGATCATACCATGCTCGTGGTGCTTGTTTTAAACCGTAGAGAGCCTTCTTCAGTTTGAAAACATGTGAGGGATTTTTGAAGTCTTCAAAACCCGTAGGTTGTTTGACGTAGACTTCCTCATTAATGTACCCATTCAGGAAAGCGCTTTTGACATCCATCTGGAATAACTGAAAATTCATAGAACAAGCGTAAGCAAGTAGTAATCTAATTGCTTCTAACCTTGCTACCGGAGCGAATGTTTCATCAAAATCAATTCCTTCCTCCTGGTTGTAGCCTTGTGCGACCAATCTTGCCTTGTTACGAACTATAATCCCGTTCTCGTCAAGTTTGTTCTTGAACACCCATCTGGTTCCTATAATATGTTTATTGTCCGGTCTTGGTACAAGGGTCCAAACTTGATTTCTTTCGAACTGATTAAGTTCTTCTTGCATTGCTATAATCCATTGGTCGTCGCCTAAAGCTTCATCGATCTTTGATGGTTCAATTTGAGATACAAATGCCATGTTGAGACAAGCATCCTTTAAATTAAGTCGAGTTGCCACGCCTTGACTAATATCACCAATAACTTTATCAATTGGGTGATCTCTGTGTGTTCTCCATTCTTTCGGAAGATCTTGATTTTCTTGAGTAACATCTTCTTGTAATATTGTTTGATCTTTTGAAGCAATTTCTTCACTTGGTGAAGCATCTACAAAATCATCATCATCATCCAAAACAATATTATCCTCTTTCGAGGGGTTAGTCTCATCAAACGAAACATGAATGGACTCTTCAATGGTAAGAGTTCTTTTATTAAAAATTCTAAAAGCTTTACTAGAAGAAGAGTAACCAAGAAATATACCTTCGTCGGACTTCTCATCAAACTTACCGAGATTGTCCTTATTGTTGTTGAGAACGAAGCATTTGCAGCCAAATATGTGGAAGAATGATATATTCGGTTTCCTTCCCTTGAACAACTCATACGGAGTCTTTTTGAGTAGCGGTCGAATATTCACGCGGTTGCTTACAAAGCATGCCGTGCTTACTGCTTCTGCCCAGAAATATTTTGGAAGATTTGTGTCGCTGAGCATTGTCCTAGCAAGTTCAACTAGTGAACGATTCTTCCGTTCTACGACGCCGTTTTGCTGAGGAGTTCTTGGTGCCGAAAAATTATGAGAAATTCCATGTTCTTCGCAAAATTCTTCAAAGTCTGAATTTTGAAATTCTCCACCGTGGTCGCTTCTTATGGAGGCTATAGTGAGTGACTTCTCGTTTTGAATTTGTTTTGCATACTTTTTGAATGCCTTAAACGCATCATTTTTCTGCACTAAAAACATTGTCCAGGTATATCGAGAAAAATCATCAACAATAACTAAAGCATAAATACTACCTCCAAAGCTCTTCGTTCTTGATGGACCAAAAAGATCCATATGCAACAATTGAAGTGGTCTTGATGTAGAAACCACTTGCTTGGATTTGAAAGTTGTCTTGGTCTGTTTTCCCTTTTGACATGCATCGCATAATTTATCCTTGATGAATTTTATCTTTGGAAGCCCAACAACCAGATCATGCTTGATTAATTTGTTTAAATGCTCCATGTGAATGTGAGTAAATCTTTTATGCCAAAGCCATGCCTCGTTGTTGTTCGCCATAAGACACTTTACCTTCAAGGAAGAGTCATCAAAAGAGATCATAAAAATATTATTATATCTTTTACCTTTTAGCAGAATCTCATGAGTGACTTCATGTTCGATCAAGCATTCCTCCTTTGTGAAGTTGATTTTGAACCCTTTGTCACACAATTGACTGATGCTAAGCAGGTTATGCTTAAGGCCTTCAACAAAAAGAACGTCTTCGATGATTGTACATGGAGGTGCACCAATGGTTCCAACTCCAAGAATTTTTCCTTTATTATCATCACCGTAAGTGACGTATCCTTTGGCCTTTAATGATAGACTTGAAAATTTGTTTATATCTCCCGTCATATGCTTCGAGCAGCCACTATCAAGATACCATTGATTTGTGGTTGTCTTCAAGCATACCTACAAAACAAAATTAGGTAGTGTTAGGTACCCAAGTTGCTTTGGGTCCTTGATAGTTAGTACCTTTTTCCACCCACACATAATGCCCCTTTGCAACACCAATATTACGTACATAGCAGGCATTAGGTGTGTGTCCTTTAATACCACAATAAAAACATGTAGTTTGAAAATGACTTCTATATCTAAGAATATAATTCTTTTTCTTATTAATTCTTTTCTTGTTATGATTTTGATGCTGAGTTTTAGAAGTGCTTGTCTCTTCCTTCACAATTTGTTCACTTGCTCTTACAAAAGTGGTCTTATTGGTGCTTGGTTTTGAAAATTTAGAATATCCCAATCCACTTTTATCATTAGGATACCTTTGATGTTTAAGAATCTCTTCCAAGCCAATTTGACCTTTTTCGTATCTTTCTAAAACTCTTTTAAGTTGAACAATTTGAAAAGACAAAGACTCACAATTCTTACATACAAGACTTTGTTTTTCATCCATCACCTTTTGTTTTTCATCTTCAATATTTTTCAAGAAATCAGAATTTTGTTTTTCTAAAAGTAAAATTCTTTTCTTTTGTGATGAGATGTCTTTATACAAAGTCTTGCACTCTTTTAGAAGTTCATCTATAACTTCTTGTGCATCATTATCATAGACAGAAAAATTACTACTAACCTCATTTTCGTCATCGGAATGGTGAGAGGCCATTAAGGCAATATTTGCACATTCATCGCTATCTGATTCCGATGATGAACTCACTTCGTTGTCGTCCCATGCGACATAAGCCTTCTTTGTTTTGAAATCCTTCTTGCCCTTGAATTTTCCTTTATTTGCGAGTTTTGGGCAGTCTGGCTTTATGTGACCTTGTTTTCCACATTCATAACATGTAATTTCCTGGTTTGATGTGGATGCCTCCTTTTTCCTGAAATGTCTATTCTTTTTAGAAAAAGAAGAAGTTTTATTATTATTGAAAAACTTACCGAGCTTCTTTACTAGAAGCATGAAATTTTCGTCTTCGGAGGATTCGTCAATTTTGTCATCCTTTGTGTCAGTCTTCAAGGCAATTCCTTTGGACTTCTTGTCTTGACTTTCATGTTTCTCAAGCCTTCCAAGTTCCAGTTCATGCTCTTGAAGTTTCCCGAATAATGAAGCGGATGTCATCGTTGAAAGACTTTTCTTTTCCGAAATGGCAGTCACCTTTGGTTGCCATTCTCTTGTCAAGGATCTTAGGACTTTTAAGTTGAGATCATCGTTGGTGAAGGTCTTCCCAAGAGCAATCAGGTGATTTGTTAGATGAACGAACCTCTTTTGCAAGGCAACAATAGATTCACCGGGCTGCATACGGAACATCTCATATTCTTGACTTAACGTGTTAAGTCTTGATCTTTTTACTTTTGTTGTTCCTTCATGCGTTTCTACCAAGGTATCCCAAATCTATTTTGCCGATTTACACTGTGATATGCGAAAGAATTCATCCATACTGAGAGCGCTTTGAAGTATGTTGATTGTTTTCTTCTCATTCAAGATTCTCTTCTTGTCATCTTCATCATATGAGGATTTGATCTTTGGGGTTCCAACACCATTTACCACACTTGTAGGAACATGTGGACCAGTTTCAACGGTTTCCCATATACCATCTCCTTGAGCCTCAAGATGTGCCTTCATACGGATTTTCCAAAAATCAAAGTATTCTCCAGAAAAGAGTGGTGGTTTGTTACTACTTCCACCATCTTTGAAAACCGGGTTGGTACTTGCGGAAGCCATACTGAATCGTTAGGAACAGGTTACCTTAACCTGCTCTGATGCCAATTGTAAGAACAGAGTATGCCTAAGAGGGGGGTGAATTAGGACTTTTGAAATTTTTCCGGTTTTTATATGGTTCTTGGAAATATACTTGATGGTGTTCTTGGTTATGGAAAGCAGTAAATCAACAGAAAGAAAGAAAGACACAGGATTTATAGTGGTTCCCCTCACAATCCGAGAGTACTCCACTCCCCTTTCAACATGAAAGAGAATTTTCACTATTGTTTAAAACAGTACAACCTATCACACCATCAACCGGTGAGGCCTACTATCAAACAATAAAACTCACAAGTGTACAAGAACAATCCTCTTGTAAACACTCACCCTTGTGTCCAACAATCCTGGATCACAAGTCAAAAAATAAAATAATTGTAATGAATTTGGTTTGAGTATAACTGTCAAAGTAATCTTCTCCAATGAATCAAAATTCACTCTTTGTAATTTTTCAATACAAGTGTTCAATGAATGTGAAATTTTCAATGCAAGTATGAACACTTTTGAAAAATGAATTTGATTCTAAGATAATTTTAAAATGAGTATTGGAGGTTGAAAAGTTTTTGAGTTATGTTCTATTGGTTGTTTTTCAAAAATGAAAAACTCAGAATTTATATCAGTAAAATAACCTTTCAGAAAAGGTATGATTTTAAAAGATTCAAACCATGAAAAGGTATGTTTTTAAAATAATTTTTGAACTCAAAACAAAGCAATTTTTCACTGCACGTTCAGTGTTAATTGGTTAACCCATATGGTTAATCGGTTAACACTGGTACGTTAGCCCAGGAAATTCAAAATTCAAAATGGTTAACCGGTTAACCCATATGGTTAATCGGTTAACACTGCTAATTTTCAGAAAAATGCTTTTTAAAATTAATGTTATACCATTTTTAAGGTTTCAAAAACATGCTTATGTATTATGCACAAAAGATTGATGTTTTTGAACACTTGTATATCAAATTATAAAGGTGGATTTGATATACCAGTAATGCAGCCAAGTCTGGAAGAATCAGTTCCATATGTAGCTTGACTTGAAAGATAGCTTGATGACTTTATCTTGATGACTTTGAACGGCTTATCTTTTTGCAATCAAGAGATGACTTTGAGTAGTATTGACATCATCAAAACTTGAGACTGAAGCATGCTTCTACACAACTGTGGAGAGAAGAGTCATATCAGTACCCAGTGCCAACAGCCGAAGAAGACCGCTACTGCTGCTCAGATGAACGATAAAGTGTTTACTTTGAGTGGTGCAGAAGAACCTAGGACAAATAATTGATCAGAGGTACTTGCATTATTAATGATGTTGAATTGATTACTATGATTGATATTGGTGCTACCCATTCGTTTATTTCGCTTAAATGTGCTGCTAGATTGAATTTGAAATTATTTTCTATGGTTGGAAGTATGGTTATCGATACCCCGACTAATGGTTCTGTGACTATTGCGTTAGTCTGTCTGAGCTGCCCTTTGAATATTTATGATAAGAATTTTGTGATGGACTTGGTCTGTCTACCTTTTCATCAAATTGATGTTATTCTTGGAATGAAATGGTTAGAGTTCAACTATGTTCATATCGATTGCTACAGCAAGACTGTGAGGTTCCCAGAGTTTGGTGATTATGGAGAGTTGATGTTTGTATCTGCTAAGCAAGTAGAAGAACTCTTAGAAAATGAGGCTCAAATGTTTTCATTGTTTGCATCACTTCAAGTTGATTATGAAGCAGTGAGCGTGGAGCTACCAGTTGTTCAGGAATTTCCAAAGTGTTTCCAGATGACGTGAGTGACTTACCTCCTAAGCGTAAAGTAGAGTTTACTATTGATGTGATACCGGTCACTAGTCCTATATTGATGCTCCTCGTCGGATGTCTGCATCTGAGAAGAGTTGCTTGAGAAGAAGTTTATTCGACCGAGTGTTTCTCTGTGAGGTGCTCATGTGTTGTTGGCGAGGAAGAAAGATGGTAGCATGAGATTGTGTATGGATTATTAACAGTTGAATAAAGTGACAATCAAGAATAAGTATCCACTTTCGAGGATTGATGATCTGATGGATCAATTGGTGGGCGCTTGTGTGTTTAGTAAGATTGATTTGAGGTATGGTTATCATCAGATTCACGTTAAGCCTGATGATATTCCGAAGACAACATTCAGGACAAGGTATGGTCATTATGAATATACAGTGATGTCGTTTGGTGTATCTAATGCACCTGGTGTATTCATGGAGTATATGAATAGGATTTTTCATCCTTATTTGGATCAATTTGTGGTAGAATTCATCAATGATATCTTGATATATTCAAAGTCCGAGGAAGAACATACGCGACATCTAAGAGTTGTATTGTAGGTTTTGAGGGACAAAAAGCTTTATGCCATGTTGTCCAAGTGTGAGGTTTGATTAAAGGAAGTGAGTTTCCTTGGCCATGTGATTTCTAGTGGAGGAATTGTTGTTGATCCGTCAAAAGTTGAGGTTGTGTTGCAGTGGGACACTCTGAAGTCTGCTACTGAGATTCGAAGTTTCCTTGGGTTGGCTGGTTATTATCATAGGTTTATAGAAGGCTTTTCAAAAGTTGGCACTGCCATTGACTCAGTTGACTCGGAAGGGTCAAGCTTATGTATGGGATGTTGCATGTGAGAGGAGTTTTGTAGAACTCAAGAAGAAGCTAACGACTGCTCCAGTTTTGATCTTGCCAAATCCGAGTGAGTCTTTTATAGTGTATTGTGATGCATCAAAGATGGGTCTTGGTGTCGTACTAATGCAGAATGGCCAAGTCGTTGCTTATGTTTCCAGAAAACTGAAGGTTCATGAAAGGAATTATCCTACGCATGAATTAGAGTTGTCTGCGGCGGTGTTTGTGTTGAAAGTTTGGAGACATTATCTTTTTGGGTCCAGGTTTGAAGTGTTCAATGATCACAAGAGTCTGAAGTATTTGTTTGATCAGAAAGAGTTGAATATGAGGCAGAGGAGATGGCTTGAACTTCTAAAGGATTATGATTTTGAATTGAGTTACCACCCTGGTAAAGCTAATATTGTGGCTGATGCATTAAGTAGGAAGTCTTTGCATATGTCGATGCTTATGGTTCGAGAGTTAGGACTGATTAAACAATTCAGAGATATGAGTCTAGTGTGTGAAGAGACTCCTAACAGTGTGAAGTTGAGTATGCTAAAGTTTACTAGTGGTATTCTCCAAGAAATCAGAGAAGGTCAAAAATATGATTTGAGTTTGGTGGATTGTCTCACGTTAATCAACCAAGGTAATATGGGTGATTTTCGGGTCGATGAGAATGGTGTGATGAGGTTCAGAGATAGAGTGTGTGTTCCAGATGTGCCAGAAATTAAGAAGATTATTCTTGAGGAAGGTCACAGAAGTGGGTTAATTATTTATCTGGGTTCCACAAAGATGTATCAAGACTTGAAGAAATTGTTTTGATGGCCAGGGATGAAGAAAGAAGTGGCTGAGTTTGTGTACGCTTGTTTGATTTGTCAAAAGGCAAAAATTGAACATCAAAGACCGTTGGGTCTGATGCAATCGTTGAATATTCCAAATCGGATATGTCGAAGACTTTGAAGGGATATGATTCAATTTGGGTGATTGTTGATAGATTGACCAAATCAGATCATTTCTTACCAATGAGGATTAATCATTCTATGCTGAAGCTAGCTGAGATGTATATTGCAGAAATTGTGAAGTTGCATGTGATACCATTGAGTATTGTGTTAGGTGGAGATTCAAGATTTACATCGAGATTCTGGAAGAGTTTGCAAGACGCTTTGGGTACCATGTTGAGATCAAGTTCTGCCTATCATCCGTAGACGGATGGACAGACAGAGAGAACTATCCAGTCTTTAGAGGATTTGCTGAGAGCTTGTGTGTTGGGTCAAGGTGGATCGTGGGATAGTCATTTGTCGTTGATTGAGTTTACATACAACAACAATTATCATTCTAGTATTGGAATGACACCGTATGAGGCATTGTATGGTAGGAGATGTAGAACGCCTTTGTGTTGGTATGAGTCACGCAAGAGTGTTATGCTTGGACCTGAGATTGTTCACCAGACGATTGAAAAAATCAAGAGGATCCAAGAAAAGATGAAAGTTTCGTAGAGTCGTTAGAAGAGTTACCATGATAAGAGGAGGAAAGCACTTAAGTTTCGAGAGGGAGATCACGTGTTTTTGAGAGTTACGCTGGTAACTGGTGTTAGCCGAGCTTTGAAGTCCCAAAAGCTCACACCTCATTTTGTTGGTCCATATCAGATTTCGCAGAAGGTGAGAGGAGTAGCATACCAGATTGCTTTACCACCGTCGCTTGCAAATTTGCATGATGTGTTTCATGTGTCTTAGTTGAGGAAGTACGTTCCATATCCGTCACATGTGATTCCGATGGATGATGTACAAGTGAGAGATAACTTGACAGTTGAGGCATTGCCAGTATAAATTGATGAACGAGAAGTGAATCAACTGCGAGGTAAAGAGATTTCCTTGGTAAAGGTAGTTTTGGGAGGACCAGCTGGAGAAAGTTAGACTTGGGAACGTGAGGATCAGATGAGGGAGTCGTATCCGACTATGTTTCCTTGAGGTAATTTTCGAGGGCGAAAATTCTTTTAAGTGGGGGAGAGTTGTAACACCCCAAATTTATTGGAATATTTATTTAATTTATTTAAATAGGAATATTTGTATTTTTGATGATTTGCAGTGGTTGATATGAAGTATTGAGAATCATGAATTTTGGTTTATTTATTTAAATAATAGTATATAATAAGAATATATTGGTATTATTATTAATTTAAATAAATATAAGTGGATTAAGGGCAAAATGGACATTTGAAAGGAGTTAGTGAGGGTGAAATTGGAAAGCCCATTTTAAGGCTCAAAGTTAGGTTTAACAAAAAGGAATTTTGAGGTAATTATGATTCATTCTTGTTAGATCGTGAAAAGGAAAGAAATAGAAGCCAGAGCTCTGAGGAAGACGATTGAGGCAAAAGCTTCACAAGGTTTCCAAGAATCAAGACGAAAGGCTTAGAGTCGGTAATTAAGGTATGAGCGGTATTACTTTCATTGTTTTCAATATACGATTCAATATCTTTAAAGCCGATTTAAGGATTTATGAGGTTTTTGAGTTTGAGGAAATTAGGCCTTCGTGACCAAATCTGTTTTTGAGGTTGTTTAAGTATGGGGAGTATTATCTTCATTGTTTTCAATATATGATTCAATGTATTTAAAGCCGATTTAAGGATCTAGGAGGTTTTTGAGTTTGAGGAAATTAGGCCTTCGTTACCAAATCTGTTTTTGAGGTTGTTTAAGTATGGGGTGTATTGCCTTCATTGTTTTCAATATGTGATTCAATGTGTTTAAAGCTGATTTAAGGGTTTAGGGATTTTTTTAGTATTGAATTGTTGTTTCCTTTCTGATGGTGAGTTCAATGAGTTTGAGGGATTTGATTTGATGGTCTGATAGGTTTGAGGTTGATTTGAGAGTTAGACAAATTAGGCCTCCGTGGCCAAATCTGTTGTTGAGGTTGTTTAACCGTATATGGTAAGTGATTGTGAGAACTTTAATGACTGTGGGGTATTTGTAAGAAATTATGGAATTGGAGGCATAAATAGGATACGAGATTGGCCTAATAAGTCATAGATTTTGTGCCTTTATCGCCGTAATATCTTAGGAATGATGTAGGGATGTTTTTAGGGCATTTGGGAAGGAAATCGTAGAGGTTTTTGGGTTGGTTTTGGTGCTGGTGCGTAACAGTGATTTGCTGTAATCACGAGTTTGCACAGTGAAGAATTCTTCGCACGACGAACATTCGCCCCAGACTCGCACAACGAACTTGCTAGCGAATGTAGCAGAGTTTCGCGAATTATGATCTTGTGCAGTGATATCTTGATGTTTTGATGTTGTGATTTTCCTGATGAATTACCGTGAGTATAATTGTGAATTTTATGAGAATAATACATGACTGTATAATGAATTTCCATGAGTAATTGTGATGATTTATGATGTTGATTCGATGAGTTTTTGATGATTATATGATGACATGATTCTTATGATGATTTTGATAAATGATGATGCACCTAATGAGTTTATTATGAGGATGATATTGACGTGTGCATCATGCATTTATATGCATTCCGAACTTCGGTCTAGGACCTTGATTCTTGTGGCTTCAGTCCCATTGTGCGGATGTGAGGTATTTTGTTGTGCTCCGGTTCTCGTGTAGAATCGATCCTACTGTTGTCGATCTATGGAGGTTTGATGGCCCAGTGTCCATCGAATTTTGTTGATTGGTACCACATGCATGGGTCTTGTTGCATTTGCATTTATGTGACAATTTGGTGTAATTTATAATGTTGTGGCCTTTGATGTTCCTTGATGATTATGATGATGTTAGATATGAAAATGATGCCATTTTATATATTGATTATTATGAATCGTTTTACTCACCCTGCCTGTTTGAATGTTGTCTCCACGTGGGTAACGTGCAGATGACCATGTTTAGCCGTGGATGCCGTCGAGTATTTTTTGAAGTTTTGGGTCGTTGCACATTGTAGTTGACTTAAAGGGTCTTTACTTAAAGGGTTTTGCATCTCGTTAATGAAATAGACCATTTTTTGGAGATATATTTTAGCTGCTATAGGGTATAACCTTTAATTTAGATATTACTTTCTCTATCTTATAAAAAGTGTCTCATTTATATTTTTTGTTTTATGTTTCAAAATAAAATTTCTCTTTTAGACTAACAATACAATATGTATTATTTTTTTCATTATTATACCGCTATTTATTAATTTTTATGTTTTTCAATTAATTTATTAACTATAATAAATAAAGTTATCTTAGTAAGAGATACTAATTTTATTATTAAAATTAACACATTCAATTATTTTCTTAAAAACTAGACAAAACTCAAATAAAACACTTATTATAAAACAGAAAGGTATATTGATGGGTTTTGAAAGCGGAGAGTACAAATGGTATTTATATATTTGTTGAGAGTTACCACTACTCTGCTACAGCATTAGTCCTCTGTCATAGTTATAAATATAACTAACCTAAAACTAGTTAATAGAAAGATCTTATCAGTTGTCCTAAAAACTGCTAGTTAAACAATGAAGTTTGCTACCAATAGACACACTATTACTTAAAACACTAATAACTTGTCTTTAGACAACATATAATCTCTAAAATAGTTTTGACTGGTTTTTATTTTACGAATATAATTTTGTGATAAATTAATAATACAGTAAGCACACTATAACAAAGAGATGAATTGGATGAGAGTTTTTTTTTTCTATGTCAAAGTTGGATTTTTGGTTAAAAAAATTATTATTCTAATAAGTTATTTCATTCTCTATGCCTAATCTCTACACTAATACAATGCTTAATTTAATCTTATTTTAAATTATGTTAGAAATTATGCTATGTTGATTCTAATGCAATTTTTTTGGTGAAGTCTTGAATAATTAACAAGATCAATCACATAAGAATATTCATGGCAATGGCATGGAAGTGGTGAAAGTTCAAGACTTATTATCGGAGCGAGATTTATTCTGGTAAGTGTTGAAATTTTGCCGAAAAGAAGCGAAATCTAGAAAACTTCAAGACGTAATCCTTTTATTACGCTTCGAATAATCCATTGCTTAATGATGAGATAAATATTGATGATTAGAAGATGAAAATTAGGAGATGATAGAAAAGTGATCTATACTTGAATCTTGATGCAATTGTTGAAAATTGACGAATACTTGAATTGTTGAATGTTTGTGGTTAAGTTTAACCAAATATAGAATTTCAATGTGAAATTCTAGATGATGATGATGATGATGATAAACTTTGGTGGAGGTTATGAAAATGGTGAAAAGTTTGAGTGAAAAGTTAGAGATTAGAAGCAAAAATGGTGGAAAAAATAGTTAGAATCGTTAACCCCCAAAATTGGAAAAAGAGAAGGTTTATATAGATTTTTTGGTTAATTGTGCTTCATTGGATTGTGATCCAAATAATTACTTTATCAATGGTTAAGAATTTATCTAAATTTTAGTTGTGGATCACTAATCTTAGCCGTTAGATTAATTATTATCAATGATCGAGGTTTGATAAAAAGTTGGTTTGATTTGGTGTTAGTTTGTGAGGTTTAAGGAAGTTAAAGTTAGTTAGAGGGGTTAAGGGCAGATGGGTAAATGCATGAGTTTGTGTTAAAATAGGTAGTTAAGGGTGGTTAAATCATGAATGTATGTGATTTTACATGTATGTGCATATGCTGAATTTTTAATGAATGTTGAGGAAAATTGAATGAATTTACATGGCATCACTTGAATGCATGTGTGGGTATTTACTATTGGAAGTTTGGTATAATTCAAATGTGGTTTAACAGCTTCTGGAAGCATTACGTAAAACAGCTTATTTGAAAAGTTGTTTTTTGGAAGGCTGAATTTTATGCAGGAAAGGTATGTTTCGTGGCAGGAATCGATTTCCTGAAGCAAAGTTTGGTTTTTTCTGTTTCTTTTGGGCCAGCTGTTTGGTTCCAAGCTGTATGCATTGTATAAATACTTTGCTATATTTTTTTTGTGAATTAATGCCATAACAGTTTTTACCACAATTCTATTCTCTCCCTAATTCTCTCGAATTTTCATCCTCTCCATCAATTAACCAAATCCTTCATTGTTAACCATATCTTTTCACATTGATTCACAAACAAGCAAGAGGCTTGTGCCAACATTTGGTATCAGAGCCTGGTTCTTGATCCCAATCCGCTGCAACACCAACAATGGCTACCGTTTCCAATGATCGAATTCCCACCAATCTCCCAATTCTTGATTCGAAGAACTACGACAAATGGGCGAAACAAATGAAGGTTCTGTTTAGTTATCAAGAGGTTCTTGAGATCGTCATCAATGGAGTTACGCCGTTAGGGGCAGATGCTACCGATGCTCGTAGGGATACACACAAGGAAGAAAAGAAGAAGGATTACAAAGCTCTATTCTTGATTCATCCGTGTGTTGATAACGATAATTTCGAGAAGGTTGGTGATTGTGAATCCGCAAAACAAGCATGGGAAATCTTGGAGAAAGCGTATGCCGGTGCCGTCAAAGCGAAGGTGGTAAGGTTACAAACTTACAAACGTCAATTCGAGTTAACACAAATGGAGGACAAAGAAACGATCAAGGATTACATTACGCGCATTACCCGGCTAGTCAACCAAATCAAGTCATGTGGAGAAACGATTCTTGAGCAAAATGTCGTATCGAAAGTGTTGCGTTCGTTAACATCACGTTTCAATAACATTGTTGTGGCTATTGAGGAGTCAAATGATCTAACAACTTTGAGCAAAGATGAGTTGCAAAGTTCGTTAGAGGCGCATGAACAAAGGATGGATGAGAGAAGTGCCGACAAAGCCAAAGCGGAGATCGCTTTGCAAGCGCGTTTACACGAGAAGAACAAGAGATCGAAAGGGAAGTGGACTTCTAAACATAAGAAGAATTTTGGTGGAAAAGATCCACAAAATTCAAAGGGTGAAGGAAGATCCAAAGAGGGTAATCAAAGAGCCCACAAACCGTTTGACAAAAGTTCTGTGAAGTGTTATAATTGTCAAAAGCTTGGGCATTTTGCGAAAGAATGTCGCTCAAAACGCAAGGAAAAGGATGCGGATGAGGCTAAGGTTGCTAGGGAAGAGGTAGATGATGAACATACCCTTCTTGTGATGATTACAGAAGAGAATTATGGCATTGTTAATGTTCTGGGCAACAGCTATTGTGGTGATAGTCTGCGGGCAGCAGCTGTACAGTTTCGGAAAGTGGTGGAAAAATGCGTTCGGATCGAAATGCATTACTTACCATGCGTGATGGAGTTCAAAGTGAAGATGAATGGTACTTGGATTCCGGTTGTTCAACACATATGACGGGTCGAAAGGATTGGTTTGTGCAAATCAATCAAGCGACAAAGAGTAAAGTTAAGTTTGCTGACGACACTACTTTAAGCGCCGAAGAGGTAGGAGATGTTTTGATCGGAAGGAAGAATGGAGGACATTCGAGGATCAAAGATGTCTTGTACATACCGAGAATTAAGTGCAATCTTTTAAGCATTGACCAATTACTTGAAAGAGGATACTTAATTCGATTGGAGAATAAGATGTTACGCGTTTTAAATTCAAATGGTGTGTTGATTCTAAAAGCACATATGGCTGCCAACAGAACTTTTAAGGTTGAGTTAAAGGTTATGGAGCATCGTTGTTTAGCTACCGCGGCAAGTAGAGAGGAGTAGCTATGGCATTACTGTCTTGGTCACCTTAATTTTAGGGATCTTAAGATGTTGCAACAAAGTGGAATGGTAACGGGGCTGCCACATATTAGTGTTCCGACAGAATTGTGTGAGGAATGTGTCACATCTAAGCAACACAAGAAGGTGTTTAGCAAGGATGTGGGTCGAAGAACCAAAGGCTTACTTGAGGTGGTGTATTCCGATGTTTGTGGACCGATGCAAGTAGAGACATATGGCGGCAATCGATATTTTGTTACATTTATTGACGATTTTAGTAGGAAGCTTTGGACCTATCTTATCAAGAGAAAGGATGAGGTATTTGGAGTGTTCAAGAGTTTCAAATCCATGGTGGAGCGTCAAAGCGTCCGGAAGCTCAAAATTCTCAAAACAGATGGTGGAGGTGAATATACCTCTAGTGAATTTGGGAAGTTTTGTGATCTTGAGGGTATTGTGCATGAGGTGGTGCCTCCATATACGCCTCAACAAAACGGGGCTGCCGAGAGGAAAAATCGTACAATAATGAACATGGTGTGTAGCATGCTTTGTGGGAAGAAGTTACCTAAAGAATTGTGGGGTGAGGCCGTATCTACAGCCACCTACTTGTTGAATAGGTGTCCTACTAAGAAGCTGGAGAAAATCACACCGGAAGAGGTTTGGAGTGGTTTCAAACCAAGTGTGGTTCATTTGCGCATTTTTGGATCGATTGCATATCGTCATGTACCAAATCAACTTAGAAAGAAGTTGGATGATAAAGGCGAGAAGTTGATGTTTGTTGGATATCACACTACTGGTGGTTATAAGCTGTTTGATGAGAAGAATCGGAAGATCGTGATAAGCCGAGACGTGACTTTTGATGAAATCAAAAGTGCAGAAACAACAGCAAAAAAGCAGCAGCATCAATTTTTTGAAATTTCTGATCCAAAGGTATCCGATGCCGCTGTACCAGCACCTACAGCAGCTGAAAACAATGTTGTGAATGAGGGTAGACCTGTGAGGAATAGAGGTATGCCTCAAAGACTCCGAGATTGTGAACTGTTCCGAGATAGTGAGATCAACAATGATGGTGATCTTATTCATTTCGCTTTAATGGCCGAATTCGAACCGGTAAATACGGAAGAGGCATTAAGCGATCCAAAATGGATGTGTGCAATGATGGAAGAGCTGAAATCGATTGAGAAGAACAATACGTGGGTGTTGGTTGATTTACTGAAAGGTAAAAAGGTGATTGGTGTGAAATGGGTTTACAAAGTAAAAGCAAATCCGAAAGGCGAGATAATCAAGCATAAGGCTCGATTGGTAGCAAAGGGATTTTTGCAAAAGGAAGGCATAGACTTTGATGAGGTATTCGCACCGGTTGCAAGGCATGAAACCATCCGGTTAGTTGTTGCGATTGCAAATAACAACAGCTGGTCGTTATATCAAATGGACGTCAAATCGGCGTTTTTGAATGGTCCATTGGATGAGGAAGTGTATATTGGACAGCCATCTGGTTTTGTGATACAAAATCAAGAGGAAAGGGTCTGCGAATTAAGGAAGGCGCTCTATGGTTTGAAACAAGCTCCAAGAGCTTGGAACAAACACATAGATGGTTTTCTTATCAACATTGGTTTCAAGAAGTGCGTATCCGAACACGGTGTGTATGTGAAGTCGGATAAAAGCGAAGGAGTAATCATACTTTGTCTTTATATGGACGATTTGTTGATTACGGGTAGTTGTGAAAAGTACATTTCAAAGTTCAAAGAAGAGCTTATGAGGGAGTTTGAAATGAGTGATATTGGCTCTATGAAATACTTCTTAGGCATAGAGTTCCAAAAGACAAAGTTGGGACTGCTCATGCATCAAAGAAGGTATGCAATGGAGATTTTGAAGAGGTGTGATATGGAGCATTGTAAGGCTGCCACAACACCAGCCGAGGCACGTTTACAGTTGTCCAAGAGTGAAGAAGAGCAAGATGTGGATCCTACTCAATACCAGAGATTGATAGGATCATTGCGTTATTTGTGCAATACGCGACCAGATTTAGCATTTTGTGTCGGTATTGCAAGTAGGTTCATGGAGAGGCCAAAGGTATCACACTTGGCTGCAGTTAAGAGAATCCTTAGATATGTGAAAGGTACTCTTGGCTGTGGAATTTTATTTCCTGCATTAGACAAGGGCAGAAGTTGCGAGTTACTCGGATACACCGACTCCAATTGGTGCGGAGATAAGGACGATCAAAAGTCTACGGCTGGTTATGTCATTATGTTCGGCGGAGCACCAATCTCTTGGTGTTCTAAAAAGGAGTCGGTGGTTGCACTCTCTTCTTGTGAGGCGGAGTATATCGCAGCGTCGTTGTGTGCATGCCAAGCTATGTGGCTTGTGAACTTGTTGCGTGAGCTGGACAGCAGTACGAGGGGAGATGTTCTGTTGTTGGTGGACAACGTTTCGACCATCAACCTTGCTAAGAATCCCATAGAACATGGGAGGAGCAAGCATATTGAGATGAGGTTCCATTGTTTGAGGGAACTGGTGAGTTCTGGACAGTTACGTTTGGGGTACTGCAGAAGCGAAGAACAAGTTGCGGACCTGTTGACGAAAGGCGTTACAAATGATGTTTTCAAGAAGCTAGTGACGAAGTTGGGCATGAAGAATGTTGAGCATTTGAATTAAGGTGGTGTATTGGAAGTTTGGTATAATTCAAATGTGATTTAACAGCTTCTGGAAGCATTACGTAAAACAGCTTATTTGAAAAGCTGTTTTTTGGAAGGCTGAATTTTATGCAGGAAAGGCATGTTTCGTGGCAGGAATTGATTTCCTGAAGCAAAGTTTGGTTTTTTCTGTTTCTTTTGGGCCAACTGTTTGGTTCCAAGTTGTATGCATTGTATAAATACTTTGTTGTATTTTTGTTGTGAATTAATGCCATAACAGTTTTTACCATAATTCTATTCTCTCCCTAATTCTCTCGAATTTTCATCCTCTCCATCAATTAACCAAATCCTCTATTGTTAACCATATATTTTCACATTGATTCACAAACAAGCAAGAGGCTTGTGCCAACATTTACATGGTATGAATGCATTTAAATGGATGAAATGATGTATTACATGAATGCTGGATTTTTTACTACACATGATTTATGGGGTTTTACTTGTTGTATAGAAATGAAATGAGAATGATGCATATTATGGATTTTATACTTATGGTATATGCATAGTATGCTGAATTTTTATAACTTAACATTGAATTTGACTTGTTTTTGAATGGTTTTGCATATGATATGAATGTATGTGCATGTGTTGAATTTTAGAAATGAATAGTATGAATTTAAGATGATTTTTCATGTGTATTTGCCAATACTCATGATGCTGAATTTTATTATGTGTGAGTGCTTAATTTTACAATTGAATGTAATCTCTAACTTGTTTTTCCTTGTTTTCCTTTCAACATGGTACATGGTAATGAAGTATGAACAAGCATGATCAACAATGGAGTACGAATGAAGACTATTGAAGAGTTTGAAATTATTTTTATTTCTTTTGTGTATGAAAATTATGTAGTATGCTTGTAATGACATAAAGTGATGTAAATTGAAGTCATGTAAATGTAATGACACTTTTTAGTGATTTTTGAACCTTATGTACATGGATTGAGACCATGAATAAAAAAAAGAAATTATGATGCAAATTGTATGTATGGAAATGAATTTTAATGAGTGACTTAGTGAATCACTTAGAAATTAAAAATGTATCGAAAAATAAAAAATACAAGTCATGTTGAATGGTTTACAATATAGGTTATGTAAAAATGTGAAATGCGTATTTCATGGATATGTCGTGTGTAACACCCATTTTAATTATTTAGTCATTTTAGTGTTATTTTAATTATTGTATTTTGGTGTGCCCTTAGGTGGGGGTGTGATGGAGTATGTTGGTGGGTACCCTTGATTTATAAGGATTATTTGATAAATGTGGAGTTGATGTAATAATATAATAATTTAATAATAAATAGTAATATTGGTGGTATTATTATTATTATTATTATTATTATTAGTAGTAGTAGTAGTAGTAGTAGTAGTAGTATTGGTGGTAATATTATTATTATTATTATTATTATTATTATTATTATTATTATTAGTAGTAATAATATTATTAATATTGGGATTAAGAATATAGAATGGGAGTTGGGGAGATAGTAGGGAGTTAGAGAGAGAGGAAAGTAAAAAGTCACGATAGAACCGTGAGAAGAGAATTGGGAGAAAGGAGAAGAGCGAAGAACAAAGAGGAAGAGGGAAGGTCAGAGCTGTCCAACTTTGGAGGAATTCTTCACCAATTGGAACAACTATCGAGGTAAGGGGGGAGAAACTGATTGGGATGGTATATACATGAATTGGGTAGAGGGGATTCCTTAACCCCGTAGGGATTTGTCGATGTATGAAGTTGTATATTGGCATGCTTGTAATTGTTGTTGATAATGATAAATTGATGCTTGATGCTTGTAATTGTTGTTGATAATGATAAATTGATGCTTGATGTTGATGAATTGTTGTTGATATTGTTGAATTTGGGGGTATAGACTGAGGTTACGATTTTAGTAAAGTTCTGAGTGACTTCAGAGGTATTTGAGGTATACCTAAAGGTTGGTTCTGTAGTGGAAATTAAGGAGCAATCGATTAGGGTAGTATGTAATATTTATACTGTTAATATGATAGAAGTTGGAGGTAGGAGGTTAGGCTTGGAATTGACTCAGATAGCATTGTAGAACAGTGGGGATTTTGGGGTATCGCAGCATTCGCTGGGTTTCTCCTGGCGAATGTTAGCGAGCAGTGGCGAGTAATTCCAAATAAACTCCCAGACCTAAAGGGTATAAAGTTCGCTTGGCGAGTGTGGCCAGCGAAGGTTCGCCTGGCGAATGCACGGTAGTTGAGAGGGGCTTCGCCTGGTGAATGAACCAGCGAACGTGACAGCAGAATGTGATTTTTGGTACTGTTTGCCTTGTGCATTAGCCTTGTAGGATCCCTTTGATCATGATAAGTGTAGGGATGGTGATTGAATGATGAAGAGTGTGTATTTGGTGATAGGAAGTGAATTCCTTAATACTTTATGTAAGTGTCTGATTGATTGGTTTATAACATATCTATGTGTACGTGATGTATGGTGGTGTGATCTGAGAATCGTATGCACAATGTATGCTTGTGTTAATTTGTATGCATTTGGTGTTATGCATATCATGGTGTAGTGGTGGGATGAGTCATTGCTCAGGGGAGTGTATGTGATTCATTCGTATTCCTTTGAGTGGGGAATGGTGAGGACGGATCATGGCCAAGGGCGGGTGTATGTGATCTATCCGGGTTCCATAGAATGAACCAATGAGTCGGTACCGCATGCATCGTGTCGCGTTGCATAATTGCATTATGGTGTATTGTGTGGATGGTGGGCTATATGTCGTGTTTGTTGAATGTTGGGTGATAAACTATGTGATTGGTGTATTTACTACCTTTATTTCATGTATGTATTTACCGATATATTTTGATCATGTTTTCTCACCCCTTTGTGGTTGTTGTGGTATGTGCTTCCTCGGAAGTACAGATAATCCAGGTACTTAGCCAGCTTGGATTGTGGTGTGCAAGTCGAGTCTTAGGATGCTCTGATACGTAGCACGGGACTTGGGCGTTTAGTTGTTTTATGTTAAACTTGTTTTATTTTCCTGTGACGTATCATGACTTTGATGTATTTTATTAATGAAAATTTTTCCGCTGTTTTGTTGTGAAAACCTTCGAATAAAGAGTATGTTGGATTTTGTGATGTGATATCCCACTTGGGAGGTGAAAACTCTGATGTTTATTTATAATGTTTATATTTTATTTGTTTTGGGAAGTAGGGTGTTACATCGTGCACATGGTATATTCCCTTTGTATATGATATAATGCCATAAAGAGAGGATGAATAAGTTTAAGAATGTCTAGGATAGTATCAAACATCTGGTCAACAATGTCGACTAAAAGTCAACCACCTTTTTACTTTTTGTTTTAGACTGAACTGACACCTGCGCCACAGTTAGGCAAGGCCCAATCCAGTATAACTTAAGGTCAGACCCAATACGACCATAGGGCACAATATAGCCGTTGGGAACAATATAGTCGTTGGAGCACATAGTTGATGGGGACGTGCCTCTTACGCGCTTGACAGTTCACACGATCAACTGTCCCTGTGAAAGTCACAAAGACAGTTGGACCAGATCAAAGATCACGCGCTAGATCTTCCACCTAACAGTCCCCCATTGACCAACCAGATATTTCAGTTACATGGGAGACCTTGGCCCTGTGTTGGGGAAAAACTTATAAATACCCTCTCTCTTGAGAAGGTCAGGTATTCTAATCATCTTGCTCATACCTAACACACTCGTACTTGATTTCTCTCTTTAGCCCAAACACTTACTTTGGCATTGGAGTACCTTGCAGGTACAACCCCCCTCCTCTCCTACAGCCACTGTTGTTTCCCTACATTGAAGGCAAAAATGATCCATTTTGATCACTCTAGATTAGTGGCACCGCCTGTGGGAACACCAACTCCCCCGTCTTTTTGAACCATGATTTCCCAATCTTCCCAAACAAAAGACCAAAGCTACCTATCTAAAACTTCATCGTCATGGACTCCCACCGTAATGACGTCCAACAAGATTCCCTCTTCGCTGTTCTGGGTTGTGACGAAACCCCCATTTCCGGAGCTGCCACCAGAGAAATTGATCACAGGAACAAAAAACCAGCATCTCCTAACAACGTGAAGCCTCGTTTCCAAAGTTCCGACAATGTATATTAACCTATCACCATCCCACAAGATGCTGACCCTTGCACAACGACCTTCATCGCTGCCTTCAACAAATCCAACTATTTGCTCTTCCAACAAGGAGAAAAAATCCACATGCTGGGAAACACCAGAACGACCTCCCCCGCCGGGATCCCTCAACCCGTCTCGCCGGTCATATTCCCCTCTTCAGAAGCATCGTCGAGACGAATTTAAAAGCATTTCCCCTATCAAAGAACAGTTGAAACTGGAGAAGCGTGGACATGAGACCATCCGAAAGCGCAATCGTACCCCTCCATGGAAATCCAGGCACTCCCCCGTATCCAAAAATGCCAGGCCTTCCGAAAAGCCTCACGAAGAGCACCGAAGCCGACATGAATGTTCTCCTCGATGCAGTAGGAGCCAGGGATGCGGTTATTTGTTCAACAGGTCGCCCAACACGAACGATGAAGACAATGCAAGCGGTCCCCTATCACAGGAAATCATGGACATCCGCATTCCGCGCGGACTGGAGAAACCTCTCCCTCTAGCTCTCTATGATAGTACCACCGACCCAGGTGACCATATAGAAAACATAGAGGCCATGATGCATACCACAATGTCCCTGGAGCGATCAAATGCAAATTATTCCCCACCACCCTCAGGAAAGGGGCTATGACTTGGTACAAGAGCCTTCCTCGGGGCTCGATCACGTCATGGAGGAGTTTTAAGGAGTAGTTTTCCTGACACTTTACTGCCCCTAGGCGCCACCCAAAATCCGAAGCTATGCTTGAGGGTATCATCCAAGGCAAGGACGAACTTTTGCACAATTACGTCGACAGGTTCACTAAGGAAGCGGTCGAAATCCGCACAACCGACCACGTGAAAAAGTATCTGCTAGAAAAGGGATTGAGGCCGTAAAGCGACTTCCGCAAGGCAGTAGGACTCAACCCTCCTCGGTCTCTAGTCGAACTTCTCCTCTGGGTACAATCCTATATTCAATGTGAAGAAAAGGAAGTTGCGTGTAAGGCCAGAGACTCGCGGGACCAAGAGAGTTCCAAAGCGACGAAAAAAGACGAAGCAGAAACTTCCAGGCGGGAAAAAAACAAGCGAAGAAACGGTCGTCCCCGAGATCACAAAGGTCCTGCAAATTGATTCACCAAATACACCCTGTTGACCGCTCCCTGCAAACGTTGTTCGAATGTATCAACGCCGAATTCAAGCAAGGAGGCGTCCGATTTCCTAAGCCAACAGCTTCGAAGAGCAATACCGACCGAAGTAAATATTGTCGCTTCCACCGCAACCATGACCACATAACAGAAGACTGCGTCCACTTGAAAGACGCTATTGAAATCCTCATCAAAGAGGGCCACCTAAAGCAGTATACGAAGAAAGGAGAATCCCCCGAGGAGAAGGAATCCAAGAAAGATACAAGAGCATCATCTTCTAGCCCTCCCCTTCTAGTCGCCATGTCTATCTCGTGACCAGAGGACTTTTTCATCCCCCGCTGGTTCGAAGGGCCTGTATATTTTTCTACGCACAACCCCTAGGAGGCCTTCCCTGACACAATTGTTATTTCCTGCGGCGGATACAACAAACTCACAGTAGGATCAGTAAAGAGAAAATTTGAACAACTGATCAACTGTAGTCAAGATTGTCTGTCAACACTCGAAAAATTCCGAGGACGATCCCAACCAATCACTTTCTACCGAGAAGAGCTCCTTGGAGGCTCTCCCAACTCTTACATCCCTCTTCTTATCAGAGCCAAGTTAACCCACACTGACGTTCGCCGAATACTTATCGATCATGGTAGTTCGATGGACATCATATACACCAACTTATTCTGTGTTCTCAAACGCAACCAAAAAAACATGTCCCCGTATGTAGGGTTGGATCTGCAAGGATTCAACGGGGCCACGACTAGACCATGGGGATATGTAGAGCTCCAAGTTACGTTCGAAGAAGAGGATGCTGCCAAAACTATTAAGACTTAGTTCTTAGTCGTAGGCTGCCCCTCGTTATACCAATGCATCCTGGGGAGACCGACACTTTCCGAACTAATTGTTGTCCCTTCCACAATTCGTCTTAAGATGAAGTATTATACTAAAAAGGGGCATGTTGCCACTCTGCACGGGGACATCGAAGCTGCAAGACGATGCTTCGAACTGGCTACCAAAGGGAAAAGTTTAATTAGTGCGGCACCACAAATCGTCAAACGGGCAAGAGACAAAGATCTTCCCAGCGAAGAAAGCCATTCCGGAAAGAAGTCAGCGCTCGAGGTTCATGCCATCGACCTTGACAGCCGGATCCCAGAAGAAGGCGAAAAAGATACTTCAGCCTCAATGGGCAACGCATCTTCCTCGACTATTATGCGCCCAACACCAGATGGAGAAAGATGATCACATTCAGGGACGACCCCAACCGACGAGTCAGGATCAGCGCGGGACTTCCGAATGAAGTGAAAGGACAACTAAAGACCTGCTTGAAGAACAACGCTAACTTGTTTTCTTGGAGCGCCACAGACATGCCCGACCTTATCCCATAAATCGCTTGCCATCAGCTCACCATCGACCCATCTGCTCGGGCGATAGCACAACGCAGAAACAAGCAATCCGACAAAAAGACTGAAGCGGTAAATAAACATGTAAAAGACCTCTTAGAGGCAAATTTTATGATGGAAGCCAGGTATACAACCTAGTTGTCCAACATTGTATTAGTTAAAAAACATAGTGGAAAATGGAGAATGTGCATTGATTACACTGATCTCAACCGGGCTTGCCCAAAAGATGCATACCCCTACCCAACATCGATAAGCTAGTGGATAACTCCTCCGGTTTCAAACACCCATCCTTCATGGATGCCTACTCGGGATATAACCAGATCCCCATGGTAGAGAAGGAAAATAAGTGCACCACTTTCATGACCTCGTCGAACAAATATTACTACAACGTAACGCCCATTGGTTTGAAAAACGCAGGGGCAACGTACCAGCGAATCTGAACAAAGTCTTCCGATCACAAATCAGAGACATGCTCGAAGTATACATGGACGACATGATCGTGAAATCCCAAGAGGAATCTAATCATACGCTCCACCTATGAAAGGTCTTCGATCAAGCCAGGGAGTGTAAAATGCGATTCAACTCAGAAAAATGCACCTTTGGCGTGCGGACAAGAAAGTTCCTCGGATTCTACCTTACTGAGAGGGGGATCGAGGCCAACCCCGACAAATGTCGAGCATTTTCTGAATTACCTACACCTAAGTAAAAAAAATCCATACAATCCCTCAACAGGATGCTCACCTCGCTATCTCGCTTTGTGGCCGAATTCGCCCAACACGCCTTGCCTTTCTTTAAACTCATTCAGAAAGAGACAACGTTCGAGTGGACGGAGGAATATGAGCAAACACTACGCCACCTCAAGCAAGCATTGTCCGAATCGCCTGTTTTGTCACGACCAAATAGCGGGGAAACACTTTACCTTTACTTCTCAGTCACTAATAAAGTCGTTAGCGCTGCCATCGTTCGAGAAACCGTCGACGGGTAAAAGCCAATATACTTCACAAGCAAAGCCTTACAAGGGCCAGAACTTAGATACCAACAAATTGAGAAGGTCTCCCTAGCCCTCATCAACGCTGCGAGAAGATTAAGGCATTACTTCCTGGCCCCACAATAATAGTGCGAACCAACCAACCTATTAGGCAGCTACTCAGTCGACCAGATATGGCCGGAAGGATGCTCAAATGGTCTTTGGAACTATCAGAATTCGATATCCACTACGAAGGCAGGAAGGACCTTAAAGCATAGGTCCTGGCCGAATTTGTTGCAGAAATGACACCCCTAGCATCCCCTTCCAGTGGGACGCATAGGTGGACGATTTTCGTCGATGGAGCGTTCAGTTCCACCGGCAGCGGGGCGGGCATCATCCTCGAAAATGAAGAGGGGATCCTGATCGAAGTATCGTTGGTCATGTCCTTCCCAACCTCGAACAATTAAGCTGAATAAGAAGCTTTCCTCACAGGTTTACGACTGGCGGAGGACTTGGGTGCAAAAGAAATATAAATTTTCACGGACTCCCAGCTCGTAGCATCCCAGGTACGGGGAGAGTATCAGGCAAAAATCGACCACCTCGTCGAATATTTGACGCTGGTGCAAAAAAAGATATCCAAGTTAAAAACATGGGAAGTTCAGTACATTCCCCGCGAAAGGAACGCTCGGGCAGACATCTTATCAAAACTAGCTAGCACAAGAAGGAAGGATGACAACAAGTTCGTCATACAAGAGACTCTTCCTCGTCCAAGCATCACAAAACTGACAGGACTGCTCGATGTTAATGCCATCGGCGACAACGATTGCTGGATGACTCCAGTGCATGACTACCTCACCATGGGGAAGCTTCCCGAAGATAGTAAAGAGGCCAACGTAACTAAATGAAGGATCTGCTCATATGTTTAGGTCGAAGTCAAACTCTACCAGCGAGGATTCTCCATTCCCCTCCTAAAATGCGTCGAAGAGAATAAGGTCCTAGACATTCTCCAAGAAATTCACGACGGGATCAACGCACAACACTTAGGAGGAAGATCGTTGGCACGTAAACCCTTCGAGCAGGATACTATTGGCCAACTATGCAGCATGACATGAAAGAGCGTGTCAAAAAATGCGATAGATGTTAACGCCACGGGGACATGCACTTAACTCCCTCAACGAGTTGAAGACCATATCCTCCCCGTGGCCTTTCGCCCGGTGGGGGATGGACATACTCGGTCTCTTCACCGTGGGATCGTATCATAATAAGTTTTTAATCGTGGTCGTCCACTACTTCACAAAATGGATCGAAGTTGAGGCCCTCGCCAAAATCACGACATTTAACATACTTTAATTTTACAAAAGAAGCGTCCTCGTACGATTCGATGTACCCCAGGTTCTCATGACCGACAATGGGATACAGTTCATGGACGGGAAATTTCAGGACTTCATTGCCAAACTAGGCACCAAGCAACATTTCATGTCTGTCGAACACCCCTAGACCAACGGACATGCAGAAGCTAGGAACAGGGTGATCCTCTGCAAACTAAAACGAAGGTTGGGTGAGGCCGAAGAGATGTGGGTCGGGGAGCTACACAGTGTGCTCTGGGAATACATAACAACTCCTCACTCCACTACCAGGGAAACTCCCTTCCGACTAGCATACGGAACCGAGGCAGTAATCCCAGTGGAAATCAGAGAACCCTCGAGACAGACTGAATTCTCCCTCGACGAGGAACTAAACGATGAAGCATTAAGAAAAGAACTCAACCCAGTCGAAGAGATCCGATCAAGGGCAGCTCTCCGCGAAGCTTTTCAAAAATAAAAAATAACCCTACGCCATGACGCCAAGGTCATAAAACGTGACTTCCAAGTGGGCAGCCCTGTCCTATGCCAAAACCAAAAAGAATCGCGTGAGGGCAAACTGGCCGCAAATTGGGAAGGCCCTTACCGGGTGAGATCGAAAACAGGTACCGAGGCTTATTACCTCAAACTCCTGGACGAAGAACCATTTGCTCGACCCTGGAATGCTGAAAAACTCAAACAATACTACAACTAACATTAGCGCAAGTATAACGGACCACCGACGATTATACTCCCAAAAGAGGGTCGTCCGACCAAAGGAGCGTGCCCTGGTGCAAGCACAACCCTAAAACATTAACAAATGCAAGTCGCTGCTTATGAAAAAAGCAAATTCTGTGCCCGACGGGGACAACTCAATCGAGTTCTGCTGTTGCCGTACTAATGTGGTAGAACACCCCGCTCGCGATGGGAAAGTCCAAGCCCTATGCGATCAGGACCTCAACCGAGATCCTAGTCCCACATCCAGCGAGATTACTCCGCCACCTCGACAAGTTCCATAAATTATCGAGTAACACGACCAGTCGAGCAAATTCTAAAAACAATCCGCAAGGAAAAATAAACAAGGCATACAATGTCGAAGCATACAATGTCAAAATAAACATCCATAAATATAACCGACCTCATGGTCGGAAAGGTGTTTAAATATTACATAAATGTCGGACATAATCCGACGATCAAAAGTTCAAAAAATTGGCACGCATGCCGAAATACATTAAGTCATAACAATCATTCTTCATCAGCGAAGATTTATGGTGGGACCACCTTTCCGTCGATCACCTGATGCAGAACACCCATCCCTTCGGTGGCCAGCTGAAGGTCGGGATTTAGGGCCTTAATCTGCTCTATAGCGATAGAAGACCCAAATTCAACAGCTCTAAGGGCATCTTGCTCGAGAACATATATTCTCTTGACCATGTCCCGTCGAGTCTTCAAAGACTTCTCCTCTTCAGTTTCTTCTGGCCCCACAGTCGAGGAGCCCTCCAGCTCAGTGACCCTGGTCTTCAAATTAGCAATCTCCTTCTTGATCTTCTTCATTTCTTCAGACATCTCATTCATGTCCTTGAGGAGCGCGACCTTGGCCTTGTAGTTTCCTTTAAGGGTCTGCAACTGGTTGAATAAACCTGTTGTCTCCAACTCAAGTTCAGCCTCCCTGGCCTGTGCTTTTTTCAACTCCTTGAGCGGAACGGTCTGCGTGTCTCCAAGGGCCAGAGCCATATCCAAAACTCTCATCATCGCAATAGGGTCGCGATAAAGAAGTGACCTCCTCACCTTCGGATCAGCGGCCAAGATGGTCGGTGCCTCTAAATCGGGGACCTACACAGACCCCTCCCCGTCAAAAATCTTGTCTTGCAAAAAGCAGGGGGACAAGGTGAATTCCCCCCAGCAAAACCGGAGCCTTCGGCCGAAGACGAGTCAAGGTCGTCTCACTTCCTCTTCTTCTGAGGATCCAGGGTAGGAGGGTTAGAGGTGTTGCCCAACGATGGCGAAATACCGACGAACTTCTCCAGGGTCACCTGATGCCTGACTGCATCCGCCTTCGAGGTCGAAACCTTTTTGACATTTTTAGTTGCGGCTGACTTGACCAAGTGCTCACGTAAAATTGACATCTTTCCTGCAAAGAAGAAACAAGAGGCCAACACGAAATTAAAACACCAAGAAACAAGTCGAACACGTCATCTATACATAGAAGCTCGAAGGCCTCGGCCTCAGTCCGACAATCAAGAAGGGCTTTACTATTTATATAACGAGCCGCCCGAGCAGGCTCCCCATCTTCAGAGCAGGGTAGGTTCCATCCTTATCTACCACAATAGCAGGGGTAAAGCTCTCGATGAACACTGTCAGCGCTCGAAGAGACTTCTTATCCTCGAAGCAAAGCTGGTCGTGCTTCACAAGGAACTAGTCTGTTCTATACCAAAAATGGGCGTACACCCATTCTAAGGGAAACTTTGACACGGGACACACTACTTCCCGACCATCTTCCTTTAGCGTCTCCATCGTGATCAGAGAGCTCTTGGCCGCTTTGGAAAGGGGCTTTACGACCAGAAATCTAAATTTTAAGTTTCTGACAGACTCCGAGTAAGGCCAGAACAACCTGCTCTGCTGCTTGAAAGACACAAAACTTTACTTTGATTCTGAAGTGCTCCTCTGCAACTGGAAGATGTAAAAGAACAGTTCTACGGTAGCCCCTATCCGAAGGTAACGACACACCAATTCGAATGCTCGAATGAATGCAAGAGCATTCGGGTGAAGCTGGGCAAGACACAGTTTGAGGTGGCAAAATATCGCTCCTGGAAATCTGTAAAGGGCAAACCATACCCTGCTCTCCGCCGGGCTAATCGCCCTCTAACACTTATGCACTTCTTCAGCCCTATCTTCGAGGAGATCAAAGTTACTGACCTCCTCCTCGGTAAATGTGGACTTCGTTAAAAGGGGCTCCTGGGCGATCCAACTAAGATCCCCTTCAGCCACTCACACATTGGCATACTCAGCGGGAGGCACATCTTCGTTAATGTTTGCCCCAACTTCGAGGACAGTTCCCTCATCACGACCAGCCATTTCACCTGAAAAGCAGAGGAAGCAACAATGAATTCGACAAAGATCAAATCCACCCTTCCACCATAAATCAAATGAAATGACAATGATTAAGTGCAAGGATGTCTCCCTGACTCAGGCCCTTATCAACGACAAGGGGTCTCAGCGAGACGCGTCCCCGACGCTGAGGATACATCTCCGTTACTTATAAAGACCCTAAAGTGGAGAAGCCCCACGACTACCCTAACGTGTCGGGCATCTAAAAGCAAAGCCCTCAGCTACGAGGACACCCCTGCCCGACGACAAACATAAAACAATCCCACACAGCTACCTAGGAAGATCTATAGGCATACAACATCTTAATCTTAAGTTCTACAAAGCCTTCATGAATTTTCCAGAAAAGTTCATGTGTTCTTCAAGAAACACATGAACTTGAACTGAAAAATTCATGAACCACCGACGAATTCAAGAGCAATTTGTAGAAATTCATACAAGTTGAAGAACTTACTTGAATATTCAAAGGTTGAGGATGAAGATCTTGGGATGGCAGGAGCAGCAGTGACGACGACGAGATCTCCGATGAAGAACGTGTTGCAGAGCGAAAGATAAGGAGAGAAATCTTCGTAAAGTGTAAAATAAAATTTTGCCCCCCTTTATATAGGCTCCCTTGCTCGAATGGGGAAACGCAAAGGGCAAAACGCCATCATTGCCTAGCCTCTTAGGCCTTAAAAAAATTTTATTGCGCCGTCACACGTGGCACAGAGTGGCTGCCACTTGGCATCCTCAAACTGATCCTCACGTGTTTGTGAAAAGATAAGTCTCTTTAGCTCCCCGCAGACACATTCTCCTCGACGACGCCACCAGATCAATATCCGAGCAAAAGCCTTGTCGACATTTTCTTCATCCTAAGAACAAGTCTGATCGACACAAAACACACTTCTCATCTCCGAGGAGGTCCAGCGCGATCCACAATCGACCATATCAATGGTATGCACCTGCGCGTCCCCGAAGTTTTTCACTCAATAAATAGGAATCTCAAAGACCTCCCCGTAATGCGGTTCCTGCCCCTTGGTCGCACAAGCTATGCTAACTCAAGTCATTACTTCTCGCCTCGAAGCAACGACTTGGGGGGCTCCTGTTCTGGACTGGACTGACATCTGCCCCACAACTGGGCAAGACCCAATCTAGTCTAGCTTAAGGCCAAACCCAATACGACCATAGGGCACAATATAGTCGTTGGGCACAAAATAGCAGTTGGACACAATATAGCCGTTGGACACAATACAGTCGTTGGGGCACATAGTCGTTGGGGACGTGTCCGTCACGTGCTTGACAGTTCACGCGACCAACTGTCCCTCTGAAAGTCATGGAGACAGTTGGACCAGGTCAAAGATCACGCGCTAGATCTTCCACCTGGAAGTCCTCTATTGGCCTACCAAATATTTCGGTTACATGGGAGACCTTGGCCCCGCGCTAGGGGGAAAACTTATAAATACCCTCTCTCTTGAGAGGGCCAGATATTCTAATCATTCTTGTTCATACCTAAACACTCGTACTTGCTTTCTCTCTTTAGCCCAAACACTTACTTTGGCATTGCAGTACCTTGCAGGTACAACCCCCTCCTCTCCTACAACCACTGTTGCTGCCCTACATTGAAGGTCAAGACGATCCATTCTGATCACTCCAGATCACTTTTTATTTTTCAAATTTAAAGTCCTTTTTAATTTAAGCAAAACATCATTATTAAAGAGCCTTTGATTTAATTGCTGCAAATGAAGATGGAATTATGAAATATACAATATATACAAATGAGATGAAGGAAACCTACACATGCATGATGAGTGATATGTATGCTTCTTAAATGTATGCAGATGAATAAAGTCGTACGTCAGGTAAAAAAAAGCGTAAATTTTAGAGTATAATATGATTAAGTTAGTAACAACATGTCACATGTAATATAATGAGATATGTATAAGTGTTTTAATTGAAATATTTATTATAGATAGATATTAGATTTATCATTCCAAACTTCACCCCTACATTCGAGCGGTGAAAGTTTAAGTTCTATTTTTTCCTAACACCTCAACCTAATAACCACAATAGTTAAATTAAAAAAGAGTGGTATGAAAATGGTTTATGATGAAGATTGGAGAGTATTATTACTTTGGATGTTAAGCATTAAAATGCAAAGAGGCTCACCATTTGTTAGTTATTCTAGACGCTCTGCACCTTCCCACGTTTTTTTTTTCAAATTTCAAAGCAAACAACACAAGTGTCACTGGAGCATTTTGGCGAACACCTAGAGCTCACGTTGCATTTTCACATTGGAACTCCTAGAAGATGATGGAAGGATCTGTTGTTGGCGCCGGAGATGGCTGAAAATGGTGGCAAAAGCCGACGGTTAGGGTTAAGGGAAGTTGCTATGTACTTTCAATCATATTTAAGTTTAACTCTCTGATTGGCCCACGCGGTTACAAGAACTGGTAAGGAAGTTTCATAACTTCTTCTCATAACTTTTATATGAATTTACTCTTCCATATTCTGCATTCTCGAACTCTTTTTTCTTCCAATTATATCTCTGGATTGCAGATCAACTGAAGCAACAATAGATTGGAACGGAATGGCTTTCAGGAAGATGAAAAGGCTCACAAAAATTGTGAGAATTTAATTACAATTCACAATTCCATAGGATTGCTGAATAAACTGGAATTCTTGAATGTCAGTGGTTGCATTAAGCTCAAAAGTTTTCTACCATTGATGTTGGCTTCTCCTAAAAACCTGAAACTTTCACATCGTAAGAGTCTACAATGTTTTCAAGAAATATTAGGCAAGATTGAAAATATAGAAGATATTGATATTTGGGAAACTTCCAGAGAACACTTTCCTGTTTCATTTCAAAATCTCACCGGATTTAGTTCGATATCTATAAAGGGACTTGGAATGTTTAGGTTACCAAGTTTCATTTGCAAGATGCCAAAATTGACAAGTATTTGGGTTCATGCATATCATTTCATGATGCCAATATCGAGTTCCACAATGTCTTCAAATGTGAAATGGATTTATCTTTATGAAAGCAACCTCTCAGTCTTAGATGAATGTCTTCCAAAAGTTCTCACTTGGTTTTCTAATGTGGAAGCATCAAACTGAGTTGGAGTCTATTTCAAAATTCTTTCAGAATGCCTCAAAGAACGTCGTTGTGCACATGAACTTTAATTGTTTAATTGTGAGTCTCTTAAGGAAATAAGAGGGGTTGGGCTAAGTCTTGTTTTTTTTTTGTCTGCATCAGACTTCAAATCACTGAATTCCTCGAGTAGTAGCATGCTAGTGAATCAGGTATTGTCGTTTTTCCTTGCATAAATATTTGATTTAACAATTCATTATTTCTAGTTATTCATGATATGCTAATTCATAACAGGAACTACATGAGAATAGAAGGACCCACTTTTGTTTTCCAGTAGGAAGTGAGAGGATTCCGGAGTGGTTCGAGCACCAAAGCATAATATCAATGAGAATTTTTTTCTGGTTTCGTAACAAGATCCCTTCCATAGTTCTCTTCTTTTCTACTAATTTTGTTCATCGATGGCGGCCACAAATATACCTTTTCTCTCAAGGAATTTACCGGGGTTTCCTTTTTGTGTATGTATGATTTATATTGCTTTTAAGAGAATAAGATTTGATACATAATTTGATAATTAAAGATGGTTCATTACAATCTCTGTTCAATGATGTGAACTTCCTTTCAGAAAGTTGGATGAGGTATATATTAGTATATCCTGTCTGTTACATCTTCAGAAATTCATTTAATTATAGATTCTTTGTCTTTGGCAGTAGAAGCAATTCATATTGACTTTTGTATTTTACATTTTTTTTTTCTATTTTCAACTTATTGTGAAAATAGTGGGGTGAACTGAATCTCTTGTGGAAACAATTAAAACTGTAATTCCATGTATTAATGGGCCGTGAATGAATGATTCTTCATATTAATGTTTCTCTCTGTTTTTTTACTTAATGCTTAGATTTAGGAGTCGGAAGCCATTCATAGTGAGGAATGAAATTGGCTAATTTTGCAGCTTGATTTCACTTGACAGTTGACATCAATTTATGTTAACAAGTCTTGGATTCTCTATCTTGGATTGTCCATCACATGGATTCCTTTCGTGAGGTTGGAGTCACCGTGTTTACTTAGGAGGTAATATAATGGTAATTATTTTGGCTATCAATCTTTCTTATCTATTTTTTAATTTGATCATGTGATTATGTGCTTGAGACAATAATCCTTTAGTTCCCCTATTTCCTTAAGGATGCTTTGCTGAGGATATTTCTGACACGCGCGCACACACACACCCACGCGGGCTCACACACATGGTACTTAACAAAACAACAAATAAAAAAGGAGTGGAAGAATGAAAGTTTACAGACAGCAGAAGAGGAATGAAGTTGAAAAAGTATTACTAACAAAAACCCTCATGAAAAAAAAAGTTATATAGTCGTTATTTGTTTTTGGCTATCAATATATTACTTGTTTTTCAGTAGTGTTTGTTAAATAATGAATAGCAAATCTCTGTCATAATATTTCCAAGAAACCACATTGATATAGAAAAATTGAAAGGAAAACCACATGAAACCACATCTTCATTCTGATGCTGCCTTCGCGTCAACCTTTCTTTTTCCAAATAAACAATGAAAAATATAACAGTAGGTGCAGAAAGGGAATAATAGTATTTATTTCATATACTATTATTTACAATAATTGTGTGAATTGGTCCAACCGGATATAGGAAAATGGGAAGGAAGTTTCACAACTAGTGATAAATGGACATTCATAAATAACTCTTAAATGAGTGTTGACATTTTTTTATTGTTGTTTTGTTTACGCATCCATCCTGACAATAATACAACGTTACAAAGTACTCTCACTACCATTTCTTCTCATGGCTATGCAATCAACTTCCTCTTCCTCCTTCTCTTATGAATTCAACTATGACGTGTTCATCAGTTTCAAGGGCACCGATACTCGCTTCGGTTTCACCGGTAATCTCTATAAATCTCTTTCTGACAATGGAATTCGAACTTTTATTGATGATAAGGAGCTTCAGAGAGGTGAAAAAATCACACCTTCGCTCCTCAAGAACATTGAAAACTCAAGGGTTGCCATAATTGTGTTTTCTTCGAACTATGCTGCTTCTTCATTTTGTTTGGATGAACTTGTCCACATCATTCACTACTTTAAGGAAAAGAGTCGTCTTGTTCTGCCAGTTTTCTATGGCACGGAACCTTCTCATGTGAGACATCAGAATGACAAGTATGGTGAAGCACTTGCTGAGTATGAAGAAAGGTTCCAAAATAACAAGGAAAACATGGAGCGGTTGCAGAAATGGAAGATTGCTCTTACCTACGCAGCTGACTTGTCTGGCTACCATTACAATTTCAGGTTCCCAACTTTTATACACGTATTTATTGTTGCTCTTTAGTTTACTATTGACAAATCATTTCATCCTAAAATGTTAAAAAGGATGAATAAGTTTTATATTTCTCATTCATGTGTAAAAGGTTACTGCATTGTATGTTGAAACAATTTGAATTGTAATGTCATCAACACCATCAATACATGAATGTGACTGTGTTCTGATGCATTTACTCAAACTCCTTTCATTTGGTGCAGGAAAGAAGAATATGAATACATATTTATCAATAAGATAGTTACAGAGATTTCCAGCAAGATCAATCGTGTTCTTTTACATGTTGCCGATCACCCTGTTGGCCTCAAATCTCGACTGCTGCAAGTAAAGTCGCTTCTGGATGTTGACTCTGATAATGGAGCCTGTCTGATTGGAATATATGGAAGTGGAGGATTGGGTAAAACAACACTTACTCGGGCAGTTTATAATTCGATTGCCGATCAATTTGAAGGTTCGTGTTTCCTTCACAATGTGAGAGAAAATTCAGTTAAATATGGCTTAGAATATCTCCAAGAGCAACTCCTCTCCAAAACAATCGGATTGAAAATTCAGTTAGGACATGTTAGCGAAGGAATTTCAATCATAAAACAAAGGCTACATCAAAAGAAAGTTTTGTTGATTCTCGATGATGTTGACCAACTAAAGCAGTTACAGTTTTTGGTTGGGGACCCTGGGTGGCTCGGTCTTGGGAGCAGAATCATCATTACCACACGAGACAAATATTTGCTATCATGTCATGGGGTTAAAAAAACATATGAAGTAGATGGCTTAAATGAGAAAGAAGCTCTTGAATTGTTTAGATGGATGAGTTTTAAATGTAACAAAACTGATTCTAGTTATGATTATATTTTAAACCGTGCACTTAAATATGCTTCTGGCCTTCCATTAGCTTTAGAAGTAGTAGGTTCCAACTTGTTTAGAAAACCTATAGCAGAATGGGAATCTACATTAGATAAATATGAACGGATTCCACATGAAGATATCCAAAAGAAACTTAAAGTAAGCTATGATGCTTTGGACGAAGAACAACAAAGTGTTTTTTTGGATATTGCCTGTTGCTTCAATGGGTGTGAATTAACACAAGTCGAAGAGACACTTCATGCACATTATGGTCATGGCATAAAAAGCCATGTTGGAGTATTGGTTGACAAGTCTCTTATAAAGATTAATGTTTATGGTTATGTGACATTACATGACCTGATAGAGGATATGGGTAAAGAAATTGTCCGACAAGAATCACCAAAAAAGCCTGAAAAACGCAGTAGGTTGTGGTTTCATGATGATATATTTCATGTTTTAAAAGAAAATAAGGTGCGTAAAACTGATATCTATTACCAATATTTTATTTATCATTTAATCATGATTTTCTCTTTTTGACTTATATGACCACCTTATACTTGTTCTTTTACTCTTTGATTACATGTAAATTTCTCAATGTATGTGGGCCAGAGTTATGTATTTATTGTGATTGATTGTGATTTTTGTGTGAAAAGGGAACTAGGAAAATTGAAATGATTCACTTGAGTTCTCCCTCAACTGAAACAATAATAGATTGGAATGGAGAGGCACTCAAAAAGATGACAAAGCTCAAAACACTTATCATTGAAAATGGTCATTTTTCTAAAGGTGCAAGATATCTTCCATGTAGTTTGAGAGTATTGAAATGGAATAATTATTCTTTAGAGTCTTTACCATCTAGGTTTATGAACAAGGCAAGTGAAATTAGTTCATCTATTTATTGTCTATATTTATAAATTCACTATGAGATTGTAGTATCTTATTTTTTTTTGTTTTGTTTTTTGTTTATGCAGAAGTTCGAGTATATGAAAGTTTTCACATTTAACAATTGTCAATATTTAACTCATATATCTGATATCTCAGGTCTTCCAAATTTAGAAAAATTCTCATTCGAAAATTGTAATAATTTAATTACGATTCACAATTCGATTGGGTATCTCAATAAACTTGAAATCTTAAATGCAAAGGGTTGCAGTAAACTTGAGAGTTTTCCACCCTTACAGTTGATCTCTCTTAAGGAATTGGAACTCTCTAAGTGTAGGAGTCTCAAGAGATTTCCAGAGTTATTAGGAAGAATGACAAATATAAAAGAGATTTGGTTGTTTGAAACTTCCATAGGAGAATTGCCATTTTCATTTCAAAATCTCAGTGAACTTCGTGAGTTAAAAATTAGGGGATGTCAAATGCTCAGGTTTTCAAGTAACACTGGTATGATGCCAAAATTGTCGAAGATTACTGATGTGGATTTTCCTCTTCTATTTCCAAATCATAATGATAAACTGAGTTCCACAGTATCTTCAAAAGTGGAATATCTTAATCTCGGAAAGAACAACCTCTCTGAGAAATGTCTTCCAATAGTTCTCACACGGTTTGCTAATGTGAAATATCTATACCTATGGAATAACAATTTCAAAATTCTTCCCGAATGTCTTGATAAATGTCACCTTATTAGAATCCTTGAATTGGATGGCTGCAAGTTTCTTGAAGATATTAGAGGGATTCCACCAAATCTAAAAAAGTTTTCTGCAATCCGATGCAAATCACTGACTTCCGAGTGTAGAAGAATGTTATTGAGTCAGGTTTGTTATTTCTTCTTGCACTTGTATTTAATATAGTATTTCATAATCCATAGTGTAATTTATCTTATGCTAAACTAACAGAAACTGCATGAGGCTGGATGCACCGAAATTTGCTTGCCAACCGGAACTGAGGGGGTTCCGGGTTGGTTCAAGCACCAAAAGAGTGGAAAAACAACTTTTTTCTGGTTTTGTAAAGAAATCCCTTCTATAAGTTGTATTATTCTGGTTCAGTCTGAAATAATTAAACTAACAGTCAATTTGTTTGTCAATGACTACAAATATACTCTTTCTGATGAAGTCCTGTTTCTTCCTTACCTTCTCAAGATGCGATCGAATCATACATATCTATTTGATCTAAAATTGGAAGAAAGCATTAAATGCTATAACCGGATTTTTGGGACACTTGTGTGTGAGATGGACGAAGCACTTTTGAAAAATAAATGGATCCATGTTGAGCTTATGTTAGAGATTCATCCGAATTTCAATTATAATGAGTATGAGGATGAGAAGAAGAAATTGTTATGCAGGGAAGAAATTGGAATATACATGTTGAACGAGAATGTCAAATTCTTTAGTCTGGTTAGAAAGTCAAAAACAGATCCTAATGCATCAGGGCGTTTCCCTCGGTTGGAAAAGAAAATATTGGTGGACGTGAAAGCTTCCGAGGCAGAAGAAGCTGTGTAGCAGCACCAACACCGTATGACTCTTTTATTGCCTCACTTACGGACAATTTCTTGTGTTCCATTGTATTTCTTTTTGTGTTTGGTTGTTATTTTGTTTTGGAAAA
Organism: Lathyrus sativus; assembly: GCA_963859935.3. Classification (NCBI taxonomy): domain Eukaryota; kingdom Viridiplantae; phylum Streptophyta; class Magnoliopsida; order Fabales; family Fabaceae; genus Lathyrus; species Lathyrus sativus. Next base: position 232,022,943 of record OZ012735.1, on the reverse strand, counting down.
TTCCTTCTTGATATTTTTCCTTTTTATAGTAGCAACAATGTGTTTCAATTTATGAGTAGAAATATTAAGCAAGCCGTTGTTATTTTTGTGTTTTCTTGCCATTCATGACGTTGAAATTGAAGAAATATTCAATTCATGAGTAGAATTATTATACAAGCCGTTGTTGTTGCCTGTAGTTATTTATACTGTGAAATATTTATGACTTTAGTGCATCAGAATACAAATTTCCAATAGCAACTAAGCTCTGTAGTGAATACTGCAACTGCATTTGTTATTTTGCAACTGTAACTAGTTCCTCATATTTTTCCAAGATATTCTAAGAGAATTTTTTCTGCCATCCTTTGAGTTATATCGGCCAACTCCAATTGATAATTAGGGTTTTAAGTAGAATGAAGAAAGAGAAAGGAGAAAATTAGGAAACCTATTTTAAAACTTGTATAGTTGTTAAATTATTAATTGTGTAAAACTATACAACGTCGTGCCTATTTATAGGTCATTAAGGTCCAAGACCAAAACATACAACCCAAATTCAAAATATATAAAATTATATTTTAGTTTCAATACAATAACTATATGATGTATTTAACTATGTTGAATACAACTAATTCTTACTTTGATTAGATCAAACACACCTCAATCGAATATAATTTTCTACAAAATAATAAATTACAATTTATAGCACAACACTTAATTCATGTTTTCAAAACTTCTCATCTTGATATTCTCTTCAATTCATGGAACATGACTTTCCTAGAGATTGAGACACCTTCAATCATGAATATGTAGCGAATATTCATGATATTGAATATCAATGATATTTCATATTGTTGATGTCACATAATTTTTAGGCATAATTAATCCCAAAATTCCTTAATTTTTAAAAACGTTACATACGGATCCTCTAAGAATTATTTTGTTACACACAAAAATTATTTCCGTTAAAAATTCTGAAAACAAACGTTAACATGACTATGTAGCATGATAGATAGGCAAACTAAGTATTTATAACTGAAGAAGTTTTGTTTTGGAAGATTAAAACACCCTGTAAAATATAAATAATGTGTAAAAAAAAATCAAACACTTATAAACAGTCAACATTCACATGTATTTGGAAAAACAATCATGTCATAACTAATAACCTAATCATATGTTACCTCTTTAAAATGTATTTTGTTTAAAAGAAGGGCAGGTAGAATCATCCTTGAAGTTTCATGGAAAAAATAATAGAAATTTCTTATGTATCTAAACGAACTCTAGTATATCAGTTGAAAACTCTAGCGTACAAATCCACTTAAATTTCATCATCACATTCAAGTGTCCACTTCAAATACTTCAAATCAGAAACTTCACAAAATGAGAAACTGAAGCAAGATTATGAAACTTCATTTTCAACACTTTAACAACATTCATTCCAGCTTCTTCTTTTTTCACATACTTCAAATCAGAAACTGAAGCAAGATTATGAAACTTCTTCACAATGAGTTTTTTTTTTTTTTGTTAAAGATTGTGGTCATAGTCAAATATTAAGGTCATGATAAAAGATTATGATCAAAGATTGTGATTGAATAAAGTCATAATTTGTGGACCAAGAAAAAAACACCCATGACTTTGCACCTATGGTTTTGTGAAGATGAACACCTATAAATAGAGGTTCTCTCTCATTCCTAACACAACAACACAAAGCATTGCAACATAATATAAAAGAAAAATTTAGAGAGATATAATATATTATATTTTCTCCTATAAGGTTCTTTTAGTGAGTGTTCTCCTATTACAATAAAGAGTGTAATTTGTTCTCCCCTTGTATATAGAGAGAAGTGTTATTTCTTCCACTTAGTGTAAAACTTTTCTACCAGTGCCTGTAGTTCTTCCCTCATTTGTTGAGGGTTTTTCACGTAAATATTGTGTCACTTTTCCTACTCTTTAATCTCTTATTTTTGTGATATTTATCTTGCTACTCTGATACCCAACAGTGATATCAGAGCTATTGGTGTCAGTCTCTATTTCTGCTGCGACATACAGTTACTATTCACGCGTGTGGTTGTATACTTTTGCAGTGATTGTTAACACATACTAGATTTATTCTGTGTAAACCAATTCAGTGAGAAAAAAATGGCTGCAAAATTTGAGATTGAAAAATTCAGTGGGAGTAATTTCTTCCTGTGAAAATTGAAGATGTAGGCAATCCTTAGGAAGGATAATTGCTCACCAACAATTAAAGATAGACCTACAAATATAACTGATGAAAAATGGAGAGAGATGGATGACAACGATGTTGCCAATTTTCACTTAGCAATGACAGATTCAATTTTGTCAAGTATAGCAGAGAAGAAAACTACAAAGGAGATCTGAGATACTCTCATCCAACTGTACGAGGTCAAGTCACTTCACAACAGAATTTTCTTAAAGAGGAGACTCTAGACTATTCGAATGAGTGAATCCACTTCAGTGCCGAATCACATTAACAATTTGAATACATTATTTGCTCAACTATCTACATCAGATTTCACAATAGTGGAAAATGAACGAGCATAGCTTCTTCAGAGTTTAACAGATTTGTATGATCAACTCGTCATCACAAACAATAATATTGTTGACCGTCTATCCTTTAATGATGTCGCCGGAGCTGTTCTTGAAGAAGAATCCAGGCGTAAAAATAAGGAAGATCGGCAAGAGAGCTCAAAACGAATAGAAGCTGACGATAATGAGAGGTAGATCAATAGAATATGGTCCCAGTGAGAGTCAAAATTATGGTAGATCAAAATCTCAAAGAAGAACAAACCTCGAATGCTACAATTGTGATAAGAGAGAGCACCTGAAGAAAGAATGTTGGTTCAACAAGAAGAATGATGAGAAGTCTTCTAAAGCAAGTACATCTCAAGGATGTATTGCTAGTACCTTCGATGATGGAGAAATCCTTTACAACAGAGCAACAATTAGTACCAAAGGCAAAATTTAACTCACTGATGATTGCATAGTAGATTCAGGAGCAACATGACACATGACTCCACGACGAGACTAGTTTTGCACTTATGAACCTATCTCAGAAGGACATGTATTGATGGGGAATGGACATGCTTTGAAAATTACTGGAGTTGGTATTGTCAAAATGAAAATGTATGATGGTATTATCTGCATACTTCAAGGGGTATGACATGTGAAAGGACTGACGAAGAATTTGTTGTCTATTGGGAAACTAGATGACCTCGGATGCAAGACTCATGTTCAAGGTGGGATCTTCAAAGTGGTGAAAGATTTTCTAGTAGTCATGAAAGCAGAGAAGGTCGCTGCAAATCTATACATGCTTTTGGGAGACACAATGAAAAGAGTAGATGCATTAGTAGCAGCTGGAAGACAAGAAGAAACAACGATGATATAACATTGTAGACTAGGTCATATGTCAGAATGAGGCTCGAAAGTTCTTGCAGAACGTAATCTCATACTCGGGCTCAAGTCGGTAAATTTACCTTTCTACGGGAAATGTGTGATAAGCAAGAAACATAAACTAAAGTTTGCTAAGTCGACTGCTAGAAGCAAACACATACTAAACTTGATTCATTCTGATGTTTGGGAGTCGCTGAAAATATCCATTGGAGGAGCAAAATATTTTGTATCATTCATTGATGATTACTCCAGGAGACTATGGGTGTACCCAATCAAGAAGAAGTCAGAAGTGTATTTAGTATTCAAGGAGTTCAAAGCACAACTTGAACTTGAAATTAGGAAAAGAATTAAGTGCTTGAGGACAGATAATGGAGGAGAATATACATATGGTGATTTCCGGGCATTCTGCAAGCAATAAGGTATTAAGCAGCAGTTTACTGTTGCTCATACACCTCAGCAGAATGGTGCAGCAGAGCGGATGAATATAACTCTTCTGGAGAGGATGAAAGCTATGCTGAAAACAACAGGATTGGCAAAGTCTTTCTGGGCAGAAGTTGTCAAAACTGCTCGTTACATGATAAATCGATCACCATCAGTTGCGGTTGATTTAAATACACTAATGGAGATGTGGAAGGGAAAACCAGGTGATTATTCTTCTTTTCATGTATTTGGATGTCCTGTGTACAAGATGTACAACTCCCAAGAAAGAACAAAGTTGGACACAAAATCCAGGAAATGTATATTCTTGGGTTACGCTGACAATGTGAAGGGTATCGTCTGTGGGATCCTGCTGCCCACAAGATTATTGTTAGCAGAGATGTAATCTTTGTAGAAAATGAACTACAAAAGGAGCAAAAATATGAAAACACTATAAAGGAGACTACTACAGTGGAGATAGAGGAAAAGTCAGGAGAAAATGATTCTTCTGAAGCAGAGCCAGAGCACGAAGAACAAGAACCTACTGAGGTCAATAATGTAGATCCTAGAAGAACCGCACGTCATATAAGAAAACCATCATGACACTCAAAATATGTGATGGCAAGTCATGATGCATATTGTCTTCTATCAGAAGATGGAGAACTATCAACCTTTCATGAGGCATTAAATGGTTCAGATGCTTCTCTGTGGATGACAACAATGCAAACGAAAATTGAAGCCTTACATAGAAATAACACGTGGGAACTTGTTGAACTTCATAAAGGTCAGAAAGCCATCAGTAACAAATGGGTGTTCAAAATTGAGCGAGATGAAAATGATTAGGTGGAATGATATTATGAAATACTGATGATATGCTCAGAAAGAAGGTATTGATTTCAATGAGATATTTTCTCCAGTGGTAAGACTCACCACAATCAGAGTGGTCTTGACGATGTGTGTTGTATTTGATCTAAATCTAGAGCAGCTTGATGTAAAGGTTGCGTTTCTCTGTGGAGAACTTGAATAGGAAATATATATGATCCAACTGAAGGCCTTGAAGAACAAGGAAAAGAAAACTTAGTTTGTAGGTTGACCAAATCTCTGTACGGTTTAAAATAGGCTCCAAGGTGTTGGTACAAGAGATTTGATTCCTTCATCATGAGCCTTGGGTACAACAGATTAAGTTCAGACCATTGTACGTATTACAAAAGGTTTGATGATAATGATGATTTTATCATTTTGTTGTTGTATGTGGATGACATGTTGGTGGTAGGCCCCAACAAATACCGAGTCCAAGAATTGAAGGCATAATTGGCTAGGGAGTTTGATATGAAAGACTTGAGACTAGCAAACAAGTTTTAGGGATTCAAATTCACCAAGACAGAAAAGACAAAAGGATTTGGCTTTCTCAAAAAAATTATCTTTAGAAAGTCTTGCACCGCTTTAACATGCAAGATTGTAAGCCAATCTCTACCCTACTTCCTGTCAATTATAAATTATCCTCAAGTATGAATCCTAGCAATGAAGCGGAAAGGATGGAAATGTCTCGAGTACCGTATGAATCAGTGGTGGGAAGCCTTATGTATGCTATGAAATGTACTATACCAGATATTGCTCAAGCAATTGGAACAATCAGTCGGTTTATAGAAGATCTAGGTAATGAACACTGGGAATGTTGTTAAGAGGATCCTTAGATACATCAAAGGAACCTCAGGTGCTGCATTATGTTTTAGGGGATCATAATTCACTATCAGAGGTTATGTTGATTCTGATTTTGTAGGCGACCTTGATAAAAGAAAATCTACTACTGGCTATGTGTTCACACTTGCAGGAGGAGCGGTAAGCTGGTTATTCAAATTGCAGACTGTTGTAGCTTTGTCTACTATAGAAGCTGAATACATGGCCGCTACCCAAGAATGTAAGGAAGTAATTTGGATTCAAAGGTTATTGGAAGAACTCGGGTACAAGCAACAAAATATTACTGTGTACTATGATAGTCAAAGTTGTAACACCCCCTTCTATACCCCAAATAAATGCATATAAAACAATTAAGCACATACAAATTCATCAGAGTAAAAATTTTAGGATAAGGTATAAAGGAAGAATGTCACAACTTTACCAATAAAACACTTGCTCCATAAAATATGTAACATTTTCAATTTAAGCGGAAGATAAAATCATTTGATCGTTTTCAAAATATTAATCCACGTACACATAAGCTATCCAAATTAATATATCATATCAGTTATATTACAAAACCACATCAGCTGATACATCGCAATGTATCACAAAAGAATTACTATACTAGTCTAACTACCCGGTGTTACATATCAGAGCAGCCGACTCAAAAGAATGAAGACTAACTTCACAAAGGACTCCAGTATCCTAATCTGCAATACCTCGTAGAGCATTATAAAACAGCAGAAGGGTGAGAAATATAACCATAATAATCAAAGCATAAGATTATATATATATAGGTAATCAATACAAGTTCCACTCCTTATTTCTCACCACAATTCGATTTCTTAGTTATACATATATATTTGCCACACATATAACAACAACACGAATATCTGTAAAGCATTTCCACATCATGCATACTTTCACAATTTCACAATCTCACCATTCACACATAAGCATCACTTCATGCATATGTCATATATTAATGTGACTCAACAACTCAATGCAACTCATGCAATGCGGTACCGACTCTCGTTATCTTTTTTTCGGTTTTTACATTAAACCGGGTCCACACTTCTAGACCGATAACCCGTTATCTTTTTTCGGTTTTTACATTAAACCGGGTCCACACTTCTAGACCGATAACCACAAAGGCCCGTCCTCTAAGCCTTCAAACCCACACTTCTAGGTTTGGGACAAGCCACTAGTTTCCACGAAACTAACAGACATTGCCTCTTGACTAAATGATGCATGTACAATCAATCACAACAAATGCACTTAAGACCGGCATCTTAATCTCATGCATTTACATAATTCATCACTTCAAGAATTACACAATGATTGCACATACAACATATATCACACAATCAAGGTATTCACATCACAATACCATTTATACAATTATAAGTCATGCACACATATCCACAATGTTCTCATGCATACTCATCACATAATTGTATACCCATTAAGCATTCGCAAGTTCATTAGACAATACACATACATTCATCATTGTATTCACATGTACTTCTAATTATCACAATTAATGCGCATCGCATATCAACTAGGATTCATGCCCGTAGGCTACCCACAGCACACATTATCACAATAGATCATATCTATATCATATCATAGAGGTATTAACCTATGAGAGGCAACCAAACCATCTCCACATGAACAACACAACAAAAGAAAAATGCTGTCACATTCGCCTTCATTCGCCTGGCGAGCCCTCGCAGCGAACCTTCGCTAGGCTTCGCCTGGCGAGACTTCCCAGCGAGCCCAAGTCAGTAGCTACTGACTTCATTCGCCACCATTCGCCAGCACCTTCGCTGGGCGAACCTTCGCTATCCAACTTCGCCTGGCGAACTCACCAGCGAAGTCCACTGGGACTTAATCATAATTACTCGCCAGCATTCGCTAGGCTTCGCCTGGCGAAGCTTCGCCTTCGCTCGCCTGGCGAGAGTCAGCGAACCTGCGCAGAACAGAACCCTATTCTGTCTTCTCCTTCACCAATCCATCATCAACCCTCTCTTACACATCCAAATCAGTATAAACAACATCAATACATGTTACCCGACTATTCTACGACATTATTACTCAGTTTCAACCGATTAAATCATCAATCTACCGATTAATCCAACATTTGCCCTAATTGGAAAGTGATGAAAACTCTACCAAAACCCCAACCCAACATACATAACATCATACAATGATCAAATAGAAACATTTCTCACCCTTACCTCGATTAATCGGAGCTTTGATGTTGGTTCTTGATGATTTCCACTTTCTCCTCTTCTTTTCTTCTCTTTCTCTCCTTTCTTCTTCTTTCCTCTTTCTTTCCAAATGTTTTCTATCTTTCTTTTCTTTTCTTTCCCTCTTATATATCTCCTTCATTTTCCTTCCTCTCCAATTTCTTCTTAATTTTCTATTAATTCCAATTAATAAAAATTAATTTCCAACATTAACATAAAATCCCACTAAATCAATTAATTACTACAATTAGTTATTTAATGAAATTTGGGCTGTTACAACCCTCCCCCACTTTAGGAATTTTCGTCCTCGAAAATGTTACCTGATTCAAACAGCTCTGGATAAGACTCTTTCATCTGGCTCTCAAGCTCCCACGTAACATTTCCACCAGCCGGTCCTCCCCAAGCGACCTTCACTAAAGCAATCTCTTTACCTCGAAGCTGCTTCAATTTCCGATCCTCTATCCGCATAGGTGATGTCTCAACAGTCAGGTTATCTCTCACCTGCACATCATCTATTTGGACTACATGTGACGGATCCGCAATGTATTTCCTCAACTGAGATACATGGAATACGTCGTGAAGATTAGCAAGCGACGGTGGTAAAGCCACACGATAGGCCACTTCTCCTATCCTCTGCAAAATCTGATAAGGACCAATGTAACGCGGCGACAACTTGCGCGACTTCAGTGCCCTACCAACACCTGTCATCGGAGTGACTCGAAGAAACACATGATCTCCCTCTTGAAACTCAAGTGCCTTCCTCCTCTTGTCATAATAACTCTTCTGACGACTCTGAGCAACTCTCATCTTCTCTTGAATCATCTTGATCTTATCAGTGGTCCGTTGAATTAACTCGGGTCCAACAACAGAACTCTCTCCGGACTCGAACCAACACAATGGTGTCCTACACCGCCTACCATACAACGCCTCAAATGGTGCCATGCCAATACTCGAATGGAAACTGTTGTTGTAGGTAAACTCAATCAAAGGCAAGTAGCTATCCCAAGCTCCTCCTTTTTCCAATACACAAGCTCTCAAAAGATCTTCAAGCGACTGAATCGTCCTCTCCGTCTGACCATCAGTCTGAGGATGATACGCTGAACTCAGACGCAACTTAGTACCCAAAGCACTCTGCAGGCTCTCCCAAAATCTCGAAGTAAACCGCGGATCTCTATCCGAAACAATACTTAACGGAATACCATGCAGACACACAATCCTCTCAATATACAACTTAGCCAACTTCTCCAAAGGGTAATCCATACGCATAGGGATAAAGTGAGCAGATTTAGTCAATCTATCCACGATAACCCAAATAGCCTCAAAATTACTCGGTGTCCTCGGCAAACCCGATACAAAATCCATGGAGATACTATCCCATTTCCAATCAGGAATAAACAACGGCTTCATCAAACCCGATGGCTTCTGATGCTCAATCTTTGACTTCTGGCAAGTCAAACAAGAATATACAAATTCCGCGATATCCTTCTTCATACTAGGCCACCAAAATACTTTCCTCAAATCCTGATACATCTTAGTAGCACCCGGATGAATACTCAATCCGCTACGATGTCCTTCCTCAAGGATGCTCTTCTTCAGCTCAACAACATTTGGAACACAAACTCGATCCCGACATCTCATAATACCATTCTCATCAATCCGAAAATCACCACCTTGGCCTTGGTTGATTAAAGTCAACCGATCAACTAAGCTCAAATCCGATTTCTGTCCTTCTCGAATCTCATCCAAAATACCACTTGTAAGCTTTAACATACCCAACTTAAATCCAAAAGAAGTCCTCTCACATACCAAACTCAAATCCCGAAATTGCTCAATCAATTCCAACTCTTTCACCATCAATGCCGACATATGCAATGATTTCCGACTCAATGCATCCGCTACTACATTCGCTTTACCCGGATGGTAATTCAAGCCAAAATCATAATCCTTCAAAAGTTCAAGCCATCTTCTTTGTCTCGCATTCAGTTCCTTCTGATCAAAAAGATATCTCAAACTCTTGTGATCACTAAACACTTCAAATCTTGCGCCAAATAAATAATGCCTCCAAAGTTTCAACATGAACACAACGGCGGCCAACTCTAAGTCATGCGTCGGATAATTCTTCTCATGCACTTTGAGTTGCCTCGAAGCATAAGCTACAACTTGGTTATTCTGCATCAACACACCTCCTAAACCCATCAAAGAAGCATCACAATACACAACAAATGGTTCTTCTGGATTTGGCAGGATCAAAACAGGAGCTGTCGTCAACCTTCGCTTAAGTTCTTGAAAACTCACTTCACACTTGGCGTCCCAAACAAAGGCTTGACCTTTCCTAGTCAACTGCGTCAACGGCAACGATAACTTAGCAAATCCTTCAATAAACTTCCGATAATAACCGGCTAAACCAAGAAAACTTCTGATCTCAAAAACTGACTTCGAAGTCTCCCATTGCGACACCGCTTCAACCTTCGACGGGTCAACCACAACACCATTACTCGAGATCACATGACCCAGGAAACTAACTTTCTTCAACCAAAACTCACACTTAGAAAGCTTCGCGAACAACTGCTTCTCTCTCAACACCGATAACACCATCTTCAGATGCTCGACATGCTCTCCTTCGCTCTTCGAATAAACCAAGATGTCGTCGATAAACACCACCACAAACTTATCCAAATAAGGATGGAAAATCCTATTCATGTACTCCATAAATACACCTGGTGCATTAGTCACACCAAATGGCATCACGGAATACTCATAGTGTCCATACCTCGTCCGAAAGGCCGTCTTCTGAATATCCTCAGCTTTCACACGGATCTGATGATACCCAGATCTCAAATCAATCTTGCTGAACACCCTTGCATCAACCAACTGATCCATCAGATCATCAATCCTTGGAAGTGGATACTTATTCTTAATAGTCACCTTGTTCAACTGTCTGTAATCCACACAGAGCCTCATAGAACCCTCTTTCTTCTTAACCAACAACACCGGTGCACCCCACGGCGACACACTCGGGCGAATAAACCTCTTCTCGAGCAAATCCTCAAGTTGACTCTTCAACTTTTTTAACTCCGAGGCCGACATACGATATGGAGCCATCGATATCGGACTAGTTCCAGGAATCAAATCTATCGAAAACTCCACTTCTCGCTCCGGCGGTAAATCCTTTATCTCTTCAGGGAATACTTCCGGAAAATCTCGAACAATGGGCAAAGCATCAATCTCTTCACCTTCACTAGTCCTCAAAGTTGCCATAAGCATAAATACCTTAGCCCCATCTTGTACCGATTCCTTCACTTGTTTCCTCGTCATAAACAATTCCCTTTCAACATCCGAATCGGGAAAAATAACCGTTTTGTCAAAACAGTTAATATACACACGATTGAATTTTAACCAATTCATTCCAAGAATGACATCCAGTTGATCCAAATGAAGACACACTAAATCAATCCCAAAATCTCTACCGAAAATACTCAACAGGCAATTCAAGCAAACATACGGTGTAGTTACCGAACCCATAGCAGGAGTATCAATAACCATACCGCCACCAATCACAGACAACTCAAGATTTAACCTTCTAACACAATCTAAAGAAATAAAAGAATGCGTAGCTCCGGTATCAATTATAGCGATCAAAGGTGTACCATTAATGAAGCACGTACCTCGGATCAATTGATCGTCGCTAGCAGTCTCAGATCCAGATAGAGCAAACACTTTCCCGCTCCCTTGATTCTTCTTCGGCTTATCGCACTTGGTACTGATGTGCCCTCGCTCACCATAGTTATAGCAAGTAACACCCGCACCGCTTCTACACTCTAGAGCCTTGTGGCCTGGCTTGCCACACTTAAAACACTTCGGTTCAACACTTTTGCACTCCGGAGCACGATGCCCCGCTTCACCACAAGTGTAACACCTAACCTGGGTAGAAACTCCCCCACTTGGCCTCTTGCCAAAACCAACCTTTTGTTTCCCCTTATCAGCAGGAGTTACGTAAGGTTTTCCTCTGAATTGTCCTTTTCCTTTCTTATCACTTAGGCTCTTGTAGGGGCTACACCTAGCTCTACTGTCTTCGTCATAAATTCTGCTCTTGTTAACCAACTCAGAAAACCGTCTGATTTCCTGGTACCCAATAGCTTGTCTAATCTCGGGTCTCAAACCGTTCACAAACTTGAGGCACTTAGACCTCTCAGCATTACCAGTATTGTAATGAGGACAAAATTTGATCAACTCCTCAAATTTCGCCGCATACTCAGCAACCGTCGAATTACCTTGCTTCAACTCAAGGAATTCGATCTCTTTCTTCCCCCGCACATCCTCTGGAAAGTACTTCTCCAGAAAAGTTTCTCTAAACAAATCCCACGTAATCACAATATCATCTTCCTCAAATCTTTGGCAAGTATTACCCCACCAATCTTCAGCTTCTTCTTCGAGCATATGAGTCCCGAACTGCACCTTCTGTGCATCCGAGCAATTCATAACTCGAAAAATCTTTTCCACAGCTTTCAACCAAATTTGTGCCTTGTCCGGTTCATGAGTTCCCTTGAAGACCGGAGGGTTATTCTTTTGGAATTTCCCCAAAGCACGGAATCCATCATCAGCATGATTCCTCACATTCACATTGGCCGGAGGATTCTGCCCAATTGCCCCCGCCAATCTCGTCAATGCCTCTGCAATCGCTTCGTCGTTCCTCCCTGCAACCATCTTACTAATTCCAGCAACAGAACCACGTAAGAACAACCAATATTGATAATGCAACACACGCATATCAATAACACACAGGAAGAAAACGCTCTAACAACTTGGCCGGGCGGACCGACCTGCTCTGATACCACTATTGTAACACCCCCTTCTATACCCCAAATAAATGCATATAAAACAATTAAGCACATACAAATTCATCAGAGTAAAAATTTTAGGATAAGGTATAAAGGAAGAATGTCACAACTTTACCAATAAAACACTTGCTCCATAAAATATGTAACATTTTCAATTTAAGCGGAAGATAAAATCATTTGATCGTTTTCAAAATATTAATCCACGTACACATAAGCTATCCAAATTAATATATCATATCAGTTATATTACAAAACCACATCAGCTGATACATCGCAATGTATCACAAAAGAATGACTATACTAGTCTAACTACCCGGTGTTACATATCAGAGCAGCCGACTCAAAAGAATGAAGACTAACTTCACAAAGGACTCCAGCATCCTAATCTGCAATGCCTCGTAGAGCATTATAAAACAGCAGAAGGGTGAGAAATATAACCATAATAATCAAAGCATAAAATTATATATATATATATATATATATATATATATATATATATATATATATATATATATATATATATATATATATATATATATATATATATATATATAGGTAATCAATACAAGTTCCACTCCTTATTTCTCACCACAATTCGATTTCTTAGTTATACATATATATTTGCCACACATATAACAACAACACGAATATCTGTAAAGCATTTCCACATCATGCATACTTTCACAATTTCACAATCTCACCATTCACACATAAGCATCACTTCATGCATATGTCATATATTAATGTGACTCAACAACTCAATGCAACTCATGCAATGCGGTACCGACTCTCGTTATCTTTTTTTCGGTTTTTACATTAAACCGGGTCCACACTTCTAGACCGATAACCCGTTATCTTTTTTCGGTTTTTACATTAAACCGGGTCCACACTTCTAGACCGATAACCACAAAGGCCCGTCCTCTAAGCCTTCAAACCCACACTTCTAGGTTTGGGACAAGCCACTAGTTTCCACGAAACTAACAGACATTGCCTCTTGACTAAATGATGCATGTACAATCAATCACAACAAATGCACTTAAGACCGACATCTTAATCTCATGCATTTACATAATTCATCACTTCAAGAATTACACAATGATTGCACATACAACATATATCACACAATCAAGGTATTCACATCACAATACCATTTATACAATTATAAGTCATGCACACATATCCACAATGTTCTCATGCATACTCATCACATAATTGTATACCCATTAAGCATTCGCAAGTTCATTAGACAATACACATACATTCATCATTGTATTCACATGTACTTCTAATTATCACAATTAATGCGCATCGCATATCAACTAGGATTCACGCCCGTAGGCTACCCACAACACACATCATCACAATAGATCATATCTATATCATATCATAGAGGTATTAACCTATGAGAGGCAACCAAACCATCTCCACATGAACAACACAGCAAAAGAAAAATGCTGTCACATTCGCCTTCATTCGCCTGGCGAGCCCTCGCAGCGAACCTTCGCTAGGCTTCGCCTGGCGAGACTTCCCAGCGAGCCCAAGTCAGTAGCTACTGACTTCATTCGCCACCATTCGCCAGCACCTTCGCTGGGCGAACCTTCGCTATCCAACTTCGCCTGGCGAACTCACCAGCGAAGTCCACTGGGACTTAATCATAATTACTCGCCAGCATTCGCTAGGCTTCGCCTGGCGAAGCTTCGCCTTCGCTCGCCTGGCGAGAGTCAGCGAACCTGCGCAGAACAGAACCCTATTCTGTCTTCTCCTTCACCAATCCATCATCAACCCTCTCTTACACATCCAAATCAGTATAAACAGCATCAATACATGTTACCCGACTATTCTACGACATTATTACTCAGTTTCAACCGATTAAATCATCAATCTACCGATTAATCCAACATTTGCCCTAATTGGAAAGTGATGAAAACTCTACCAAAACCCCAACCCAACATACATAACATCATACAATGATCAAATAGAAACATTTCTCACCCTTACCTCGATTAATCGGAGCTTTGATGTTGGTTCTTGATGATTTCCACTTTCTCCTCTTCTTCTCTTCTCTTTCTCTCCTTTCTTCTTCTTTCCTCTTTCTTTCCAAATGTTTTCTATCTTTCTTTTCTTTTCTTTCCCTCTTATATATATCCTTCATTTTCCTTCCTCTCCAATTTCTTCTTAATTTTCTATTAATTCCAATTAATAAAAATTAATTTCCAACATTAACATAAAATCCCACTAAATCAATTAATTACTACAATTAATTATTTAATGAAATTTGGGCTGTTACAAAAATGCCTTGCACATTGCAAGGAATCCAACTTTTCATTCCAGGACAAAACACATAGAAGTTAAATACCATTTTGTCATAGAGGTAGTAGAAAAAGAAAGTGTAGATATGCATAAATTCACACTAAAGATAACCTAGCAGATGCAATGATGAAGCCGATTAACTATGATAAATTTGCATGGTGTAGGTCTTCCTATGGCCTATTAGAGGCGTAATCAACATGGAGTTGGCAAGGTAGATAAGATTTTGGAAGATCACAAGTGTGACTTTAAGTGGGAGATTGTCAAAGATTGTGGTCATGATAAAAAATTATGGTAAAGGATTGTGGTTGAATAAAGTCACAATTTGTGGACCAAGAAAGAAACACCCATGGTTTTGCACTCATGATTTTGTAACAACTCACATGGTTTTATGAAGATGAGCACCTATAAATAGAGATGCATTTCTCATTCCTAACACAACAATACAAAGCATTGCAACATAACATAAAAGAAAAATTTAAAGAGATCGAATATATTATATTTTCTCCTATAAGGTTCTTTTAGTGAGTGTTCTCCTATTTCAAGAGAGAGTGTAATTTGTTCTCTCCTTATATATAGAGAGAAGTGTTGTAATTTCTTCCATTTAGTGAAAATCTTTTTTATTGGTGCCCGTGGTTTTTCCCTCGTTTGTTAAGGGTTTTCCACGTAAATATTCTGTGTCACTTTTCCTACTCCTTAATCTCTTATTTTTGTCATATTTATCTTGTTACTCTGATACCCAACATTTTCTTCAACTAATCAGGAACTTCACCTCTTTCAAATCTTTCTACCAATTCACCAACTAGTCATTCAAAAGATAAAACCAGTGTGAAAAAATTCATCTGCATTGACATTCTTCTACAATCAAATTGATGAGATCAATTGAGATGGAAAAGAAAGAACCAAGTGGTCCCTTTTGAATGAAATCCTGAATCCTTTCCCACTCAAGTAACTATTCGCAACAGGGAAACCACCCATAATGTTTTATGGAGAAACTGATCAGTACATGTATATTTGAACATAAATTTTAGATCTAAGAGAAATTTTAGATCTGAGTGAAATTCATCAAAACAAAAAATCATCCAACATTGAATCTTTGACTGAGTGGAATGAGAGAAAGAGATCGAAAGAAAGAGTGGAGAAGAAGAAGGTCAGTGTACATTCTCTTGGGGTGTGTTTGGCTCACCCATTTGAGATTACACTGAGAAAGTGTTGGTGAGAAAAAGGATAATTGTGATGTTATTAGATTTTTATTTTGTTGATAATTTTGTTTGATTTTGGTTTTGGAAGAGGAAAAATTTGAGAAATGTTTAGGGTTTGAATGAGGAAAGGAAAAGATTGTGAAGCAACTGATGTTACAAGATTAACAAGTGTCATTTTCTTTTGGAAAGACACCACTTTTATCCCCTAATACGTTTCAGCTTGATTTTCTTTTTTATTTCAAAATTTTAAATCAAAATAAATTTAATAAATTTCATGTATGATTTTAAATGTCCAGCAAGACAAGATTATGTCCAACAAAGCAAGATTTAAAGTTTTTTTTGGCTTAATATCCTTTTCGGCCCCGTACCTTAATCTCGGGATTCATTTTGGTCCCTTAATTTTAAAAAAGGTTCATATTGGTCCTTTCACTCTTCAAAACGTTCCATACTAGTCCTTTTTTGTCTATTTAGCGACGAATTTAGCGACTGATTTTTGAATTTTTTCGTCGCTGGTAGGACAAAAAGAACTAATATAGAACATTTTGTAGACTTAAGAGACTAATATGGACCTTTTTAAAATTAAGGGACTAAAACGAACTTCGAGGTTAAGATACGGGACTAAAAAAAATATTTTCCTTTTTTTTTTTTTACAAAAATTAACAGAAAAGAGAAAAAAATATTAGTAACAGAATATTAGTTAACGAACTATTTCATAATATTTTTTAGTTAAGAGAACAGAAGATACATTAAAGTTATTTTTTATTTAAGGCAGTTATGACTACCGAGAGGCGGTCTATCATTTCTTCACACACATTATTATTATTATTATTATCCTAATTAACAATAGCACTCAAGTACAAATAACTCAAGAATATTGTTTTTTACTCAAAAGTATATTTTTATTGAAATTCTTTAATAATTTCCTTAAGATATTCATTAAAATGTAGATTTAAATTTTAGGAAATGTAACGGTTATTGCTACATAAAAGGAACCTTATAAATTCATGATTAGTGATAAGGACCCGTGGAAATTGAGGCAAATGCATATTGCCGTACTTTGAAAAATGAGCACGACCTTGCGAAGCGCAATCGCACGCCCGCATAATGGATTTAACAGAGTCGCTACCGATCTTTATTTATTCTCACATAGGGAAATGGAAAATATCGAATAAAACCCCTAAAAGAAAGATAAGGATACGATCATCGCAATCAATATCTGAGTTCGGGAGTCGGTTATGCAAGGGGAAGGTATTAACACTCCTCACGTTTGTTGTACTCAAGGGAAACCATTTAGTTAGAGTCAAATGAATGTTAGCTTATGTTAGTTTATAATCTTCTATTTATTTGGGATGGAAAAGGGAGAGAAGAGAAATGTTTTTAGTTTTTTGTTAAAGAGAAAAAGGAGTTAAGGGTTTTTATTACTAGAGGCTCGACAAGACTTTGCAATCTCGTGCCTACGTATCCTCATAGTGCAATGAGGAACTTAGAGTCTTTGTAATTCGGGGACTACGGTGAAAAAGGGAAAAGGTGGGAGGTGGATCGCCAAGATTCATGACCCTTGTGCCTCTGTATTCTCATTGATAAATGAGAAATCAGAGTGTCCGTAGTTCTAGTAAGAAGAGGTTTGTTTGTTGGTTGATTTTAGCGAAAGATAATTATTCTCATTCAACAGAAAACATTGTTTTACCTAAAATAGGTGAGGAGCGGACATTTGCATCACAACAGAATGGATTTACAAATCAACATTCGCGAGAAACGCCTCTTATCTCGACTCAAGTAGTTTGTGGACGAAGCAATGTTTTGCGTCATCTCAAGACACAATATCTTTCATTTATGAAAAAGCTTTTTAGGATTATTTGCACGACAGCGAGAAAAATAATTTGATTGGTTGAATGTATTTTAAGTGAATGACGAACATTTGATCAAATATTTAAAGAGTTACACTAGAATGCTAGATCCTAACAGCCCTTATTCATTCAAGTTGTTATGAAAATTATTTGATGGACAACGAACCCTTGATGATGATCAATTTCTCAAGAGTTATGCAAAGATGTTAGATCTTAATGGCCCTTATTTGTCCAAGTTGATATTAAAAGTTTTAAGAACGAACGACTATCCCAAAGTGCGAGACTTGAGACTGATCATTCGAGGATTCTGCTAGAATGTTAGATTCCAACAGTCATCTTCTTTCATATTTATTAAGAAAAGATTTTTAACTTTGCAATGACCTAGGTCAAGGTTTTAATTAAGAAAATGCGTTCAATGTTGATCGAGGTTTGTACATGAAAGGTTTAAAGTGATCGAAAAGGTTGATGGCGATACGTGAAACAATCGACTTACAAACTAGGTGTTTTGAAAGGGATTGATGTTAAATCAACAATAGTTTGAAAAAAATAGTTTGTAAATGGGGTGAAGGATTTAAGATGGTGATCAATTGGCATTGGACCAATGTTTTTGAAAATGGACCTTTGTGTTGACCAAGTCCATTTTGATTTTGAAAGGTTGATTTTATTATTTTTGTTGATTTTAGGCCAATGTATTAATTCCTATTCTAACATGAATAATATGAACAAGATTACACATAAAGGTGTGTGTGTGTGTGTGTGTGTGTGGGGGGGGGGGGGGGGGGGTACATCAAGGTATACAAGGGACATACATAAGACTACAAATTAACCATAGTCCTTTTCTTGAACTTAAACAAAAATAACATGAAGGTTGCAATCAAAGGTTTCAAACATGTATCAAGTAAAACATGCATTACAAAGATAATCACTTAAGCATAAAGTAAGCATCAAGACATGGTATCAACATATGAAAAAACCTATCAATCAAGCAAATAATTCAAGTAAACTAGGGTTGAATCATGTGAATATCCATGTCTAAACAAACCCTAGAATCATCCTAAACATGGTAAAAATTTCAACATTAAGACAAACACAAAACATCAAGGTCAAGCATCAATCAATAAGATTATATTTATCAAAGCAAAACCCTAAAACCTAACCAAGTCAAACATTCATCCACATAAGTCACACCCCCACAATGGTTCAAGAATCATTTTCACAAAATTTAATCAAGACATACTCATGGCAAATACAAGGTATTATCATCAACAAAGTATTATTATCAAGACATCAAAATTTTAAACATCAATCATCTTGGAATAAACATGAATATAACATGGATTCATCATAAGTCAAAGTCAATAATATAATCAAACAGTGCACAAACTACTTAATCAAAGTATTTTTAAAAATAAAACCAAAAGTATACTCAAAATAAATAAAAAGAAACCCTAAAAAAATAAAAGAGAATAAATATTTTTTTGGATTTTTTAATCAATATGAAATAATAAAATAAATAGTTAAATAAAAATACTACACATTTTTTATTTTTAAATGTGAAAATATAATATGAAAATAAATAAATGATTAATAAAATATTTTTTGTTTTTTTTTTTAAATGTTGATATAAAATGAAATTTACATAAAAAAATAAAAGAAATAAAAAAAAGAAAAAAGTAAAAAAAAGAGAAAGAGAGGAAAAGAAGAAAAAAAATAAGGGGAAAAGGAGCCCAACGAAGGTTGAACCCGAGACCCTTAAATTACCAAACACAAACCTTACTAACTTGCCAAGGCTGACCTATCAGTCATAGTGCACATCCAACATAAAATATATTAAAACAAAATTAAAAAAAAACACTATACTTCATCTTCTTCCTCGTGACATTACTGTAACTTTTATTTTTCAAAAAAATATAACTTCCTCATTTTGTATTAAATGGGACAAGTAGATACACCATTATGCTTAGAATTTCACAAGGAATTCAAATATACCCTTAATTTTTATTTATTTTATCTCAAACTCACAAATTTTGGACAACATCAGATGAACCCTAAAATTTCAAACAAAAATTAAATGACATACATAAAAAATTAATGGACAATAGCTTAGGGGTTTTATTTCTCATGTCAAAACTAACATAATGGTAACAAGAGTGAGTGAAAATGATGCTTAAATGGTAGAGTTCGGAATATGAAAATTGTGTTCCCAGGAGTGCAATGGTGTGTTTAGAATCACTTGAAACCTTCTGAATTGTTTTGACCGAATCCACTTGCAAATGAAAGAAATGAAGTTTGGTTATGGAGTTTGAGGGATTACAGATCGTGCTTAATGCATACAGTAACTTATATGAGGTGTATGTAAAGTGTTTGTGGAGGAAAAATGGAAGGAAAGTGGAGGATGAATGAAATTAGAAAAACGACTTTAATGGAGTTTTCAAGTTATGACACAAGGTGATTCTGAGTTTGTGTTGATGATTGGTATTTTAGAAAGTTGTTTTTGGCTAATGGAATGGATTGGGAGTGAAAATTTGGTGGAAGAAAGGTTGAGTTGTTTGGAATTTCAAAATGGAATGAGAAATGTGAAAAAGTGTTCAAGAGTGGTTCAATGCTTTTCTTGCTTGATGATAGATGCCTAGTTCTGATAACTCTACCTCTACTTAACAATTATTTTTTTCCATTTATCTTGATGCTGTAGAGGTCTCTGAATTCTCTAAAACTTAGTCAACAAGTTTTAAGTTTAAAGCATGAATATGGTAAGGATACTTTATGACACATGCTTCTTGTAACACCAAATGAGGTAATTCTTAGAGGTTGAGGTTTTAACCTCTTGTGGCATACCTTCACATCTGATATGCATCATATCAATAATGACCTTGCGTTTCCTTGGTCAATGTGTGATAAGACAAGTATGTCATGACCTAGAATCTGCCATATAAAACAGCTTCACCATGGCACCTTGCTCTTAACATGACTTAAGTCATCAAAATTCATGCTCTTGGTATCAATGGAAAGAGGAGATTATGTAATTCAACTTTGATGTTGGTCACTTCCTTTGAATGATTATAGATCATGGAGAAAACTGACCATGAAAAATAGAAGTTGAGGCTGTTTGACACTTAGAAAAAATTCTAAGTGTTAGGCAATTTCACCACTTTGACACCTCACTTTGCCATGAATCTTGAATGAATTATGAAATGATTTTGGATTGAAACTCTTCACCATAATGTAATATTCCATGAAATCTTGATTTGGAGTCCTTGTTTGCTCAAAATGGATGCTTGAGGAAGAAGTTATGACCTTGAAAAGTCACTTTCATGAACATGCAATTTTGTACTTGAAAAAATTATAAGTTTCTCAATTTTGATAACTTTGATATTTTTCTTGGTTTTCTTGATTTAACTTTATCAAACTCAACCATCTTTCATATTTTCTTGAATATTGACTTGAGAAATCCATGGTTGACCAAAAATGTCAAAAGTCAAACTTTGATTTTGATTATCTATTGATGAGATTAACGTCAACTTTTTAAATAAAGGGATACTAGAACCTACACACAAAATAAAACCAATATAGCACAACAACATAAGAGATTTTTTGCGATATGAGCAGTCCATGATACATAATACAATTGATCAAATTGAGCCAAGCAACTTGCTAGGCACAACACTGAGGTACCTGATATTAACTTCCAAGTCATATGAGGTGTGATAAAACAAACATCTTGGCAGAAAAGTTAAATATCAAACTATGCTGAGTTTCAACATTCAACATGAACATGGTGATAATTTACCAATTTTGTAGGTGAGTCCATGCAAGATTATGCTTCCAAACGGACAGCTAATGAAACAGACTTGCAAATGCTCACGTCATCTATAAAAATAGTATTAATAATAACAAAAACAAAACTGTAGTATCTATAGCAATAGAAGAGTTATTAAAAAGAGAAAACTGCAGACATTTGAAAAGGACTCTATGGCTAAGAGTATGTTTGGATTAATAAGACAATATTTACGTCATTTCACAATCATGTGACATGATTTCATCAAGCAAAGAGTAGTCCCATGTTTTCTTTGTTTTTTGTTTTTCTTCTCTCAATATTCCTATACACATGACAAGTTCAAGACATGTTTAGAGAAAGGCCCATCTTCCTTAATATATGTACAAATTTCGTATCATTATTTCTTCATTCTAAACTTGTTTGTGAAAGAGAATGAAAGATAAAAGAATAAAAAACTAACCTCATAAGTCTCTGACTCAGTTGGGTGATTGGCTGATTCTACTAAATTTTTTTGCCTTTAGCTCATTTGAATTTTCCCTTAAACAATACCAAAAGAATATCTAAGTGAATTAGCCTTAGATCTTTCCTTTGTTATCATTCAACTTTATAATAAATACAAATTTACTCAAAATTGATTTTTTTTGTCTATTTGCAAATAAAAAAGGAAAAACACAACCTATTGATGACACCCCAAGAGTTGTTTGGATTAAAACATCACAAACACAATCTTTAAGCAAGATTGAATTTGGATCAATTGAATTAGCACCATTAAATCCTTTTACTTCTTTGTTTTCTATTGTGTGCTTGAGTAGGCTAGGGATGTCAATTCCTATGGGGATGTCAATTCCTAGTGAATGAATAAACTAAATAATGAAAAATGATTTAAAATAAAATAAAATAAATCCAAATGAACTCACAACTCCAGTAGGTGAGTAATTGCTGGTAGTAAATTTGTTGCACTATGAAATCTGTAGTAAAACAAAAATCGAAGAACACAAAACCAAACCCTAAGTAACATGAAAAGATAATGTGATAGTACCGAACTAAAAACTAAAAAATTGGTGAAACGAAAAAATGGTCAAAAGAAAATAGAGAAGACAAAACCAATCACAAAGTTAAGGAAAATAACATCAAACAAATGAATCTTTTGAGAGTAGCAGAGGAAGGAGAACTGTTGTCAACAACAAATTTGATCAAAACAAAATTCTAGCCGGTTCATAGGAAGCTCGTGAGATGAAGAGTACGAATATGGATTTTGTTTTTTCATTGGAGGTGGTGGTGGTCGTATATAGTGGAGAAAGGGGTGGCGAAGGGTTTAGGATTTATAGAGAAAAACATAGAAAACAGTGAGAGAAAACGGAAGAGAGAAAAGGCGTGTGATGTGGTTTTGGTGGAAAGTACATTTGATTGAGGTAGATAATGGGTGATTGAAATTTCGCATGCAAAAAGAGAGGTCTGATTGAGATTTATTTGTGACATTTTTTAATTACTTATTTATATAAATGGTAGTGTAAATTAAAGTTATTGGAAGGGCATATAGGTAAGTTCATACAATATTATTTTGAAGGATTGATAGTAGATAGTTGAAACTTTGACGTGTAATTAAAAAACTATTCCAACACGATGAGAATGTATCAAAGTCAAACATCCATTACTTAGATTTTCTTTGGTTTTTAATACAAACAAAATGATTGACGAAGTCTAAATGATCGCGTTCCCATTGTTTATTTAAAATTTACAGACACCTAACTAACATAAACACCCATATTCTTCTTACTTGCATAGTTTAATGGAGTAAACATGTTAGGGATCTATGGGTTGGTGCATGAGCAAAACAATCCTTGCACGAGCAATTTCTGTTAAATATGTAAGTTTTTGTGTTAAGCATGTTGTAAAATTCGATAGAGTCGAAGTCGAATGTATTCGATAGAGTAGTAACTGAATACAATCTTTAGCAATCAAACCATATAATTGTTGAAGGAGTTAACCTCGACAGAGTTAAAACTTAACATTTGTTAGTTGAATTAGTTAAAGATTACTTGGTGTGCAAGTAATCTCATCTATAAATAGGGAGGTACCATACTATTGTATGTAGTTGAATAAGAGAATTTTTGTGAGAATAACGCATAGAGACACTCTACAGACTTTGATCCATCTTCTTCCCCTTCCTCCCAAAACCGTAATTTCTCTTTTTTTTTTCCAATTCAGATTTACATATTTCTTTTCTTCTCAGATTATTGTGCAGAGAAATCACCTTACAACTAAGGTGTGGTTGAATCACTCAAATGACGAGTGAGGAACAAGAGGAGCAATGAATCAAAAAGATTGGTTCTCATTTTAAGACTCTTCAAGTTATCTCTAAGATTGAGGTAAATTCCAACACCTAGTATCTAGAAAACTGGCTGCGATTCTCCGTAAGCATATCGCAATGAATCATCCGAACGAGACTTTTCTAACAAATGTTCCAATCTTAAATGGTAAAAATATATTATTAATTTCTCATTTAAATCCTTTAAACATTTAAATATTTTAAAAATAAATTTTGAAATATAAATAAATAACTAAAAATCCACAAACAACATATTATTAAAATATATATAAATAATCTATTTTTTCTTTATTTTTAAATTTTATTTATAATTTTAATAAAATATTTTTTTAAAAAAATATCATTTTATAAAGGCCAAATTTAAAAATTAGAACAGGGCCTCTAAATTTTATGAGATGACCCTGCTATCAATATCTCTAGGATCTTGTAAAGAATGAAGTAACACCAATTAGAGAGAATGCTACGGATGAACAAAAGGATGTACACAAAGATTTGAAGAAGAAAAATTATAAAGTTCTATTTATAATTCATAAATGTGTTGATCCAGACAACTTTGAGAAAGTTGGTGATGTATACTCAACAAAGGAAGCATGAGACATCCTAGAAAAATTGTTTGGAGTTGCTGAGAAGGTGAAAAAGGCGAGATTACATACTCACAAAAGAACATATGAATTTCTTTAGATGGAATAAAGTGAAAGCATAATTGATTTCTTCACTAGGTTAACAAGACTGGTGAATCAAAAAAATATGTGTGGAGAAGTGTTGACATCAAGATCAATAATTAAAAGATCTTGAGGTTATTGGCTCCAAAATTCAATCATGCGGTAGTAGCCATAGAAGAATTGAAGAATTTGTCAAGCAAGACAAAAGAAGAGCTTCAAGGGATGCTCGAATGTTATGAACAATGAATTGCTAAAAGATCTACAAGTAAGACAAAGAGTGATGTAGCTCTGTAGGCAAATTTAGAAAAATAAAATAAAGACAAAGGAAGATGAAATGATAACAAAGGTAGAGGAAGTTACAACAATTTAACTGTTAGAGGAAACTAGCAAGAAGGTAGTTCATCAAATTAGAGACAATCTTCAAACCAAAGCAATCACATAGGTGATGTTTCAGAAAGAGGAAGAGACGATAGAAGAAAACCTGACAAAATCCATATTTAGTGTTATAAATGTGAAAAGTATGGACATTATGCAATTTAATGTCAAAGAGGAAAGAAATAAAGTCAAGAAAGTGATGCAAGACTTGCAAAACACGAAGAAGAGAAGTTGCTGATGGTCACAATAAAATATGAAGAAAGATTTGAGGACAAATGATACTTAGACTCAGGCCTCTCATTACACATGACTGGAAGAAAAAATTGGTTTGTCAACATAAGCCCCTCGATGAAGAACAAGGTAAAATTCACAAATGGAGACACCCTGACCGCTAAAGGTATTGTTAATGTCATGATTATGAGGAAAGATGGAAAAAGGTAACTAATTTTCAATGTACTGTTGTCACACCCTAATTTTTGACCTTAAGATCCCACTTCTTTGTGTTTTTTCTTGCGCGTTATCTTTGTATTCTTTTTGTGCGTGTTTATTGCGACTAACCAACTTGTACAGGTACAATATTTGCAAGAGTGGACCAAGTATCACAGGGACGTGACTAGTGGATTGTGATTCAAAGTTGGTCTAAAAAATTTCCTAGAAATCTGTGGGGTTTCTCGTGCTAAGATCATTAGACAAGAATTTTAAACAAAGGTTTAATCTTGTACAAAATATAAGGTTATGATCAAATTTTGTATACGAATCACCAAGAATTAGAGGAGTTTGATTCTTAACTTTCTTTCAACACTTGTTACTTAAAGCAAGTTATTTATGTTTAAGAGTACTTGAAGGTGGGAGTTTTCTTCAGTTTGAATATGAGTTGGATAAGTCAAAGAGCGTACATCATTTTTGATCATCTTAAATCTCATTATTCAAATCATTCAAGTACCTAAATTATAGCACATTATGCATATCCGCGAGATGTTGCAAGTTCATTTAGAGTGCCAATCTTAATAAGAGGAGTTAATTGACATTGGGTCCAATCGGGTTTTGCTGCTAATACACCACTTGCTTTCTAAAGCTTTTGCCTCATTAATGTGAGTCCAAGGAGATAATTGTTATGGACCCTATCACTTCATGATGGATCATCACCTTTTTTACTCTTACAATTGTTGGACTTTGTGCCTTATGACATAAACCATTATGAAGCTTTTAAACTTGCATTATTGATGTACTACAACAGAATCACGTACCCTAAATCGTGTTCCTCATAAACTCGAGGTGGAAATGTTAAAACCAGGAGAGTTAAGACATACAAGATTTATTCAAGCACACCAAATTCTTGTTATTCATCATTATCCTGAAATTACAAGAGTATCTTTTGTCCTACTTCATCATGTGTCTGTCTATATAAAAAAGAAAACAATATGAACAACTACTGATATTAATTAACGCCATTTTTTCCTGAGATTTGACGACAAGAAGAAGGTCCTTGGGGCTGAAGTTGTTACGCCTTCGAAAGAAATTCATCAAGTAGCTACGGTGTTGAAGTGTTAATATCCGGAGTTGCATCGTCCTCACCGTTTCATCAACACCGCCCGCATAAGTTATTTCACATGTGGTGAACATCCTTAACTTCTTGTTGCAATATGGCTGATAAAGCAATTCTTGCAACTAGTGAAGAAAGAGCCGACATTTCTAAAGTATCACCCACGCTGATGTCGCACCGTAGGAATGCCATTTTTTCTAAACGGAAATAAAGGGTGTTAGAACACAGATTGGTGTTTAAATATATCTCTATGTTTTGATGATAACACTAATGAAATTTTGTATTAAGAAAATATATACTCTAATTTTGTTCAAGTATTTTTGTTTTAGATATTAATTTTAATACTCTTAAGGAAGCAAAAATGCATCTGAATGCTCTCTACACAAGGCTCTGAAGTATCAGAAGCAAGTCATCAGAAGACTCTGAGCGCTGCCAGAAGACTCTGAAGCAGAAGCTGCAGAAGCATCTGAAGCGTAACTGAAGATTTTGTATGAAGAGTTTCAAGCATTATTTACAGAAGACTCTGATAATACTTCACACTGCAAGTATAAAGGATCTGATCTTCAAACTCTGCTCTGAGTAATATTCACGCTGAAGCACAATTGGCTGCAACACTCTGATATAGCAAACTCTGATAACATCAAGGCTTTGATCACCTCAAGGCTCTGATGTTGATAATTGTGAGATAGAAGCTTGTTGAAGAAGATATTATTCAAAGATATATCCGTTGGCATATTCCAAACGACTCTTTCCTCTTTTGTGATAGACACAGGAACTCAGGCAAAAAGGATTTATCTGAACGTTCCTATTCTGGGAAAGCTAGAGTCATTAGAAGACAAAAAGGCAACAGCTACTTTGCAGTACACGGTCTTCAAGCATGGACTTCTTGGACTATAAAAGCAACCTTCAATAACATTCTACAATGGACGAATCTCTTAATAAATTATTCAAACTCTCTCAAAGCTCTCATACAATCTTATTTCATAAGCTGAATAGTTTTGTTCGTTCTTAATCTTAAGTGTAAACATCACAATTGTGATATAGCTTTTTAGAAGCATCTTAAACACTTGTTAGTTTACATTTTATTGTAAAAGGTTCCTTGAGAAGACCAAGTTGTGATCAGGATTTCTTGAGAAGACTAAGACAGTTGTTCTTAGTGGTTAACAATGTAATCTGTTTGAATATAGTGGATTAAGTCCTTGTGGAGAAAGGCAAATCATCTTTGATAAGGTGGACTGGATTAGTTGAGTTCAACGAACCAGGATAAAAATACTGTGTCATTTTTATTGCCATATTATTTTCTAAACCCTTATTCAACCCCCCTTCTAAGTGTTTTTCCCACCTTCAGTTGGTATCAGAGCTCCGACTCTGTAGTGCTAATCACTTAACCGTGAAAGAGAAATGATCTAGTGGGAAAACTCTTGTTATTTTTGGTTGATACATTATGGCTGCTGAAGCTTCAACATCCTACAACAAATATGAAGACAGAGATAGAATCAACACAAAACCTCCCATGTTTGATGGTGAGAAATTTGACTACTGGAAAGATAGAATTGAAAGCTTCTTTCTAGGATATGATGCTGATCTTTGGGACTTTGTCATTGATGGTTATGTTCACCCCACTGATTGGGATGGCAAGAAAATTGACAGAAAGTCAATGAATGAAGCTCAGAAGAAAGAGTTCAAGAATCATCATAAGGCAAGAACCATTCTACTAAATGCTATCTGTAACACCCCACTTCCCGTATTAAATAAAATATAAATATTATAATAATAATCATAGTTTTCACCAAAAAGTGGGATATCACATCTCCAAATTTTATAAAAATACTTTATTCATTCTTTTCAAAATAATACAGCGGAATTGGTTTCATAAAGTAAAATACATCAAAACATGATACGTCACAGGATTTCAACACGTTTGACATAAAACAATTACAACACCCATATCCCGTGTTACGTATCAGAGCATCCTAGACTCGACGGTCACACCAATATCCAAGCTAGCTAAACACCTGGATTATCTGTACTTCCGAAGAAGCACAGACCACAACAACAACAAAGAGGGTGAGAAAACATGATCAAAATATATATTGGTAATTACATACATGAAATAAGGTAGTAACTACAAAGCATATCACTCGTCACCCAACATTCAACAATCACGACATATAGTCCACAATCACCATACACACCATAATGCAAATATGCAACGCAACACCATGCATGCGGTACCGACTCATTGGTTCATTCAATCGAACCCACCATTCTCCACAAAGGAGTACAGGTGAATCACTTACGCTCCATCCGAGACATGATTCAACCCCACCATTCTCCACAAAGGAGTACGGGTGAATCACTTACGCTCCATCCGAGACATGATTCAACCCCACCATTCTCCACAAAGGAGTACGGACAGATCACTTACGCTCCATCCGAGACATGATCCATCCCACCAAGACACCATGATATGCACACACCAATGCATAACTATTATATTCAGGCACACTAAGTGCACACGATCCTCCTGATCATATCATCATACATCATATATATATGCATAGATATATTACACACCAACACCATATAAATCAATTCACACAGTGAGCAATCTCACATTCTAACACCAAGTATAAACACATCCCAACACTCGGGGAATACACGATCCCACTGATCACTGCACCATAATCATATACATGATACACCCATCATTCATTTTAATTAAATTAGATATTAAACGAGTTCACACTCTAACACCATATATAAACACACCTCAACACTCGGGAATACACGATCCCACTGATCACTACACACATATACATCAACTAATTGCCCACCAGTCATTATTACGGGAAACATGTACTATCACCGAGTACACAAGTTAATTCCCACAGTCATCATTCATACATGGCATCAAGGCCAAAGGGATCACACAAGCCCAAGCTCAAGGCCAAGATATCACAAAATTACATTCTGGTTCTGCTACGTTCGCTGGCATTCGCCAGGCGAAGCCCCGTAGCGAACCTTCGCTAGCATTCGCCAGGCGAACCTGCTGGCGAAGCCCTCATTTCACTATCGTGCACTCGCCAGGCGAACCTTCATTCGCCAGGCGAACCTTCGCTGGCCACACTCGCCAGGCGAAGTTCCTACCCTTTAGGTCTGGGACTTAATTCTGAATTATTCGCTGCCACTCGCCTCATCTTGCCAGGCGAACTCTCGCCTCCACTCGCCAGGCGAAGCTTCGCCAACACTCGCCAGGCGAAGCCCAGCGAATGCTGCGATTCACCAAGTTTTCTCACAGTTCTGCAGTGTATTCTAGGCTAAATTGTACCTATCATCTCAACTCAGATCCTCAGCCTATTCTAGTACCAATCTTGCACATTACCGTAACCAATCGGTTTCAAATTCCTATTCCCAAAATCATCACCTACACACTTTATCGATACCTCAAAAGCCATACAGAACTTTCCCTAAAAACTGTAAAACACCCCATATGCCCTATATGCCAAATCAACCCAAATCACCAATTCATTAACGATTACTATATAATTAACAACAATTATCATCAATCATAACAGAACAATATATATTATCATATATCGATCAATTTCCTACGGGGTTAAGGAATCCCCAACTACCCTATACATGTATAAACCATTCCCAATCAAGTTTCTCCCCCCTTACCTTGTTAATCGGTTTATCCTACGGGGTTAATTACCGTTAATCGGTTGATCTTACACTCCCTATTTCACCAAGCCACATATAGTGCCTTTCCGACACTAGGATGGTAACCGTTATCATAGGTAACTCAATCAACGGTAATTAATCATCCCACAATCCATCTCGATCCAACACCCAAGCTCTCACCAATTCTCTATAGACTCAACAGTCCTCTCTGACTGACCATCAGTTTGCGGATGGTAAGTCGAACTCAACTTCAACTTAGTTCCCAAAGCTTCCTGCAAGCTCTTCCAAAATTCCGAAGTAAACCGTGGATCTCTATCCGACACAATACTGGACGGAACACCATGCAACTTCACAATTACCCGAATATAAATATCCGCCAACTTCGTTAACGGAAAACTAATATTGAGCGGCACAAAGTATGCAGACTTCGTCAATCGATCCACAATCACCCATATAGCATCAAAACCTCTCGCCGTATTCAGCAAACCTGTCACAAAATCCATAGTAATGCAATCCCATTTCCAAACCGGAATCTCTAATGGTTGCATAAATCCAGAAGGTCTCTGGTGTTCCACCTTCAACTTCTGACATGTCAAACAGGCATACACAAATTGATCTATGTCTCTTTTCATACCAGACCACCAAAATAATTTCTTCAAATCATGATACATTTTCGTAGCTCCCGGATGAATACTCAGGCTACTACGATGTCCTTCGCTCAAAATTGACTTTTTCAATTCTTCATCATCTGGTACACAAATCCTGCCTCTAAATCTCAACACACCTGTACTATCCAATTTAAAGTCACTATCGGAGTCACTCCCTACTCCAGGCATCAAATCTACCAATTTCACATCCAACTTCTGATTTTCTCTAATCATATCCGAGAAGTCATTATTTACCTGCAACATACCCAACATTACACTATCTGCAGTAGTCTCACAAACCATGCTCAAATCTCTAAACTGTTCAATTAACTCAATTTCTTTCACCATCAGAGCTGCCATATGAATTGCTTTCCTACTCAAAGCATCTGCCACTACATTGGCCTTTCCTGGATGATAACTCAAACTGAAGTCATAATCCTTCAAAAATTCCAATTATTTCCTCTGCCTTGTATCCCACTCTTTCGAATGCAACAAATACTTTAAGCTCTCGAGAATAACAAATATCTCAAATCTCAACTAAACAATTGTAGCCTCCAAGCTCCGGCACAAACTCAACAACATTCGACTCTCCATCACTTGTCAGATAACTCCTCTTATGTACTTTAAGTTGCCTTAAAGCATAACTACAACTTTTCGATGTTGCACTCAACATACCTCCTAATCTTATCAATAAAGCATCACAAAATACAACAATAGTCCGGTCAGATTCGGCAAAAGTCCACACACGAGCTGTTGACAGCTCTCCCAAAACTCTCCGAAACTTTCTTCACAGTGGCATATATTGCTTCTTCTCCAATACTGATAAATCAAGTTCCTAATGCTCAACATGATCCCCTATACTAATCCAATATATCCAAACATCCTTGATTAACGCATCCATTGACTTACTCAAATAAGTATGGAACATCCCATGACAGACCGACACTCAATTCATGAGTTACGGCGGGAACACGAACCACACGCTCCGCGTCTACTACAAAGTCCAAATATAGTTCATCAAAAATTAACTTATCTCCATGCCACTACTGCACCATCACATAGAGCATTGCAATAGCTTTCCAACGCTTCGAATCGGGCGTCATTCCGAGTTACGGTTCTCCCGTTACGACAAAAATACCACAACAACATTTTCTGCTCAGGGCACTTCGCCAGGCGAATCTCGACGAACATGACAGTCCCGAAATTCTATTTTCGAGCGTTACCTGACTTCCGAGTGTCCGATTTCGATTCCGTAAAAAGCTGCGATCTCGGAATTCAACGTATAACCACAATTTCATACTTAGGAGGCCGTCCAACACACTTTCAATCTTTAAATATTTTAAAACCCGATTACTTCCAATCTCAACAGCAGATCGTGGAGCCTCCTATTACGATACCACTTCGACCTTCGACACCACAACACAATAATTCTACTCGCGATCTCACAAACACGGAAACTCACGTCCTTCAATCAATTGATCCATCAAATCATTAACTCTTGGAAGCGAACACTTATCCTTGACAGTCACCTTGTTCACTTATCTATAGTCCACCCAAAGCTTCACAAAACCTTCTGTCTGTCTAACCAACAAAATTGGTGCACCTTACGGTAACACACTCAAACAAAAGAACCTCTCCGCCAGCGGGTCTTCAAGTTGACTCTTCAACTTCTCCAATCCCAACGTAAACATACAATATGGAGTCATCAATATCAGACTCGTCCCAAAAACAAAATAAACGTGTAAGCTTTACTTCACACTCCGATAGTAAATCGCTTACTTCCTCAGGGAACCTCCGGCAATTTCAACTAATTGACGAATCCCAATTTTCTCACTTTCCTTCTCATTCGAAGTTTCCGTCAAAATAAACATCTCAACACCGTATTATGCCAACTCCTCAAAATAATCCCTTAAGCACTTAGCTTAACTCAGGACAATTCACTGCTCATGCCACACAAGCTTGCAAGACACGTCTATCCCATCCAACACAATCCCGTCTACTATTAACAAGAGATTAAGGGTGATCAGTTCCTCAATTTGTTAATAGACAGCCGAAATCATGATGGGGTACAAACCATCTTTACCAAACTATGATAGCATTCCTCAACACACCAAGCCACCACACCGTAGCATTCCGGAGAAATACAAACTTCTCCCCCACTGGAATCATTCCTCTCCTGCCAACGAAGTTAGTCAACAACATGTACCGACAGTGTTTTCACACACATGCCGCATACCAGGGATTTAAACCACAACACCAGGTTAAACAACACACAGTCTCCATCCCAAAGGACAGACTCAACTCAACTCAACAACACTGGCCGGACGGACCGACCTGCTCTGATACCAATTGTAACACCCCACTTCCCGTATTAAATAAAATATAAATATTATAATAATAATCAGAGTTTTCACCAAAAAGTGGGATATCACATCTCCAAATTTTATAAAAATACTTTATTCATTCTTTTCAAAATAATACAGCGGAATTGGTTTCATAAAGTAAAATACATCAAAACATGATACGTCACAGGATTTCAACACGTTTGACATAAAACAATTACAACACCCATATCCCGTGTTACGTATCAGAGCATCCTAGACTCGATGGTCACACCAATATCCAAGCTAGCTAAACACCTGGATTATCTGTACTTCCGAAGAAGCACATACCACAACAACAACAAAGGGGGTGAGAAAACATGATCAAAATATATATTGGTAATTACATACATGAAATAAGGTAGTAACTACAAAGCATATCACTCGTCACCCAACATTCAACAATCACGACATATAGTCCACAATCACCATACACACCATAATGCAAATATGCAACACAACACCATGCATGCGGTACCGACTCATTGGTTCATTCAATCGAACCCACCATTCTCCACAAAGGAGTACAGGTGAATCACTTACGCTCCATCCGAGACATGATTCAACCCCACCATTCTCCACAAAGGAGTACGGGTGAATCACTTACGCTCCATCCGAGACATGATTCAACCCCACCATTCTCCACAAAGGAGTACGGACAGATCACTTACGCTCCATCCGAGACATGATCCATCCCACCAAGACACTATGATATGCACACACCAATGCATAACTATTATATTCAGGCACACTAAGTGCACACGATCCTCCTGATCATATCATCATACATCATATATATATGCATAGATATATTACACACCAACACCATATAAATCAATTCACACAGTGAGCAATCTCACATTCTAACACCAAGTATAAACACATCCCAACACTCGGGGAATACACGATCCCACTGATCACTGCACCATAATCATATACATGATACACCCATCATTCATTTTAATTAAATTAGATATTAAACGAGTTCACACTCTAACACCATATATAAACACACCTCAACACTCGGGAATACACGATCCCACTGATCACTACACACATATACATCAACTAATTGCCCACCAGTCATTATTACGGGAAACATGTACTATCACCGAGTACACAAGTTAATTCCCACAGTCATCATTCATACATGGCATCAAGGCCAAAGGGATCACACAAGCCCAAGCTCAAGGCCAAGATATCACAAAATTACATTCTGGTTCTGCTACGTTCGCTGGCATTCGCCAGGCGAAGCCCCGTAGCGAACCTTCGCTAGCATTCGCCAGGCGAACCTGCTGGCGAAGCCCTCATTTCACTATCGTGCACTCGCCAGGCGAACCTTCATTCGCCGGGCGAACCTTCGCTGGCCACACTCGCCAGGCGAAGTTCCTACCCTTTAGGTCTGGGACTTAATTCTGAATTATTCGCTGTCACTCGCCTCATCTCGTCAGGCGAACTCTCGCCTCCACTCGCCAGGCGAAGCATCGCCAACACTCGCCAGGCGAAGCCCAGCGAATGCTGCGATTCACCAAGTTTTCTCACAGTTCTGCAGTGTATTCTAGGCTAAATTGTACCTATCATCTCAACTCAGATCCTCAGCCTATTCTAGTACCAATCTTGCACATTACCGTAACCAATCGGTTTCAAATTCCTATTCCCAAAATCATCACCTACACACTTTATCAATACCTCAAAAGCCATACAGAACTTTCCCTAAAAACTGTAAAACACCCCATATGCCCTATATGCCAAATCAACCCAAATCACCAATTCATTAACGATTACTATATAATTAACAACAATCATCATCAATCATAACAGAACAATATATATTATCATATATCGATCAATTTCCTACGGGGTTAAGGAATCCCCAACTACCCTATACATGTATAAACCATTCCCAATCAAGTTTCTCCCCCCTTACCTTGTTAATCGGTTGATCGATGAAAGAACCCTCCAACGTTTGGCCAATTCTGATTTCCCCCCGTTCCTTCGTTCTTTTGCTCCCTTTTCCGTTCCCTTTTCCGTTCTCTTTTCCGTTCTCTTTTCCGTTCTTCTCACTTCTCTCTGTCTATCGTTCTTTTTCCACTTTCTCTAACTTCTCACAATGTATCGTGGAAACTAATAACCCTCACCTTCTCTATTTTAATTCTCTAATCCCAATAATAATAATAACTTAATAATAATAATAACAATTTAATAAAATAATAATAATAATAATAATATTATTATTATCTCACCAAAATAATAATAATAATAATAATAATAAATATAATAATAATAATAATAATAATAATATTATTATTATCTCACCAAAATAATAATAATAATAATAATAATAATAATAATAAATATAATAAAGATAATAATAATAATAATAATAATACCCCCACCAATATTACTATTATTCATTATATTATCATATTCACACCAAAGCACCACCAATATTACCGTTAGTTATTATATTATTATATCTACACCAATTCACCACCAATAATAATATTCATACCGATGATAATAATAATAATAATAATGATAATAATAATAATAATAATAATAATAATAATAATACCACCAATATTACTATAACTTATTATATTATTATCTCCACACCACCAATGATCCTTATATATCAAGGATACTCACCAATCACATACCAAGACACCCCACCTAAGGGCACACCAACATAAAATAATTAAATTAACACCAAAATGACTAAATAAATAAAATGGGTGTTACAACTCTCCCCCACTTTAATTATTTTCGTCCTCGAAAATTGCCTGATGGAACAGTTCCGGATACGCTTCCCACATCCTTCATTCCAATTCCCAGGTCACACTGCCTTTGCATCACTTCCCCAAACCATTTCCACCAAGGATGTCTCCTCCTCTCGGAGTTGACTTTCGTTCGTCAAAACGAACCAGCAATGCCTCAACACTCAAATTATTTTCACTTGTACATCATCCACCTGGTTCAATGTACTTTCTCAACTAAGACACATGAAACATATCATGCCAATTCATAGCGACAGCGGGAAAAACGGTCTAACATGTTACTCCTCCCATGCCTCTGCTGCGCCACTCTGATACAAACCACAGAACACGGTGCGAACTTCTGAGACTTCGAAGCTCGACCAACATTAGTCACCGGCGTGACTCTCCAAACACATCTTTCCTTGGATCCTCTTGATCTTTTCAGCCATCTCAACATAATTTTCAGGTCTGAGCACAACACTCTCACTCGACCCATTCCAACACAGTAGAGTCTTACACTCCCTATTTCACCAAGCCACATATAGTGCCATTCCGACACTAGGATGGTAACCGTTATCATAGGTAACTCAATCAACGGTAATTAATCATCCCACAATCCACCTCGATCCAACACCCAAGCTCTCACCAATTCTCTATAGACTCAATAGTCCTCTCTGACTGACCATCAGTTTGCGGATGGTAAGTCGAACTCAACTTCAACTTAGTTCCCAAAGCTTCCTGCAAGCTCTTCCAAAATTCCGAAGTAAACCGTGGATCTCTATCCGACACAATACTGGACGGAACACCATGCAACTTCACAATTACCCGAATGTAAATATCCGCCAGCTTCGTTAACGGAAAACTAATATTGAGCAGCACAAAGTGTGCAGACTTCGTCAATCGATCCACAATCACCCATATAACATCAAAACCTCTCGCCGTATTCGGCAAACCTGTCACAAAATCCATAGTAATGCAATCCCATTTCCAAACCGGAATCTCTAATGGTTGCATAAATCCAGAAGGTCTCTGGTGTTCCACCTTCGACTTCTGACACGTCAAACAGGCATACACAAATTGAGCTATGTCTCTTTTCATACCAGACCACCAAAATAATTTCTTCAAATCATGATACATTTTCGTAGCTCCCGGATGAATACTCAGGCTACTACGATGTCCTTCGCTCAAAATTGACTTTTTCAATTCTTCATCATCTGGTACACAAATCCTGCCTCTAAATCTCAACACACCTGTACTATCCAATTTAAAGTCACTATCGGAGTCACTCCCTATTCCAGGCATCAAATATACCAATTTCACATCCAACTTCTGATTTTCTCTAATCATATCCAAGAAGTCATTATTTACCTGCAACATACCCAACATTACACTATCTACAGTAGTCTCACAAACCATGCTCAAATCTCTAAACTGTTCAATTAACTCAATTTCTTTCACCATCAGAGCTGCCATATGAATTGCTTTCCTACTCAAAGCATATGCCACTACATTGGCCTTTCCTGGATGATAACTCAAACTGAAGTCATAATCCTTCAAAAATTCCAATTATTTCCTCTGCCTTGTATCCCACTCTTTCGAATGCAACAAATACTTTAAGCTCTCGAGAATAACAAATATCTCAAATCTCAACTAAACAATTGTAGCCTCCAAGCTCCGGCACAAACTCAACAACATTCGACTCTCCATCACTTGTCAGATAACTCCTCTTATGTACTTTAAGTTGCCTTAAAGCATAACTACAACTTTCCGATGTTACACTCAACATACCTCCTAATCTTATCAATAAAGCATCACAAAATACAACAATAGTCCGGTCAGATTCGGCAAAAGTCCACACACGAGCTGTTGACAGCTCTCCCAAAACTCTCCGAAACTTTCTTCACAGTGGCATATATTGCTTCTTCTCCAATACTGATAAATCAAGTTCCTAATGCTCAACATGATCCCCTATACTAATCCAATATATACAAACATCCTTGATTAACGCATCCATTAACTTACTCAAATAAGTATGGAACATCCCATGACAGACCGACACTCAATTCATGAGTTACGGCGAGAACACGAACCACACGCTCCGCGTCTACTACAAAGTCCAAATATAGTTCATCAAAAATTAACTTATCTCCATGCCACTACTGCACCATCACATAGAGCATTGCAATAGCTTTCCAACGCTTCGAATCGGGCGTCATTCCGAGTTACGGTTCTCCCGTTACGACAAAAATACCACAACAACATTTTCTGCTCAGGGCACTTCGCCAGGCGAATCTCGACGAACATGACAGTCCCGAAATTCTATTTTCGACCGTTACCTGACTTCCGAGTGTCCGATTTCGATTCCGTAAAAAGCTGCGATCTCGGAATTCAACGTATAAAACCACAATTTCATACTTAGGAGGCCGTCCAACACACTTTCAATCTTTAAATATTTTAAAACCCGATTACTTCCAATCTCAACAGCAGATCGTGGAGCCTCCTATTACGATACCACTTCGACCTTCGACACCACAACACAATAATTCTACTCGCGATCTCACGAACACGGAAACTCACGTCCTTCAATCAATTGATCCATCAAATCATTAACTCTTGGAAGCGAACACTTATCCTTGACAGTCACCTTGTTCACTTATCTATAGTCCACCCAAAGCTTCACAAAACCTTCTGTCTGTCTAACCAACAAAATTGGTGCACCTTACGGTAACACACTCAAACAAAAGAACCTCTCCCCCAGCGGGTCTTCAAGTTGACTCTTCAACTTCTCCAATCCCAACGTAAACATACAATATGGAGTCATCAATATCAGACTCGTCCCAAAAACAAAATAAACGTGTAAGCTTTACTTCACACTCCGATAGTAAATCGCTTACTTCCTCAGGGAACCTCCGGCAATTTCAACTAATTGACGAATCCCAATTTTCTCACTTTCCTTCTCATTCGAAGTTTCCGTCAAAATAAACATCTCAACACCGTATTATGCCAACTCCTCAAAATAATCCCTTAAGCACTTAGCTTAACTCAGGACAATTCACTACTCACGCCACACAAGCTTGCAAGACACGTCTATCCCATCCAACACAATCCCGTCTACTATTAACAAGAGATTAAGGGTGATCAGTTCCTCAATTTGTTAATAGACAGCCGAAATCATGATGGGGTACAAACCATCTTTACCAAACTATGATAGCATTCCTCAACACACTAAGCCACCACACCGTAGCATTCCGGAGAAATAAAAACTTCTCCCCCACTGGAATCATTCCTCTCCTGCCAACGAAGTTAGTCAACAACATGTACCGACAGTGTTTTCACACACATGCCGCATACCAGGGATTTAAACCACAACACCAGGTTAAACAACACACAGTCTCCATCCCAAAGGACAGACTCAACTCAACTCAACAACACTGGCCGGACGGACCGACCTGCTCTGATACCAATTGTAACACCCCACTTCCCGTATTAAATAAAATATAAATATTATAATAATAATCAGAGTTTTCACCAAAAAGTGGGATATCACATCTCCAAATTTTATAAAAATACTTTATTCATTCTTTTCAAAATAATACAGCGGAATTGGTTTCATAAAGTAAAATACATCAAAACATGATACGTCACAGGATTTCAACACGTTTGACATAAAACAATTACAACACCCATATCCCGTGTTACGTATCAGAGCATCCTAGACTCGACGGTCACACCAATATCCAAG
The DNA here is from genome assembly GCA_963859935.3 of Lathyrus sativus. Lineage (NCBI taxonomy): Eukaryota > Viridiplantae > Streptophyta > Magnoliopsida > Fabales > Fabaceae > Lathyrus > Lathyrus sativus. Next base: position 231,983,119 of record OZ012735.1, on the reverse strand, counting down.
CTAGCTAAACACCTGGATTATCTGTACTTCCGAAGAAGCACATACCACAACAACAACAAAGGGGGTGAGAAAACATGATCAAAATATATATTGGTAATTACATACATGAAATAAGGTAGTAACTACAAAGCATATCACTCGTCACCCAACATTCAACAATCACGACATATAGTCCACAATCACCATACACACCATAATGCAAATATGCAACACAACACCATGCATGCGGTACCGACTCATTGGTTCATTCAATCGAACCCACCATTCTCCACAAAGGAGTACAGGTGAATCACTTACGCTCCATCCGAGACATGATTCAACCCCACCATTCTCCACAAAGGAGTACGGGTGAATCACTTACGCTCCATCCGAGACATGATTCAACCCCACCATTCTCCACAAAGGAGTACGGACAGATCACTTACGCTCCATCCGAGACATGATCCATCCCACCAAGACACCATGATATGCACACACCAATGCATAACTATTATATTCAGGCACACTAAGTGCACACAATCCTCCTGATCATATCATCATACATCATATATATATGCATAGATATATTACACACCAACACCATATAAATCAATTCACACAGTGAACAATCTCACATTCTAACACCAAGTATAAACACATCCCAACACTCGGGGAATACACGATCCCACTGATCACTGCACCATAATCATATACATGATACACCCATCATTCATTTTAATTAAATTAGATATTAAACGAGTTCACACTCTAACACCATATATAAACACACCTCAACACTCGGGAATACACGATCCCACTGATCACTACACACATATACATCAACTAATTGCCCACCAGTCATTATTACGGGAAACATGTACTATCACCGAGTACACAAGTTAATTCCCACAGTCATCATTCATACATGGCATCAAGGCCAAAGGGATCACACAAGCCCAAGCTCAAGGCCAAGATATCACAAAATTACATTCTGGTTCTGCTACGTTCGCTGGCATTCGCCAGGCGAAGCCCCGTAGCGAACCTTCGCTAGCATTCGCCAGGCGAACCTGCTGGTGAAGCCCTCATTTCACTATCGTGCACTCGCCAGGCGAACCTTCATTCGCCAGGCGAACCTTCGCTGGCCACACTCGCCAGGCGAAGTTCCTACCCTTTAGGTCTGGGACTTAATTCTGAATTATTCGCTGTCACTCGCCTCATCTCGTCAGGCGAACTCTCGCCTCCACTCGCCAGGCGAAGCCCAGCGAATGCTGCGATTCACCAAGTTTTCTCACAGTTCTGCAGTGTATTCTAGGCTAAATTGTACCTATCATCTCAACTCAGATCCTCAGCCTATTCTAGTACCAATCTTGCACATTACCGTAACCAATCGGTTTCAAATTCCTATTCCCAAAATCATCACCTACACACTTTATCGATACCTTAAAAGCCATACAGAACTTTCCCTAAAAACTGTAAAACACCCCATATGCCCTATATGCCAAATCAACCCAAATCACCAATTCATTAACGATTACTATATAATTAACAACAATCATCATCAATCATAACAGAACAATATATATTATCATATATCGATCAATTTCCTACGGGGTTAAGGAATCCCCAACTACCCTATACATGTATAAACCATTCCCAATCAAGTTTCTCCCCCTTACCTTGTTAATCGGTTGATCGATGAAAGAACCCTCCAAGGTTTGGCCAATTCTGATTTTCCCCCGTTCCTTCGTTCTTTTGCTCCCTTTTCCGTTCCCTTTTCCGTTCTCTTTTCCGTTCTTCTCACTTCTCTCTGTCTATCGTTCTTTTTCCACTTTCTCTAACTTCTCACAATGTATCGTGGAAACTACTAACCCTCACCTTCTCTATTTTAATTCTCTAATCCCAATAATAATAATAACTTAATATATCGTGGAACTCCCAAGTTAAAGAGACCAAGGCTCTGGCGCTGATCCAGAAATATGAAGCCTTCAAAATGGAGGAGTCTGAATCTGTAGAAGCAATGTTCTCTAGATTCCAAATTCTCACAGCTGGCTTAAAGGTTCTGGACAAAGGTTATTCAACTGCTGATCATGTCAAGAAGATCATCAAAAGTTTGCCAACCAGATGGAGACCAATGGTCACAGCTTTGAAGATGGCAAAGGATCTGAACAAGATCACGCTGGAGGAACTAATCAACTCCTTGAGGAGTCATGAGATTGAACTGGAGGAAGACGAACCTCAAAAGAAAGGTAAGTCAGTTGCTTTAAAGTCTAACAAATCTGTTAAAGCGTTGCAGGTTATAGAAGAAAGTTATGGAGAATCTTCTTCTAAAGAAGAAGATGAACTATCCCTGCTGCCCAGAAGGATCAACAAACTCTGGAAGCATAAACAGAAGAGATTCAGAAACTTCAAAAAACCAGATCAACGTAAAGAGTCTTCTGGACACAGAAGATCTGGAAAGAAAGAGGTTGTCTGCTATGAATGCAAGGAACCTGGGCACTACAAGAATGAATGCCCAAAACTTCTGAAGGAAAAGCCAAAAAGGAAGTTTGACAAAAAGAAGAAGGTTCTGATGGCAACCTGAGATGATTCAGATGCATCTGAATCTTCATCAGAATCAGAAGAAGAGTGTGCAAACATGGCACTTATGGCAGATGTGGAAGACCAGGATGAAAGAACATCTGGATCTGAGTCTGAATCAGAATATGATTTTGAAGAGGTATTTTCTGAACTTTCTAGAGCAGAACTTATTGAGAGTTTATCTGATATGCTGGAAAGCTATAGTAAGATTAAGCTCAAGTACAAGAAGCTTAAATGCAATCTTGAATCTGAGAATAATCTGCTAAAGTTAGAAGTTGCTGAGCTCAAAGAAAACAATTTTAAAATGAAAAATGATTCTGAAAAAGCTCTGCAAGATTCTGAATCTGAAACTAAGTCTAAACCTAAAAATATTTTAGAAGAATTAGTTTCCAGAAGTTTCTGTCAAAAAGCATAGATAGAAGCAAGATGGCTTCAATGATCTATGGAGTAAGCAGAAACAACAGAAAGGGTATTGTATATGAATCTTCTTCTGGAAAGGATTTAAATCTAACACCTGTTGATAAACTTATCATTAATAATACTCCTTTATATTCTCACTTTAAGTTTGGTCATCTTAATGATATTAAACACACACGTTCTGATCAGAATATTCCTGTTTTTAAATCTAAAGTTAGTCAGAACAAACCTGTTGGCAAAAGACAGAAGTTCAGGCAAAACTTTAAGGCAACTAACCCAAAAGGACCCAAAAAGATCTGGGTACCTAAAAACAAAATAATACCTGTTGCAGATGTATTTAGCAGCATAGTCAGGACGCCAGTCATGGTACCTGGACTCTGGTTGCTCACGTCACATGACGGAAGAAAGGTCTATGTTCCAAAGCCTGGAGCTTAGATCTAGAGGAGACGTCAAGTTTGGAGGGAACTAGAAGGGCAAGATGATTGGCTCTGGTACTATTGGTAATGGTAACCTTCCTTCCATATCTAATGTCTTACTTGTAGAAGGATTAAAACATAACTTATTGTCCATAAGTCAATTAAGTGACAATGGTTATGACATAATCTTTAATAAAAAATGTTGCAAAGCTGTTAGTCATCAAGATGGCTCAATCCTCTTTAATGGTAAAAGGAAGAACAACATTTACAAAATCAATCTTTCAGAACTTAAGGTTCAAAATGTAAAATGCCTTATGTCTGTTAATGATGAGCAATGGGTCTGGCACAGAAGATTGGGGCATATTAATATGAGACGTATATCTTAGATTAATAAACTCAATCTGGTCAGAGGACTTCCTAAGTTGAAGTTCAACTCAGATGCTTTTTGTGAAGCATGTCAAAAAGGAAAATTTTCAAAATCTTCTTTTAAAACTAAAAATGTTGTTTCAACCTCTAGGCCATTAGAGTTACTTTGCATTGATCTGTTTGGACCAGTGAAAACTGCATCCATCAGAGGCAAGAAGTATGGACTAGTCATAGTTGATGACTACAGCAGGTGGACATGGGTAAAATTCCTAAAACACAAGGATGAGTCACATTCTGTGTTCTTTGACTTCTGCAAACAAGTCCAAACTGAAAAAGAATTTAAAATTGTTAAAGTCAGAAGTGATCATGGTGGAGAATTTGAAAACAAATCTTTTGAAAAATATTTTAAAGAAAATGGCATTGCACATGATTTCTCCTGCCCTAGAACTCCTCAACATAATGGAGTTGTAGAGAGGAAAAATTGAACATTGCAAGAAATGGCCAGAACCATGATCAACGAGATAAACATGGCAAAGCATTTTTGGGCAGAAGCAATAAACACAACTTGTTATATTCAGAACAGAGTGTCTGTAAGACCTCTTCTGGAGAAGACTCCCTATGAATTGTGGAGGAATAGAAAGCCCAACATTTCTTATTTCCATCCCTTTGGATGTATATGTTTTATGTTGAATACTAAAAAGAATCTTAACAAGTTTGATTCTAAAGCACATAAGTGTTTCATGCTTGGGTATTCTGAACGCTCTAAAGGCTACAGAGTATACAATATTGAGATACAGATTGCGGAGGAATCAATTCATGTAAGATTTGATGATAAACTTGACAATCAAAAGCCAAAGCAATTTGATAATTCTGCAGATAGAGAAATTGTTCTCACAGACTCTGAAGACTCAGAGGCAGATAAATATAAAGTGAAAGAACCAGATGCAACGCCAGATGCAACTCCCTTGGCTGCTCAGATGAATAACTTGAATATTTTGAAGAACCAAATGTTAAAGGATCATACAAAATCAAGGCTTCTCATCCAGAATAAATGATCATTGGAAAGAAAGATGATCCTATCAGAACAAGATCTTTTATCAGATCATCTAGAACGTCCTTATTTGGCTTGGTGTCAGTTATTGAACCAACTTCTATGGATGAAACTCTGTAAGACAATGATTGGATACTTGCAATACAAGAGGAGCTAAATCAATTCACGAGGAATGAAGTTTGGGATCTGGTTCCAAGACCAAAAGGATTCAATATAATTGGAACAAAATGGGTCTTCAGAAACAAACTTAATGAGCAAGGAGAAGTTGTAAGAAACAAGGCTAGGCTGGTAGCTCAAGGGTATAGTCAGCAAGAAGGAATTGACTACATAAATACTTATGCTCCTGTGGCCAGGTTAGAGTCTATTCGACTACTCATTTCTTTTGTTGCACAAAATAGCATCACTCTATATCAGATGGATGTTAAGAGTGCCTTCTTAAATGGGATTATAGAAGAGGAAGTTTATGTTCATCAACCTCCTGGTTTTGAAAATGATAAATTTCCAGAACATGTTTTTAAACTTAAGAAATCTCTATATGGTTTAAAACAAGCTCCCAGAGCTTGGTATGAGAGATTAAGTAATTTTCTTCTGGAGAAAATTTTTATCAGAGGCAAAGTGGACACAACTCTCTTCTGTAAAACATTTAAGAAAGATCTGTTAATTTGTCAAATATATGTAGATGATATTATATTTGGACCTACCAATATTACGCTTGGAAAGGAGTTTTCTCAATGTATGTAAGCTGAATTTTAGATAAGCATGATGGGAGAACTTAGATTCTTTCTGGGAATTCAAGTAAACCAGACTCCAGAATGCACTTACGTTCATCAGACTAAATATGTAAAAGAACTTCTGAAGAAGTTCAACATGACTGATAGTAAGTTGGCAAAGACTCCAATGCATCCAACTAGCACTCTGGGAAAGGAAGAGGTAAGTAAGAAAGTTGATCAGAAACTTTACAGAGGTATGATTGGCTCTCTTCTGTACTTAATGCTTCTAGACCTGACATTCTATTTAGTGTATGCTTGTGTGCTAGATTCCAATCAGATCCTAGAGAATCACACTTAACAGCTGTTAAGAGAATTCTAAGGTATCTGAGAGGTGCTACTAATGTGGGTTTGTGTTACAGAAAATCTGATGAATTTAAATTAGTTGGATTCTGTGATGCTGATTACGCTGGAGACAGAGTTGAAAGAAAAAGTACTTCTGGAAGCTGTCAGTTTCTGGGAAGAAATTTAATCTCCTGGTACAGCAAGAAGCAACCTACAATTGCACTATCAACTACAGAAGCAGAATACATTGCTGCTGCTGGATGTAGCACACAGATGCTCTGGATGAAGAGTCAACTAGAAGATTATCAAATCTTTGAGAGTAATATTTCTATATTCTGTGATAATACTTATGCTATATGCTTATCTAAGAATCCAATTTTACACTCTAAAGCTAAGCATATTGAAATTAAACATCACTTCATTAGAGACTATATTCATAAGGGTATTTTAAGCTTAAACTTTGTTGATACAGACCATCAATGGGTTGATATCTTTACTAAACCCCTTGCTGAAGATAGGTTTAAGTTTATTCTGAAAAATATTGGTATGGAATTCTATCCAGAATAATATTTTATCAGAAGCAACTTTCTTAGATGCAAAATGTTTAAAACTCTGAAGTATTACATCTGTTATTTATTTAATTTCTTTAATTATTATGTCTGTGTGTATCTGAACTAACAAACCTCAGAGGACCTGAACGTTGGCTAACGTTTCATTTCTCAAAGAGTTTTCAGAAGCACATGCAAGCAAACACGTGTAACTCTGAATCTGAAAAGATGGAGTGCACATTACTGAAATGACGTTTGAGGTACTGTTTTGAATTTTGAGTTTCTCGTTTTCCATCGAAATTGTCAGAATCATTAATGCTTGAAATGATTATTTCCTTTTATTAAATGCTATTAAATGCTAAGTGTAAAACGTCCTGAACGTGTGACTCTATGTGTGCCCTAATTTTTCTCTATAAATTCCACAACTCACAACATTTCACACTTTTCACTCTCACGAACACTCTTGTATGCATTTTTGCCTTCTTCATTGTTTTCATCTCTCTCACAAACCCAAAAACCTTCGTAATCCTAAATCTTCAAGATCAACAATGGCTACTTCTTCATCAACTTCAGCTCAGTTTCAATCTATCATGGCTGCTGTCTCTTCTTCTAACATGGGTATTGTTGCTTTCAAAGAACCTGTTAGAAAAAATCTCACACCTGTTGAGAAACTTGAGGTTTTGTGTGAATCCTTGGTGGATTTTTCTTCTTTGGCTGAAAATGGATTTAATCTGCTTTCTATCATTGATGCTCAAGGATAGACAAAGTATTTTGATAGACTGTTTGGGCCAGTTTATCCAGTTTTGGTAAAAGAATTTTGGATTCATGCAAATGCATACCTAAAGTTCATTGTTTCTTCTGTTCTGGGTAAAGAAATTGTCATTACTGAAGATCTTATAAGGAAGCTCATTGGATATGAAGAAACTGATGGAGTTTCTCATCTGCCAGCTGGGAGTGTTGACATGGATGATGTATATGCTGAGGTGATTACTTCTAGAAATCCCTCAAACAAGTTCAAAGATTTGAAGCCTAACTACAAGATCTGGGCCAAAATCTTCATGGGTTGCATCCATCACAGGAAGTCTACAAATTCCCCTGACTATGTTAACAATGACCAGTTGTATTTCATGTTCTGCTTAAGTCAGAGCATAAAGGTAGATCTGCCTCACTTGCTCTTCTCTCATCTTTGGAACCATGTTAAGATATCTAGAGAAGACATGAAGACAAAACAGATGAAAGGCAGAAACTGGATTCCTTGTGGAAGATTGATTTCAGACATTCTGACAGAGAATGGTCTGGTGGCGCATCTGCATGAGGCTGGACTGAAAGAAGAACTTGCATCCATTCTTGGAAAAGTTCTAAATGCTAAAAGTATCCAGAGGTTGAAAGTTGTAGATGAACTTACTTATGTACCTGACAAACTCAATACAGAAGAAGTAAGCAAAAGAAGAATCCATCTAGAAGATTTTCCAACCTTTTATGCAAAAGAACCAAAGGAAGTTCTGATCAAGTACGTTGGCTCATGTCTGGAACAAGGAATTCCAATTCCAGAAGATTTTCTAAAGCGTACACCTATGCCAGATGTCTATGAGGAACATAAGAGGCAGAGAAAATAGGCTTTAGAAGAAGAAGCTGCAGGCACGCAGAAGAAGAAGCAGAAAACTTCTAAAGAACCACAAAAGAAGCTAAAGAAAAGAAAAGCTTCTAGAGAAGCACCTTCTGAAAGAATTAAGAAAGTAAACAAATCAGGTACTTCTACATCTTTACCTCTTATTTCTGAATCAGTAACAGTCTTACCAACGGTTAACTCTTAACCCTTACTTACTCCACAACAACCAATTTCATCTGAACCCTAAAATTCTGATATACCACAAACTTGCTCTGAACCACCACAAAAGAATGAATCTGTTCCAACACCACAACCTTAAATCCAAACCTCTCACCAAGAAGAACCAATAAACTCTGAACCACATCCTTCTGTAACTCAAACAGAAGAATCTATTCCAAGTAACCCTGAACAAGACCAACCTGAACCAGAAAAAGAACCAACACCACAACCAGAAGAACATTTTACTTCTGATCTTGAACCAACACAACCTCATCCCTCTGAATCATACATTTCTGACTCTGCTGTGCTTGACATCCCACCTTTGAAAACAATGATTGACATTTCTTCTACTTCCTGTCACACCACAGATTTAGATGATTCTACTGAATCTGACCTACCACCAGAAGTAACATCTATTCTTTCTTCCCCCTCTCCAAAACCAAAACGTAAACGAACTTCTGAATTTGTTTCATTTGCTTCTCTCAAACCATTTCCTTCTGATCCCCTTTCAGATGGTCTAAAACTTAAACACTTTTATACCAGAATAGAACCTTCTGCACCTATCATTCCATATAAACCTATTTCTACAAATATCTTTCCCTCTGTACTCCAAGTCAACCAAACACAACAACAAGATATCATTCCATCTGAACCTCTACACTCACAAAACACTATATTCACTCCATATGATCCCACACCTTTTGATTTCATTCCATCTCCATCCAACTTCAAACAATATTTATTTTCCAGAAAACCTATAGTCACCACTTCATCTGTTTACCCAACATACCCTCGTCCCTTGTTTATTATCCCACCTTCACCATACCTTCAAAACCCTCTACCTCTGCAATCCCTAAACCTGCTAGAAAATCTGTTCTAGAAGAACTACTTACACCCAAATCCAGATTAAACATTGGTACTCTGATTGCTGGTTTTGAGAAAGAGTTGAAAATGTGGTTATCTAAGGTAAAGAAGAACTGTATTACAAGTATGAATCCAGATGATTCAAAGGCTCTGTGGACAAACTTCAAATCCAGATTCAACATTATGGCTGATAATCTTAAGGACATCTGCACTGAAGATTCCAGAGTTAGGTTTGTTGAGACTGTCAGACTTACTCGTCTGAGTGATCTTCTATGTAGTCCCATAACTCCTACTTTACTTCTGGAACCTCCACTTGCTGCATCTGTCCCTGCAATTGATTCTGCTCCTGAAGAAGTCATCCCATAAGAATCTGTTCCTGAAGAACATCTGATAGATAATCAATTAGCTCTGATGACTGTAGACAACACATCTGATTCTGCTACTCAAGACACTGCTTCTGCAATGGTCATTGACACTACTACAGCTCCTACTTTTGATTCTGCTCCTTCATCATCTGAAATCAAGCAAGAGGACCCTGATTTGAAGGATAAGATTGTTATGCTGGAAGCTAGCCATTCTGAAATAAAGTCCTGGATGGTAAATCAAGATAAGAAGACGAACAATATTGAGAAGTGCATGTTCAAGCAAGAAGAATCTTCTTCTGAGATTACAAACCTTCTGAAGATGTTGCTCTCTCGTCAATCTTAGCTTTATATTGTTATCTGATGTTTGTGCACTTGTTTGTATTTGTTATCTGATGTCTTTGGTTATCTGAATATTATTAAATGAATCTATGAATGTTTTCCTTATCTGTTTATATCTTTTCTTTCTGTTTCCTTTTATTTTGTCTTTAAAAAGTTTTTTATTTTTGATTATGACAAAAAGGGGGAGAAAATGAAATTCTGATGTTCATATAAACAGTTACCAAAATGAAATTCAGACATAGTAAAATTTATCTAACATTGAATTTTAGTCTTTCAGAACTTTAACGTATCATCTGACAAAATTCATTGAAGATACCCTGAGAATCCCCAAACCAGACCTAATCCAAACCAGACTCTGACTCTGCAATATTAACCAGACTCTGTTTCTGAAACGTTTAATACAAATCAGGCTCTGATTCTGAAACATCAAACCAGGTTCTGATTACCAAGCTCTGATTCTGGCAAGTAAATCAATTTAACTAGACTTTGATTCTGGAAAGTATATTCTAACCAGAATTCTAATTAAGCTCTTATTCTGATAAGAATACTCATGAAAAAAGGGAAGTATCTATTTCTATTAAAGTATTCATTTCAGGGGGAGATTCTGTATCTCAGGGCGAGTTATATATTTGTTTCCATTTTATCTGAACAAAATTTCCTATGTTTTTGTCATCATCAAAAAGGGGGAGATTGTTAAAACACAAATTGGTGTTTAAATATATTTCTATGTTTTGATGATAACACTAATGAAATTTTGTATTAAGAAAATATATACTCTAATTTTGTTCAAGTATTTTTGTTTCAGATATTAATTTTAATACTCTTAAGGAAGAAAAAATGCATCTGAACGCTCTCTATGCAAGGCTCTAAAGTATCAGAATCAAGTCATTAGAAGACTCTGAGCGCTGCCAGAAGACTCTGAAGCAGAAGCTGCAGAAGCATCTAAAGCGTAGCTGAAGATTTTGTATGAAGAGTTTCAAGCATTGTTTACAGAAGACTATGATAATAATTCACACTGCAAGTATAAAGGATCTGATCTTCAAACTCTACTCTGAGTAATATTCACGCTGAAGCACAATTGGCTGCAACACTCTGATATAGAAAACTCTGATAACATCAAGGCTCTGATCACATCAAGGCTCTGATGTTGATAACTGCAAGATAGAAGCTTGTTAAAGAAGATATTATTCAAAGATATATCCGTTGGCATATTCCAAACAACTCTTTCCTCTTTTGTGATAGACACAGGAACTCAGGCAAAAAGGATTTATTTGAACGTTCCTATTCTGGGAAAGCTAGAGTCATTAGAAGACAAAAAGGCAACAGCTACTTTGCAGTACACGGTCTTCAAGCATGGACTTCTTGGACTATAAAAGAAACCTTCAACAACATTCTACAGTGGACGAATCTCTTAATAAATTATTCAAACTCTCTCAAAGCTCTCATACAATCTTATTTCATAAGCTGAATAGTTTTGTTCGTTCTTAATCTTAAGTGTAAAAATCACAGTTGTGATATAGCTTTTTAGAAGCATCTTAAACACTTGTTAGTTTACATTTTATTGTAAAAGGTTCCTTGAGAAGACCAAGTTGTGGTCAGGATTTCTTGAGAAGACTAAGACAGTTGTTCTTAGTGGTTAACAATGTAATCTGTTTGAATATAATGGATTAAGTCCTTGTGGAGAAAGGCAAATCATCTTTGATAAGGTGGGCTGGATTAGTTGAGTTCAACGAACCAGGATATAAATACTGTGTCATTTTTATTTTCATATTATTTTCTAAACCCTTATTCAACCCCCCTTCTAAGTGTTTTTCCCACTTTCAAAGGGGACTTAGCTCCACTAGTCGTTTTGACATCTTCAAACTTTACTTTTGCGAAGGATTGAAAGCGATAACAGAAGACCATGGCAGCCAGGTCTTTGGAAATTTCCTGAAAAAAAGAAACATCAATGGGATTAAAACACGTCTGTCTCAAAAGGAAAGCAATTCAAAGATGAAAGCACGGTCGCTACATGTGTTCAGAATCGCAAGATTATACAAAGAGACTTCGATGATTTACCGGGCCATAAAAGAAGAGACGTTTGCATAATTCTGAAGTGGTTGATAAAGAGGATCGAGTTGAACCTCGAACCATAACAGCTGCCAAATGTAACACCCTAAATCTAAACTTGCGGATAACAGGAAAAACAACAATTCATATAGCAAACAAAGCGCAGCAGCGCAAACATTGACTGCATGACGGTCGTCACACGGGAAAAATTCCTCATATCAGAGATGTTACACTTCAACCTGACAGACAACAATCATTATGCAACAACTTGCAAATATCATACGTAGCATGAAATTGGATGACCAATCACCAATGTATTACTTAACCATTCAATCATAAAACAACTCGTCATTACTTCCGGTGGAAGTTCGATAAAGTATACAACATGTTCTCTTAAAGCAATTTAATAAAAACATCGTAACAAGTTCAATCAACAATAACATCGACTAAAATAATAACAGCAATCGTCCATCCCCCCAAGAGTGCTACGTATCAGAGCGACCAACGACACCTTAACAGGAACTACGCTCTATTCCTGACTACCTGCAAATTACCACCAGAGGAGGTAACATACAACGGAAAAGGGTGAGATATCAATAATATAACATAAAGCATGATAGAAAACATGCCGGAAACCCATCATAACATTATAGGTTTCGAAATCATAAACATCATCGACAACAACTGCGAGTAATCCATATCTCACATGAACAACATTAACATACAACTAGCGTAATTATGCGACTTCATGCGACTCAACTGTGCACATGCATGTGGTACCATTTTGGGAGACAACTCTCCACAACTCGGGACAGTGCCAACACCCCAAACCCATCTAGGAGCCAACACTCCAAAACTCGGGACAGGACCAACACCCCGAACCCATCTAGGAGCCAACACTCCAAATAACGCCAATACAAGCACAACCGTCGCCAATCCAGGCCAAATGCTATGCCATGAAATGCATCTATTATGGACTACAACACAACCATAGCAACCATATAACAAGGCATTTCACCTACAACCAGAATGTCCATAACAAAGCATCATAACATCATACCACTCATACAACCATCACTTTCTACTCGTTCACATACGGGAATAATAACAACATAATTTCAACATTTACGACTGTTCATGTAAAGGAACATTACAACATCGTACCAACAAATAGGAACTCAAAGTGTTCATACAAAACAGCTATTCCTATACAGGTATAACATCAACATCAGTTCCACAATTAACGATTCAGCATCTTATCATAATAACAACATTACGACATTTTCTCACATAATTAATTACAAATCAATCACAACCAGGTAACTGTCCTTTTTGACCCATTAGGGAAAACCATTAGAGCGGGTGCGAATAACCGTATAGCATATTCGTTCTACGTATTTTCCCATAAGGAAAACCTTAGAGCATCGCACTAATAACTACATAACACATTTATTCCTACATAGAAATCTTGTCCCATTAGAGAAACCTTTTCCTTAACATTTATCGATCAACGAAAACTATACCTATGACTCGATTCCCCACATGAATTCGATCATACCCACAGTTATAGAATTGAACCCCACCCTTACCTTAGAATTGAGGTCAATTCCACGCTCTCCGATTCCGCTTCCGCTCTACGGTGACTTTTCTGCAGAAATCCTCCAAATTCGCCGGTGGTTGATTCTTTGCTCTCAACTTTCCTCAATGCGTAACTTCTCTTTTCAGTCTTTCTTTTCCCCAAATGATGTAATTGAGGGTAAAAGAGTCTATGGGAATGTTTTTTTGCTACCCACTCTCAGCCACGTCCAAATTCTGCATTTAACTGAATTTCGTTACTATGACGGTCGTGGCAAGTCCATGATGAGCGTCACGGTCGTGGCAAGTCCTTGACGGTTGTTATATCAGAAAAAAATCAATTTTTTTGTAGATAGAACATCTCTTTAGCTTTCCAACGCTTCAAACGGGGGTCAAATCCGACTTACGGATCAAGAGATATGATTTTTCGAAGTTTTCCCTAAAACTGCTACGGGATTCTGCACTTTTGCCCGAAATTCGACCGATTCAATTCCTTTCTTCGAAACAAACACATTTTCAAATACGACTATGACGCAACGAGACATAGCAAAGTCATAATTAAATTTAATCAAAATAAAACGGGCGTTACAACTCTCCCCTACTTACAAGAATTTCGTCCTCGAAATTACCTTAATCAAACAGCTCGGGATAAGACTCCCGCATCTTGCTCTCTAGTTCCCACGTCAAGCTTTCGCTAGCAGCTCCCAACCAGACCACTTTCACCAAAGCAATCTCCTTACCTCCTAACGTATTCACCTTCCGATCATCAATTCTCACAGGCTTCGTCTCCACAGTAAGATTCTCACGTACTTGCACATCGTCCATGGGAATGACATGCGACAGATCTGAAATATACTTGCAGAGTTGTGACACATGAAATACATCGTGTAGATTCGACAAATTTGGCAGCAACGCCACTCGATATGCCACCTTTCCAACTCTGTCCAATATCTGATACGGACCAATGAAATGAGGAGTAAGCTTCTTAGATTTCAAAACTCTACCAACACCGGTCACAGGCGTGACTCTCAAAAATACATGATCTCCAGCTTCAAATTCTAAATCCTTCCTGCGCTTATCATGATAACTTTTCTGCCTACTCTGTGAAGCTTTCATCTTTTCTCGAATTAACTTCACCTTCTCGGTAGTCTCTCGAACAATCTCCGGTCCGAGTACCACACTCTCTCCCGATTCATACCAACACAACGGAGTCCTACACCGCCGACCATACAAAGCTTCGAATGGTGTCATTCTGATACTAGAGTGATAACTGTTATTATAAGTAAACTCTATCAACGGAAGGTATGTATCCCACGAACCACCTTCCTCAAGTACACATGCTCTCAGCAAATCTTCTAAAGACTGAATAGTCCGTTCAGTCTGACCATTTGTTTGAGGATGGTATGCTGAACTCAACCTCAACTTAGAACCCAACGCCTCTTGCAGACTCTTCCAAAACTCAGAAGTAAACCGCGGATCTCTATCCGACACAATACACAACGGAACACCATGCAACTTAACAACCACTCTAACATAAATCTCTGCCAACTTCGATACTGGAAAAGTGATGTTAATAGGAATAAAGTGAGCTGACTTTATAAGCCTATCAACAATCACCCAAATAGAATCACATCCTCTCAAAGTGTTCGGCAAACCCGTTACAAAGTCCATTGAAATGCTGTCCCATTTCCATTCTGGAATTTCTAACGGTTGCATCAACCCAGCAGGTTTCTGATGCTCAACTTTCGACTTCTGACAAGTCAAACATGCATACACAAAACGTGCTACATCACGCTTCATACCAGGCCACCAAAACAGATTCTTCAAATCATTATACATTTTCGTCGCTCCTGGATGAATACTCAACTTACTTCTGTGACTCTCTTCCAGAATTTCTTTCTTCATATCTGCATTATTAGGAATGCAAATACGACCACGAAATTTCAACACTCCTTGCGCATCCAACTGATAATCATTATCTTCCGCATGATCTACTCCAGGCATTAAATCCACCAACTTCACATCTAATTTCTGAGCTTCTCTAATGCTATCCAGAAAATCATTATTAATCTTTAACATGCCCAACTTTACACTCTTCGGTGTTACTTCACAAACTAAACTCAGATCTCTGAATTGCTCAATCAACTCTAATTCTTTAGCCATCATTGCTAACATATGCAAAGTCTTGTGGCTTAAGGCATCAGCTACAACATTAGCTTTTCCCGGATGGTAATGTAACCTAAAATCATAATCCTTTAACAACTCTAGCCACCTTCGTTGCCTCATGTTCAGCTCTTTTTGGTCAAACAAGTATTTCAAACTCTTATGGTCGCTGAACACTTCGAATCTCGAGCCATACAGATAATGTCTCCAAATCTTCAGCACAAAAACAACGGTAGCAAGTTCTAAATCGTGCGTGGGATAATTCTTCTCATGGATTCTCAGCTGTCTTGAGGCATACGCAACTGCTTTATTATTCTGCATGAGTACTCCTCCTAAACCAAACTTAGAAGCATCACAGTATACAACAAACGGTTCTTCTGCGTTAGGCAAGATCAACATCGGAGCAGACGTCAACCTTTTCTTTAACTCCGTAAAACCTGCTTCACATTGAGCATCCCATACAAAAGTCTTCCCTTTACAAGTCAACTTAGTTAACGGAAGGGCCAACTTAGAAAAACCTTCAATAATAACCAGCAAGTCCCAAAAAGCTTCTAATCTCCGTTGCTGACTTCGGAGTCTCCCATTTCAACACGGCATCAACCTTAGATGGATCTACGACAATTCCATCACCTGATATAACATGACCCAAAAAGCTAACTTCCTCCAACCAAAAGTCACATTTCGACAGTTTCGCAAACAACTTCCTTTCTTTCAACACTTGCAGCACTAATCTCAAGTGCTCAACATGCTCCTCCTTCGACTTCGAATAAATTAGGATATCATCAATGAATACTACCACGAACCGATCCAAATACTCATGGAAGATACGGTTCATGTATTCCATGAAAACTCCCGGCGCATTAGTAACGCCAAAAGGCATTACCGTAAACTCATAGTGCCCATACCTGGTTCTGAACGCAATTTTCTGAACATCGTCATCTTTTACCTTAATCTGGTGATACCCCGACCTCAAATCAATTTTACTAAACACTCACGCTCCAACCAATTGATCCATCAAGTCATCAATTCTCGGAAGCGGGTATTTGTTCTTAATCGTAACTTTGTTCAGTTGCCGGTAGTCAATACACAACCTCATACTGCCATCCTTCTTCTTCACTAACAATACCGGAGCTCCCCACGGTGATACACTTGGTCTAACAAACTTCTTGTCAAGTAAGTCTTCCAACTGTTTCTTCAACTCTGCCAATTCAGATGCAGACATCCTGTACGGTGCCATAGACACAGGTCTGGTACGGGGTACAAGATCAATAGAAAATTCAATTTCCCGTTCCGGAGGAACTTTAGGAATTTCATCTGGAAACACCTCAGGGAAATCACGAACAACTTCCAATTCATCGATTATCGCTTGATTCTCAATGGATAATGATGCCACCAACGCAAACACCTGAGCATCTTCTAGCAATATCTGCTTCATCTGTTTGGTAGTTACCCAACGCGCTCCCTCCTCCTCAGGAGTAGAGAATCTCACCGACTTATCAAAGAAATTAATATGAACGCAGTTATACTCTAACCAGTTCATACCCAAAATTATGTCTATCCCACTTAGTGGCAAACAGACTAAGTCAACCAGGAAATCTCTATCAAACATCGACAGAGGACATTTCAAACACACAAGAGACGTAGTTACCGATCCCTTAGCTGGGGTCTCAACTACCATCTCTCCACTCATGTGTGACAACATAAGACCCAAACTTTCAACACAATCCGCAACAATAAAGCAACGAGATGCACCAGTGTCAATAATAGCAAGTAAAGGACTACCATTAATGAAACAAGTACCTTCAATCAATTTGTCATCACTGGATGTCTGAGTCCTAGATAGCGCGAACACTCTTCCGCCATTCTGTTCCTTCTTAGGCTTCTGACACTTGTCTCGCAGGTGTCCCTCTTCACCGCAGTTGAAACAAACCATTCCTTTGCGTTTGCACTCACCAACAGCGTGTCCTAACTCTCCGCAACGGTAACATTTCAATGATACAGAATTACATACATTACTCTTGTGACCTGGCTTTCCGCACTTATAGCAAACAATACCAGCAGGAGCATCTCCCCTACTAGCTTTCCGGCCGTCCGCTACTTTCTGTTTCCCTTTGCCAGCTGGAGGATCATAAGGCTTACCATGACTCTGCTGTGATTTGCCTTTCCTCTCACTCACCAACTTGTAATGAGCATTGCTATCCTCTTCATAAATCCTACAGCTTTCAACCAATGAATCAAAGGCACGGATCTTTTGATACCCGATTGCTTTCTTGATTTCAGACTTCAATCTGTTCTCAAACTTGATATATTTAGAGAATTCAGCAGTCTCTGCGCTGTAGTGCGGGTAAAACTTAGCCAACTCCTTGAACTTCGCCGCATACTCAGTAACAGATCTGTCTCCTTGCTTCAGTTCAAGGAATTCAATCTCTTTCTTACCACAGACATCTTCCGGGTAATACTTCTTCAGAAATTCCCTACGGAATACAGTCCAAGTAACTTCTTCACCTGCAGCTTCCAACACTGGACGGGTCTCTAGCCACCAGTCATCAGCTTCAACTGCTAGCATATGAGTCCCATAACGGACCTTCTGTGCGGGAGTACAATCCATCACACGAAAAATTCGCTCCATTTCCTTTAACCACTCCAATGCACCATCAGGATCATGCTTACCCTTGAAGGTAGGCGGATTCTCCCGTTGAAACATTGCCAAACTGCGAGACCCAGCATCTCCAACAGGATTCGGATGATGTTCCATAGCATTAGCCAAAGCTTGCAGAGCAGCAGCAATTGCAGCATCATTCCTCCCAGCCATTTCACTTAAGCTGCAACAACCAACAGTCAGATTTCATAATTAACGAGACTCTAGTGTTAGGCACGACGACTGGATCGACGACACTAGACAACTTGGCCGGACAGACTGACCTGCTCTGATACCACTAATGTAACACCCCAAATCTAAACTTGCGGATAACAGGAAAAACAACAATTCATATAGCAAACAAAGCGCAGCAGCGCAAACATTAACTGCATGACGGTCGTCATGAGCCTGTGACGGTCGTCACACGGAAAAAATTCCTCATATCAGAGATGTTACACTTCAACCTGATAGACAACAATCATTATGCAACAACTTGCAAATATCATACGTAGCACGAAATTGGATGACCAATCACCAATGTATTACTTAACCATTTAATCATAAAACAACTCGTCATTACTTCCGGTGGAAGTTCGATAAAGTATACAACATGTTCTCTTAAAGCAATTTAAAAAAAACATCGTAACAAGTTCAATCAACAATAACATCGACTAAAATAATAACAGCAATCGTCCATCCCCCCAAGAGTGCTACGTATCAGAGCGACCAACGACACCTTAACGGGAACTACGCTCTATTCCTGACTACCTGCAAATTACCACCAGAGGAGGTAACATACAACGGAAAAGGGTGAGATATCAATAATATAACATAAAGCATGATAGAAAACATGCCGGAAACCCATCACAGCATTATAGGTTTCGAAATCATAAACATCATCGACAACAACTGCGAGTAATCCATATCTCACATGAACAACATTAACATACAACTAGCGTAATTATGCGACTTCATGCGACTCAACAATGCGACTCAACTGTGCACATGCATGTGGTACCATTTTGGGAGACAACTCTCTACAACTTGGGACAGGGCCAACACCCCGAACCCATCTAGGAGCCAACACTCCAAAACTCGGGACAGGGCCAACACCCCGAACCCATCTAGGAGCCAACACTCCAAATAACGCCAATACAGGCACAACCGTCGCCAATCCAGGCCAAATGCTATGCCCTGAAATGCATCTATTATGGACTACAACACAACCATAGCAACCATATAACAAGGCATTACACCTACAACCAGAATGTCCATAACAGAGCATCATAACATCATACCACTCATACAACCATCACTTTCTACTCGTTCACATACGAGAACAATAACAACATAATTTCAACATTTACGACTGTTCATGTAAAGGAACATTACAACATCGTACCAACAAATAGGAACTCAAAGTGTTCATACAAAACGGCTATTCCTATACAAGTATAACATCAACATCAGTTCCACAATTAAGGATTCAGCATCTTATCGTAATAACAACATTACGGCATTTTCTCACATAATTAATTACAAATCAATCACAACCAGGTAACTGTCCTTTTTGGCCCAT
Source organism: Lathyrus sativus (assembly GCA_963859935.3). Taxonomy (NCBI): domain Eukaryota; kingdom Viridiplantae; phylum Streptophyta; class Magnoliopsida; order Fabales; family Fabaceae; genus Lathyrus; species Lathyrus sativus. Next base: position 231,963,313 of record OZ012735.1, on the reverse strand, counting down.
TAGGGAAAACCATTAGAGCGTTGTGCGAATAACCGTATAGCATATTCGTTCTACGTATTTTCCCATAAGGAAAACCTTAGAGCATCGCACTAATAACTACATAACACATTTATTCCTACATAGAAATCTTGTCCCATTAGGGAAACCTTTTCCTTAACATTTATCGATCAACGAAAACTATACCTATGACTCGATTCCCCACATGAATTCGATCATACCCACAGTTATAGAATTGAACCCCACCCTTACCTTAGAATTGAGGTCAATTCCATGCTCTCCGATTCCGCTTCCGCTCTACGGTGACTTTTCTGCAGAAATCCTCCAAATTCGCTGGTGGTTGATTCTTTGCTCTCAACTTTCCTCAATGCGTAACTTCTCTTTTCAGTCTTTCTTTTTCCCAAATGATGTAATTGAGGGTAAAAGAGTCTATGGGAATGTATTTTTGCTACCCACTCTCAGCCACGTCCAAATTCTGCATTTAACTGAATTTCGTTACTATGACGGTCGTGGCAAGTCCATGATGAGCGTTGATAACACGAAATCGTATATATATTTTGATGCATAATTCAACTAAAGTTTAACTGTTTTCGATCCGATTTCGGGTTATTTCCGTGTTATTTGTCTGATGTTTTGCAGGTATTTGATGATCACGTCTAAACAAGGCATTATGAAGAAAAGAAGCAATCTCAGATGAAATATGGACGAAAAAAGAGTGAAAACATCATGAAAAGCGCAGAAGGCTGTTTTTGCTGCTGTGACGACCGTCACAGCTACATGACGACCGTCACACAGGTGACGACCGTCACACCTTGTGACGACTGTCATGCAGGCAAAAACTCCCCACTTCAATTGCACGTTAAAGAAGCAGTTCCAAGTCCCAAATAGTGGACCACTACTCCCTGATTTTTCTGCCTCAAAGTCCACCCTCTCCAATTATAACCGTTAGAATTCCATTTCTATAAAAGGGGAAGAAGGGGACCTCAGAAAGGGGCCGCAGGCATACAACGAAGTGCTGCCAAATTTATTTCCAGAGCAACCTTTCCAGTTTAATATTCTTATTTATTTCTCTTTACTTTTTCTGCATTCCTTTCATTCTTCTGTAATTTCTACTTCTATTGTACGATCAAATTGGCATAAAGACCAGAATCCTGCCAACATCTGTGGAGGATCTGCCCAAAGGCCAATTGGAATATTTACAGGTTTCTCATTTCAATCGTAATTCCAGTTTTATTATAATGCATATTATTATTTATTGTTTTTATTTATGTTTCATCTTTCCCAAATCCATGTCTAGCTAAATTTAAGTAATCGATATGTGGTAATAATTCGAATGGGATTTGATAACAACTGGTGGAAAATTATCTTTTCAAAAGTAATTTATGGTCTGAGTGTTTAAAATTAATTTACTGAATAAACTTCGTCGCGAAAGCGAGAACTTATTTAAAAGTAGTTTTGCCACGAAAGTGGGAAATTAATTAAGATACGAACCAACAAGCGAAAGCTGCGGTAAGATCAGATAGTAAACACGAGTCATTCATTTTAATAACAGCGAAAGCACTTTAAAATGAATTAGAACTTAGAGATTTCCAAAAAATAATTTTAACCCCGAATGGGATACGAAAGTGTACGTTTGGCCCTTAGAATTATGATTAGCGTCAATAACCATCGTGAGGCGAGAGTCTTCAAATCACCATTTTCTGCTTAAATAAACTTTGAAAATTATTTCATACACCGGTAACTTGTCAAATCCCTGAAGAACACAATTACTGCATATCGATTCAATCAATTATAATCTAAGTAACCGTCTTAGTTTCCCTTTTAGTGACAATCTTATTCCCTTAAACATATTCTACCTAGCTAAACATAGTAACTCCCGAGAACACTAGTTTGATTACGAGTCCCTGTGGGATCGATATCTATTATTACTACGCGATAGACTGTGCACTTGCAGTTAGGTTGTATTAGACATAGAAAGTCGCGATCAAGTTTTTGGCGTCGTTGCCGGGGACCCGTTTAGTCAATAGTGTAACCTTCTGTTACGCCGTATAGACTAGGTTGACAATTTTCATTTTTCCTTTACTAGTGCTGTCGATTGTATGCCAAGTAATCGCTCACAAGGCGATATCTTGAAACCTTCAGTCGCAGAACTAGAACGCTTCTTACATCTAACAAGCCGAATCATTGAGTACCAACTCAAACATAACATTCCCGATCCTCTCACTCCCATTCCCAAATTCGAAGAAGAACCAAACATGGCTGAAGGACCTCCAAACAAACCGCTGAAGGCATACGCTACACCCTCTCAGATGGAGCCTAGAAGTAGCATTGCTGCCCCAGCTATTACCCGAAATGATTTTGAGCTGAAACCGTCATTGCTGTCAGCTGTACAACAAAACCAATTCTCAGGAAACGCAACTGAGGATCCGAACGAACATTTAACGAAGTTTGTACAATACGCAGACACAGTGAAAGCAAATGGAGTAACTCCAGACGCGATAAGACTTCGTCTTTTCCCATTCTCTCTTAGAGACAGAGCGTGGACATGGTTACAATCTTTACCATCCAACTCCGTTACGACGTGGGAACAATTGAAAAACGTCTTCTTAGCGAGATATTTTCCGCCAAGCAAAACTCCTATGCTTAGAGCTCAAATCAACGGATTTCGACAAAAAGATACTGAATCTCTTTAGGAAGCATGGGAACGATTCAAAGATATGATGAGAACATGTCCTCACCACGGTATAGAAGACTGGGTGACAATCCATACTTTCTATAATGGGCTTTTATACAATACTAGATTGACAATAGACGCTGCCGCGGGCGGTGCACTTATGGATAAGCCATACGACGAAGCCTATCAATTAATCGAAAACATGTCTCAAAACCATTGCCAATGGGGAGGTGAACGCACTCCAACAGAGAAAACCACAGCGAAAGGTGGGATGTACGAGATCAGCAGTCTTGAAAAGTTCAACGCTAAAGTAGATGCTCTAGCACAAAAGATTAATAGTCTGACCGTTAACCCCACTGCAACCGTCGCTGCCGTAACTCCAAATTGCGAGTTATGCGGAAGCACCACTTATAATGCACCCGAATGCCCATTGCTAGCCGGAATCCCACCAGACCAGGTAAATTATGCTCAAGGAAATCCTTACGCAAATACCTATAACCCAGGTTGGCGAAATCATCCAAACTTTTCTTACAAAAGCGAAAATGCATTGCAAATGCCTACTGCTCCGCCAGGATATCAGAAACCAGTTGCTGCTCAGACTGCACCTAGGAAATCAAACCTCGAATTGATGATGGAAAAATTCATAGCTACTCAAGCTCAAACAAACAAAGAATTCCTGAATCAAAACATACACACTAGCGAACAAATTAAACAGTTGACCGGAAAAGTAGACGCTTTAGCCACCCACAACAAAATGCTAGAAACACAGATATCACAAGTGGCTCAACAACAAGCCTCTGCTGCCGCACCTGCTGGCACATTTCCTGGACAACCCGAACAGAATCCAAAGGGCCAAGCAAATGCTGTATTACTAAGAAGCGGAAAAGAATTGGACGAACCGATCGATCCGAGGACCGAAAACTCAGCCATGCAACAAAAACCAACTGAACAGGTAGAAAAGGAATCCGAGTTAGAGAAGAAGGAAGACAACGAGAAGGAGGATACCGCAACTGAAAAAACTCAAGCACCTCCAGCGCCATATAAACCACCTATTTCTTATCCTCAAAGACTAATAAACTCCAAAACTTCAAGACAGTTTAAGAAATTTGTAGAGCTCCTTAAACAGCTGAATATTACTATTCCTTTTACAGAAGCGATAACTCAAATGCCTTCATACGCTAAATTTCTGAAAGAAATCCTGTCGAATAAGAGAAAGATCGAGGATAACGAAACAGTTACACTTACTGCAGAATGTAGCGCCATTATTCAAAACCGCATGCCTCCTAAATTAAAAGACCCAGGTAGTTTCTCCATACCCTGCGTCATAGGAAAGTTCGTAATAGACAAAGCTCTATGCGATTTAGGAGCCAGTATCAGTGTTATGCCTTTATCTATATGCAAAAAGCTGAATATGGGAGACCTCAGACCAACCAAAATGTCCGTTCAATTAGCTGACCGATTAGTAAAATACCCCGTCGGAATACTGGAAAACGTTCCAATACGCATAGGACAATTCTACATTCCAACCGACTTCATAATCATGGACATCAAGGAGGACACTGTCACCCCAATTATTCTAGGAAGACCATTCCTAGCTACAGCCGGAGCGATTATAGACGTGAAGAAAGGAAGGCTAACATTCGAAGTAGGAGAAGAAAAGATAGAGTTCATTCTCACCAAGTTCTTACAAGCACCAGCCATAGACGATACCTGCTATTTAGTAGATGAAATTGACGAATGCATAAGAGAACTTGAAAATGAAGAGACCACGTATTCAGAAATAATAAAGATTCAAATACCCGATATTTCTGAAGACGATGATTGGCGTAAACCGTATAAAGACGACAGCCTAAGCGAAAGCTTAGCATTGACCCCAAACCACATGCCAGGTCCGAAGAACCCATCTTTAGAACTTAAAACACTACCCAAAAACCTTAGATATGAATTTCTAGACGATGAACTAAAAAGACCAGTGATAGTCAACGCCGACTTAGGACAAACAGAAACTGAAAAGCTATTAGAAGTCCTAAAGAAGTACCCCACCGCGTTAGGCTATAACATAAGTGATCTAAAAGGTATAAGCCCTTCAATCTGTATGCATCGAATTACAATAGAGGAAGACTCTAAAACCTCTAGAGAGCATCAGAGAAGACTGAACCCCATCCTAAGCACTGTAGTCAGAGATGAAGTAAAGAAATTGCTAGATGCAGGAATCATCTATCCAATCTCCGATAGTGAGTGGGTTAGCCCAGTTCATGTCGTACCGAAGAAAGGAGGAGTCACAATAGTTAAAAACGAAAAAGGCGAATTAATAACAAAAAGAGTCGTGACTGGCAGCAGGATGTGTATTGATTATAGGAAGCTTAACAAAGCCACACGCAAAGATCATTTCCTGTTACCCTTCATAGACCAAATGTTGGAAAGATTAGCCAAACATTCATATTTCTTCTATCTAGATGGTTATTCAGGATTCTTCCAAATTCCCATTCATCCTGATGACCAAGAAAAGACTACATTCACCTGTCCTTATGGTACTCTTGCTTACCGCCGAATGTCGTTCGGACTCTGTAATGCTCCAGCAACCTTCCAAAGATGCATGATGGAAATCTTTGCAGATTTCATAGACAACATCATGGAAGTATTTATGGACGATTTCTCGGTATGTGGACAAAGTTTCGAAGGATGCCTACAAAACTTAGAAATGGTATTAGAACGTTGCGTAAAAGTGAACCTCGTCCTAAATTGGGAAAAATGCCATTTTATGGTCCGACAAGGAATAGTTCTAGGACATGTCATATCAGATAAAGGAATTGAGGTCGACAAAGCTAAAATAGAGATTATAAAAGATCTCCAACCTCCAAAATCCGTACGAGAAATACAGAGTTTTCTGGGACATGCCGGTTTCTACAGAAGATTTATAAAAGATTTTTCAAAAATCACAAAACCTCTAACCGGCCTGTTGATGAAAGATGCTGAGTTCGTCTTCGACGACGACTGTCTAAAAGCATTCGAAACATTAAAATCAGCCCTTATCACCGCACCGATTATGCAACCACCCGATTGGCGACTACCGTTCGAAATCATGTGCGATGCGAGTGATTATGCCGTAGGCGCAGTTCTAGGACAAAGGAAGGACAAGAAACTCCATGCCATCTACTATGCCAGTAGAACCTTAGATCCTGTCCAAATGAACTACGCTACCACAGAAAAGGAACTTCTAGCAGTTATATTTGCGCTTGACAAATTCCGTTCTTACTTAGTAGGAGCAAAAATTATCATATACACAGACCACGCTGCCATAAGGTACCTAATAAGCAAAAAGGATGCCAAACCAAGACTATTGAGATAGATCCTGTTATTACAAGAGTTTGACTTAGAAATCAAAGATAAGAAAGGAACCGAGAACGTTGTTGCAGATCACTTATCCCGAATAGAAGGCATCAGACACGAACCAGTACCGATAAATGACGATTTCCCGTACGAACGTCTGATAGCCAAATTAGAAAGTGACATACCCAACTCAATCTCAGAAGATCCAGAATTCGAAAAAGCCGTAGAAGCCGTCTATGCCCAAGTCACATTACCTTGGTATGCTGACATCGTTAATTACCTCGCTGCAGGCGTGCTTCCACCGGATCTCACTTATCAGCAAAAGAAGAAATTCTTCCATGATCTGAAACACTATTATTGGGACGAACCTCTACTCTTCAAGAGAGGGGCCGACACATATACTGTCGTTGTGTCCCAGAGGAAGAAATAGAAAATATCATTTCCCAATGCCATTCATTACCATATGGTGGTCATGCTAGTACATCCAAGACGTGCGCTAAGATTCTCCAAGCCGGCTTATTCTGGCCTAACCTCTGGAAAGACGTTCACATCGTTGTGCTAAAATGTGATCGATGTCAACAAACTGGCAACATCTCACGACGCGATGAAATGCCTCAGAAAGGAATCTTAGAGGTAGAAATCTTCGACGTATGGGGAATAGATTTCTTGGGACCATTCCCACCTTCTTTTGGTAATAACTACATACTCGTCGCTGTAGACTACGTGTCTAAGTGGATAGAAGCCATTGCTGCTCCAACAAACGACGCACGAGTAGTAATCAAACTCTTCAAAAACACAATCTTTCCTAGATTCGGTGTACCCAGACTCATCATTAGTGACGGCGGATCTCACTTCATATCGCGAATATTCGATAAACTTCTCTCTAAATATGGAGTCCGACACCGGGTGGCTACACCTTATCACCCGCAAACTAGCGGACAAGTAGAGGTCTCGAACAGAGAAATAAAACAGATATTGGAAAAGACTGTCGCTACCTCAAGGAAAGATTGGTCGTCAAAGCTACAAGAAGCTTTATGGGCTTATAGGACCGCTTTTAAGACACCAATAGGTACTACACCCTACAAATTAGTTTACGGTAAATCCTGCCATCTCCTTGTAGAATTAGAGCACAAGGCCTTCTGGGCCATTAAGACACTCAATTTCAACTACACCGAGGCAGGAGAAAAGCGAATCTTGAACTTACACGAATTGGAAGAACTTCGATTAGACGCTTACGAAAATGCCCGTATCTACAAAGAACGAACTAAAAAATGGCATGATAAACGTTCAGTCAGGAAACAATTCAGTGTGGGAGACATCGTATTGCTATTTAATTCGAGATTAAAACTCTTCCCAGGTAAACTAAAATCTAGGTGGTCTGGACCCTATGAAGTGACTAAAGTACTTCAGAGTGGAGCTGTCGAAATTACCGATAAGACGAATGCACCGTTTATCGTAAACGGGCAACGTCTAAAACATTATAATAAGAACGGCAACAACCCTCAAGTCAGCAATATAGCATTGCTTGAGCTTCCAGCTCAAACACCCGAATAGCTTCTCACCAAGCTATCGTCTGGCTTTAGACGTTAAAAACAGCGCTTACTGGGAGGCAACCCAACTTTTCTCGAATTTTTCCTCGTTACTGTATTTCATTTTTTTTAAAATTTTACTTTGAAAAATTTAACAAAAATTCTAAACTTATGATTATTACTACTTTCTACTTTCGTTTGTTTTCATATTTTTAATTTTATTTTTCTCTTTTGTCTTTTGTTTTTACCGCTTTTTGTTTTTAAAAATCCTGACTTCAAACTTCTGTTTTAAACTTTTCAGGATTTTAAAAGTCTTCAAAACATTCCTCCTGTTTTCTCCGAATTACTTGCGAGTATGGCCGAGTATGACTTCACAAAGGTTCATTTTCGAGGACTAGCTCAAAAGGCAAGATTTGCAGCACTAACTGAAAGAGAAATCGCCTTAACGCTGTATTATGATAAGTCTACCATGGATAAACTAGGAATCACGGATAGCATTCAATACCTGTTCAATCAACTGGGTTGGGAGAACACTGCTTTGAAAACACGTTTTGCTACCTATAAGGATCTTACCTATGAATTCCTTAGTTCTTTCAGATACATACCCAACTATGGTTTTGGATCCAACACAGAGCTGATTACCTTCCGAATGTTTGGAATGGACCAAACCCATAGCCGGATGTCACTTGCTAACCTCTTAGGATTTCCTAGCGGATCGCATGTGTTCATCAGTGCAGAAGATGACGATATTGATTTTCAACTCGACCAATTCTGGGGTAGAATCACAGGCGACTATCACCCTGAACCAGACAGAATGTATAATGATGATATTCATAACCCAGCTTTCAGATACTTCCATAAGATACTAGCTCACACCCTGTTTGGGAAAGAAGAAAATATTACTGCAGTATCTAAAGAGGAGTTATTCATCATGTTATGTGCTTCTCAGGGACATACAGTAAATGCAGTGCCTTTCATGATGAGATCTTTCAAACGCCTCACTCAGGAACCACAGACACCTATTCTTATAGGAGGCCTCGTGACAATGATTGCCCACGAGCTTGGCCTTAGATTCCACTTAAATGCAAGCACTCGTTTTGGCACCATCCGACCCATGAATATACAATTCTGCTTTAAAAGGCGCATTTTAGGAACTATGGGACCTGGACCTTATGAGTACCTCATCAACGAAAAACTTGTCCAGCTATTCACACTGCCTGATCATCTGATGACAAGTATCCACAACAAGGACAACTGGCTTTATGAATTGGATGAGCCTATGGGACCTCTTTCACCTCAGTCAACACCACAGAACTATATGTACGACAGTGACCACATCTCTGAGGCACACGACTATATGTACTATGAGGACGCTGTATCAGAAGCTGAAGTAGACCCTACGACTCCTCCGCACTACAACACCTATCCTGAGCCAATCCCTGAGGAAACCACCGACAAAATGGATACCGTTCTACTCCTATTAGACAACGTTGATGCAGCTCTGACTACTGTAAAAGATGACATCGCAGGCATACACAACGAACTGGTAGTATTCATGGACTTAGTCTGTGACCAGCTCGACTACTACGCACGGAAATTCGATGAGTTGAAGGCACGAAAAGACTAGATACTAGTTTTAGCATTAGATTTAATTTAGTTTAGTTTAGTTTCGTTTAATCATTTGGATTTTTCGCATTGTTAGTTTCTTTATGTACTACATACATTTATTTCAATTTCTTGTTATTTCAATTATAGTCTTTATTCAATTATTTTGTTTTTACGTTATTCTTTGTTTATTGGCTACTATATTACATTGCCGTATCAATACTAGGCCTAAAAGTCACTGCAAAAACACCCTCAGAGCAAAATTCTGCGTTCTGCAGATTTTGCTGCTGTGACGACCGTCACAGGACCCTGACGAGCGTCACGCGGGTGACGACCGTCACACATACGTGACGACCGTCACGAACCCAAAACTGCTATCTGATATAACAGGGGTTGCATTTTCTCTCCCACTACCCTCATTTCAACTTCCAATCATCAGAACTCCTACCCCACTACAAATTTTCGTTCTCCCCACATTGCACCATCTATTTCAACTCCAATCTCAACTTCCAACCACACTTCTGTCAATTTTTCCCACTTTGCAGAACAGCCCCAATCCTCATAACCCTCTCAATCTTCCAACAATGGCGAGAAATACCGAAACCCCAGATATCAGTAACATTGTCTTCAGCGAAGGTGACTTAGGCGAAAGACAGCGGGCAAACTACATCGCATTCCATCAAAGGTCGCTCCAGCCGACTCATTATCCACATATTCCGTCGCTTACGGAGCTCGGACTCCTTGAAGGCGTCACTTGGATGCTTCAAAGAGCAGGCATCTGGAATCTCTGCACCAATCCACTGCCAACATACGAACAACTCACTCTCGAGTTCTTGAGTTCGTTTACCTACGTCACATCCAGCGGTGACCTCAGCCAACACTCCGGTGCCGCATGCTTCCGGATGTTCGGCACAAACTACCAGGTGAACCAGAACCAGATTGCCACAATCTTACAACTCCCTCGAGGCGACAATGCTCACCGCCGCCTCACCGATCAGTTCCAGCACGAAGCTTTCGCGCTGTGGTACCAGTTGACCGGCATCAATGCCGATGGTTGGGACTCTCTGCACGCCACGCATATCCATAACCCAACCATCCGGTACTTTCACAGAGCCTTGAGCAACACAATCTTCGCCAGGGACAACAACCATAAGGTGAACTCGAAAGAGCTCTTCTTCCTTCATTACGTCTTCAACAACGAACCTGTCAACGCCGCTCCGTTCCTGCTGGCTCACATTCAGGCCAACTGCAACCGTGGCTCGAAGCCATTTTACTTTGGCGGGATTATCACTGCCATTGCACTTGGGCTGAACCTTGGCGACCACCTCCAGCACCTCCATTCCATCTCCTCGGTGTTCCTTGACACCGACCACTGCAGAGCCTCTCACTTTATCCGCTCCAGAGATGACGGCAAGTACCATCCGGTAGTGCGTGGCAAAACCGTCCGAAGCGTCATCCTTCCATCACGCACCCGCACACACCCAGAGGATCGTACCAACTGGTTATTTGACCTCACTGCCCCTCCTGCTGTCGCTGTTCCTACTCCGAACCACACCCAAGGTTCTGACGATGAAATCCAAGCTGAGTTGGACAGGTCCGAGCAACCGGGGGCATCGCAGCCTCCTCCTTCTGAAGGTACATCCTCTCGCCGCCGCCATCATCTAGTGCCCGACTACACAGAAGAGGACCTCCGTCGCTCTCTCGACCAGCAGGCCCAAATACTCGCTATGCTGCAGCAGCAGAATCAGCGAGCAGACCAGTTCGAAGCTTGGCACCGGACCCAAATGCAACAACTTCAAACCGGCCAAGCTACCTGTTGCACCCTAAAATTTGCCCAACCTTATTCACTTGGTTTATGTTTCAATGTCATTAGCATTTGCATATAGAGTCATGTACATAGACTAACCATCTGCATAGCATGAGCATAGCAAGTCATTCAACAGGGGACCAATCATTATTTTCATCTCTAGAAGCCTATCAAGAGGTTATTATCCCAAGTCAATCTCATTCAAGTCATCAGGAAAGAATTTGAAAGCAAAGAGTTCAGCAGATCAAGCCTTGAGTCCATCTCCTAGCTGAAGGTATCTGAGGGTCAACAAAAGGGTTGTGAGCTGTGAGGTGAAGGCATGGAGAGTATCTAGACATTATGAGAGACTTAGAAAGTCATTTGGAGAAGGAGACAAGTCATTGATGAGAGCACAAGAGCTACAGTTGAAGACAGTCAACTAGGGTTTCATCTGGGTCAACCCTAGGTCAACCCTAGGTCAATTGACTGATTTAAAGGGCATTCAAGTCTATTGGAGAGGTGTGGGGTTCACCATTGGACATATAAAGAAGGATATGGAGATATGCCAAGGAGAATTCAAGAGAAATCAAGGAGAAGAGGAGTTTCTAAATTAGGGTTTCTCTGTAAAATCCCCTAGTTTAGGTCAAATTTCCAAGCAAGATAAGTCAAAATGCTAGCTTCAAATGGCTTCTTGGCCAACATGAAACTTGTAGAGGATCTCAAGACCTTTAATTTGAGTGGTGGAAGACCTCAAGGAGATTTATAGAACTCAAGTTATGGTCCTTGCAAGTTACAGGTCATCTGAGGTGTCTGAAATTTTGTCTGTGAAAGTGACTTGACTTCCAAGCAATTTTTACCCCTCAAGGAGATTTCAAATGAATTCTTGGTCAACATAAGAATTGTTCCTCATTGTCTTAGCTTTCTAGAATGGTATAGTATGCCTTCATATGATGTGTGGAACTCAACGTATGGTCTTGGCAAGCAAAGGGTATTTTGGGCATTTGTGAATTACAGGTCATTTTAACCTATGTCCAAAACTCATACAAGGAGGCCTCAAATGGAAAAACTTACAACATCAAACTTGCTCCAAATGGGATTTTAAGTCTAGAAAGAAGGTCACAAATTGTTGGAAAAGCTCATAACATGAAGTTGCATAATTGGTCAAAATTTGAACTAAAATGGCTTATAATTTAAAGAAATTCAAAGTGAAAAATGGTTTGGGAGATTTATGAGTCCAAATGGAGACTTCCAATATATGATTTTGAATGGAAAAGCAATTATAAGAACAATGTTTCAAACACTTTTTTGAGTTTAGAAGGAAAAAAGAAAGATATTCATGGTTACTTGCCTTTTAAGAAACATAGCCAAAATGGATCAAAGTTGGAAGGCAAGGGAATGTGTAAGATGGATCTAGAATGTTCATGTGAGCCCTATATATTCATGAAATGAGGATTGATCAAGGGTTGGCTTCATTTTCACCAAGAATCTCCCAAATTCTCTCATTCTTTTTCATTGAATTTTCATTCCAATTCCTCAAATTCTTCACCAATCATCATCAAAATCAACTTCATTATACTGTTTCATCATCATAGATCATAATTCAATCAAGAACAAGGTGTGATCACTCCATTTTCGAGCACTTCCATCATCAACATCAAAATTGAAGTTCCAAGTTGATAGTACAATTCAAGCCAAGTCTCACTCAAGTGTTGCATACAGAATCAATCACTGAGTTAATTGATCAAGATCCAAGCCTTGGAAGCCTCAGATCCACGAGTCTCCATAGCTGTTTTCAAGATTTCACACCAGGTGTGTTTTCATTCAAATTGCTTGATTCAGTTAGTTTAGCATAGAGTTGTTAGTTTAGATATAATGTAGGAGGTTAGTAGAGCAATTAGGATGAATTTGGAGTGGTTTGGTGATGATTGTTAGCAGGTTATAGAAACTGTTAGGGCTTGGAACTCGTGGCTTAGTGCATTAGAATTCTAGGTTGTTAGCGCAGGTTAATCACCATTAGTTATGGAAGAGTTTAGTCTAGGTTTGAGGGAGAATTGTGATGATGAGTTGCAGAGGATTTCCATGGTGACCAGAACTTGTTGTTATCGGGTTGAGTGATCTAGTGAATTTCAGATTGAACTAGTGCCATAGATGTGTAGAGGGAGAGATCCTGAGCATTTTTCATGTTTACATCATGTTGATTCATGGCCTAGAGAGTGAGGACAGATTGGTGGAATGGAACTCGTGCATGTGCATTCATGGAGTCCAAACCCTAAGTTTCAGATCCAATGAGGAAGACATAATCTGGACGGTCCATTTCATGCAAGACTTTTGACTTGGAGAGTGATCGAATGGCTCATATTCAATTCAGATTTGGAGGGAAGTGTGTTGGTGCCAAACGCACCGTTTCATTAATTGAAACGGGCGGGCCTGAGTGAGAGTGATATTCCCACCCCCAGTTATGAGCCCAATTCCAATTTGAACGTGATTCTGATGCTATTTTCACCCCCTGCGCCTCTTTTATTTTTTATCAATTCTGAGGTGTTTCTGGGCCTTAACTAAAGTGCTACGCGCACCCCACCCTGCTTGGCCCATCCAAATATTAACTGGGCGTGATTTCTATTCAAACCCCCTGGCTATTTCTCTATTCTTTTTATTATTTTCTTTTCATGTTTTTGCATTCATTTTAAAAATTCATAATAAATTCATAAAAAATGCATTTTAATTCATTCTTTTTACATCATTTTCATTAGAATGTCAAGAAAATTTTCATTAAATAAAATTGCATTTTTATTTTCATTTCATATTTTTTCCATATTTTCTAAATAAATGTCATATTAATAGCTTCATTTCATGCATGAATTTAGTAATTTTTGTTCTCCTAGATGCTTTCATATTTTTTGTTCATTCTTTTTAGGGTGTTTAGATGAGATATTGAATTTGTAGATTCAATTTAGTTCCCATTTTTAGGAATTAATTTTAGGTGATTAATGTAGGCTTGAACAACATGAACAAATTAGGGTTTTTTAGGTGATGACTTAGGAGAATCAATTCATTTCCCTTAGGGCTTAGGATTTAGCTAGTTTAGTTATGGGACTATAGGGGCTATGGGTAGTTATTAGATCCCTTAGAAAAAGTCAGGATTCCCCTACTGCTATTAATACTGTCTGTATATCTGATTGACTGGTGTGGTGTGCCCTCCGGGGATTTTTGCTTGCTTGCTTGGGTATTGGGATTGTCTGGGGACCTGGGGAAGCTGAAGACTTGAGAAGATGAAGACCATTGGAGATCCAAAGATTGAAGATCAACTTCCAGAGTTGAAGAGGAGATTCCTGCTGGCAGATGCTGAGGAGACTAGGGTTTAGGAGCTAGGCAGAGCTCTAGGTTAGAAAGTTTGTTTCTCAAACATGGATTGCCTTGTCTGCATCCATTCTTCTCTGTGATTCAGAGTCTCTCTAAGACACTCACCCCCTTCCTTTGGAAGGCTTGGTGATAGTGTCTATGAGATAGAACTCTTGAGAGAAAATGTCTCTTGTGTTAGAAGCAGTCTGTTCACCACCCTTGGTAGTCAACTGATTGCTTAACACCCAATTCACTCTTGTGACTAATCCCTCATCCTGGAGGTTTGAACTTGAAGAAAAGCCATTGCAGATGGAAGATAGATGATCAAAGCCCTTGCCTGAAGGTCATGAAGATGGAGATTAATGCTTGCCTGTAGCTGATTGGAGATTACTTGAAGTCAGATGTTGAGTCAGAGCTGCTGATGCTGTTTGTTTCTTTTGCTGTATTTCATTTCTTGATGTATGGTTTGGATTTCCTGGTTGTATTGTTTGCTGTTTACCCTGGTGGGTTGAAAGTGAAGTCTGTTCACTTTTGCCTATTGGTTTCTAGGTTCGAGGTTGAGTGGGACTCCCTTGCCTCGCTTGTACTGTTGCATCCATGCATTTTTACTGCTTTATTATATCTGTTATTGTTTCTGTTTCTGCCTATCCCGTAGGATCTCTGTTTCTCTCTGTGCAAGAGAGGAGCATGATAGACACTAGGTCTTAACCCATGCATGATAACATTAGGTTAGTTTGATTCCCTTCGCAACCGTAGGTTAGAGTTCTGTCTCTTCTCTCTCAAAACAAACAGAAAAACACATAAAGATTTCAAACACAATAAAAGACACTTCTTCCGTAAAAGAATGTGAACTCATCAAGACGTCATTTTTGTCCGCCGGGACTGCTAATCAAGAAACCCTTTTTCAGAAGGAATAAAATCAATCAAGGACAAGCTTGTGTCGTACGTGGCCCGAACTACGTTTGCTCTGATCTTCCATGCTGTGTGGAAGTACGTAGGCATAGGATGCGATATCCTAGCGAGCAACCTTCCCCTCCTTTCCCGTAGGTAGGCGAACTACGTTGACTCTGATTTCTCGTTCCAAACGAGAATACGTAGGCATAAAGTGCGATACTTTGCCGAGTCATTTTACTTTCATTTTATTTTCTTTTTAACCCTTGACCTATAGTTTAGATAGAATAACAATCCATACCCGAAAACAAGCGTGGATCCCGTCGAGTACGACGGACGTGAGGGGTGCTAATACCTTCCCCTTGCGTAACCGACTCCCGAATCCAGGTTTTGGTTGCGACGACCATACCTTTCCCGTGTTGTGCGAGGTTTACTCTGAGCGTTTCCTTTCCCTCCCGTGGGATAAATAACGCACGGTGGCGACTCTTCTGTTCAGCCGGCGCCGATTTTCGCAGTAGCGACAGCTGGCGACTCTGCTGGGGATCCAACGTCCCCTGGCTGCTAAGGACTGCGATAGTTCTTATGCATTTGGGATCCAACGTCCCTTAAGAGAGTCAATCCTAACGCTTGTTTTCCCGTCGAGGATTTTGTATGGAGTTATTTTTATATTTCTAACCTTGTATTTTCAGCTTTATATATTGTTTATTATTGCTGTATCGAGGTGTGACGGGTGTTCTGATATTGAGAGATAAGCCGGACCTGGGCTTGAGTGCACCTAGAATTAGAGTAGAAATTAGTGGGTGCCCGCTTGCTTTGCTTGCTTTGGTGTCCCATGAAATCTACACTCAGACGAGGTTCCTCTGGTTGGCCTCCTGCCCCTTCCTTTGGTTGGCGTGGGTTGCTGGTTAGTTGGATTGTCGACTCTGGGGACCGATCATTTGGAAGTTGGCTAAGTGAGGCCTCTTCAGGAATTGATGATGCCACTCCTTCTGGGAATCGTATCATCAACCCTGAAAGTCTGTGACGCCGACGACCGCATAGGATGCCGTACCTTGTGCCAGTTATAGGGCCACCCACCTGTGAGGGGATTTGGGGTTATGCAGGTAACTAGACCTTCAGATACCAGTTATTTCTTGATCAGAGATCCTGGTTATTTATGGAGAGTTATGAGGTCTGTCAGAGACCATTTGGAGATGTGTTCTGAGGTCTGTCAGAGACCATTTGGAGATGTGTTCTGAGGTCTGTCAGAGACCATTTGGAGATGTGTTCTGAGGTCTGTCAGAGACCATTTGGAGATGTGTTCTGAGGTCTGTCAGAGACCATTTGGAGATGTGTTCTGAGGTCTGTCAGAGACCAATTGGAGATATGATTTGAGGTCTACCAGAGATCAATGGGAGTTATGGTTTGAGGTCTGTCAGAGACCAGTATTGGAGCATTGTTTTAGGTCTATCTGAGACCAGGGTTTGATAACTTCTGGATGGTCTATCTGAGACCTTTCTTGATTGGGTTCAGGCTAGTCAGCTGCAGACTTGGTCCCTGTTGCATGTTACTTGCATTGCATTGCCTGCATGTCCATTACCATTTGCATTTCACTAACGTGTGTCTGTGCTGCAGGTGCATTTGCATTTCCCTAGTTCTAGTGCCCAGACTTCTGAGTGTTTGATCATGACTAGCTTAAGGAGAACGGTTGCTTACAAATTGCCTACTCCTGATATTGTTCCTTTACTTGGGTTGATCTCTCTTGCTGATGAGGGTGTTCGTAGGAGTTTCCGGATGAGCTATGGTAGACTACTGAGATTAGTGTGCAGACCTACAGAGGTAGAGTTAGATGGGCTGTATGCTTTGATGCAATTCTACGACCCTGCTTTGAGGTGCTTTACGTTCTCTGACTTTATTATGGGACCAACCCTTGAGGAATACGCTGAGTATGTTGAGCTGCCCGTGCAGAACCAGGTCCCATTCATTCATTATGGCGCCAAACCCAAGCCGGAGGATTTGGCAAAAGCCTTGCATGTTGATGCTTCTGAACTTGTGACTACTGTTTCCCGTGGAGTTCCAGGCTTCTCATTTCAGTTCTTAGTTGGTAAAGCCCAAGAGTACGCCAAGAGCGGGTGCTGGGTTGCTTTCAATGCTGTGTTGGCCTTGTGCATTTATGGCATAGTACTGTTCCCCAATATACCGGATTTTGTGGACTTCGATGCTTTCTACTTGTTCGCCGCTGGTAATCCTGTACCTACTTTACTCGGAGATCTCTACCACTCACTGCATTATAAGAATGAGAAGGGAAGAGGGAAGAATGTTCACCTGTGTGTGCCCTTGTTGAGTATGTGGTTTGAGAGTCACCTTCCTAAGAGGAGATCTGCTGCAGAGACTACAGTTCCAGTTGGTTGGCCAGAGCGCCTGATGAGGCTATCGTCGGAAGATATGGAGTGGTTTGATCGAGACCTGTTGGGATCTGAGCTCGTCTTCAGTTGTTCTGGGTACCCTAATGTGCCGTTGATAGGAAGAAAAGGGTGTATCAACTACAACCCTTCTCTATTCATTCGCCAGTTCGGATATGCACTGAAGAATCCACCTCAGGAGGAAGAAGTACAGGAATCTCTGTACTTCACAGGTGATTTGAAGGGAGAATTGTTAGCCAAGTTGCAACATGCCTGGACGCGTATTAACCGCAGAGGGAAGCCACTGTTAGGTAAGAACGATTGCCAGGCTTATGCACCTTATAGAGTTTGGATTCAGGAGAGAGCTAGTCAGTTGAGGATGCCATTTCCAGATGCACCAATCATGGTTCCCGTCCCGGCAGAAGAGCCAACTACTGTTTCTAGGGAAGCCTACGAGCAAGTTGTGAGAGAAAAAGAAGCCTTGATGAAGGTCAACGAAGGGTTAGAGCAAGAGCTAGCTCAGGTACGCAGCGAGAAAAATAAGGCCGTATATGCTTTCCAACAACAGATCGAGCTAGTAAACAGGCTAGGGGCTGAGTTGACTGAGGAAAAGAAGAAACGTGAACGTCTGGGGCAAGAGTTCAGAAGTTCCCATGACATGCTGGAATCCAAGAAGAAGGCGCTTGACATCGCTCACCGAGAGATATCTTCTTGCAATAAGACTTGGAATGCTACACTCACTAACAACAAGAAGAGGGAAGATAAGCTGAAGCAGCAAATTTCCGACCTCGAAGAGAAGTTGAAGTCTAGCATCAAGAAGTGTGAGGAGGAAGTGATGACCCGGTATAGTGTCCAGCATGCACTGAACAAGGCAATCAAATCCAGAGATGAAGCAGTGTCTCAGAAGCGAAAGTTAGAAGATTGCTTCGGAGAAGCAACCTGGGAAGAAACTGCTGAAGACGTACGCCGTGTCCTTAAGAGGAGAAACCAGCTTGTCGAAGGGCTGCTTGATCGACCAAGCCATCCGGAGACCAGGAAGTTGATAGAGGAGTACCAGACTTTTGGGAGGATTTGATCATTTCATGTAGTAACTTGTATGCTTTATTTGCATAGTGCTGACCATCACCAGGATTGTTGGTTGAGGTCATGCCTTCTTTGTACTCTCAGTGATATTGTACCCTGGGCTTATTGATTCTCCCTGCAATATATGAGGCTTTCTATGATTCAGCTCCGATATTCCTATTGTCAGCACTGTCACTGCACCGGCACCTTCGCACTAGAACTGGGGGAATGAACTTCCCTAATGCACAGACACATTGCATTGCATTCATATTCATATTGCATTACAGGTAATCTTTGAATGGTGTCTTATCTCCTGCTCTGTACCAGGTACTTAACAGGATTGCAGATCAGCATTCGCACCGCTATTCTACACGCTCCAATTGTCGAAGAATCATGGACCAAATTCAGAACGAGATGCAGGATGTGCGCGAGAAGCTCGCCCTCTTCATGCAGACTATGGAAGCTATAGCAAAAGGGCAAGAGAATTTGCAGGCCATGGTCCAGCCTCTGTTGGCTCGCAACGCTGGTCATGGTAATGAAGATCATCAGTCCGTCCGGGTTGATACTGCTCATGGAGACGGCACTCCCACGCCTGTGGCTCCGCCCGTAGTCAATATACCTGCCGCTAATGTCAACAACGCTACCGCTGCTGTGAATGGTAACGTCGGAGTTGGGAATGAGACCGCTGTCCATAATGCTGGGCTGGGTGATGTCAATTTGGGAGAAAATCTGGGAGGCAATGGCTTTGTCAATACTGGGTTCGGATTCAACGATCAGGGGTTCGATAACACTGGGAAGTATGGCTTTAATGCTCAAGGCTTTGGGCAAGATGGTTATGGTATGGTCAATCAGGGTTACGGAGGCTGTGGAAACGGAAATGGTACTGGATTTATGGGTTTTGGTCCTGCTGGAGGTGTTCAAGGGTACGGCAACAGAGGCCGGGGTCCGGGGATGAATCAGATCAGAGCTGGACGTAATAATGCATATGATGGGTACGGGGCTGGAAACGGTCTGTGGCAAGAAGATCAGCAGGAGGACGCCTTCTCCGGAGGAGGTTTTGAAGGGCCGATGGATGATTCCCAAAAGATTAGAATGCTGGAAGAGCAGATGAAGGGAGTCCTAAATCAAAGTGCTGTGGGATTGGACATGGCGACCATGGGTCTGGTACCTGGCTTGAGGGTGCCAATTAAGTTCAAAGCCCCTACGTTTGACAAGTATAAAGGAGACACATGTCCGAAAGTGCATGTACGAGCTTATTACAGAAAGATGTCTGCATACTCCACTGATGAAAGAATGCTAATGCATTTCTTTCAGGATAGTCTGTCGGGTCCTTCCCTAGAGTGGTACATGGGGTTGGAGCCAACTGATATCAAGACATGGAAGCAATTGGCGGAGGCGTTTGTAGCCCATTACAAGTATAACAGCGACCTGGCACCCAATCGGGTCCAGTTGGCCGGGCTTTCGCAGAAGAAGGGGGAGAGTTTTAAAGAGTACGCGCAAAGGTGGCGCGATATGGCTGCCAGGGTCCGTCCTCCTGTAGAAGATAAGGAAATGAATGATATGTTTGTCGGCACATTCACAGGGCTGTTTCATGATATGCTGTTTCATACGTCTCTGGCCAGTTTTTCAGACCTGATTTTAATGGGAGAAAAGATTGAGCGTAATATTAAGCAAGGAAAGTTCCAAGTCGAGGAATCAACTGCATCTGGCAGTAATAGGAAAGCTTACGGTGGGCGCCGTCAGGGCGAAGCTAGCGCAGTATTTGGAGGCCGAGGCCGAGGCCGAGGCAGGGGAAGAGGTCAATATCGTCAGCCGCAGCAGGTGTCGAGTGTTACTATTCCCTATCAGCAACAACCAATCCAGCAACAACAACCGATTCAGCAGCAACCAATGCCACAGCAGCAGCAGCCTCATCAGGGGGCACAACAAGCTCAACGAAGATTTCAGGGTAATAAGCCGAGAAGAGTGTTTGAGAAGCCTCCCTCAACCTATGCTGATTTATTGCAGACATTGTTGGGATTGAATCTGGTAGAGAAAAGAACTCTGGCACCGATAACGGGAACTCCCCCGTTCGGCTACGATGCAAGCAGGCACTGTGAGTTTCATTCTGGGGCCCCGGGCCACGATATAGAAGGTTGCCATGCTTTTAAGCACGTTGTGCAGGATCTTTTAGACAACAAGACTATCAATTTCGGAACGGCAGGTCCGAATATAGTCCAGAAACCCATGCCCAACCATGGGGCGAACACCGTTCTGACTGAGGAAGGGTGGAATCTTATTATGAATGTTGAAGATTTAAAGACGCCGCTGAGCGAGATAAAGAGCCGACTGTTGCAAGGAGGTGTTTACCCAGGATGTAACGAGTATTGCTTAGATTGTTGGACCCTAGCTGGGGGGTGTGAGGATTTGAAGAAAGGCATTCAGGCCTTAATTGATGAAGGTATATTGCAGTTTGATCGAGCGGCAACTGATGAGCCTGCAGGGGCAGCAGTGGATAATCGGAGTGATGTGGCCACGGTGACGATTCCTCGGAAGACGATCACTATTGCAGCACCAGCTCAGCGACCACCGATTACCATAACTAAGGCCGGGCCAATCCCGTACGAGAACACGAAAGCAGTCCCATGGTCATATGGGCTAGAGGTGTATTGTGACGGGATAAAAATTGATGTTAACAAGCAGCCAGTGGAGATTGTGGATAATGTTGTGGGCTCAGGAGGCATGACGAGGAGCGGCAGGATCTTTATATCTCCTGAAGTGGAGGCTGAAAGACTAGCGAAAGGAAAAGGGAAAGCGGTTGAAAATGTTCCAGCGCAAGCAAATGAAAAAGAAGCAGCATCAAAGGATGTAGAAGAATTCATGCGCTTGATTCGGAAAAGTGATTATAAGATTGTGGAGCATCTGCAGCAGACACCGTCCAAAATATCTATCCTATCATTGCTGTTGTGTTCGGAAGCTCACAGAAATGCTTTGCTGAAAGTCCTGGACACTTCTTTTGTACCCCAGGATGTCTCCGTGAACCAGCTAGAAGGAGTATTGGCACATGTGAATGCAGGCCACAGCTTGGGCTTTACCGATTTCGACTTGACTCCGAAAGGGAGAGATCATAATATGGCATTACACGTATCTGTTGAGTGCAGAGGATCGGTAATGTCGCACGTATTGGTTGACACCGGATCATCTTTGAATGTGCTGCCCAAGAAGGCGATGATGAAGCTGGATGTTCGAGGAATTTTGTGCACACCCAGTGATTTGGTAGTCAGAGCGTTTGACGGCACGCGGAGAACAGTCTTCGGATCGATTACCTTGCCTCTGCAAGTGGGGCCGGAAGTGTTTGCAACTGAGTTTTATATCATGGATATACAGCCTGCGTACAGCTGCTTGCTGGGAAGACCCTGGATTCATGGAGCAGGGGCAGTCACGTCTACCCTGCATCAGAAGTTAAAATATATGGTCGGAGACAGCGTAGTCACCGTGTGCGGAGAAGAAGACATCCTGGTCAGCCATCTATCTTCGTTTAAATATGTGGAAGTCGACGGGGAGATCCACGAGACGCCATGCCAGGCATTCGAAGGTTTGCGCATCAAGGACAAAGGTCCCGGGCCGAGCAAAGTGCCAGAGATAGCTGTCTCATCATATAAAGAAGCTCAAGCTCTAGTAGAAGCAGGAAAAGCCAAGGGCTGGGGCAAAGTGCTGGACATTCCTGTAAAGATGGACCGGTTCGGGCTGGGGTACCAACCGTCGTCATCAACTCCTTCCATGGGGGCCCCCCATTTCAGAAAGTCAATCACCATCTCTGCCAGTGGAGTATGTCATGAGACTGTCAATGCCGCTTCAGAGTCTGATGAAGGAGACAGCGACTGTGATATGGATGCCTGGATTCAGCCAAGCACGCCAGGACAAGGACTGTGCAACTGGTCTATTCAGGAGCTGGTTCCTGTGACTTTTAAACAGTAATGCTTTGCTTTATTAATTGTTGAATAATATGATGTCTTGCCCGGGGCATCAGGATTTGCTTAGGGCTGTGTTGTTATAAACATTGCGCGTTAATCATTAAATAAATGGCGTTTTTTCATGTGCAAATACCGTAATCCCTGTCTTTCTTGTTTTATATTTTTCAATAAAATGGCAATGTGGTTATTCGCTTTATACGCATTTTGAAGCACTTAACCATTCCTTTTGCAGGATAACATTTTCAGATGACATCCTTGAGCCACCTATGACTCGTCCCGACTTCGATCACCCGGTATTCCAGACCGAAGAAGAGGTTGTCGAAGATAGCGACGTTCCTGAAGAACTGTCTTGGTTAGTGAAGCAAGAGGAAAGAGCCATTCTGCCTCACGACGAGGTCATCGAAATTATCAATTTGGGGTCGGAAGGGGTTGAGAAGAATATTCGTATCGGGGCCGCATTGCAGAGTGATATCAAGCGAAAACTGGTTGAAATGCTCCGAGAGTATAATGATGTATTCGCTTGGTCCTATGAGGATATGCCAGGGCTCGATACAGATATGGTTGTGCATCGCCTGCCACTGAAAGAAGATTGCCCGCCAGTCAAACAAAAGCTTCGCAGAACTCGACCAGACATGGCAATGAAGATCAAAGAGGAGGTGCAGAAACAGTGGGACGCTGGTTTCCTGGCTGTGACGAAGTATCCTTCATGGGTTGCCAACATCGTACCAGTGCCAAAGAAAGATGGCAAGGTTCGAATGTGCGTGGATTATAGAGATTTGAATAAAGCAAGCCCAAAAGACGATTTTCCGCTTCCTCACATTGACGTGTTAGTTGATAATACTGCTCAGTACTCCGTATTCTCCTTCATGGATGGCTTTTCGGGCTACAATCAAATTAAAATGGCGCCAGAGGATATGGAGAAGACTACTTTCATAACGCCTTGGGGAACATTTTGCTACAAAGTGATGCCCTTTGGTTTGAAAAATGCTGGGGCGACATATCAGCGTGCGATGACGACTCTTTTCCATGACATGATGCATAAAGAGATCGAAGTTTATGTTGACGATATGATTGCCAAATCCCAGACGGAGGAAGAGCATCTGGTGAATCTGCTGAAGTTGTTTAAAAGACTTAGGAAGTTCAGGCTGAGGCTGAACCCTAATAAATGCACCTTCGGGGTGAGATCGGGTAAACTGCTGGGGTTTATCGTAAGCGAAAGAGGAATAGAGGTCGATCCTGCTAAAATAAAAGCGATTCAAGAAATGCCGACGCCTAAAACAGAGAAAGAGGTGCGCGGGTTTTTAGGGAGATTGAACTACATTGCCCGGTTCATATCTCACCTAACGGCCACGTGTGAACCATTATTCAAGCTGTTGAAGAAAGATCAAGCTGTAACGTGGAACGAAAATTGTCAAAAGGCGTTCGATAAAATAAAGAAGTATTTGCAGGAGCCTCCTATTTTGATACCCCCGGTGGCAGGGAGACCCTTGATAATGTATTTGACGGTTCTTGAGGGAAGCATGGGTTGTGTTCTCGGTCAACACGACGAGACAGGGAGAAAGGAGCATGCAATCTATTACTTGAGTAAGAAATTTACAGACTGTGAATCTCGATACTCAATGCTGGAGAAAACTTGTTGCGCGCTAGCCTGGGCCGCCAAGCGTTTGAGGCAGTACATGCTGAATCATACAACCATGCTCATCTCGAAGATGGATCCTATCAAATATATATTCGAAAAGCAGGCGTTGTCAGGTAGAATTGCCCGTTGGAAGATGGTCTTGACTGAATATGATATTCAATACGTCTCGCAAAAGGCTATAAAGGGGAGTGTGCTGTCTGAGTATCTGGCGGAGCAGCCTATTGAAGAGTACCAATCGATGAGGTTTGATTTTCCTGACGAGGATATCATGTACCTCAAGATGAAAGATTGTGAAGAACCGTTGCCAGACGAGGGGCCAGAGTTGGGGTCCAAGTGGCAGATGATATTTGACGGAGCTGTGAATGCTTACGGTAGTGGAATAAGGGCAATTATCACTACGCCGCACGGGTCGCACATCCCGTTTACTGCCCGATTGACCTTTGCCGTTACCAACAATGAGGCCGAATACGAAGCTTGTATAATGGGGCTCGAAGAAGCCATTGATTTGCGGATCAAACATCTAGACGTATACGGAGACTCAGCTCTGGTGGTGAATCAGATCAAAGGGGAATGGGAGACACGTCAGCCCAATTTGATACATTACATGAATTATGCAAGGAGATTGTTGCCTTTCTTCGACAAAGTTGAATTGCATCACGTACCACGGGCAGAAAATCAAATGGCTGACGCCCTTGCCACTTTGTCTTCCATGTACAAGGTCAACTTCTGGAACGAAGCTCCCCAAATCACTATCTCTCGGTTGGACAGGCCAGCTTATGTATTTGCTATTGATGAAGCCTCTGATGACAAACCGTGGTATTTTGATATCCTTAATTTCCTGAAGAATAAAGAGTATCCGGCTGGGGCATCCAGTCAAGATCAGAAGACTCTCAGGAGATTAGCGGGTAATTTCTATTTGAACCCGGATGGTGTATTGTACAGAAGAAACCACGATTTGGTGTTGTTGCGTTGTGTAGACGAGAAAGAGGCAAAGCTTCTCATGGAGGAAATTCACGAAGGTGCCTTTGGTACGCATGCTGGTGGGCATGCTATGACGAGAAAGTTGCTGAGGGCAGGTTATTTTTGGCTGACGATGGAAACTGATTGTTTCAAGTTTGCGAGGAAGTGCCACAAGTGCCAAGTCTATGCTGACAAAATACACGTGCCTCCGAGTCCTCTAAATGTGATGTCATCTCCATGGCCGTTCTCGATGTGGGGAATCGATATGATTGGAAAGATCGAGCCGACGGCTTCTAACGGGCATCGGTTCATTCTAGTAGCAATCGATTATTTCACCAAGTGGGTGGAAGCGGCGTCTTACGCAAATGTAACGAAGCAAGTGGTGGCCAGGTTCATCAAGAGAGATATCATTTGCCGATACGGGATTCCCGAGCGGATAATCACGGATAATGGTTCAAATCTGAACAACAAAATGATGAAGGAGCTCTGTCAGAATTTCAAGATCGAACATCACAACTCCTCCCCTTACCGACCCAAGATGAATGGCGCTGTCGAAGCGGCCAATAAGAATATCAAGAAAATCGTCCAGAAAATGGTGGTGACTTATAAAGATTGGCATGAAATGCTACCTTTCGCTTTGCACGGTTATCGTACGACGGTACGCACATCAACCGGGGCAACTCCGTTCTCGTTGGTATACGGAATGGAAGCGGTATTACCATTAGAGGTTGAAATCCCTTCTCTGAGGGTGTTGCGAGACGTTCAGCTGGACGAGGCAGAATGGGTAACAAATAGACTGAATCAACTGAGTTTGATGGACGAGAAGAGGCTAGCTTCTCTGGCATACGGTCGTTTGTACCAAAGACGAATGAAGAAAGCGTACGACAAGAAGATAATTCCGCGAAGCTTTCAGACGGGCGACCTTGTGCTGAAAAGGATTCTCCCGCCGCAAGCAGATCACAGGGGCAAGTGGACCCCCAACTACGAAGGGCCATACGTTGTCAGTAAGGTCTTTTCAGGAGGAGCGTTGTTGTTGTCCACCATGGACGGAGAAGACTTTGCGTCACCTGTGAATTCGGACGCAGTTAAAAAATACTTTGCTTAAAATAGACCCGCTGGACAGAAAAAAGAGAGTCCAGGCAAAAATGGGGCATCCTGGCGAACCAAAAACAGAATGAAAGGTTCGGGCAAAAGTTAGGGATAAAGTTGAAAAAATGTACACCCGCGAAGTTGAAAACCTACACTGGGCGGCTTCGGCAAAAAAGGGGTATCCCGGTGAACTGAAAACCCGTAAAGGGCGGTTCACGCAAAAGTTAGGGATTTGAAAAGCAAATGACTGCGGTCCGAATTTGATATTGCAATGAGCATCAATGCGGGAGAATATGTTTGAGGAGTCAGTTATCGGATACAACCTCTTCATAAGTGGGGATACCGGGAAAGCATTAGAGTCGGATGAGTCATAGGAGGATCAGTTCGTGGTGTTCATCTGCATCCCGTTGCCGACATGTGTACAAAATTTAATTTGTCAAAATATTCATGCTTCTTGTGCGTACTTATGTATTTGCTTGGCGTAGCTTCCTCTTTTCAGGAGTTACATCCCGTGTACAAAAACTCCGCCCATTCAGGGGCCCAATCAATGAAAATATGTTATGCCTGTTCTTTACTGTTTTGTGCATGATAAACGCCTAAGTTTATTGAAGCTAGCATGAGTATAACATCACTGGCCCTTGCCAACAATTGTTAAAGCTTTGAATTAACTGAAAATAACGTCACTAACCTGAATGGATTGGATTGCATAGGCTTATCTTGTCTTGTTTGTGTTGTTGCAGGTTCCATAACCATACGAGGAAGGTGATCAAAAGATTGCGATAACGAAAGACTTAGTCCCCACGCAGGGCATGCATGTTTCTTCCTGAAGAAGGATAGAATTCCCCAGCTAGCCGTAGCTTATCCAAAGGACGTGCTCCAGAAAAGTTATTCATCCTCAGGAGAGTTTGACGATTCCAAGATCGTAAGGCTGTATTCAGACAGGTTCATCTTTCCCTGCAGGGTCATGCACTCTCCCCCAGCGGAGCCAGTGGATTTTCCCCGAGAGAATCATCCCATCCCCAGCAGAATTCTCTTTGCAAGTGTTTTCATTCCTTCTAGTGGAACTCGAAGATCAAGACTCTCCAAAGCAGAGTTGATGGTGGGTCCTGTCATTTATTTTGTCAGAGATACTGGTAATATCAGTTCACGCTCCAGCAGAAAGTCCGATCGAACTATGCACATCTGCTATTCCCCAGCGAAGTTATATTCCCCAGCAGGGGGTTACCTCAACAAGGCGTTTGGTTTGAGTTCCCAATTTCCCAGCAAGGTTGACTTTACCCTTCCAGCATTTATTTTGTTGGAATAATTCTGTAGCATCTGGCTATCGCCAGCGGAGTTGGCATTATACTTCCAGCATTTATTTTGCTGAAGCAGTTTCTGCACTCTAATAGTTCAGGTGAAGAGGGCTCTTGCTCAAATGAACAATCAAACATTCAAGATCTCGGCATGGGACATCCAATGTCAGTTTCGGCAGTATTCCCCACAGGGTTATCATGATGAAGTCTTCTTTATGAATTTCTCGGGTTTTCCCGCCAGAGACAGTAGGCAGAATGTCTCCTTATCCCCAAGCAGAGTTTGTTTGTCATCAACGGGTTCCATGAGTCAGAATTCCAGAGGCCACCGCCGGTTATCAGAACAGGCGTCCGATAGTTGGTTTCCAGACATCCCCAGTAGAGTCCGCCTCAAAGTCGCTGTCACGTCAGTGCTAAGAAGTTTGTGGGTTGGGATCAGTGGAGAACTAAGTCCTGACGCGGACAATTTACTCCTGGATTGACGGGATTTCTTCAGAAGGGGGCGTCCTAACGTGGACAGGTTTATTTCCCTGGATTGGTGAGGTGTGTTAGTCCTATCATGGGCAGATTCGGTTTCTTGAAGTTAGTGGAATGGGAGGTCGTGACGTTGACAAAAGTGATTACTCTTTGTGTTGGTGTCCTGACGCGGACAAGTTATTTCCCCAGTGGGTCAAAGGTGCATGAGTCCTTACGTGGACAAGTCTTATTTCCTCAGCGGGTCGAAGACGCCTGAGCCCTAACGTGGACAAATCAAGACGAGATCAACGTCCTGACGCGGACAAATCAAAGAAATTATTATTCCTAACGTGGAGAGATGGAGATTCCTTACGCGGAAAAGATGTAGTCCTTACGCGGACATATCAAGTTGGATTCCTTACGTGGAAAGAGAAGATTCCTAACGGGGAAAGAGTGGAGTCCTTACGTGGACAGATTAAGATGGCATTCCTTACGTGGAAAAGTTTAGTCCTGACGCGGACAAAGCGGAAAGAAGTTGGTATTCCTTACGTGGAAATATCAGAGTCCTTACGTGGATATATCAAGAGCATCCCTCACGTGGAAGAAAAAATGGTTTCCTTACGTGGAAAGACGAGTTTATTCCTTACGTGGAAAGATTAAGTCCTCACGCGGACATATCGAGATTGATTCCCGACGTGGACATAGAAAGAGTGCATTCCTGACGTGGAAGAGTTTAGTCCTGACGCGGACAGATCAAAGAAGTTATTCCTAATGTGGAAGAAGAAGATTTACTCCTTACGTGGAAAAATTGGGTTCCTTACGTGGACAGATGCAAGAAAAGTTGAATTCCTTACGTGGAAAGACTGGAGTCCTGACGCGGACGTGTCAAGTGGTATTGGAGTCCTAACGTGGACAGATTGATATAGTTCTCCTTACGCGGAAAGAAGATTGCCTCCTGACGTGGAAAGATGAAAAGTTTAGTCCTGACGTGGACAGATACAGAAGAAATGATTCCTAACGTGGACAGGTGTTACTCCTAACGTGGAAGAATTTTATTCCTAACGTGGACGATTCAGTTTATGGAAATGCAGACGAATTATCCCCAGCGGAGTTGCCGAGATTTTTCTGGGTTAACAGCAAGTGGAGTCCTAACGTGGACAGGTTTTAGTTGAGATTTCTTTGCAGTGATGACGGACAGAGTCCTAACGTGGACAAGCAAGCAATCTGTTATGACAGAATCCTCTTCAGAACGATGAAGACAATCCCCAGCACAGTCGCACGAGATCAGTGGGTTGCTGTAGCAGTCAGATTCAGCTGATGAATGTCGTTCCCCAAGCAGGAGCGCAATTCAGTTTTGCGGTTGGCAAATTTCTGGTTTCACTAGTATTCAACCGTCTCGTACCGCGAATGTCTGAAGGCTCCGGGCTCTTCACCCAATCGGGTCCAAGTCGCTTGAATAGGGGCAGCTGTTGCACCCTAAAATTTGCCCAACCTTATTCACTTGGTTTATGTTTCAATGTCATTAGCATTTGCATATAGAGTCATGTACATAGACTAACCATCTGCATAGCATGAGCATAGCAAGTCATTCAACAGGGGACCAATCATTATTTTCATCTCTAGAAGCCTATCAAGAGGTTATTATCCCAAGTCAATCTCATTCAAGTCATCAGGAAAGAATTTGAAAGCAAAGAGTTCAGCAGATCAAGCCTTGAGTCCATCTCCTAGCTGAAGGTATCTGAGGGTCAACAAAAGGGTTGTGAGCTGTGAGGTGAAGGCATGGAGAGTATCTAGACATTATGAGAGACTTAGAAAGTCATTTGGAGAAGGAGACAAGTCATTGATGAGAGCACAAGAGCTACAGTTGAAGACAGTCAACTAGGGTTTCATCTGGGTCAACCCTAGGTCAACCCTAGGTCAATTGACTGATTTAAAGGGCATTCAAGTCTATTGGAGAGGTGTGGGGTTCACCATTGGACATATAAAGAATGATATGGAGATATGCCAAGGAGAATTCAAGATAAATCAAGGAGAAGAGGAGTTTCTAAATTAGGGTTTCTCTGTAAAATCCCCTAGTTTAGGTCAAATTTCCAAGCAAGATAAGTCAAAATGCTAGCTTCAAATGGCTTCTTGGCCAACATGAAACTTGTAGAGGATCTCAAGACCTTTAATTTGAGTGGTGGAAGACCTCAAGGAGATTTATAGAACTCAAGTTATGGTCCTTGCAAGTTACAGGTCATCTGAGGTGTCTGAAATTTTGTCTGTGAAAGTGACTTGACTTCCAAGCAATTTTTACCCCTCAAGGAGATTTCAAATGAATTCTTGGTCAACATAAGAATTGTTCCTCATTGTCTTAGCTTTCTAGAATGGTATAGTATGCCTTCATATGATGTGTGGAACTCAACTTATGGTCTTGGCAAGCAAAGGGTATTTTGGGCATTTGTGAATTACAGGTCATTTTAACCTATGTCCAAAACTCATACAAGGAGGCCTCAAATGGAAAAACTTACAACATCAAACTTGCTCCAAATGGGATTTTAAGTCTAGAAAGAAGGTCAAAAATTGTTGGAAAAGCTCATAACATGAAGTTGCATAATTGGTCAAAATTTGAACTAAAATGGCTTATAATTTAAAGAAATTCAAAGTGAAAAATGGTTTGGGAGATTTATGAGTCCAAATGGAGACTTCCAATATATGATTTTGAATGGAAAAGAAATTCTAAGAACAATGGTTCAAACACTTTTTTGAGTTTAGAAGGAAAAAAGAAAGATATTCATGGTTACTTGCCTTTTAAGAAACATAGCCAAAATGGATCAAAGTTGGAAGGCAAGGGAATGTGTAAGATGGATCTAGAATGTTCATGTGAGCCCTATATATTCATGAAATGAGGATTGATCAAGGGTTGGCTTCATTTTCACCAAGAATCTCCCAAATTCTCTCATTCTTTTTCATTGAATTTTCATTCCAATTCCTCAAATTCTTCACCAATCATCATCAAAATCAACTTCATTATACTGTTTCATCATCATAGATCATAATTCAATCAAGAACAAGGTGTGATCACTCCATTTTCGAGCACTTCCATCATCAACATCAAAATTGAAGTTCCAAGTTGATAGTACAATTCAAGCCAAGTCTCACTCAAGTGTTGCATACAGAATCAATCACTGAGTTAATTGATCAAGATCCAAGCCTTGGAAGCCTCAGATCCACGAGTCTCCATAGCTGTTTTCAAGATTTCACACCAGGTGTGTTTTCATTCAAATTGCTTGATTCAGTTAGTTTAGCATAGAGTTGTTAGTTTAGATATAATGTAGGAGGTTAGTAGAGCAATTAGGATGAATTTGGAGTGGTTTGGTGATGATTGTTAGCAGGTTATAGAAACTGTTAGGGCTTGGAACTCGTGGCTTAGTGCATTAGAATTCTAGGTTGTTAGCGCAGGTTAATCACCATTAGTTATGGAAGAGTTTAGTCTAGGTTTGAGGGAGAATTGTGATGATGAGTTGCAGAGGATTTCCATGGTGACCAGAACTTGTTGTTATCGGGTTGAGTGATCTAGTGAATTTCAGATTGAACTAGTGCCATAGATGTGTAGAGGGAGAGATCCTGAGCATTTTTCATGTTTACATCATGTTGATTCATGGCCTAGAGAGTGAGGACAGATTGGTGGAATGGAACTCGTGCATGTGCATTCATGGAGTCCAAACCCTAAGTTTCAGATCCAATGAGGAAGACATAATCTGGACGGTCCATTTCATGCAAGACTTTTGACTTGGAGAGTGATCGAATGGCTCATATTCAATTCAGATTTGGAGGGAAGTGTGTTGGTGCCAAACGCACCGTTTCATTAATTGAAACGGGCGGGCCTGAGTGAGAGTGATATTCCCACCCCCAGTTATGAGCCCAATTCCAATTTGAACGTGATTCTGATGCTATTTTCACCCCCTGCGCCTCTTTTATTTTTTATCAATTCTGAGGTGTTTCTGGGCCTTAACTAAAGTGCTACGCGCACCCCACCCTGCTTGGCCCATCCAAATATTAACTGGGCGTGATTTCTATTCAAACCCCCTGGCTATTTCTCTATTCTTTTTATTATTTTCTTTTCATGTTTTTGCATTCATTTTAAAAATTCATAATAAATTCATAAAAAATGCATTTTAATTCATTCTTTTTACATCATTTTCATTAGAATGTCAAGAAAATTTTCATTAAATAAAATTGCATTTTTATTTTCATTTCATATTTTTTCCATATTTTCTAAATAAATGTCATATTAATAGCTTCATTTCATGCATGAATTTAGTAATTTTTGTTCTCCTAGATGCTTTCATATTTTTTGTTCATTCTTTTTAGGGTGTTTAGATGAGATATTGAATTTGTAGATTCAATTTAGTTCCCATTTTTAGGAATTAATTTTAGGTGATTAATGTAGGCTTGAACAACATGAACAAATTAGGGTTTTTTAGGTGATGACTTAGGAGAATCAATTCATTTCCCTTAGGGCTTAGGATTTAGCTAGTTTAGTTATGGGACTATAGGGGCTATGGGTAGTTATTAGATCCCTTAGAAAAAGTCAGGATTCCCCTACTGCTATTAATACTGTCTGTATATCTGATTGACTGGTGTGGTGTGCCCTCCGGGGATTTTTGCTTGCTTGCTTGGGTATTGGGATTGTCTGGGGACCTGGGGAAGCTGAAGACTTGAGAAGATGAAGACCATTGGAGATCCAAAGATTGAAGATCAACTTCCAGAGTTGAAGAGGAGATTCCTGCTGGCAGATGCTGAGGAGACTAGGGTTTAGGAGCTAGGCAGAGCTCTAGGTTAGAAAGTTTGTTTCTCAAACATGGATTGCCTTGTCTGCATCCATTCTTCTCTGTGATTCAGAGTCTCTCTAAGACACTCACCCCCTTCCTTTGGAAGGCTTGGTGATAGTGTCTATGAGATAGAACTCTTGAGAGAAAATGTCTCTTGTGTTAGAAGCAGTCTGTTCACCACCCTTGGTAGTCAACTGATTGCTTAACACCCAATTCACTCTTGTGACTAATCCCTCATCCTGGAGGTTTGAACTTGAAGAAAAGCCATTGCAGATGGAAGATAGATGATCAAAGCCCTTGCCTGAAGGTCATGAAGATGGAGATTAATGCTTGCCTGTAGCTGATTGGAGATTACTTGAAGTCAGATGTTGAGTCAGAGCTGCTGATGCTGTTTGTTTCTTTTGCTGTATTTCATTTCTTGATGTATGGTTTGGATTTCCTGGTTGTATTGTTTGCTGTTTACCCTGGTGGGTTGAAAGTGAAGTCTGTTCACTTTTGCCTATTGGTTTCTAGGTTCGAGGTTGAGTGGGACTCCCTTGCCTCGCTTGTACTGTTGCATCCATGCATTTTTACTGCTTTATTATATCTGTTATTGTTTCTGTTTCTGCCTATCCCGTAGGATCTCTGTTTCTCTCTGTGCAAGAGAGGAGCATGATAGACACTAGGTCTTAACCCATGCATGATAACATTAGGTTAGTTTGATTCCCTTCGCAACCGTAGGTTAGAGTTCTGTCTCTTCTCTCTCAAAACAAACAGAAAAACACATAAAGATTTCAAACACAATAAAAGACACTTCTTCCGTAAAAGAATGTGAACTCATCAAGACGTCATTTTTGTCCGCCGGGACTGCTAATCAAGAAACCCTTTTTCAGAAGGAATAAAATCAATCAAGGACAAGCTTGTGTCGTACGTGGCCCGAACTACGTTTGCTCTGATCTTCCATGCTGTGTGGAAGTACGTAGGCATAGGATGCGATATCCTAGCGAGCAACCTTCCCCTCCTTTCCCGTAGGTAGGCGAACTACGTTGACTCTGATTTCTCGTTCCAAACGAGAATACGTAGGCATAAAGTGCGATACTTTGCCGAGTCATTTTACTTTCATTTTATTTTCTTTTTAACCCTTGACCTATAGTTTAGATAGAATAACAATCCATACCCGAAAACAAGCGTGGATCCCGTCGAGTACGACGGACGTGAGGGGTGCTAATACCTTCCCCTTGCGTAACCGACTCCCGAATCCAGGTTTTGGTTGCGACGACCATACCTTTCCCGTGTTGTGCGAGGTTTACTCTGAGCGTTTCCTTTCCCTCCCGTGGGATAAATAACGCACGGTGGCGACTCTTCTGTTCAGCCGGCGCCGATTTTCGCAGTAGCGACACTACCATTACTGAGAACCTGGCGAATCTGACTTTGCAGGCCGAAGGACTCCGGGACACCGTCTACCACACAGGAGCTATGAGTTATGAGGACTGAGTAGCCCTTGCCAGAGCCAGAGGACGCCAGCGCGGACGTGACCGAGGCAGCGGACGTGATTAGTTATCCATTTTTCCTTATTTGTTTACTATATTTCCAGTTTATTTGTACTTTCATTCCAGTTGTATCTCCCTCTCGCATGCTTCAAAATCAGTGGGGACACTGATTGAGATAGTGTGGGAGCGGAGCCTTTATTTCCATTCCACTGTACTTTGAATTTCGTAATTTCTATTTAAACATTTTCTATTTTTAGCAAATAAAGCTCGTTTATATATCCTTTTTCCGTTACGCAAACATCCCCACATTATTCAACGTAAACAAAAATTTTCGTTCGTTCCTCAAAAGCAAAAGCACCACGAGAATGCACCCGAGTTCAAACCAAGTTTTGAAACTCCAAGGAAACGACAGTTCTAACAAAACCAGTACCGTCCTGACACCTTAGATCTCCGGTTTATGCAAGTCGGTTTCACTACCTACGTGTACCAAAGTCTCAAGTGTCTACGCAAACTCAGCCCCAAGTAGTTTATACTAGCAGTCAGCACCATCCTAAAGCACTTCTAAGCGAGCGACCGATGCAAATAAGTGTATGATCTCCAAAAAGATGAAAAATCATGAAAAGAAAGCTAGATAGGCCAAAAACATAAGACACGTTTCCTTCTAAGTTAGGTGCTCCTCACCCGAGCATTTAGCCCAACGGCACGAAAACTCATTGAAAAATCAATGACATAAGCTTATGATCAATGAAGAAGATCAAAAACAGAAATGAGATCATATTCACTAACAGGTCGACTTGCCATGAAAGTGTATGGACAACGGGCTTAATGTGATTGCGCTAGAACAAATAGGGTGAACTTGCCGCGAGAACCTTGACACCAAGTTACAGTAGCATGACTGGGACCAGTTTGCATAAAAAGAAGACCTCCGAAGACTTGTAGTCCAGTGTCGTCATGGTACTCGTTTTGTTCTTACCAAGAATCCCGGTTTTTCCCAACCTTGCGAACGAAGAAGCTGCCTCGTGCTTGCCGACCTTTTCATGTTTTACTTGAGGACAAGCAAAGATTCAAGCTTAGGGGAGTTTGATAACACGAAATCGTATATATATTTTGATGCATAATTCAACTAAAGTTTAACTGTTTTCGATCCGATTTCGGGTTATTTCCGTGTTATTTGTATGATGTTTTGCAGGTATTTGATGATCACGTCTAAACAAGGCATTATGAAGAAAAGAAGCAATCTCAGATGAAATATGGACAAAAAAAGAGTGAAAACATCATGAAAAGCGCAGAAGGCTGTTTTTGCTGCTGTGACGACCGTCACAGCTCCATGACGACCGTCACATCTTGTGACGACCGTCATGCAGGCAAAAACGCCCCACTTCAATTGCACGTTAAAGAAGCAGTTCCAAGTCCCAAATAGTGGACCACTACTCCCTGATTTTTCTGCCTCAAAGTCCACCCTCTCCAATTATAACCGTTAGAATTCCATTTCTATAAAAGGGGAAGAAGGGGACCTCAGAAAGGGGCCGCATTCATACAACGAAGTGCTGCCAAATTTATTTCCAGAGCAACCTTTCCAGTTTAATATTCTTATTTATTTCTCTTTACTTTTTCTGCATTCCTTTCATTCTTCTGTAATTTCTACTTCTATTGTACGATCAAATTGGCATAAAGACCAAAATCCTGCCAACATCTGTGGAGGATCTGCCCAAAGGCCAATTGGAATATTTACAGGTTTCTCATTTCAATCGTAATTCCAGTTTTATTATAATGCATATTATTATTTATTGTTTTTATTTATGTTTCATCTTTCCCAAATCCATGTCTAGCTAAATTTAAGTAATCGATATGTGGTAATAATTCGAATGGGATTTGATAACAACTGGTGGAAAATTATCTTTTCAAAAGTAATTTATGGCCTGAGTGTTTAAAATTAATTTACTGAATAAACTTCGTCGCGAAAGCGAGAACTTATTTAAAAGTAGTTTTGCCACGAAAGTGGGAAATTAATTAAGATACGAACCAACAAGCGAAAGCTGCGGTAAGATCAGATAGTAAACACGAGTCATTCATTTTAATAACAGCAAAAGCACTTTAAAATGAATTAGAACTTAGAGATTTCCAAAAAATAATTTTAACCCCGAATGGGATACGAAAGTGTACGTTTGACCCTTAGAATTATGATTAGCGTCAATAACCATCGTGAGGTGAGAGTCTTCAAATCACCATTTTCTGCTTAAATAAACTTTGAAAATTATTTCATACACCGGTAACTTGTCAAATCCCTGAAGAACACAATTACTGCATATCGATTCAATCAATTATAATCTAAGTAACCGTCTTAGTTTCCCTTTTAGTGACAATCTTATTCCCTTAAACATGTTCTACCTAGCTAAACATAGTAACTCCCGAGAACACTAGTTTGATTACGAGTCCCTGTAGGATCGATATCTATTATTACTACGCGATAGACTGTGCACTTGCAGTTAGGTGGTATTAGACATAGAAAGTCGCGATCAAGCGTCACGGTCGTGACGGTCGTGGCAAGTCCATGACGGTCGTCATATCAGAAAAATTCAATTTTTTTCTAGATAGAACATCTATTTAGCTTTCCAACGCTTCGAACGGGGGTCAAATCCGACTTACGGATCAAGAGATATGATTTTTCGAAGTTTTCCCTAAAATTGCTACGGGATTCTGCACTTTTGCCCGAAATTCGACCGATTCAATTCCTTTCTTCGAAACAAACACATTTTCAAATACGACTACGACGCAACGACACATAGAAAAGTCATAATTAAATTTAATCAAAATAAAACGGGCGTTACACCAAAAACAAGTGATTGTTGCAAAGAGTCTAACACTTGCCATCACCCCAAGGTTTACTACTAGCCGCACCTGCCACGCATTGGTTCTCCATATCACCATTTCTGGTCCACGACCTGTAATTGTATACTACACCAGCTGAGTAAATTTGAGAGATATAAGCAAGTAGAAGCCTGTAAACTGAGAAGCACAACTCCAAACATCCGCCGACACGACTCGAACACATCTTCACAACCTACGTTCACAAAGAGGGATCTGATTGTCAGCCAAACTTAGAACAACATACAACCATATTCATGTTGAACTTGAAGAAGAAAACTCAAGCAAAGTCATTACCAAACCGAAGGCATCGCTACTAGTTCCGTATTGCCGGTTGTTTCGACAGAATCTTCCAAAATCGAGGTAAACAGAGATGAGGTAGATGATGATGCAAAAGTACCACCAACCCCTGGTTTCCTGCAATTGATCTTCATTAGAGCGAGATATTAGTGGAAGAGTTTGAGTTAAAAAGAACAGGGAAAGTAACCGAAGAATTGGAAGATGTTCTGGGAAATGCACCTTTATCGTTTTCGACTTTCGAACTTGTTCATCAGCTCCTATCTAGAAGCAAACACCCTTGATACTGCCAACAACTTTAACTTCCGCAGATACATTTTGAATATATCTTCGCAACCTGCATTCATGATGGAAGAAAATTACGACAACAATCATAAGAAATCAGAATACATTATGTTCTTTCCAAAACCACATAGAATCCTAGCTCAGACATGTTTATCCGAAAGTAGAAGTAATTTCAAAGATGGTTTCTTTCCAAATCAGTTCCCATCGTCAACATCAATATACAACTTAGAGAAAACGGGAAATACATAATTAAAGTGAACTAGACTAAAACGGGGACAACTACCTGACAATGA
Organism: Lathyrus sativus; assembly: GCA_963859935.3. Taxonomy (NCBI): domain Eukaryota; kingdom Viridiplantae; phylum Streptophyta; class Magnoliopsida; order Fabales; family Fabaceae; genus Lathyrus; species Lathyrus sativus. The sequence goes on along the minus strand of OZ012735.1, from coordinate 231,925,307 downwards.
TTAAACCTGTCGCAAACTTGTCAAACCCAAAGAGTAAACAATATGTTATGTCCTAAGCAGCTTCAAATCCTCCCCGAATCGGCTCAGGCATGTCTGAGACAAAACCTTGTCACAATTCAAAGCACCATTAACTCCAACATTTAAAGGATCCAACTCTGGCTATAAAGAAAGGAAATCGCAACAGAGAGAGAGAGAGAGAGAGGACAAGCTGAGACAGCATCCACAAAAATCCCTTCAAAACCCTAAAATTGGAAAAAGAAAAAATAAGAACTTATCTTTTTGGGAGGTTCGTCGGAAGTCGCAATCCGCCGCCGTTGAGACTTTCGTTGCCAGAAATCTCTTTTTCCATCCACCGCCTTCGAAATCTTCTAAATCCTCAAACTACCGCCGTCAACCGCTATTTTTTCACGCCGCCGGAACCCTTTCCATCGAGAACATCCATCATCCGCAACCGAAATCCGCTGCAAATCACCATCACCGCCGCCTTGAAGCCCATTTCGGTAAGATTCCATTAGTCGTTAATACAAATCGTTGATCGCTTTTCTTTGTTTTGTGAAGCAGGTTAAGAGACGTTCGAAGCTCAACGGAAGATGGAGGAGATGCGAGGAAAAGAAACAAGGAAGAGAAAAGAAGAAGACGAAAGAATCAGATTGGGAAGAGAGAAGACGGAGCAACGAGTGAGAAAGAGGGGAATTGGATTTTAGGGATTGGATTTTCAGTTTTTTCTCATTATATATTGTAATCTCGTAAATGCGCACCCACGGTAGTTACCGTGAACCACCATGATCACGGCCACTCGATCCGTATCCAGCAGTCCACGATTCACGTCCCACAATAAGCCCTCATAAAACCACCACACCAGATCATCGTCCGCCCCCATTAATTTAATCTACTCTAAACTCTTCGTTACCCTTAACCCTATTTAATTAACCCAATTTAATCACTTAATCATCGGTTCTTATAATTAAAAAACTTAATCACATCTTTTATTTAATAAATCTCTTAATCTGCCCATTAACTTAATATGATTAATCATTTTTATTTTATTTTAATTAACTTAAACTAATCCTTTAAATGAGACCTTTTTATTCAAAAACAACCAATAAGACTTTTTTTTAACTCGTTTATTTAATTAATTTTTTTTAATTAATCAACTTTTAAATAATCTTTTTACTCTATTCACCTTAGTTATTTATAATAATAAAAATTGTTCACAAAAATCTTTTCTAAATGACTTTGTTTTTTTTAAACTATTTGTATTTTCAAAAAACCTTTTCATAATTTAAATTAACTTTTAATAATAACCATAACCTTTAGTTATAATAAACCATTTCATATTTAAATTAATGTTTATTTAATAAGATAAATAATAAAAACCTTTTAGATACTTAAACTCCTTTTATTCAAAATGAACTAATTAAGAGCTTAATTAATTCACACCCTTTAAAATAAATAATAATTTATCTATTTGTTCATTCTCTTAAAATCCATTTCATATTTCAAAATAAATTTTTAAAACAAATAATAATAAAACGACCTTTTTTTATATATAATTAATTAACTTTATCTTTTATAATAATAACTAAAAATCCATATATTTAATAATAAAAAAAGCATCTTTTATTTAAAATCATTTCTATTCAAAAATCTATTTTTTCAATCTCACTAAAAATAATAAATAACCTTTTGCTTGAAATTTATTTACCACCTAAACTCTTTACTAAACTAATATAATCAGTTTAACATCTCCCGTAAAATCAATCCAACTCTTCTTAAGTCAATCTCACCAAAATAATATAACTTTTGTAATCAAATCTCACCAACGATATCCCGCCTAAAATATAATTCAACTAAAATAAACCAATGCAACCTTCAACTAAAATTAATCAACATCGCACTCGATCCAATCGTGCACGCTTCTGTCTCCTACCGCCGATTCAATTCACATGTCCACTTTCACACACCTAGCGCTTTCATGCGTATGTATGTATATTTTCTGCAATTTATCATTTCCGCAATTTATCATTACCGCATTTACTTTATCGCATTGCATTCCGTCCAAAGGAAGAACTTGCGCATAACGTAAAACTTGCGCGTACGCATACCATTTGCATCATATTCCCCCTTTGATCCTTGATCATTTTCAAGTTGATCTTTTAAGATAGATCTTACCCCATAGGAAGGACCTTTTATTTTATCTTTACAACATAGAAATAAACAACTTAATCCATTCAAACTACTATTCAAACATATTAGAGAATAAGATGTTAATCATCTTAAGCGAGGTAGAACTCCTGCCCCATATCAATACAATCAATATGTAGGGACTTTTCCGCTTAAGAGAGATAGTGGCGTACTTGTTGATAAATCTGAGTGCTTGAGCCCTTCTCTTAAGATGATGCAAAGACTATTTTCCTACAATTTGTGGTGGCTAAAATCGAGTAATATCCCTTAAGATGACAACTCGTCTTTTCTCCTAAAACCAATCAATCAACTACCTTTAATCATGTAGGAACTTTGACCATAGTCAAAGAATTCCTCAAACCCTTTAGGGGAACTACAGATACTCTGATTCCACTCCCGTCAGGATATGCAGGCATAAGATGCGATATCTTATCGAGTATACTTAGAAATAAACCCCTAGGTCTTTTACCTTAAGCAGACAATCCTTAGCAATAAACAACATAAAACAAGAGGTTCCTGTAGAGTACTACATAAACTTAGGATGCTAGCACCTTCCCTAAGTTTAACCAGCCCCCGAACCTAAAACTCTTTAACCTTTGTATGTGCATTGCATTGTGGGTATTTAGATCTTTTCCCCTTCCTTTGGATAAATCAAAGACCGGTTGCAAATGAATTAAGATTCAATTTAATTAATATCTTGACATCCAAATTTCACCGCGACAACTGTACATATCAGGCATAAAAAGCAATTTTCTCAGCATATCTCAACTGATCAAGAAAAATTACAAAGTGTTGATCAAAGATAAGATGATGAGAGTTATCGACTCGGGTGGTAGGTTAATCTTGAAGGCACCTGTGTCTCAGAACAGAACCTTCAAGATTAAACTAAATGTGATAGAGCACAAGTGTCTATCAACTGCAGCTATCAAAGACGAATGGCTATGGCACTACAGACTTGTCCATCTCAACTTCAATGACATCAAAAATATAAAAAGAAGAAACATGGTTTCAGGATTACCAGAAATCGAAATTCCAGATGAAGTGTGTGAGGAATGTGTTCAAGAAAAGCAACACAAGAATAGCTTCAGCCAAGATGCAAGAAACAAGTCGAAGGAAATTATTGAAGTCATACATTAAAATGTGTGTGGTCATATCCAGATAGATTTGATTAGAGGTAACATATACTTTGTCACATTTATCAATGATTTTAGTTGAAAATGATGGACATACCTAATCAAGAAGAAAGTGATGTGTTTGAGGTGTTCACGAAGTTTAAATCTAAGGTGGAAAGACAAAGCAATCAAAAGCTTAATTCTCTTAGGACTAGTGGTGGTAGAGAATATGTGTCAAAATATTTTGATGCATTATGTGAGGTAGAGGAGATTATGAATGAGGTGGTTCCACCCTAAACTCCGCAGAAAAATGGAACTATAGAGAAGAATAATAGAACTATCATGAACACAGTGAAGAGTATGCTAAAAGGCAAGCACTTACCTAATAAGTTATGGGGTGAGGTTGCATCGAATCCAACATACACCCTGAACATAAGTCAAACTAACAAGCTAGAAGGAATCACAACATAAGAATATTGATATGGTGTCAAGCCTAGCTTAAGTCATCTGAAAGTGTTTGGATCTGTAGCACATAGACATGTGTCTGATTAGTTGAGAAGGAAGCTCGACGAATTATAGCCAAATGATGATGATAGGATATCATTCGAATGGTGGATATAAACATAAAATTTATTCCTCAAGGGAGATATGTCAAACTCGATGCTTCGAGAACAAGTTTGACAAGTTACACCAGAACCACTATGCTAACAAGTAAAATATGATGGAGTAGAAAATCAATAAATAACACAATCAATTTTTTACCCAGTTCAGTGAAATTACGCTCATGTCTAGGGGGATGAATCCACAATCTAAGAAAGAAAATTCACTATTAGTAGTTTAGTACAATTAGACTTACAAGCAACAACAAACCCCGTGTTGTTCAATGCCTCTTCCTAACACTACCCAACGAATTTCTATTTAGAGCCTCCCCCTAAATATGAGAACCTACTCACTTTCTTCTCTGCCATAATCCCAATGACATGGTCAAACAACCACTAAACCATAGTGATCAGCTTCAATCTTCACAAGATAAATAATGTTGAATATTACAACTCAACTAGACAAACATTCTATGCCAAGTTACTGGAACATAGAGGTGTACATAAAGAATATTAATTACAACTCAAATAGACAAACCATCTATGCTAAGTTACTGAAACATAGGATTGTACATAAAGATCCTACACTAATCCTATTAGAGAATTAGCATGGATACACGACACAAAACCTAACACTCTAATATCTTCAATGGAAGTGCTTGCTTTCCAATGTAGGTTTAAACTCCTTATATAGAAATGTAACTCTGGGATTTTCTCCTTGGATAATATCTTTGAATTCTTCTATAATTAATGTAGAATTAGGTGGATATTTGATTTTGTCCTTGAATATCTCCAACAAGGTATGATTTGTTTTAATTCAAATATTTAAATCTAAATTAAATTCCACTCAGCTGTCAAACAAATCACCTAATCATATTGTTACATCAATAACAATAAAATATTTAACAAACTTTCTGCATAACACACTCCAAAATGCATCATTTTAGCGCATGTTTCACAAGGCCCAGATGTCATACCAACATGATGGAGCATCGCGCCCAACATGTGTCCTTTATGCAACTTCATACAACTTTAACAAGCTAGACCAACTTTGAATACCTGGACAATTCTCCAAGTTGTTGTTTTTCTAAAATGCAACCAATCCAATAGGAAAAACAATCTCCCCCTTTGGAAAATTGTGGAAAAATAAATTTTCAAGATAAAAGGAACTTCTTCCAACTGAGTAAGTGATAGATAGTAGATGTACTGGATTTTTATAGCATTTCATTAGAAGTAGCTTCCATGTATCAGAGTTAAGCACTAGCAACAACAGAAGTCAGAAGTATTAACATTCAGATGCTTACACATAGTCCATTCAGTTTTCTCTAAACGAGACAGACAATCATGCAATCATTCACATTCTTATTCATGCATGAATCTTGTATCTCATATTTAGTAGGATACAATTCTACTAATTGACATATATTAGTATTCAATCATTCACATACTTAGTCATGCACACAAAAATCAGTTAGTAGTTTATATCAATGAATACTACTAACACATATAGATCTGTTTTCACAGATATAGGGATTGTGACCAAATATCATGCTTGATGCTCCAGCATGAACCACAACATTATCACTTTACTATAAGGGTTAGAACTAAACAAATACTTGTTGCAAGCATCACTATACTACCCTTTTTTGCCATAATTTGGAAAAGGGTAAGTTTGTCAACCTGGAATCTAGAAGTTAGTCAAGCCTAGGTTAATATGTTAATACATACACAACTAGATTTTGAAAGAACAACTTGAATCAGCAATTTGCAATCTAAACACACTGGTCTTAACAAGGTATAATTCCTTTACATATTACAGAACAAACACACTAACACATAATCTATTGGAGACAACTCTCCTTAGATTTGGTCTTTAGTCCATCTTTTTGAGCTCATAAAAGTGATTGAATCATCATTTATATTAGGTTCACTATCTCACACAAGAGCCTTCTTTACAGTATTTATCCTAGTCACTGAAGTTCTCCCAGTAACAGTTGCTCCAGCTTATGATCCATCATGTGGTCCTTCAACACTTACATTAGAGGAGGAACCAACTTTCTTGATCTTCTTGTACTTGGTATCCTCATATCTCTTCATACTAGAGGATATCTTCATAGTTATCTCTTGGTTCTAACTTTTGTTGAATAATAAACACTTATGAAGGGTAGAAGAAAGAGTAGATTCATCGAGAAAAATAAGGCTAAACGACCCTTTTTCTAAACAATATCGAAATTCCAGATATAAGCAGTGATTGGAAGCTGATAAATCGCCTTGAATAAACGTTCACTATATAGAATAATAGAGAGTATATGGCTTAGTCTCCTTGCATGTTTCCCTAGCTTTAAGTACTATAGGACTTCACATATGCTAACACTAAGTACACTTCTTAAATGTTCAATACAAACAACATCTAAAGGTTTAGTGAAAATGTCAGCTAGTTGTTGGTCAACTGCAATGTGCTATAAATAAACACTTTATCCTCCACAAAATTCCTAATGAAATGAAGGCGTATATCAATTTTTTTGGTTCTACTGTGTTGGGTAGGATTCTTTGAGATATTGATGGTGCTCATGTTATCACATTTCAATGTCACGACATCTTGCTCGACATTGTATTCTTTTAGTATCTATTTCATCCAGAGCAATTGAGTACAATTGCTTTCACCAACAATGTATTCAACTTTAACAATAGATAGAGAGACACGATTTTTCTTCTTGTTGAACCAAGAAATCAGATTGTTGCCAAGAAAGAAACATACATCTAAAGTAATTTTTCTATCATTTGCACTTCTATCCTAATATGCATCATAGTAATTTACTAGAATGTGATTTGTATCATGAGAGTACAATATTCCATAGTCATAATTAGAGAGCTTCAAGTAAGTTGCAGCAAGAGTTCTCTTATGGCTTGAATTGTCAAAATTAAACTTCTTTACTATATTCTTAGCATACTTGCTTTGAGTCATAAAAATGATGTCCTTCGTTTGCTTAACTTGTAATTCAAGGAAATAAGTGAGTTCTCCTACGAGACTCATTTCGAACTCTGAATACATTTGTTGAACAAAATATTGTACCATCATGCCTGATATCCCACCAAACACTATGTCATCCTCATAAATTTGGGTTATCATCAACTTCCCTCTATCACTCTTCACGAATAGAGTTTTAACTATTTTTTCTCTATTGTATCCATAGTTGATCAGGAACTCAGTTAATATTGCATACCATGCTCTTGGAGATTGTTTCAATCTATAGATGTCTTTCTTTAGTTTGAACACATGATCTGAAAAGTTGGGATTAGTGAACCCCTTAGGTTGTTGCACAATGACCTCTTCATGTAGATACCTCTTTAAGAAGGAACTTTTAACATCCATTTGAAATAGTTTGAACTTCAGTATGCAAGACATTCCAAGTAAATTACTTATAGATTCTAGTCTGGCTACTGGGGAAAATGTTTCAGCAAAGTTTACTCCTTTTATTTTAGTATACCCTTGAGCAACTAACCTTGCCTAATTTTTTTTATTAGATTACCAATTTCATCATATTTGTTCTTGTAAATCCACTTGGTACCAATGACATTCACATCTTCAGGTCTAGGAACTAGCTCTCATACATTATTTCTTTCAAACTAGCATATTTCTTCTTGCATGGCATTGATAAATAATTTATTAGTCAATGCTTCCTTGACGTTTTTAGGCTCAACCTTGGAGATAAAGCATGATTTGGCAATGCTTTATCTGGATCATGTAACCACTCATTCATTAAGATTTCCTATAATGTTCTCTAGGGGATGATCTTTCTAAACTCTGATTTATGGTCCCTTGTTGATTTAGAGATCATCAAAATTAGTGACCTCAGGCCCAATATCAGACTCCTTTGTTGAGACATCAGTTTTTTGAGGAGGAACTTCATCTTCTTCTTCTTCCATATGTTCAGGAATGACATCAATAACTACATTAATGGATTCCATCATAACTTTAGAGCGCTTGCTATACACTTTGTTGTTTATGGAGTAACCAAGAAATATACCTTCCCCACTATTGGGATCCATTTTTCTCTTTTGTTCTCTATCTACTAGAATATAGCACTTACTTCAAAATACATGGAAATACTTGACATTTGGCTTTCTCCCTTTCCATAACTCATACAGGGTTTCTTTGGTTCTAGATTTGATGGCTACTTTATTATGAATATGGAAAGATGTGTTCATAGCTTCACCCTATAAGTAATATGGAAGTTTCTTGGCATGTAACATAACTCTAGCTAACTCTTGTAGAGTTTTGTTCTTCCTTTCAACCACCCCATTTTGCTAAGGCGTGATTGGGGAAGAGAACTCATGGCTAATACCTTTTGAAGTACAAAATTCATAGAATTTGGAATTTTCAAGCTCAGTACCATGGTCACTTCTGATTTTAACAATTGTTATCTCTTTATCTCTTTGCAGAAGTTGACATAGCTCTTTGAATACCTCAAACATGTCAGATTTTTTTCTAATGAATTCAACTTAGGTGTACCTTAAGAAGTCATATGCACATACAAAAACATTACTTTTACCTCCAAGACTTTCCACATTCATAGGCCCCATTAAGTCCATATGCAATAGTTCAAGAACTCTTGTGGTTGCAAGATGTTGAAGCTTCTTATTGGGCGTCTTAGTCTTCTTGCCTATTTGGCATTCTCTACACAATTTTCCTTCTTTAATCTTGAGTTTAGGAAGTCCCTTCATAACTTCTTCTAAAATAATATTTTCCATTCTCTTGAGATTAAGGTAACCATGTTTGTGATGCCAATGCTTGGTCTCATCAGCTTTTGTTATTAGACAAGTTTGAGCCGTTCATAATCACTCATTGATCTTGGCTAGAAACAATACATTCTGATTTATTGAAGCTAACCTTGAGGCCTTGATCACATATATGACTTATATTGATCGAGTTGGCATTCAAACCATCAAATACCAACACATTATCAAGGCTAGGTAGACCAGAATATACTAGTTTTCCTATTCCATTGATTTTGCCTTTTGCACCATCAAGAAAGGTGACATAGCTGTTTGAGTAAGGTTGTATCTCTTCAAGATACAACCTTTACACTTCCATGTGTCTAGAACATCCACTATCAAAATATCAATCCTCTCTAGAGGATACTCTAAGAGAAGTGTGAGCACAACTATCCTACCCCTGGTTAAGATTAAGGGTTTTTAATTCCGAAAGAAAACACCAACTTCTAGGCTCAAAGTGGGTGACTAGGGATTAAATCCTTATCTCTCCGATGTTTGGGGATTTGAAACAATGTCTTACATTATCGACAAATTTTTAATTGAAAACATACCTTAGCAAATTCAGGTGTATGGTTTGTATCATCCTCCAATCTTTGTTAAACAACAGTTAAATAAAGAAAATGAATGGGAGAAACTTTTTGTTTTTGTTTTTTTAATGTTTTTTTTATATAAATGAATAATGAGTGAACACGAATGAATTAATTAAAAAAATGTATGATCACTTCATTAATATTACCATTAAAAGAAAACAACAATGCTTAAAAGCAAACAATGTTTAACATGCAAATAAGTTACAAATGAAATGATAAAATAGCTAAATGATTGCTAGTGTAGAGGATGAACTCTCAAGCTTGACTTGCCGATTCACTATTGGGATAGCCTTCTTTAGAGTTAGAGGTCATCATGCTCATTGAAACTAGTATGATAATCATCTTCACACCTATTCTCGACAATTTTTTCCATAGCATGAACTGATGGAACTGCCTGACCAGGTAAAGGATTGATATGAAAGACTTGAGGCATAAATGAAATCAATTTGGACTTAATCAGATCTTGTACCCCATTCTTGAGGGCTTTGCAATCTTCAGCTGAATGTCCTGGTGCACTATCATAGAAGCCACATCAGACATTGGGGTCAAAGCCTGGTGGGTACGAAAGAGGTACTAGATCCAGTTCCTTCGGCTCTACCAATCCATTGTTGATCAAATACGGAATTATACAATTGTATGGCATTAACAAAGGATCAAACTTCCTCTCTGGCCTTTTAGTGTACTGACGTCGTTGTTGAAGAGCGTGATTCAGTTGTTATGGGTGATGTTGTGACATATCTTATTGATGTTGAGGGGGACTTTGATTGACAGAAGGATATTAACCACATGGAGGAAATGTCATCAGATACAGAGACCCAGAAGGTTGCTGACTTTAAACAGCTGCTACATTTAGAGGTGGAGCTTGTGGAGTTTCCTCGATTGAATTGGTGTCATCCTCCTCTTCCTTTTAGAAATCTCTAAGGAATTCGCTCTCGATGCTCTGGATACTCGAGGTACCTTGTATTCTTCCACTTTTGAGGCTGCTCTCGATACATTCTCCAACTTTCACCGGGTCAGAGAAACTTGTTGAGCACTGCCTACCATCCTTTTGAAGTATGCACTCTGTAGGGTATCCATGAACATGTCAACTAACTCTTCCTCAGAGAGTGGCAGATGAACATGGGCATCAAACTCTCTCCATCTTTAGATGTATTCCTTAAACGACTCATCACTGTCTTGAGATAGATATTTCAATTGAAAGCGACTGCGAGTCGCATCCAAATTGTATTTGTACTACTTCGAAAAAGCTTTATCTAGGTCCTACCATTACTGAAAAATGATTCTTTCTAATTCCATGTACCAAGTCAATGATGCCCCACTCACACTGTCTTAAAAACACTGAATCGTCAGCTTATTCGAAAGCATGGGCGATCATTTTTTGGCAGAACATCACCAAATTGTGCTTTAGGCAACTATCCCCTTTGTATTTTTGAAAATATGGTGTTTTAAATTCCGGGGGTATAACCAAACTAGAAACTAAACACATGTTTAAAGCATCCAAGTCAAAAACATCATGCCTCTCTATAGCTTTAAGTCTTTCATCCAGCGCATGATACTTTTCAACAATCTCAATAACCTCTGGTCTCTTGGTCTTCTTCATCAGGATTTCCCCTTGGGAATTTGGCTCTGAGAATGCAAAAATATGACACTCAATAGCATCATGAGGTGATAAATGTCTATCTCAGACAATGTGATGTTCTTGAATAATTGAGGCCTCAGCTGGGATTCGTATAGGCTGAGGTTGAGCAGGGTCGCTTACTTGAGGTGGAATGACATTTTTAGTGACACCAGCCCGTTTAAAATTTTCCTCTCTCCTTGCTAAAATTTTCATAGCCTCTATCATACCCTAATTTTTACCCCTAAGATCCCACCTCATTTGCATCTTTGCAATGCATCAAGATCACAAACTTGGTTATCCCTTAACCCTCCCCTCTTTGGGTTTTCCTTTTCAAAGATCACCAAGCACCTCTTATATATCTTCTTTCTTTTTGCGTTTATATGCTTTAAATTTCACTGACCTCCAATCAAAATACAAAAATATGCTTTGTCCTCTTTTGTTTCTTTTGCAAGGTAGGGTTTGGAATCAAGAGCATCAAATGAATGTATCCTTAGCTAGGTTTTGAGTTTCTTAAGTCAAAGTGTAGTCAACCATTGATTTTCAAGGGCCATTCATCAAAACATGACCTCTAATCTCAAATCATGGAGTCTAAAGCATTATTCAATTTCATTTAATCAAAGATATCTCAAGATTGGATGGTTTGTTTCTCAAGAAATTTCCAAGGTTCATGTGTTTATTTTCATGCCTTCATCAATAAGTTTCTTCAATCCATTGTAAGCTTCAACAAAGAAAAATCAAAAGTACACCATTTTGAGTTCATATGATCATCAGTGTGCCTTTAAATGTAAGGAAAAGTCCAAGGTTGCAAGTTTGTACAAGGAGGTTTGACCAAAAAGTCAACATTTCAAGCCTAAGTTCAAGACTTCATAACTTCTTCATAATTCAACATTTTGGAGTGATTATTTGGGAAAATGACTCTTCTTGACATCCCCTCCAACTTCTCTTTACAAGTCAAGAGCCAATTATGCTTGGATGACCATCAAAAGTGTGGAAACATTATGGGTCATTTTGTGGACTTAGTGAAATTTGACCTAAAGTTCAAGTATGGCATGCCTATATTCCAAAGATCATAACTTCTTAAATTTTCAACTTTTATGGGCACTTCTTTTTTTTTCTTTCCAAATATCCTTCTTGATGTTTTCTACAACTTTGCTTTATATGTCAAACATCAATGCATGCTCCAAGGACCTCAAGTCTTGAAGGCCATTTGTGAACAAAACTAGGTCATGACCTAATGCCAAACCTAACTTTCAGTGGTTTTTCCTCAACTTCCCAAGCTTTCCATTTTATCATGAGACATCCAATTGAATTAATTTTTTTGAATTTTCTTCCTTGCCATGAGAGGAACATTTGGCTCAAGAAAAATCACAGAATGCACGAGTATATTGTAACTGGTCTAGTTACGGACATGGTTACTTGGAACTGAGTTTTGGTTTATGGTCAGTTTTACAATTTCATCCAATTCTCAATTTGAAGCCAATGTTGGCACGTGGTTAGTACCTGAGCATGTTAAGTGGTGATTTGTGATACAAAATGACTCAAAACTGGAAGGTTCTCACTGCATTTTGGATGACTTCATGATCAAACTTGGTCACATTTTTGGCACACTTTATTTCACATGATTGCAGCTAATTCTCACATGTATCCCATTCATTCACCTCAGATATAAATAGCAGAAGCGTTTTCTGTGAATTCCAAGCTTGGATAGCCCTTCAAACCTCTGCTCAAACTCATAATTTTTCTTCAAATTTTGAGATATCGTGTTTCATTTCCAAGCTCTTCCAACTCCATGTCTTGCTTCCATTAGCTTACCTATCATCTTCTAAAGCTAAAGAGACAAGAACCAAGTCTTGATACTCACTGAATTTCTCAAACAAAATCTAGTTTTCAACACGTCCGATCATCATTTGGACAAAGTAGTTCTGAGCACCTTTTGGAATCAAACAAGTTACCATGGTCACTCTCTTTGATCATTTACCCTAACTTATCTTGTGTTGATTGTTCATTTTAAGCATTTAATTTTTGTTTTCATGTTTTCTTATTTCACTGTATTTCCTTGAAGTTCTCTCTGCTCACTTTCAATTAATGAAAATGAAGCATGTGGTATAGTTTGCAATGATGAAACAGTTACAATGGTGGTGGTTTCGTGACCTAAGCTTGCCATTTGCCAAACTCCGGTGAGCAACTCACTGGAGAATATGATCAGAAGTGCTTCGTGGTGGCATGAGCTGGTTTGGTTTAAATCTGATCCATCGTGTGTTTTACTTAAGGTCCACCGTGTCTCTCATGTTTTGGACCTTTATATCTATTTTAATGAGATCTGATGGCTCCGCGTGTTTAGTTTCCTAGCTATTGATCAGATCTGATGGATATTCTTTTTTCTAGTATTTTATTTCATTTCATTTGTTTTTATTTTCTCATTTTATTTTGAAAATTCATAAAAAATAGCTCCCTTCACATTTTTCACTCCATTTTTTTTCTTGATATTTTCCTAAAATTGTTTTCTATTTTATTAGCATTTTTCCATATTTTTATTTCATGATTTGCTATTTTTCATTATTTTCTTTATTTTTCATGCATTTTAATTTGTTTGAAAATATTTTTATGCATTTTTAAATTCTCCAAAAAATTTCATGTGGTTCTTGACATGCTTCTGATTTATCATAATTTTCTTGAGCTTTGGTTTATTGTTTAGAAGCTACATTCTTATTTTCTCTTTTATTTTCATTTAAAAAATATTTTTCATGCATTTTTAATTTCTTTTTATTGCATTTTGGTTTTCTTGCTGGTTGTTGCCTTGCTGCCTTGCACCACAACTTGTTGATCAAGATTTTCCTTATTTTCAAAGGACTTTGGGTGTTGATGAGGTTGGATGAATCTTCATCAATTCAAATCCACCATTAACTGAATCATTTGATTCATTTTTGGTGCTTTGAGTTGATGATAGGTTTAATGTCTTAATCCACCAAGAAAGGTGATGGAAATTGATGATGATTGAATCTTGAGTCTTGATTTAATTTGGTCCTCTTTCCATCTTTCCTTCTATTTCTTTTTCTTTTTCTTTTCTCTTGATCAATTGGATAATTTGTTGTTCATCTTGTTCATGATGTTTGAATTGATGCTTGATGAACTTTCATCATTTCAAATCTACTATTCAATTCATGATGAAGGATCATTGGAATTACTTTAGATTGATGCATAAGTTTGTCCTAAGTTGTCATGAAGGGTTGATTGATGTAATGGACCAATCTCCTTGCCTTAGTGCTTAATCCCTCCTTGGTTGTTACTTATGCTACATGTTTTAAGAGTATGATTTTTTTTCATATGTCTAACATGTATGGTACATAAATTGTTATTTATCGGCCTCCCATAGTATGATATTCCTTATAGATTGTGCTACGATTGCTTAACATAGTGCTAAATTTGTCCCGAATCAGATTATTAACTCTAACCTCAATACTAACCGTATTATTGTGCTAACTTTTACTTTTATGCCATTTACTTTTATGCAACTTTATTTTTATGTAATTTATATTTTTTGCTCTTTATATTGCTTTACTCTTATAATTTGTATATCATATTGCCATTGTTGATGTTTATGCCTTTTTTTTGCATTTGTACACTTGGACTTTTTATCTTTCTTTTAAGACATTAATAAAGGAAAATCCCCTTAAAAGACTTAATTGTTTCCTTGGACTATTGGTTACTATTGATAGTCTGAGTTGCACCTAAGGGGGCGGGAGGGGGGGGGGGGTGAATTAGGTTCTTTAAAATTTTCTGGTTTTTATCGAATGAGGTTATTACTTTTCTTGAGATATGAAGGGGTGATGAAAGCAATAAAGTGAAGAAAGTAAATGACACGGAGAAGTATCTCGGTTTCCTCCACAATCCAAAGGTACATCCAGTCCCCTTTCACACCGGAAGAGATTTCACTATAGTTAGAATGAGTGTACAACTTACTATCTAACCTATAGATAGATTAAAGGCTTTTAACACCTTTAAAATCTGAACACTAAGTGCAAGAAGAACAATCCTCTTCAATGCACACACTTTCTTTCAATAATCTTGAATAGCAAGGGGAATAGAGAGAATTTTTGATTTATAATGAGTTTGAAATCTGTGTATACAAAGTTATCAATCCTATGATTGATCTTCTCTTTCAATGATAATTTCCACAACTATTTAAGACTTTGTTGCTCAAGAATTTTCTTTCAAATGATATAAAAATATGTAGAAAATTCTTATGAAAAATGACTTGACTCAAGATGTGGAAAGATGAAAATTTTAGCAAAGATTTTGAAATAGGTGTTTTTGAAAAATGAAAGTTTAGGTATTTATATGTCACAAGCACCCCTTTGAATTATCATGCAGAACTTCATAAAATATAATGAACAATTGTCATGATTCAATGAAAACAATTCAGAAAAGAATGGTTGAAGAGGTGCAATTTTTCAAAAACTTTTAGTGAGAAATCGATTGCCTACACAGGACCAATAGATTGCACACTCAGAAAAAAAACACTTAAAATTTGAATTTTTGAACTGAGCAATCGATTGCATGAAAAGCACCAATCGATTGCACAAAACACTTAAGCAAAAACAAGAATATTTTTCACATATGCAATCGATTTCATATTTGTGCCAATCGATTGCACCAAAAAACAGTAGCCAACAGAAAGGAAAAAATTGATCATGCAATCGATTGCTCCAAAGAGTGCAATCAATTGCTCTGGAAAAAACTTAGAAAAATCTTGCTAACAAAAGCTTGTGAAAGTGTGATCATGTAATGCAATGATTTTTTTAAATTATTTGAGCAACTAGGACTTAAATACTTGATGAAGATTTTCATTATACCTTCCAATGAGATTATTCTTCATATCAAGTCTTTGCCCTGATTCTTTGCTTTAACATGATGTCTTGAAAATGACTGAACATCTTTGCCTTCTTATCAAGTGGTTTGTCTTCATCAAAACATAAGTTGATCTTGAGAAACTTGATTCCACATTCTCCCCTTTTTTTATGATGAAAAAGCATTCTCTTTTGTTGCGATGTTCTTTCCGACAAATTTCTCCCCCTGAGATATAGATCTCCCTCTCAATGTGTGAAGTGTTGAGAAAATCTGATTTTGTATTAAGGTTTGGAGTAGCATTGCATTTGTACCTTGAAGATCAAGGAAAGAAAACAAGCAAATAAAGAGTAACACCCTTCTCCCCATTTTGACATTATCAAAAAGAAGGGAAAGATGGATAAAAGAAAACATATATAGACAAGAGACAATGATTCAAGTATCATAGCAACTAATCATAGATTCAAAGTGCAAAGTACAATAGATAAGAAAAAGTGCAGAATTAAAAAGTACATAGATAGAAAGATAAACACAAAAACATGTAGACATCTTAATAAAGGTCCATGTTGGGGTCAAATGACTGTTGGTTTGGAAAAGATTGTTGTAGTGGAGGTTGACGTGGTAGGGGAACAACCGGGTTTGATGGATCGTATGGTGGAATGTAAAGGTGAGAATAGAGATATGAGAACTGTTGATTAACTGTTGTTGCACCCTAAATTTTATCCTCATATTTTTTGCATTGCCTGTATAGCATATCATGTCTGTCATTTTTCATAATACCCAATTTATCAGCTGAAATAAACTTGTCGGAAGTACAGCCGAATCGGTCAAACTAAAAGTCAACTGTGTGAAAAATCAGCGGACGAAAAAATTTTAAAGTCGAACCTGGCGTGCTCAATTAAATTTTTCGACCACTTTTCGGTCGCATTTTGGACAGTTTAAGTCATTTTATCGAGTAAAATTAACGTTGTATTTTTCCGAGTCGTATATTTTGCGCTGATCATTTTAGTGTACTCGGTTTATTTTTTCGAGCACTTGAGCGTCCGACTTTTATTTATTTGAGTTCCGGTTATTTATTTATTGTCTAAATAGTTAGAATAAATAAATAAATAGAATTATTAGTTTTAATTTTATTTTTATTTTATTTTATTTTTATTTAGTTTTAAATAATTATTTAAGTTGGTCTTTAAAGTGGGCATTAGGTTAGAGTTAACCCTAATTTGATACCTATATAAACATAAGTGATATTTAAGAAAGGGGGAGAAAACTTCATCAACATCAGAAAATCAAGAACAGGTCATCAGAAGAAGAAGAAGAAGAAGAGAGTTTTGAGAAAAACTCAGAAGATCCACAAACAAGGATCATCCAACGGCGGCCGTTGACCCTTTGGAGCCTCACTACCACCGGCGGACAACAACCAAGCAAAGAGCCTCAGAAGAAGCTTCATCACCTCGCCGTCGAAACACCGTCATCAAAAACCCAAAACGTAAGATTATGATATTAATGGGTTTGGTTTTGTTTTATTTGGTTTCAGGTATGAACAGACGAAGGCGAAGTAGGAGAGAAGAGGAAAATTTCAAAAAAGGGCATCCATGGGGGAAGACAGGCGCCGTCGGCGCTAGGGAGAAGAAGAAGGCATAAACAATGAAAACCCTAATAGGCCAAAGTTTCCTGCATAACCCTCCCCACTCTCATTAATTCCTTTTCTTTTTTCTTTTTCATTTATTTTCATTTTACTATTTTATTTGTTATTTATTTTATCTTATTTTTTTAATAGTTGTAATTAGTAATAACTCTTTTTATAATTTTAAAAACTTAACCTTTTTATAACTTAGAATTAACACCTTTTAATTAAATCTAACACTTTCTTTTTTAAAAATTAAAATTAACTTTTTTTAAAAAAATCAAGTCTAACTTCTTTTTTCTAGATTAACATTAACCTTTTTTAAATTTAAATTTTAACACTCTTTTTTAAAATTAAGATCCTAGCACTTTAATTTCTTTTTTTATATATGTATATCATAATTTTCTAACTTTTTTAAACTCTAACTTTTTAATTTAAACTTTTTCTTAATAAATTTCTAACATTTCACTTTTAATTTCTAATTGCACCCTCACCTAAAAAAAATTCTAAAATTCCTAAACTTTCCCATTTAATTTTCATCTAACTTTCATCATTTTCTCGTTTGACCTTGATTATTAATCCTTTTATTCTCCGTATGTCATTTTTCACGGTTGTAATTATGCGAGGCTATCGTCGCCTATTATTCCGTCATTGTTTTTACGTTCTTTGGGTTGTAATTATGCGAGGACATTGTCGCTTTTATATTTCTTGCATTTTTTTGTTTGTAATTTACGCGAGTAATCGTTGCATTGCAATTTTCTTTACTGCTTTCATATTTTCCTCTATTTCCATGCCGCCGTGCAATAGTTTTCCGTTCATCATTTACCGTTAAAACCCTCCGAAGGATTAGGTCTAGCTGTTTGACTGCCGAGTCAATAACCCTAATATTTGACCATTTCAAAACCCTAAGTATATACCTTAAGCCTTAGGACTAACCCTTAGGTCTCTTTGTCACTCTTAACCCTTAACTAAGTATATACCTTAAGCAAATAATAAAGCAAAATAGTAAAAATGAACAAAAGGTTCCTGTAGAGTACTACAGAAGTTTAGGATGCTAATACCTTCCCTAAGCTTAACCAACCCCTTACCTAGGTCTCTCCCCGCATTGTCTACGATGCAAAAATAGGTTTTCCTTCTTTTGACCTTTTTCTTCGGATAAATCAAAGATTGGTTGTGAACTAAAAGATGTGATTCAAATTAACTAATAATTTGATATCCTATTCTAACCGCAACAGAAAATGGCAACAACTGTCTCTTGAAAGTTGTTGATCCTAGTGGTGGTTGACTCATTAATGGCATTATATTAATTGTTGATGGAAGTGTTAAGGTTTTCAAATTGTTGAGCCATGAAGTCCATAAGTTCTTGGTTACTAGGGCCATTTTGAGTAGGTAGAGGAGGAACATCATCGTCTTCTTTATTCTCTTGCTCGTTTCCGTCATTTCCAGCCACACCCTCACCAATGTAAATAATAGTTTTTGCTTCCGGGTCATACTTCACGCCCATCCTTGAGTCCACATTTTTGATGGAGATTTTGTTGGCATTTGAGTCCATGAGACACAGATTAAAGCCTTCGAGATCCACTTCAAAATGCTCCAAAATCCTAGTAATAAACCATGCATGCGGCAAAAATTTTGATTTTGTGTTGAAAGTCATCATATGAACCAAACGTAAGTAAGCCCAGTTCATATGGATGCCTTTCTTAAGTGCATACAAAATCTGCATTTCCAAGTCAGTTACAATGCAATGGTTTCCAGCCCTTAGAAACATAATGTAGGCCATAAAGTAATGGAAGAGCCTATCATCAATATTGAAAATACCTGCCGACCAAAAGGTTCGAGAGGGTTCCATGCCTCCTAATGATCTCACACGCTTGGCATGAAATTTTGCCTCCGACATTCTTCCGAGGTTGTAGTAAAATTCTCTTTTGTTGCAATTCGCCCAAACTTCATCATAGAGTTCCCCACCGATACTTGGAATATTCAGGATTCTACCAACGATTTTTGAGTTGAGATAGATTCTCTTGCCTCTAACAGACGTGACAAATTATTCTTCTTCCATGTGTATATTGCTATAAAACAGTCTTACTAAATCCAGATAATATGGCCTGGATGATAAGATCAAAGATTCCAAGCCACAAGCAATTAAGGAATTTTGAAAGGAGAAGCATTCTTCAGGAAAAGATGAGAGAATACCGTATTTGGGGGTTTGGACAACCTTTTTCTGAAAGTGCTTTGTAAATCTCTCTTGTTGTTCATCAGAGAGATGTTGAAATACGAGTGGAGTCTCCGAGGATGATGATGCTGGAGCTTTGCCTTTGTTTTGAGCGGAGGTTTTCCTTTTTAGACAGGAAGCCATGGGAGATGATGAAAGGTTGTGGCTTTAGGGTTTTTGAAGAAGAATGAAATTTGTAGATTTTAGGTTTTGGAAGAGATAATGAAGTTGGTTTAGATGTAGTGGGGTTTTATAATGATTTTGAGAAGAGAGAATATGGAGGGATAGTGTGGAATATTTGGAAGAAAAATTATTTAATGTGGAATATTAGTAGTTGATGGTTAAGGACATTGATGATAAAAGACCTTGGAAATATGAGAGATTGATGGTCAAAGTTTTTGAAAATAGAATTAAGTGATAAAATAAAATAAAAATTGATTGATCAAAGGTATAGATGGTAGGGTACTTGGTAGGATGAAATACCCATGGACCACTTAAAAAAAATGAAAGAATTGATTTTGTAGTAGGTGCAATCGATTTGCACTGTGGTGCAATCGATTGCACTACAGAACAATAGCGAAAGAGACTCAAAAATCAAAGGGTGCAATCGATTGCATGCACAGAAATTTCAATATTTTTGAACAAGTTACAGTGAGCAATCGATTAACACCAGGGTGCAATCGATTGCAAGCAGTGAAAAGTGAGAAAAAAATTCAAAAAAATATATACTTGTGCAAATATGGACATAAACACGTAACATTTTTCAAACAAATATGTAACATTTGGAATATCGAAAACATGTTATACTATGATATTTTGAGAATAGAAAATATAACATGTACCATAGTTGATGATCTTTCATGATTAAACATCATTTCCATCCAAAATTTCAAGTTCTCTTTGAATTTTGAAGAAAGGTTCCTTTGCCAATGGCTTTGTGAGTATATCTGCAAGTTGATTGTGAGTATCCATGAAGGTTACCTCGACATCTCCTTGAAATACATGATCTCGCAGAAAGTGATGTCGTTAATCCTCCTTGGAGGGGTTAGTGTTGCACCCCAAATTTTGACCCCTTATATCCTCATTAACATTCTAGGATCATATACATTTGATTATTTTACCTTAACCTGTTTCAAGCTTATCTTTGTCAAGATGCAGATGAATTAGGGTTCCGTACCGACAAGATCGAGGTTTTGAGGGAATGATCAATCAATGTTTTGGATTGATTCAATTATAAAAAAAATCAAGGATACTACATTTGATCTAGCATGGATCCAATTTGAGGTTGTCACCCAAGGATTGAGCACAGTGCAGTTCAAGGTACCCGATTAGGGTTTTCGAGCAGGAAAAGTCAACTGTAGTTTGACTTTTGATTTTAAAGATGGTTTAATGATGAAATCTTGGTTCAATAAGCTCATATGGATTAGTGAAGTCCATTCAAGGAGTTTCAAAGTCTTGGAGGCTCCGAAACATGAACAGACGGTCCGATAATCATCGATCGATCGCGCGGTTGACCGAAAAGCCAACTCTTCAACTATAAGGAATTGGACCTCATGATGTGAATTAAAAATGTTCCTTATGTCATATTACACATGATCATAAAATTTAATGACCATTGGATTAAGGATTGAGGAGTAATCGAAAAATCGGGAAATTAGGGTTTTGAAAGGGGCTAGACCCTAACTCCCTAACCACACATCCAAATGAGGTGGTTCCAAGCTTGTTGGAAAGGTCTTGACAAATCCTACAAAAGTCTCACAGTGGTCCACAATCAAAAAATGCATAGAATTGGAGTTATAGCCAAAATTATTTTTCAAGAGTAAAAGACTTGGTGAAAATTTGCAAATTCTGGCTATACAAAACACTTTTTCAGCCAACTTCAAGGGGTTTTTCAACCTAGCTACACATGGAATCTGAGGATCTGGTAAACATGAAAGTTTTAGAGCTACATGAGGGCTTTCCAAAAAGTATTAGAACTCCTCAAAAGGATTTGTGAGCTGAAAGTTATGGGCCATGAAAGTTGGGCCTGCCACACTTGAAACCACTTTGTCAAAATTTCTCAAAACTGAATTTTCACAACTTGAGTCATTCTCCACCCTTGGATTATGTTACAAACTGATAATGTGAGGTATGGATGAATAGAAAACCAGAAGGGAAGTTGGTTTGATGAACATTGCAAGTTGATGGCAAGTAGGCATTATTTTATTCAAAAAAAAGGAAGAAAGAGAAACTTTTCAAGGATATGTGGCAGCCGCAGTCCCCTACTTCTCTAGCCTCATTTCAGGTCACCTCACCCCTCTCATATCAGCTGGTTTTGCTTGCATTGAGCCATGGAGTTGATGTGAAGAGGCTGCCACTAGATTTGGCAAGATTTTCTTCCAAGACTCCCTCCAAAAATGGAAAAGACCAAGGCTGCCCACACCTCTCATTTCCCTATAAATAGAGGCCTTCTCTACCTCATTCCACACACCAGAGCACTCTACAACACAAGAGAAACTTATTTCTCTCATACTTCCTTGCATTTTCTTACAAGTGAAGAAAACCACCCCAAAAACCTCAAAAATCTGTCTTGAGCAAAACAACCTCCAAAACCATTTCCACACATTCAAACTCACCAAAAATCATCCACACAATCCACAAATATGGTATAGAAGGTGTTCAAGCCTTTAGACCACTCAAAAACACCATTCTGCAAAAATTCAACTTCCATACCAAGCAACTTTGACCACAATGCATAAAATCAGCCAAAACACGGTCCCAACTTGTTTCTACTTGATCCATGAACCTAGAATCATTATTCTACCTATTTTAAGTTTGTGTGTGATCCCTATTTGTCTCAACTGCCATAAACCATCCTGCTGCATAGATGAGTTTGTTTTTAAGCATCAATATGTCAAATTCTGTTATCATCACAATGTGCCTGATTTCAAGGTATGATCTCCTCTATGTGCATACTTGTGGTGTGTGTGTGTGTGTGTGTCATTGTTATGGCATGAATATCATTGTTTGAAAAATACCCTGCTGCACTGTTCAAAATAATTTTGCATTTTCCTCAATATGCCATCAGCATAACAGTTTGTGTTTTTGAAGGAAGTTTGTTTGGATTTTGAACACAAATTTAATTGTTATCATGTATATAATATGTGTACACTACTGGTTTAACATGAGTTGCATTCATTTGAAAAAACACACACCCACTGCACTACCATTCTGTCACAAAACTGCTTTTGCATAGCATTCAACATGCCAAATCTTGTCATGATTGAAATATATCTGTTTGATGAATTTGATCACCTTTAGAATCATGATTATGGTGGATATGTATGATTGGTTTGGGATGTTTTCATCTGGTTTGTTTGTTCATTCTCAAAATGTCTCATCTTGCATATTATTGCCATGAACATACCAATCTTGGTTTCAGGCCAGAAGTTGTTTAAATTTGTGTTCAAAATCATTTGTCAACATGTTTTTAAGGTGTACATGTGTTTTATTTAATATGAAATGCTTAGAACATTGAACTGAACTATTTCATGCTTCATCAAAACACCAAAGTGCAGTTTGAAGGTCATATTTTGCCACAGCCTGTTTAAGACCAATTCTTGTGCTTAAATCTATTTGTTGCCATGTGTATGAGATGTAAGTGTGATTTATTTGACTAGGTGTTGCATAAAACCTGAACTGAACATCATCATGCATTTTATTCATGTCAAACTTGCAACTTGATCCTCCTTTTTCATCACAGTCTGTTTTAGCTCAATCATTGTGTTCAAAATCCTTCATGAAGATATTTGCAATGTGTGTATATGACCTACTTGATTTGAGTATGCATAAAAACTAAATTGAACATCAATATGCATCAAACATGTTAGTTTTGCAACTTGAACAATATTCTTCACCACAGTTTGTTTTGAACTCCACCTTGTGCTCACACTCATTCATCAACATATTCATAGTGTGTGTATGTGATTGGTTTGAGTTAAAAATGGTTAGAACTGGACTTGATCATCAAAATGAAATTTCAAAACTCAAAATGCATGTGCTATCGTGTTTTCATTTAGGAGCTTCATTTCACAATTCCAACACCACCATTGCATTCCTTGTTAAAAATCACACGGGTTTGACTAAAATTCCATTAAATACCATTAAGATTTGGCTGAGATATGAATCAAAACGCATACTTGATTTTATTTGTTCTTGTTTTTGAATGTTGCCCAAATTTTCAATTGAACTTACCCATATATTTTAATGGGGTGGCATTTACAAACGGATGTATAGCCACCCCAGTGGTAAAACCCTTGCCATAAAACGCGCCTTGTACCCATTGAACCTAGGTTCGATCCCTGAGGAGGATCAACCTTTTATTTCTTTTTCCCACTTTTACACGCGTGCTTGATTTGGCTTGAGGGCGTGGGTTCAACTCCCACCCCATGCATTTTCGTTTCTTTTATTTTGCTTGTATATATATTTGTACATACTTTTTCCATAAAACTTTCAAAATTCACAACTCCTTCATTTTTCATCATTTTTAGTTGATTCTTTTTGCATCATGTTAATTTTGAGGGCTATTTTCATATAGTATAAAAATATGGCACATTTTTGTTAATTTTGATGTCTTTTGCCTATGTGAAAAATATTCATTTTTTGAGATTGTTATCTTGCATATCGTTGAATTATCTTTGATACCATGCTTATTTATCTTGTGAGATTTGTGGATGGTTGTTTATTTTGTGTTTGTTAGCATGATAGGACCTTGTTACTATGAATTTACATCATTATCCCTCCTAAATTATGAGGTTAAACTAATTTGCTTGTGCTTGATTGTCATCTATACATGTTGTTGTTACACTTGTTATACATTGAGCCTTTGACATGTTTACTTTCAAATTGTGATTTGTTTACATAGTTGTTACTTTCATATACTTGCCATCTTTGATAAGATCATGTTTCAATCTTGGTTAAGATTATATTCTCAGTCTTTGTTAAGATCATGCCTCCAATCTTTGTTAAGATTATGCTTTCAATCCTTGTTAAGATATACCTAGGTCGTTACCATTTCTTTAAGTCTTGAAAGAATTTATCTTGGCTTGCCTATTGTAATATGCTTGCATGCTTTGGTTGTGACCATATATCTTGATTGTAATCATTAACACCATGATACCATGTTTGGTTATAACTATTCATCTCACTTGAAATACTTGCTCATTGTAATGTGCTTGTTCATTCTTGATTATAATCATGTCTTCTATAATCATCATGTTTGAATGTTTATTGCTTTGTTAAGTTTATCTTTCCCCAAGTGATGAAACTCTTTAGTTCTCATCCAAGTTGCCTCCCCTTTCTCCTTCCAAAGGAAAAGTCTCTCCATTGACCCTTGTGTCATGGAAAGCTCATTATCCCCTTGACTTTGTTAAGTCATCTTTAACCTTAGCTTAGAAGCCATTAGACCTTGCTGTGAGTCTAAGAAACCCACCTTTACTAGAAGTGTTCTTCAACTAGAACCCTAGGATAGAGTTTGTCAACTCTAAGTAAGAATCATCGTCATGAATTCTTACCTCCCCTCTTGAGTGTTCAATTTAGATTAGGGAGTTTTGTCAAACTCCACACAAACATTGTCATGTTTGTTCCCCCTTGAACCTTGATCATAATCAAGTGTTCTTCATCCCTTGTGAGGTGAACTACGATTGCTCTGATTCTATCCTAGTTAGGATACGTAGGCAGAGGACGCGATGTCTTTTCGAGCAAACTTAGAAACCATCATTAGGTCTTTACCTATCAACCTACACTTTTTACCCAATCCCAAACCTTAGAAAATATCCAAAAACTTAGCATGTAAACAAACAAAAGGTTCCTGTAGAGTACTACAGATGTTTAGGATGTGAGATACCTACCCTAGGCATAACCAACCCCCGATCCCCGAATCTCTTAGCGTTGTTGTCACATCGCGAAAAGGGTTTTTCTTTCTTTAGACCTTTCCTTTGGATAAATTAAAGTTCGGTTGTAAAAGAATAAAGATTCAAGTTAATTCAATAGCTTGATATCCGATTTTCACCGCAACAGAAATGGTGACTTCACTGGGGAACAATGTATTCAAAACTTATTTGTTTTAAACTTGAGGGTTTAGCCTATTTTGTTTAAGTACATGCTATATTTATGAATATTTGCTTAACATGTATATTTGTTAGTATATATGCTTGTGTGTTGGGAACTTTGAGCGGTAAGACAGTACTATACCCATACTAGAGTGCACTTATGATAGGATGGTGGTATATTCAAGAAGGCTTATAGGGAGTCGATTCCCTACCAAGCTAACTTGAGAAACCACCGCTCAATGTAGGCCCTTTTGAGAATTAGTGATGTTGATTGAGTATTCATGAAAACATTACTACCCTCAACAAAGGAGCCATTGACACTGTGGACCTTTAGATTACCTTTTTACCCCACTTTGGCCTTATTAGGGCGTGGTGCGATGACTATAAGGGAGTAATTCCGAAATAGTTGATACGCGATACTACACTTGGACGAGACTCTCTTGAGAATATTATCGATTACCGAGTAATTTGGGAAATTGGTAATATCCGAAAGATGGGTTGATGACTCTGGGAACTGTGTTAGAACCCGTTCGGCAGGTACAAATTACCTCGTAGTACAAACCTTTGGGGATGGGTAGACCTTGGCTCCATGCTTCATAACCTAAGCCTTGTCTGTTGTTTTCCTATATGTGTATATGTGCTTATGTGTGTTTGTTCATCCTTGCATTCATAAGCATCATATCATTCAATGTCATGAAACTCAGATCTTTTTGTTTGTAAACATCAAGGTTATCATGGACAGTGAAAGAAAGAAAACTGTAAAGTACACTTACAAAGGTCTTAACTTGGATGAACTTAAAAGGTTGAGCACCTTAGTGACTGATCCAGAAGAATTCCAAAGCAAATATGGGAACTTACTGTCTCTATTAAGGTGGAAGATGAAGATGGATGAAGGGCTTCTCACCACACTCCTCCAGTTCTATGATCCTGTCTACCACTGTTTCACATTTCCCGACTATCAGTTGGTACCCACATTAGAAGAGTATTCTTGTATACTTGGGCTACCCATTCTTGAAGAATCTCCTTTTTCGATCATGGAGAAAGATCCCAAAGAACAAGATATTGCTAAAGCAACACACTTGGGGTTAGTCGATATCCAAAAGAACATGACTACAAAAGGAGGAGTCTTTGGCTTAACTACAAAATTATTAATTGAAAAAGCTCAATATTATACTGACCATTTAAGTATGAATGCATTTGAGGCTATTCTTGCCTTACTATTTTATGGTATCTTCCTGTTTCCAAGCTTCGAAGGTTTTGTGGACCTCAATGCCATCAAAATTTTCTTGAAGAAGAACCTTGTACCTACTCTGTTAGTAGATGCATATCATTCTGTTCACCTAAGAAATTTCCACAAAGGAGGAATGATTACTTGTTGTATTCCGTTGCTGTACAAGTTGTTCATGTCTCACTTACCCAAAGCTCATGCTTTCTGTAATCCAAAGAAAGGGTGGTGGTCCCAAAAGGTCATGGCTCTCACTCATTCTGACATTGATTGGTACAGTCGTGACTATGATGGGATATTGATTATTGGCAGTTGTGGGGAGTTTGGCAACGTACCTCTTCTTGGTACTAATGGAGGGATCAGCTACAACCCAGTCCTCGCTCGTCGACAGATGGGGTACCCCTTGAAAAATAAGCCCAACAGTGCTCATGTGGAAAGCATTTTCTTCAAAGAAGAAAATAATGATCTGGAGTTGAAAAAGAAAATCTTAAATTCTTGGGATCATTTGCACAGAAAAGGGAAGAAAGATCTAGGAAAGCCTAACTGTGTCTCTTTGGAACCATACCTACAATGGGTCCGAAAGAGAGCCATCACATTGAAGATGCCCTACCCTCGGCAAGAGCCCATGGTTTTGAGAGAAGAGCATACTTTGATCTTTATGTCTGAAGAAGAAGAGTTGAAGATTGCTTTGAACAAGTCACGACAAACTGAAGACGCTTGGAAACACAAGTATCAGATAGCTGTCGAAGAAAATAAAGAGCTTCAGAAACAACTGCAACTGAAGAATGAAGAAGTACTCTCTTGTAAGAAGAGGAAAAATCAAGAAAATCCATCCTCCTCTAACCCTCAGTCAACTCCGTGGAAGTTGATCGTAGACAAGCTCATTCTCGAGAAAGCGCAGATGGAGGAAGAAATCAAGAAGCTCAAAGCAAAGGAGGACTTTTTGTTAGCTTTTATTTAGTTTTAGGACTCTTGTAAGAAGTACTAAACATTTTGTAATCCAAGTTTTTTTAAATGAAATTAAGTCCATAACGGTTCTTGATGTTTGTAAAAAAACTGAGTTTCATGACATTGTTACGCATTTGCATCATTTGCATTTTCTAACCATTCAAGGAAATTCAATTTTATTTTGCAGACACAACATGGCACGACGAAATGCACTTCCCTGTCCAGACTTGAAGATAGGCAACCTTCAAATCCTAGCAAGCCTAGTTGAAGACTCTGAGACATTCATTGCAAAATATGGGGATCTCCTACCTCTGTTGACTACCCCAATCAATGAGAACATGTTACAAGCTCTTTTGGAATTCTATCATCCCGGTTATCATTGTTTGGTCTTCCTAGACTTCCAGTTGCTCCCCACCATAGAGTAGTACACAAGCTATCTGAAAATTCCATTAACTATCTCAGCTCGTCAAGGAAAGTTGAAAAGAGGAGACTTGGCAAAAGCATTGCAGCTTAGGCCCGAAGAGTTGCCCGCCATGAAAGCTAAGGGTTTTTTTTATGGGATGGAAGCAAGACAACTAATGGTGATGGCTGAATATCACTATGAAAACAGGAATTTGGGCATCTTTGAAGCCATCCTAGCATTCTTGATTTATGGACTATATCTCTTCCCAAGTAATTACGAGTTCATCAGCGAGGAGGCAATCCGTCTTTTCCTCACCAAATATCCTGTGAACGCTATTCTGGCGGACACATATGTGGTCATTCATCTTCACAAGCTATATGACCTTGGACAATTTTCATGTTGCCTTGCACTACTCAGCAGATGGTTCACATCACATCTGCCCAGAACTCATGTTCTTTGGAATTTTTACAGTAAAAGTGCATGGATCGCAAGACTTGTCGCTCTTCAGCACCACAACATCACTTGGTATGACCCCAGCCTTGGTGGCATACCTATGATTCCCAGCTTTGGAAATTTTCCCAATGTACCCCTTATTGGAACAAGGGGAATTATCACCTACAATCCAGTGATGGCTCAGCGTTAATACGGATACTCAACAGGGCCCGAGCCTGAACCAGAAATGCTACGACCTTACTTCTGTGAAACCGAAAGTAGCCGAGAGTTGGAAGCACGATTTGACTATGCTTCTAGGCATCCTAACATTCATGGGATGACTGCAATAGAAGGTATCAGTTGCTCAACCACAAGAGCCTATCTACTTTGGTCAAAGGAGATAGCATTAGCAATGTTCTACACCCATGACTATGAGATAGTGATGGAACCTGACCCTCTCATGAGTAGGGAGGAATTGAAGTACGAGCTCGTCAAAACCCAGCGCGAAAAGGAAGACCTATGGGAAATCATATGTCGATACCATGCTCGCAGAGACACCCAAGAAGGAGAAGGATCGTCTAGTTAGAATGATCAAACACTTCGCTGTTTCTTGTTTTCCCTAAAAGGATTGAAATCCTATGCTTATGTACTTTTGTCGCATTTCATTTTGTTGTAACAAAAGGTCTTGTTTGTCAACAAGAGCCATCCAGTGTAATGAAGTTTGAATTATTAATGAAAAGATGTTTTTTTGAAACACGTCGTTACATGTTGCTCAAAATCATTTTTTGTTTGTAAACAAAATATTGTCTTTCCTTGAATGGTTGGCACATTTTTGCATTTGCATTTGCATCTGCATCTGCATCTCATCTTGCATTGGTTCTGAATTAGGGGGTTCCACAACTCATATGTTCTTCTTGTTCAGAGAAAGAGAGAGGAAAGTCACGCTGAGGTCTCACAAGTACAAAACCAGATCTAAAGCTCAGAGAGAGATGGCCGATAATGATCAAAGGTTCGACCAGATGGATAATGACATCGAGGGGATCAAAGGAGACGTCAGTCAAATCATGGAAGTTCTCAACGTGATTAAAGCCAAGATGGACACCCAGCCCACTGTAATCTCTGAGGTCGCTGCGGCAACAACCAACGTCACAGCAGCTCCAGTAACTACTGCAGAGTTCCCATTTGGCATGTCTCGAGACTTTGCGCCAATATTCAATAATGCACAATCTTCCGGTTTCCAGCCGCTATTCGACCCAACAATCAGGAATCCAATCTTTACTCAAGCAGGTGGACCAACTGCAGTTCGCCCTGTCTTTCACAATCAACAGCCAATCTTTGACATCCCTGACGGTTCCGAGATTAAAGATGAAAAGCACGAGAAGTTGAGAGTGGAGATGGACATTATGGCCAAAAAGATGAGAGCCTTCGAAGGAAACAATGTCTTTGGGTATGATGCCAAAGATCTCTGTTTGGTTTCCGGTTTAGTGTTCCCACCGAAGTTCAAAATGCCAATCTTTGACAAGTATAATGGAACCACATGTCCTAAAGTTCATTTGATAATGTACTGCCGGCGGATGGCCCCACACATTGAAAATGACAAATTACTAGTCCACTGTTTTCAAGATAGCCTCAAGGGGGCTTCAGCAAAATGGTACCTTGGTCTGGATCAAGAAAAGATCCACGGCTTCCAAGATCTATCAGACGCCTTCATTCAGCAATACAAATACAACATGGATTTAGCACTGGATCATCGTCAACTGCTCAGTATGACGCAGAAAAATACCGAATCCTTCAAGGAATACGCACAAAGGTGGAGCGGGGTTGCAGCTCAAGTAGAACCACCTCTTACTGAAAAGGAACTGGAAGACTGGTTCGTCGACACTGTCAGACCAGAATTCTATGAGAGATTAATCTGTAGTGTTACCTCAAATTTCTCCGACATTATGGCGGTAGGAGTTAAGGTGGAAACTGGTTTGAAGAGTGGAAACGTAACAGCATCAAGTACTAGTTCTAACACCGGTACATCTAAAAAGCTGACCAGCAATTTCCATAAGAAAAATGAGGGTGAAGTGAGTGTTGTGATACATGGAAAAAGAGCCCAAAACTCGACAAATCGTCAGCAGTATTACCAACCATCTTATGTGGCGGCTGTAACGCCTATCTTTCAATAGCAGAATCAGCAGGGTCCTCAGCAAGGGGCACCCGTTCAAAATCGACAGCCTCATTATCAAAATCAGCAGCCTCAAGCAAGGGCTCCAAGAGCAAATCATTCGGGAAATAGGCCCAAGATCAAGCCTATACCCATGAGCTACACAGAACTATTCCCTAGTCTGATAGAAAGAGGCCTTATCAAAACAAGAAAGTTAGGCGCTCCGCCTAATCCATTGCCTTACTACTACAATGCTAATGCTCACTGTGCTTTCCATGAAAATGCGTCGGGACACGGCCTAGAGGATTGCTTTGCGCTACAACATCTCGTCCGTGAAATGATCGAAAAAGGAATCCTATCTTTTGAAGATAATCCTACGAATGTGAAAAATAATCCTTTACCAAATCATGGTGGGGTAAATGCCATCACTGAAGAAGGAGAGGGTTCAGAAACCAAGATTGTCACTTCTGTTGGAGAGATTAAGGTGCCGCTAGCGGAACTGCATAAGTGCCTTGCCCAAGCTTGGGAACTCAAGACATCCCACGAGGATTGCGAACAATGCAAGTTAAACCCACAAGGTTATGACCTTGTACAAAAAGACATCCGAGCTTTACTCGACCAAGGAATGATAGAAATCAGTAGCAGAAAGAAATATGATATAGCTGTGATTGAACCAGTGTTCAATATGCCTGAAGAACCAAGGGGGAGGGTTATGTTCCTATACTCTGACAATAATAGTGCAAATAAGAACAAGAGTGTTCGACCTGTGTTCCATGACGAGGCAATACCCAAGTTTGGAAGAAGTCAACCCAAATTTGATCCAAGAAGAGGGCCTGAACCTCATCCCAGGGCTATAACACCGAAGGAAGATTACACATGGTGTGAAAGCATTTTTAAAGAAAGGAGACAAGGTGGCGTAGCTAATATCGCTGGCGGCAGCAAAATGACTCGAAGTGGTCGAGTGTATCAGCCAAGGTCAAACAACGTTGTTCCTCCACCAAGATTTCAAGCTCCTAAGATTTTTGTGGCCAAAGAACCTGTTCTCAAGAAAGCTACAACCAAAGAGCCAGTACCAAAAGAGACTGATATTGAAGCGCCAATCAGCAAAGAGAAAAACTCACTCAAAAATGATGATGAAGAGTTCTTGAGAATCATTCGCAAGAGTGATTATCGAGTAATTGATCAATTAAACCAGACTCCATCAAAAATCTCTGTCATGTCACTGCTATTGAGCTCTCCGGCGCATCGCCAAGCTCTTCTGAAAATTTTGACTCAAGCACATGTGACTAAAGATATTACTGTAGGGAAATTTGACTCAGTGGTAGCCAATATCACAGCATGTAACACATTATGTTGCAACGACAACGATCTGACGGCTGAAAAACGCAAGCACAACCGTGCTTCGCATGTATCAATCAAATGTGAGGAAGATACACTGTCCAGGGTGCTTGTTGACACGGGATCAGCCCTAAACGTGATGCCAAAAAGGATGCTAGCCAAACTGGCATATCAGGGCGCTGCCATGAGACCCACATCTTTAGTGGTAAAAGCTTTTGATGGATCTCGAAGAACTGTGATTGGGGAAGTTGACCTACCTATTGTCATAGGACCACAGGTCTTTGAAATTACTTTCCAGATAATGGACATAAACCCGGTCTACAGCTGTCTATTGGGAAGACCTTGGATACATGCTGCAGGAGTTGTAACTTCCACCCTTCATCAGAAAATGAAGTTTATTGTTAATGATCAGCTGGTGATTGTTCATGGAGAAGAGGATCTCATGGTAAGTAACCTGTCCTCTTTTCGATACATTGAAGCAGATGAAGACTCTCTTGAAACAGCATTCCAAGCTTTGGAAATAGCACATGCTACTTTGGTGAATAAATCAGAAATAACTCGTGGGCCATCTTTCGCCTCGGCTCAAAGTATCAAAGCAGCAATAGAAATTGGGTTCCCGCTGGGATGGGGGGAGATCATCCAAGTGAATGCTCGTGCTAAAAATGGCCGGCAAGGGTTGGGTTACAAACCAACTCTGGAAGAAGAGCCTGAAGAAAATGCTATGAAGGAGAAATCTTTGAAAAAGATTTTTGTCAGCGGCGGGCTACAGATCAATGCGATCATCGCTGAAGGAGAAGATAGTGATCTCGATGGCCTAATCATCCGAGGAGGAGCAACTCTGTGCAATTGGGAGACTGTGGAAATACCTGTCTTTTTGCCCTTAGAGTAATGCATGTGCTTTGTTAAGTTTTTTTTTTGTTTGTTGTTTTTTCTTTGAAAAAATTCCAGGTTTTGCCCAAAGCCTGTGAATCATTTTGTATGGGCCACTTTGCTATTTGAAAGATCTATGAATGAAGAAGTGTTTTTGTTAAAACTCTTGTTTATTTCTTGCTCATTATTTCACTTTTTTTTTGTTTGTTAAAAAAAGGAAAATGGCTACTTTTTGTAAAAAGATAAAAACAACCCTTCATCTGCATGTCTATGTGTGTGTGCCTGATATTCCCAAACTGTGAAAAAACATGCAGAACACCTCCACCACCCGCAGAATCCTATGATCATTCGGTTCCATCTACTAGTGGTTCATCTGTCTTTCAAGCCAAAGAAGAGAGTGATGAAGACTTAGAGGTTCCTGAAGAATTGAAAAGGATGGCTGAGTACGAAGATGCTTGTCTTCAACCATACGAAGAGATGACTGAAGTCGTCAATCTGGGATCTGAAGAAGAAAGAAGAGAGGTCAAGATTGGGGCATTGTTAGGACAAGAGGTCAAGAATGGGCTGATAGCACTCCTCAAAGAGTATGTCGACATATTTGCTTGGTCTTATCAAGACATGCCTGGGTTGGATACTGACATTGTTATGCACAAGCTCCCTTTAAAACCAGAATGTCCTCCCGTCAAGCAGAAGCTTCGCAGATCAAGACCAGATATGGCTCTCAAAATCAGAGATGAAGTCAAGAAACAAATTGACGCAGGCTTTTTAGCAGTATCTAAATATCCGGAATGGGTGGCCAACATAGTGCCAGTTCCAAAGAAAGACGGCAAAGTCAGAATGTGCGTTGACTACAGGGATCTGAACAAAGCAAGTCCAAAAGACGATTTCCCTCTTTCACATATTGACACATTAGTGGACAACACAACAAGTTTCATCGTATTTTCATTCTTGGATGGGTTTTCTGGTTATAACCAGATAAAGATGGATCCAGCCGACATGGAGAAGACAACATTCACCACACCTTGGGGCACTTATTGTTATAAGGTCATGCCGTTTGGGTTGAAAAATGCAGGGGCAACATATCAGAGGGCTATGGTCACACTCTTCCATGATATGATGCACAAAGAAATTGAAGTGTATGTAGATGATATGATCGCAAAATCTCTAAATCAGAAAGATCATTTAGATCATCTGCTGAAGCTGTTCGAAAGACTTCGAAAATATCAACTAAGGTTGAATCCAGCTAAATGTACTTTTGGGGTTCGGTCAGGAAAATTACTTGGTTTTATCATTAGTCAACGAAGAATTGAAGTAGATCCCGACAAGGTCAGAGCAATTCAAGAAATGCCTACTCCTAAAACCGAGAAAAAAGTCAGAGGATTTCTTGGGCGTTTAAATTATATCTCCCGGTTCATCTCCAATCTGACTCCTACTTGCACACCGATCTTTAAGTTGTTACAAAAGGATCAGCCGGTAGTATGGAATGATAAATGTCAGTCGGCATTCGAGAAGATCAAACAGTACTTACAAGAGCCTCCAGTGTTGATTCCTCAAGTACCTGGAAGACCATTGTTCATGTATATGACGGTGCTAGAAGATTCAATGGGTTGCGTCTTGGGCCAAACTGACGAATCGGGCAAGAAGGAGCACACAATTTATTATTTAAGCAAGAAGTTCACGGACTGTGAGAGTCGTTACTCCCCGCTAGAAAAAGCATGTTGTGCCTTAGCATGGGCTGCCAAACACCTAAGGCAATACATGATCTGCCATACAACGATACTGATTTCCAGAATGGACCCAATAAAGTACATTTTTGAAAAGCCAGCTCAAACTGGAAGACTAGCCAGATGGCACATGCTCTAGTCAGAGTATGATATTCAGTATGTCGCTCAAAAATCTATCAAAGGCAGTGTCTTGTCAGAACACCTCACCGAGAACCCTGTAGAAGACTATCAGCCACTCAAGTTTGAGTTCCCTGATGAAGATGTAATGTATATTCAAAGAACAAAGCCTGAAATCAGTCCAGACGAAGGTCCTGAGCCGGGGTCTCGTTGGGAAATGATGTTTGATGGGGCATCCAATAAAAATGGACATGGCATCGGAGCTGTTTTGAAAAATCCGACCGGAGGATACACCGCCGTTACAGCACGACTCTGTTTCTCTTGTACCAATAACATAGCTGAGTATGAAGCCTGCATCTTAGGGTTGGAAGCTGCCATCGATCTCCGCATCAAAATCTTGGAAGTAATCGGCGATTCAGCCTTGGTAATTTATCAGCTCAAAGAAGAATGGGAAACTCGTGATGAAAAATTAATTCCTTACAAGAATCACATTTTTGAGATGATCGAATACTTTGATGAAATCACTTTCAAGCATGTACCAAGAGCAGAAAATCACATCGCTGATGCTTTAGCCATGATGGCATTAATGTGGAAGGTCCAGTTTGTCAACGAGGCACCTCTGATTCGCATCGAAAGAAGAACCGTCCCAGCATATGTCATGGCCATATAGGAGGAATCCGACGAGAAACCTTAGTTTCATGATATCAAGAACTTCCTTCAAAACCAAGAATATCCTGCTGATGCATCCAATATCGACAAGAGAGTGATACGAAGATTGTCATCTAAATTCTTCATCAGCAACGACATCCTATACAAAAGAAATCATGACATGGTGTTGCTCTGATGTGTTGACGAAAAAGAAGCAAGTCTCATAATGGCTGAAGTGCATGAAGGAACGTTCGGTACTCACGCCGGCGGTCACACCATGGCTAAAAAGATCTTGAGAGCTGGATACTTCTGGGTGACTCTAGAAACTGACTGCATTCTCTTCACTCGAATGTGTCACAAATGTCAGGTCTATGCGGACAAAGTACATATCCCTCCACATCCACTCAATGTAATGACATCACCATGGCCATTTGCCATGTGGGGCATAGACATGATTGGAGCGATAGAACCAAAAGCTTCAAATGGTCATCAGTTCATCCTTGTTGCCATTGACTACTTTACCAAATGGGTAGAAGCAACATCTTATGCAAATGTAACAATACAAGTGGTCGCTCGCTTTATCAAGAAAGAGATCATCTGCCGCTACGGCATCCCCGACCAGATCATTATCGACAACGGTTCGAATCTAAACAATAAAATAATGAAAGAGCTCTGCGACGATTTCAAGATCAAACATCACAACTCGTCTCCATATAGACCAAAGATGAATGGCGCAATCGAGGCCGCGAACAAGAACATCAAAAAGATAATACAAAAGATGGTCGTAACCTACAAAGATTGGCATGAGATGTTACCTTTTGCTTTACATGGGTACCTGTCGCTACTGCGAAAATCGGCGCCGGCTGAACAGAAGAGTCGCCACCGTGCGTTATTTATCCCACGGGAGGGAAAGGAAACGCTCAGAGTAAACCTCGCACAACACGGGAAAGGTATGGTCATCGCAACCAAAACCTGGATTCGGGAGTCGGTTACGCAAGGGGAAGGTATTAGCACCCCTCACGTCCGTCGTACTCGACGGGATCCACGCTTGTTTTCGGGTATGGATTGTTATTCTATCTAAACTATAGGTCAAGGGTTAAAAAGAAAAGAAAATAAAAATGAAATGACTCGGCAAAGTATCGCACTTTATGCCTACGTATTCCCGTCTGGAACGAGAAATCAGAGTCAACGTAGTTCGCCTACCTACGGGAAAGGAGGGGAAGGTTGCTCGCTAGGATATCGCATCCTATGCCTACGTACTTTCATACAGCATGAAAGATCAGAGCAAACGTAGTTCGGGCCACGTACGACACAGGCTTGTCTTGGTTGATTTTATTCCTTCTGAAAAGGTTTTTCTGATTAACAGTCCCAGCGGACAAAAATGACGTTTTGATGAGTTCACATTCTTTTACGGAAGAAGTGTCTTTTATTGTGTTTGAAATCTTTATGTGTTTTTCTGTTTGTTTTGAGAAAGAAAGAGACAGAACTCTAAACTACGGTTGCGAAGGGAAACAAGC
The DNA here is from genome assembly GCA_963859935.3 of Lathyrus sativus. NCBI lineage: Eukaryota > Viridiplantae > Streptophyta > Magnoliopsida > Fabales > Fabaceae > Lathyrus > Lathyrus sativus. Next base: position 231,888,287 of record OZ012735.1, on the reverse strand, counting down.
TAACCTAATGTTATCATGCATGGGTTAAGGCCTAGTGTCTATCATGCTCCTCTCTTGCGCAGAGAGAAACAGAGATCCTAAGGGATAGGCAGAAACAGAAACAATAACAGATATATACAGTAAAACAGTAAAATGCATGGATGCAACAGTACAAGCGAGGCAAGGGAGTCCCACTCAACCTCGAACCTAGAAAACAATAGGCGAAAGTGAACAGGCTTCACTTTCAACCCAGCAGGGTAAACAGCAAACAATACAGTTCAGAAAACCAATCAATACATCAACAAATGAAATACAGCAAAAAAACAAACAGCTTCAGCAGCTCTGACTCAACATCTGACTTCAAGCAACCTCCAATCAGCTACAGGCTTCAACAAGCATCAATCTCCATCTTCATGACCTTCAGGCAAGGGCTTTGATCATCAGTCTTCTATCTGCAATGGCTTTTCTTCATGCTCAAACCTCCAGGATGAGGGATTAGTCACAAGAGTGAATTGGGTGTTAAGCAATCAGTTGACTACCAAGGGTGGTGAACAGACTGCTTCTAACACAAGAGACATTTTCTCTCAAGAGTTCTATCTCTTAGACACCATCACCAAGCCTTCCAAAGGAAGGGGGTGAGTGTCTTAGAGAGACTCTGAATCACAGAGAAGAATGGATGCAGACAAGGCAATCCATGTTTGAGAAACAAAATTTCTAATCTAGAGCTCTGCCTAGCTCCTAAACCCTAATCTCCTCAGCATCTGCCAGCAAGAAACTCCTCCTCAACTCTGACAGTTGATCTTCAATCTTTGAATCTCCAATAGCTTCATCTTCACAAATCTTCAGCTTCCCCAGGGCCCCAGACAAACCCAATATCCATACAAACAATCAATAAACCCCAGAGGGCACACCACACCAAACAACAGATATACAGACAGTAATAATAGCAGTAGGGGAATCCTAACTGTTCTCTAAGGGATCTAATAGCTACCCATAGCCCCTATAGTCCCATAACTAGTCTATTCAAACCCTAAGTCCTAAGGGAAATGAAATCAAAATCCTAAGTTGTCACCTAAAAACCCTAGTTTTGTTCATGATATTCAAGCATTTATTAATCACCTAAAATTAACTCCTAAAAATGGGAACTAAAATATTTCTATAAGCCTAATATCTCATCTAAACAATATGAAAAGAGTGATCAAAAAATATCAAAGCATGTGAGAGAACAAAAATCATAAAAATAATGCATGAAATGAATCTATTTATTATGACATTTATTTAGAAAATATGAAAAAAATATGAAATAAAACTAAAAATGAAATTTTATTTTCCTATAATATTCTAGACATTTTAATGAAAACATGGTAAAAAGAATGAATTAAAAAGCATTTTTTATGAATTATTTATGAATTTTCAAAGATTAGTAAAAATTAAAATGAAATAAGAAATAAAATGAATTAAAATGAGGGAGGGGGGTTAGAATAGTAGGCGCGCTCAGTTCAGTCCAGGATGGGCCTCCTAAAGGGGGGTGCTGGTAGCGTTTTGGACAAGGCCCAGAAACAACTCAGAGTTCCACACACGCTGGGGGGTGAGAATAGAATAGAAATCACGTTGCAATTCATATTGGGCTTAGAATAGGGGGTGGAAATATCAACAACCAACTCAGGCCCGCCCGTTTCAATTAATGAAACGGTGCGTTTTGGCCAGCGCTTACTCCCTCCAAAACTCAGCTTAAATCTCAGCCTTTGGATCGCTCCCACAGTCAAGGGTCTAACTCCAAACGAAAGGCTCAGATTTCGTCTTCCTCCTTGGTTCTGCAAGCTAGGGTTTGGATGCCATGAAAGCTCCCATGCACGAGCAACTTTCTTCCTCTCTGTTCTCACTCTACAGGCAACCAATCCACACGATATAAACATGAAATCTGCTCCAAATCTCTCCCTCTACAAGCTTAGGGCATCAATTCGCTTTGAAATTCACCACATCAACAAATTCGATTGGATCCACACTCGGCCTCCATTGAAATGCACTGATATGCATCATCACCAATCTCAATCAAACTTAACCTAAACTGAACTACAACTAATGGAGAGCAACCTGCGCTATCAAGCTTAGATTCTAATGCCCTAACCTAAGAGATATTGATCCAAACAGCTTATGGCACCTGCTAACAATGGACTCCAAATTACTCCAAATTCATCTAAACTAATCTCCTAACCACCTAGATCATCTCTAAACTAACAACAACATGCCTAACTAACTGAATCGAGCTGTGTGATTGAAAACTTACCTTGTGCAAAATCTTGCAAACAGCTATGGAGATTGATGATTTGAGGCTTCTAAGTGCTGGATCTTGATCAATCCTTGATGTATGTGATTCTGTATGCAAGCTTTGGATGAGATTTGGCCAGAATTATGCTATCCACTTGCAACTTCAATCTTGATGCTCTTGAAAAAAAGTGCTCGAAAATGAATGATTCACACCAAAACTTTGCTTCAATTATGATCTATGATGATGATGGAATCAGATTGAGTTGATTTTGAGGCAAGTTGATGAAGGTTTTGAGAGAATTGTAATGAAACTCCAATGAAAAAGTGTGAGAAATTTTGTGGAATTCTTGGTGCAAATGAGGCCAACCCTTGCCAAATTCTCCTTTCATGAATATATAGACCCCAAATGAACATTCTAGATCCATCTTGCACATTCCCTTGTTTCCAAACTTTGGCTCATTTTTGATTATGTTTCTTAAATGATAAGCAACCATGGATAACTTCATTTTTTCCTTCTAAACTCAAAAAAGTGTGTGAACCATTGTTCTTAGAATTGTTTTTCCATTCAAAATCATATATTGGAAGTCTCCATTTGGACTTGTAAATCTCCCAAACCATTTTCCAACTTGAAATTATTCACTTTATAAGCCTTTTTAGTTCATATTTTGACCTATCATGCAACTCCATGCTATGAGCTTCTCCAATAACTTGTGACCTTCTTTCTAGACTTAAAATCCCATTTGGAGCAAGTTTGATGTTGTAAGTTTTTCCATTTGAGGCCTCCTTGTATGAGTTTTGGGTATAGGTTAAAATGACCTGTAATTCACAAATGCCCAAAATACCCTTTGCTTGCCAAGACCATAAGTTGAGTTCTCCACATCATATGAAGGCATGCCATACCATTCTAGAAAGCTAAGACAATGAGGAACAATTCTTATGTTGACCAAGAATTCATTTGAAATCTCCTTGAGGGGCAAAACTAGCTTGGAAGTCAAGTCACTTTCACAGACAAAAATTCAGACACCCCAGATGACCTGTAACTTGCAAGGACCATAACTTGAGTTCTATAAATCTCCTTGAGGTCTTCCACCACTCAAATTAAAGGTCTTGAGATCCTCTACAAGTTTCATGTTGGCCAAGAAGCCATTTGAAGTTAGAATTTTGACTTATCTTGCTTGGAAATTTGACCTAAACTAGGGGATTTTACAGAGAAACCCTAATTTAGTAACTCCTCTTCTCCTTGATTTCTCTTGAATTCTCCTTGTCATATCTCCATATCCTTCTTTATATGTCAAATGTTGATCCCCACATCTCTCCAATAGCCTTGAATGCCCTTTTAAGTCAGTCAATTGACCTAGGGTTGACCTAGGGTTGACCCAGATGAAACCCTAGTTGACTGTCTTCAACTATAGCTCTTGTGCCTTCATCAATGACTTGTTTTCTTCTCCAAATGACTTTGTAAGTCTCTCAAGATGTCTAGATGCTCTCCATGCTTTCATTTCACAGCTCACAACCCTCTTGTTGATCCTCAGATACCCTCAGCTAGGAGATAGACTCAAGGCTTGATCTGCTGAACTCCTTGCTTTCAAATTCTTTCCTGATGACTTGAATATGATTGAATTAGAATAATAACCTCTTGATAGGCCTCTAGAGATGAAAATAATGATTGGTCCCCTGTTGAATGACTTGCTATGCTTATGCTATGCAGATGGTTAGTCTATGTACATGATTCTATATGCAAATGCTAATGATGATGAAACATAAATCCAAGGAATAAGGTTGAGCAAATTTTAGGGTGCAACAGCTGCCCCTATTCAAGCGACTTGGACCCGATTGGATGAAGAGCCCGGAGCCTTCAGACATTCGCGGTACGAGACGGTTGAATACCAGTGAAACCAGAAATTTGCCAACCGCAGAAATAAACTGCGCTCCTGCTTGAGGAATGACATTCATTAGCTGAATCTGACTGTTACGATAACCCACCGATCTTGCGCGACCGTGCTGGGGATTGGCTTCATCGTTCTGAAGAGGACTCTGCCATCACAGATTGTTCGCTTGTCCACGTTAGGACTCTGTCTGTCGTCGATACGAAGAAATCTCAACTGAAACTTGTCCACGTTAGGACTCCACTTACTGTCAACCCAGGAAAATCTCGGCAACTCCGCTGGGGATAATTCATCTACATTTCCGTAAACTGAATTGTCCACGTTAGGAATAACACTCTTCCACGTTAGGAGTAACATCTGTCCGCGATAGGAATCACATCGTCCACGTTAGGAGTAACGCTTCTATCTTTCCACGTTAGGAATACCTCTTCGATCTACGTAAAGAGAACTACATCAATCTGTCCACGTAAGGACTCCAATGCCATTTGACATGTCCGCGTCAGGACTCCGATCTTTCCACGTAAAGAATACAACTATTTCTGAACTTGTCCGCGTCAGGACTCAACTTCTCGAATCTATCCACGTCAGGACCCCAATTTCTCCGCGTAAGGAATAAACTTCTTCGATCTGTCCGCGTCAGGACTCCACTCTTTCCACGTAAGGAATAAACTCATCTTTCCACGTAAGGCAACCATTTTTCTTCCACATAAGGAACGCTCTTGATATGTCCACGTAAGGACTCTGATCTTTCCACGTAAGGAATACCAACTTCTTTCTGATTTGTCCGCGTCAGGACTCATTTTTCCACGTAAGGAAACCATCTTTTTCCACGTAATGAGTCATCTCAATCTGTCCCCGTAAGGACTTTCTTCTTTCCACGTTAGGAATACTGTCATTTCCGCGTAAGGAAACTATCTTCTGATATGTCCGCGTATGGACTCCATCTTTTCCGCGTTAGGAATCTCCGTCTTTCCACGTTAGGAATCACTTTTGTTGATATGTCCGCGTAAGGACTGCATCTTTCCACGTTAGGAATAATAATCTCTTTGATCGGTCCGCGTTAGGACACTGATCTCGTCTTGATTTATCCACGTTAGGACTCAGGCGTCTTCGACTTGCTGAGGAAATAAGACTTGTCCACGTAAGGACTCACACGTCTTCGACTTGCTGGGGAAATATCCGCGTCAGGACTTACCCTTTGCCAACAACACGAAGAAGGATAAATTTGTCCGCGTCAGGACTCTTGTATCTTGTCATCACAAAGAACTACAAACTTGTCCACGTCAGGACGCACATTTCACCATTACGAATAAAGATATCTACTGCAAACACATGATCCACGTCAGGACACCAACACGAAGAGTAACCAATCTTTTGTCAACGTCATGACCTCCCTTTCTCCAAATTCGAGAGACCGAATCTATCCACGTCAGGATTAACACACCTTACCAATCCGGTAAAACAAACCTGTCCACGTTAGGACGCCCACTTCTGAAGAAACCCCGTCATTCCAGGAGTAAATTGTCCGCGCTAGGACTTAATTCTTCAATGATCCTTACCCACAAACTGCTCAGCACTGACGTGACAGCGACTTCGAGATGAACTCTACTGGGGATGTCTGAAAACTAACTATCGGACACCTGCTCTGATAACCGGCGGTGGTCTCTGAAATTCTGATTCATGCGACCCGTTGATGACAAACAAACTCTGCTTGGGGAATAAGGAGATTCTTATCCTGGCCACTCTGGCTGGGGAAAATAAGATACATTTGCATGAATGACTCTGCTGGAGACAAAGAGAGTCTCATCACGATAACTCTGTGGGGGAATATCGCTGAAACTGACATTACCATTGAATATCTCCTGCCGAGATCTTGAATGTTTGGTAATTTATTTGCAAGAGCTCTTTCCACCCGAACTGCTAGAATACAGAAACTGCTTCAGCAAAATAAATGCTGGAAGGATAACGCCGACTCGCCGGGGATAGCCTGATGCTACAAAATTATTCCGGCAAAATAAATGCTGGTAGGATGAAGTCGACCCTGCTGGGAAGTTGGGAACTCAAACCACACGTCTTGTTGAAGTACCCCCTGCTGGGGAATATAACTCAAACCAAATACCTTGCGGAGGTAACCCCCTGCTGGGGAATATGACTTTGCTGAGGAATAGCAGATGCGCACAACACGATCGGACTTTCTGCTGGAATGTGAACCGATATCACCAGTATCTCTGACAAAATGAATGACAGGAACCACCATCGACTCTGCCTGGGAGAGTCTTGATCTTCAGATTCCACTGGAAGGAAAGAACACTTGCTGAAAAGAGAACTCCGCTGGGGATGGCTGGATTCTCTTGGGGAAAATTTACTGACTCCGCCGGGGGAGAATGCAGGACCCTGCGGGGGGAGATGAACCTGTCTGAATACAGCCTTACGATCCCGGAATCACCAAACTCTGCTGAGGACGAGTAACTTCTCTGGAGCACGTCCTTTGGATAAGCTACGGCTAGCTGGAGAATTCTATCCTTCTTCAGGAAGAACATGCATGACCTGCGTGGGGATCAAGCCTTTCACTATTGCAATCTTTTGATTGCCTTCCTCGTATGGTTATGAAACCTGCAACAACACAAACAAGACACGACAAGCCTATGCAATCGAATCGATTCAGGTTAGTGACGTTACACTCAGTTAATTCAAAGCTTTAACAATTGTTGGCAAGGGCCAGTGATGTTATACTCATGTTAGTTTCATCAAACTTAGGCGTTTTATCATGCGCAAAACAGTAAAGAACAGGCATCAAGTACTGAATAACACATTTTCATTGATTGGGCCCCTGAATGGGCGGAGTTTTTGTACACGGGATGTAACTCCTGAAAAGAGGAAGCTACACAAAGCAAATATACAAGTATGCAAGTATTCACAAGAAGCATAAATATTGACAACTTAAATTTTGTACACATGTCGGCAACTGGATGCAGATGAACATCACGAACTGATCCTCCCATGACTCGTCCGACTCTAATGCTTTCCCAGTATCCGTCTTCTGAAGAGGTTGTATCCGATAACTGACTCCTCAACCATATTCTCCCGCACTGATGCTCATTGAATACCAAATTCGGACCGCAGTCATTTGCTTTTCTCATCCCTAACTTTTGCGTGAACCGCCCTTTACGGGTTTTCAGTTCACCGGGATACCCCTTTTTGCCGAAGCCGCCCAGTGTAGGTTTTCAACTTCGCGGGTGTACATTTTTTCAATTTTATCCCTAACTTTTGCCCGAACCTTTCATTCTGTTTTTGGTTCGCCAGGATGCCCCATTTTTGCCTGGACTCTCTTTTTTCTATCCAGCGGGTCTATTTTAAGCAAAGTATTTTTTAACTGCGTCCGAATTCACAGGTGATGCAAAGTCTTCCCCGTCCATTGTGGACAACAATAAAGCTCCTCCTGAAAAGACCTTACTGACAACGTATGGCCCTTCGTAGTTGGGGGTCCACTTGCCCCTGTGATCTGCTTGCGGCGGGAGAATCCTTTTCAGCACAAGGTCGCCCGTCTGAAAGCTTCGCGGAAGTATTTTCTTGTCGTACGCTTTCTTCATTCGTCTTTGATACAAACGACCGTATGCCAGAGAAGCTAGCCTCTTCTCATCCATCAAACTCAGTTGGTTCAATCTGTTCGTTACCCATTCTGCCTCGTCCAGCTGAACGTCTCGCAATACCCTCAGAGAAGGGATCTCCACCTCCAATGGTAACACCGCTTCCATTCCGTATACCAACGAGAACGGAGTTGCCCCGGTTGATGTGCGTACCGTCGTACGATAACCGTGCAAAGCGAAAGGTAGCATTTCATGCCAGTCCTTGTAAGTCACCACCATTTTCTGGACAATCTTCTTTATATTCTTATTGGCCGCTTCGACAGCGCCATTCATCTTGGGTCGGTAAGGGGAGGAGTTGTGATGTTCGATCTTGAAATTCTGACAGAGCTCCTTCATCATTTTGTTGTTCAGATTAGAACCATTATCCGTGATTATCCGCTCGGGAATTCCGTATCGGCAAATGATATCTCTCTTGATGAATCTAGCCACCACTTGCTTCGTTACATTTGCGTAAGACGCTGCTTCCACCCATTTGGTGAAATAATCGATTGCTACGAGGATGAACCGATGCCCGTTAGAAGCCGTCGGCTCGATCTTTCCAATCATATCGATTCCCCACATTGAGAATGGCCATGGAGATGACATCACATTTAGAGGACTCGGAGGCACGTGTATTTTGTCAGCATAAATTTGGCACTTGTGGCACTTTCTTGCAAATTTGAAACAATCAGTTTCCATCGTCAGCCAAAAATAACCTGCCCGCAGCAGTTTTCTCGTCATAGCATGCCCACTAGCATGCGTACCAAAGGCACCTTCGTGAACTTCCTCCATGAGAAGCTTTGCCTCTTTTTCGTCTACACAACGCAACAACACCAAGTCGTGGTTCCTTCTGTATAAGACGCCATCCGGGTTCAAATAGAAATTACCCGCTAATCTCCTGAGAGTCTTCTGATCTTGACTGGATGCCCCAGCCGGATACTCTTTATTCTTCAGGAAATTAAGGATATCAAAATACCACGGTTTGTCATCAGACGCTTCATCAATAGCAAATACATAAGCTGGCCTGTCCAACCGAGAGATAGTGATCTGGGGAGCTTCGTTCCAGAAATTGACCTTGTACATGGAAGACAAGGTGGCAAGGGCGTCAGCCATTTGATTTTCTGCCCGTGGCACGTGATGCAATTCAACTTTGTCGAAGAAAGGCAACAATCTCCTTGCATAATTCATGTAATGTATCAAATTGGGCTGCCGTGTCTCCCATTCCCCTTTGATCTGATTCACCACCAGAGCTGAGTCTCCGTATACGTCTAAATGTTTGATTCGCAAATCAATGGCTTCTTCAAGCCCCATTATACAAGCTTCGTATTCGGCCTCATTGTTGGTAACGGCAAAGGTCAATCGGGCAGTAAACGGGATGTGCGACCCGTGCGGCGTAGTGATAATTGCCCCTATTCCGCTACCGTAAGCATTCACAGCTCCATCAAATATCATCTGCCATTTGGACCCCGGCTCTGGTCCTTCGTCTGGCAACGGCTCTTCGCAATCCTTCATCTTGAGATACATGATATCCTCGTCAGGAAAGTCAAATCTCATCGATTGATACTCTTCAATAGGCTGCTCCGCCAGATACTCAGACAACACACTCCCCTTTATTGCCTTTTGCGAGACGTATTGAATATCGTATTCGGTCAAGATCATCTGCCACCTGGCAATTCTACCTGACAACGCCTGCTTTTCAAATATATATTTGATTGGATCCATCTTCGAGATGAGCATGGTTGTATGATTCAGCATGTACTGCCTCAAACGCTTGGCGGCCCAGGCTAGCGCGCAGCAAGTTTTCTCCAGCATTGAGTATCGGGATTCACAGTCTGTAAATTTCTTACTCAGATAATAGATTGCATGCTCTTTTCTCCCCGTCTCATCGTGTTGACCGAGAACACAACCCATGCTTCCCTCAAGAACCGTCAAATACATTATCAAGGGTCTCCCTGCCACTGGGGGTATCAAAATAGGAGGCTCCTGCAGATACTTCTTTATTTTATCGAACGCCTTTTGACAATTATCGTTCCACGTTACAGCTTGATCTTTCTTTAACAGCTTGAATAATGGTTCACACGTGGCCGTTAGGTGAGATATGAACCGAGCAATGTAGTTCAATCTCCCTAAAAACCCGCGCACCTCTTTCTCTGTTTTAGGCGTCGGCATTTCTTGGATCGCTTTTATTTTAGCAGGATCGACCTCTATTCCTCTTTCGCTTACTATGAACCCCAGGAGCTTACCCGATCTCACCCCGAAGGTGCATTTGTTAGGGTTCAGCCTCAGCCTGAACTTCCTAAGCCTTTTAAACAACTTCAACAGATTCACCAGATGCTCTTCCTCCGTCTGGGATTTGGCAATCATATCGTCAACATAAACTTCAATCTCTTTATGCATCATGTCATGAAAGAGAGTCGTCATCGCACGCTGATATGTTGCCCCAGCATTTTTCAAACCAAAGGGCATCACTTTATAGCAAAATGTTCCCCAAGGCGTTATGAAAGTAGTCTTCTCCATATCCTCTGGCGCCATTTTAATTTGATTATAGCCTGAAAAGCCATCCATGAAGGAGAATACAGAGTATTGAGCGGTATTATCGACTAATACGTCAATATGAGGAAGTGGAAAATCGTCTTTTGGGCTTGCTTTATTCAAATCTCTATAATCCACGCACATTCGAACCTTGCCATCTTTCTTTGGCACTGGTACGATGTTGGCAACCCATGAGGGATACTTCGTCACAGCCAGGAACCCAGCGTCCCACTGTTTCTGAACCTCCTCTTTGATCTTCATTGCCATATCTGGACGAGTTCTGCGAAGTTTTTGTTTGACAGGCGGGCAGTCTTCTTTCAGTGGCAGACGATGCACAACCATATCAGTATCGAGCCCTGGCATATCTTGATACGACCAAGCGAATACATCATTATACTCTCGGAGCATTTCAACCAGTTTTCGCTTAATATCACTTTGCAGTGCGGCTCCGATACGAATATTTTTCTCAACCCCTTCCGACCCCAAGTTGATAATTTCGATAACCTCGTCGTGAGGCAGAATGGCTCTTTCCTCTTGCTTCACCAACCAAGACAGTTCTTCCGGAACGTCGCTATCTTCGACAACCTCTTCTTCGGTCTGGAATACCGGGTACTCGAAGTCGGGACGAGTCATAGGTGGCTCAAGGATGTCATCTGAAAATGTTATCCTGCAAAAGAAAGGGTTAAGTGCTTCAAAATGCGTATAAAGCGGATAACCACGTTGCCATTTTATTGAAAAATACAAAACAAGAAAGACAGGGATTACAGTATTTGCACACATAAAAAAAACGCCGTTTATTTAATGATTAACACGCAATGTTTATAACAACACAGCCCTAAGCAAATCCTGATGCCCCGGGCAAGACATCAGATTATTCAACAATTAATAAAGCAAAGCATTACTGTTTAAAAGTCACAGGAACAAGCTCCTGAATAGACCAGTTGCACAGTCCTTGTCCTGGCGTGCTTGGTTGAATCCAGGCATCCATATCACAGTCGCTGTCCCCTTCATCAGACTCCGAAGCAGCATTGACAGATTCATGGCATACTCCACTGGCAGAGATGGTGATTGACTTTCTGAAATGAGGGGCCTCCACGGAAGGAGTTGATGACGACGGTCGGTACCCCAGTCCGAACCGGTCCATTTTCACCGGAATGTCCAATACTTTGCCCCAGCCTTTGGCTTCTCCTGCCTTCACTAGCGCTTGAGCCTCTTTATACGAAGAAACAGCTATCTTTGGCGCTTTGCTTGGCCCGGGACTCTTGTCCTTAATGCGCAAACCTTCGAATGCCTGGCATGGCGTCTCGTGGATCTCCCCGTCGACTTCCACATATTTAAACGAAGAAAGATGGCTGACCAGGATGTCTTCTTCTCCGCACACGGTGACTACACTGTCTCCGACCATATACTTTAACTTCTGATGCAGGGTTGACGTAACTGCCCCTGCCCCGTGAATCCAAGGTCTTCCCAGCAAGCAGCTGTACGCAGGCTGTATATCCATGATATAAAACTCCGTGGCAAACACTTCCGGCCCCACTTGCAGAGGCAAGGTAATCGATCCGAAGACTGTTCTCCGCGTGCCGTCAAACGCTCTGACTACCAAATCACTTGGTGTGCACAAAATTCCTCGAACATCCAGCTTCATCATAGCCTTCTTAGGCAGCACATTCAAAGACGACCCGGTGTCAACCAATACGTGCGACATTGTCGACCCTCTGCACTCAACAGATACATGTAATGCCATATTATGATCCCTTCCTTTCGGAGTCAAGTCAAAATCAGTAAAGCCCAGACTGTGGCCCGCATTTACGTGTGCCAATACTCCTTCTAGCTGGTTCACGGAGACATCCTGTGGTACAAAAGAAGTGTCCAGGACTTTCAGCAAAGCATTTCGGTGAGCTTCCGAACACAACAGCAATGACAGAATAGATATTTTGGATGGCGTTTGCTGCAGATGCTCCACGATTTTATAGTCGCTCTTCCGAATTAAGCGCATGAATTCTTCGACATCCTTAGATGCTGCTTCTTTTTCATTTGCTTGAATCGGAACATTTTCCACCGCTTTCCCTTTTCCTTTCGCTATCCTTTCGGCTTCTACTTCAGGAGATATAAAGATCCTGCCGCTTCTTGTCATGCCTCCTGAGCCCACAACATTATCCACAATCTCCGCCGACTGCTTATTGACATCGATCTTAATCCCGTCACAATACACCTCTAGCCCATATGACCATGGGACTGCTCTCGTGTTCTCATACGGGATTGGCCCGGCTTTAGTTATAATAATCGGTGGTCGCTGAACTGGTGCTGAAATAGTGATCGTCTTCCTAGGAATTGTCACTGTGGCAACATCACTCCGATTATCCACTGCTGCCCCTGCCGGCTCATCAGTTGCTGTTCTATCAAACTGCAATATACCATCATCAATCAAGGCCTGAATGCCTTTCTTCAGATCCTCACACCCCCCAGACAGGGCCCAACAGTCTAAACAGTACTCATTACAACCCGGGTAAACACCTCCTTGCAACAGTCGGCTTTTTATTTCGCTCAGCGGCGTCTTTAAATCCTCAACATTCATAATCAGATTCAGACCTTCCTCAGTCAGCACGGCATTCGCCCCATGATTAGGCATGGGTTTCTGGACTATATTCGCACCGGTCGTTCCGAAGTTGATAGACTTGTTGTCCAAGAGATCCTGCACAACGTGCTTAAAAGCATGACAACCTTCAATATCATGGCCCGGGGCCCCAGAATGAAACTCGCAGCGCCTATTTGCATCATAGCCGAACGGGGGAGTTCCCGTTATCGGTGCCAAGGTTCTTTTCTCTACCAGATTCAATCCCAACAAGGTCTGCAATAAATCAGCATAGTTAGAGGGAGGCTTCTCGAACACCCTTCTCGGCTTACCACCCTGGAATTTTCTCTGAGCTTGCTGTGCCCCCTGCTGAGGCTGCTGCTGCTGTGGCATTGGTTGCTGCTGAACCTGTTGTTGTTGCTGGATTGGCTGCTGTTGGTAAGGAATAGTGACACTCGACACTTGCTGCGGCTGACGATATTGATTTCTTCCCCTGCCTCGGCCTCGGCCTCGGCCTCCAAATACCGCGCTAGCTTCGCCCTGACGGCGCCCACCATAAGCTTTCCTATTACTGCCAGATGCAGCTGACTCGTCAACTTGGAACTTTCCTTGCTTAATGTTCCGCTCAATCTTTTCCCCCATCAAGATCAGGTCTGAAAAACTAGCCAGAGACGTATGAAACAGCATATCATGAAACAGCCCGGTGAATGTGCCAACAAACATGTCGTTCATTTCTTTATCTTCCACAGGAGGACGGACCCTGGCAGCCATATCGCGCCACCTTTGCGCGTATTCTTTAAAACTCTCCCCCTTCTTCTGCGAAAGCCCGGCCAACTGGACCCGATTGGGTGCCAGGTCACTGTTATATTTGTAATGGGCTACGAACGCCTCTGCTAATTGCTTCCAAGTCTTGATATCAGTGGGCTCCAACCCCATGTACCACTCTAAGGAAGGACCCGATAGACTATCCTGAAAGAAATGCATGAGCATTCTTTCATCAGTGGAGTATGCAGACATCTTTCTGTAATAAGCTCGTACATGAACCTTCGGACATGTATCTCCTTTGTACTTATCGAACGCAGGCGCTTTGAACTTGATTGGCACCCTCAGCCCAGGTACCAAGCCCATTGTTGCCATGTCCAGTCCTACAGCACTCTGATTTAGGACTCCCTTCATTTGCTCTTCCAGCATTCTAATCTTTTGAGAATCATCCATCGGCCCTTCAAAGCCCCCTCCAGAGAAGGCGTCTTCCTGTTGATCCTCTTGCCACATACCGTTTCCAGCCCCGTATCCATCATACGCATTATTACGTCCAGCTCTGACCTGATTCATCCCCGGAACTCGGCCTCTGTTGCCATACCCTTGAACACCTCCAGCAGGACCACCAGCCATAAAACCAGCACCGTTTCCGTTTCCAAAACCTCCGTAGCCCTGATTGACCATACCATAACCATCTTGCCCAAAGCCTTGAGCATTAAAGCCATACTTGCCAGTGTTGTCGAATCCCTGATCGTTGAATCCGAACCCAGCGTTGACAAAGCCATTGCCTCCGAGATTATCTCCCACATTGACATCACCCAGCCCAGCGTTATGGACAGCAGTTTCATTTCCAACTCCGACGTTACCATTCACAGCAGCGGTAGCGTTGTTGACGTTAGCAGCATTCACATTGACGACAGGCGGAGCCACTGGCGTGGGGGTGCCGTCTCCATGAGCAGTATCAACCCGGACAGACTGATGATCTTCGTTACCATGACCAGCGTTGCGAGCCAATAGAGGCTGGACCATGGCCTGCAAATTCTCTTGCCCTTTTGCTATAGCCTCCATGGTCTGCATGAAGAGGGCGAGCTTCTCGCGTACATCCTGCATCTCGTTCTGAATCTGGTCCATGACTTTCCGACAGTTGGATCGTGTAGAATAGCGGTGCGGATGTTGATCTGGAATCCTGTTAAGTACCTGATACAGAGCAGGAGATGAGACACCATTCAAAGATTACCTGTTATGCAATATGAATATGAATGCAATGCAATGTGTCTGTGCATTAGGGAAGTTCATTCCCCCAGTTCTAGTGCGAAGGTGCCGGTGCGGTGACAGCGTTGACAATAAGAATATCGGAGCTGAATCATAGAAAGCCTCATACATATCAGAGAGAATCAATAAGCCCAGGGTACAATATCACTGAGAGTACAAAGATGGCATGACCTCAACCAACAATCCTGGTGATGGTCAGCACTATGCAAATAAAGCATACAAATAATGGAACGATCAAATCCTCCCAAAAGTCTGGTACTCCTCTATCAACTTCTTGGTCTCCGGATGGCTTGGTCGATCAAGCAGCCCCTCAACAAGCTGGTTTCTCTTCTTAAGGACACGGCGTACGTCTTCAGCAGTTTCTTCCCATGCCGCTTCTCCGAAGCAATCTTCTAGCTTTCGCTTCTGGGACACTGCTTCATCTCTGGATTTGATTGCCTTGTTCAGTGCATGCTGGACACTATACCGGTTCATCACTTCTTCCTCACACTTCTTGATGCTAGACTTCAACTTCTCTTCGAGGTCGAAAATTTGCTGTTTCAGCTTATCTTCCCTCTTCTTGTTGTTGGTGAGTGTAGCATTCCAAGTCTTGTTGCAAGAAGATATCTCTCGGTGTGCTGCGTCGAGCGCTTTCTTTTTGGCTTCCAGCATGTCATGGGAACTTCTGAACTCTTGCCCCAGACGTTCGCGCTTTTTCTTTTCCTCGGTCAACTCAGCTCCTAACCTGTTTACCAGCTCAATCTGTTGTTGGAAAGCATATACGGCCTTGTTCTTCTCACTGCGTGCCTGGGCTAGCTCTTGCTCTAACCCTTCATTAATCTTCGTCAAGGCTTCTTTCTCCCTCACAACCTGTTCATATGCTTCCCTAGAAACAGTGGTCGGCTCTTCTACCGGAATAGGATCAAGAATTGGTGCATCTGGAAATGGCATCTTCAACTGACTAGCCCTCTCTTGAATCCAAGCTCTATAAGGTGCATAGGCCTGACAGTCATTCTTTCCCAACAACGGCTTCCCTTTGCGGTTAATACGCGTCCAAGCATGTCGCAACTTGGCTAATAACTCCCCCTTCACGTCACCGGTGAAGTACAGAGATTCCTGTACTTCTTCCTCCTGAGGTGGATTCTTCAGCGCATATCCGAACTGGCGAATGAATAGAGAAGGGTTGTAATTGATGCACCCTTTTCTTCCTATCAATGGCACATTAGGGTACCCAGAACAACTGAAGATGAGCTCGGATCCCAACAAATCTCTATCAAACCACTCCATATCTTCCGACGATAGCCTCATCAGACGCTCTGGCCAACCAACTGGAACTGTAGTCTCTGCAGTAGATCCTCTCTTAGGAAGGTGACTCTCAAACCACATACTCAACAAGGGTACACAAAGATGAACATTCTTCCCTCTTCCCTTCTCATTCTTGTAATGCAGTGAATGGTAGAGATCTCCGAGTAAGGTAGGTACAGGATTACCAGCGGCGAACAAGTAGAAAGCATCGAAGTCCACAAAATCCGGTATATTGGGGAATAGTACTATGCCATAAATGCACAAGGCCAACACAGCATTGAAAGCAACCCAGCACCCATTCTTGGCGTACTCTTGGGCTTTACCCACTAAGAACTGAAATGAGAATCCTGGAACTCCACGGGAAACAGTAGTCACAAGTTCAGAAGCATCAACATGCAAGGCTTTTGCCAATTCCTCCGGCTTAGGCTTGGCATCATAATGAATGAATGGAACCTGGTTCTGCACAGGCAGCTCAACATACTCAGCGTATTCCTCCAGAGTTGGTCCCATAATAAAGTCAGAGAACGTAAAACACCTCAAAGCAGGGTCATAGAATTGCATCAAAGCATACAGCCCATCCAACTCTACCTCTGTAGGTTTGCACACCAATCTCAATAATCTACCATAACTCATCCGGAAACTCCTACGAACACCCTCATCAGCAAGAGAGATCAACCCCAGTAAAGGAACAATATCAGGCGTAGGCAATTTGTAAGCAACTGTTCTCCTTAGGCTAGTCATGACCAAATACTCAGAAGTCTGGGCACTAGAACTAAGGAAATGCAAATGTACCTGCAGCACAGACACACGTTAGCGAAATGCAAATGATAATGTATATGCAGGGATGCAATGCAAGTAACATTCAACAGGGACCAAAGCTGCAACTGCATAGCCTAAACCCAATCAAGAAAGGTCTCAGATAGACCATCCAAAAGTCATCAAACCCTGGTCTCAGATAGACCTAAAATAGAACTCCAACACTGGTCTCTGACAGACCTCAAACCATAACTCCACCTGGTCTCTGATAGACCTCAAATCACATCCATAATTGGTCTCTGACAGACCTCAAAACACCTCTCAAATGGTCTCTGACAGACCTCAGAATACATCTCCAAATGGTCTCTGGCAGACCTCATAACTCTCCATAAATAACCAGGATCTCTGATCAAGAAATAACCGGTAATCTGGAGGTCTAGTTACCTGCATAACCCTGAATCCCCTCACAGGTGGGTGGCCCTATAACTGGCACAAGGTACGGCATCCTATGCGGTCGTCGGCGTCACAGACTTTCAGGGTTGATGATACGATTCCCAGAAGGAGTGGCATCATCAATTCCTGAAGAGGCCTCACTCAGCCAACTTCCAAATGATCGGTCCCCAGAGTCGACAATCCAACTAACCAGCAACCCACGCCAACCAAAGGAAGGGGCAGGAGGCCAACCAGTGGAACCTCGTCTGAGTGTAGATTTCATGGGACACCAAAGCAAGCAAAGCAAGCGGGCGCCCACTAATTTCTACTCTAATTCTAGGTGCACTCAAGCCCAGGTCCGGCTTATCTCTCAATATCAGAACACCCGTCACACCCCAGATACAGCAATAATAAACAGTATATATAAAGCTGAAAATACAAGGTTAGAAATATACAATAACTCCATACAAAATCCTCGACGGGAAAACAAGCGTTAGGATTGACTCTCTCAAGGGACGTTGGATCCCAAATGCGTAAGAACCATCGCAGTCCTTAGCAGCCAGGGGACGTTGGATCCCCAGCAGAGTCGCCAGCTGTCGCTACTGCGAAAATCGGCGCCGGCTGAACAGAAGAGTCGCCACCGTGCGTTATTTATCCCACGGGAGGGAAAGGAAACGCTCAGAGTAAACCTCGCACAACACGGGAAAGGTATGGTCATCGCAACCAAAACCTGGATTCGGGAGTCGGTTACGCAAGGGGAAGGTATTAGCACCCCTCACGTCCGTCGTACTCGACGGGATCCACGCTTGTTTTCGGGTATGGATTGTTATTCTATCTAAACTATAGGTCAAGGGTTAAAAAGAAAAGAAAATAAAAATGAAATGACTCGGCAAAGTATCGCACTTTATGCCTACGTATTCCCGTCTGGAACGAGAAATCAGAGTCAACGTAGTTCGCCTACCTACGGGAAAGGAGGGGAAGGTTGCTCGCTAGGATATCGCATCCTATGCCTACGTACTTTCATACAGCATGAAAGATCAGAGCAAACGTAGTTCGGGCCACGTACGACACAGGCTTGTCTTGGTTGATTTTATTCCTTCTGAAAAGGTTTTTCTGATTAACAGTCCCAGCGGACAAAAATGACGTTTTGATGAGTTCACATTCTTTTACGGAAGAAGTGTCTTTTATTGTGTTTGAAATCTTTATGTGTTTTTCTGTTTGTTTTGAGAAAGAAAGAGACAGAACTCTAAACTACGGTTGCGAAGGGAAACAAGCTAACCTAATGTTATCATGCATGGGTTAAGGCCTAGTGTCTATCATGCTCCTCTCTTGCGCAGAGAGAAACAGAGATCCTAAGGGATAGGCAGAAACAGAAACAATAACAGATATATACAGTAAAACAGTAAAATGCATGGATGCAACAGTACAAGCGAGGCAAGGGAGTCCCACTCAACCTCGAACCTAGAAAACAATAGGCGAAAGTGAACAGGCTTCACTTTCAACCCAGCAGGGTAAACAGCAAACAATACAGTTCAGAAAACCAATCAATACATCAACAAATGAAATACAGCAAAAAAACAAACAGCTTCAGCAGCTCTGACTCAACATCTGACTTCAAGCAACCTCCAATCAGCTACAGGCTTCAACAAGCATCAATCTCCATCTTCATGACCTTCAGGCAAGGGCTTTGATCATCAGTCTTCTATCTGCAATGGCTTTTCTTCATGCTCAAACCTCCAGGATGAGGGATTAGTCACAAGAGTGAATTGGGTGTTAAGCAATCAGTTGACTACCAAGGGTGGTGAACAGACTGCTTCTAACACAAGAGACATTTTCTCTCAAGAGTTCTATCTCTTAGACACCATCACCAAGCCTTCCAAAGGAAGGGGGTGAGTGTCTTAGAGAGACTCTGAATCACAGAGAAGAATGGATGCAGACAAGGCAATCCATGTTTGAGAAACAAAATTTCTAATCTAGAGCTCTGCCTAGCTCCTAAACCCTAATCTCCTCAGCATCTGCCAGCAAGAAACTCCTCCTCAACTCTGACAGTTGATCTTCAATCTTTGAATCTCCAATAGCTTCATCTTCACAAATCTTCAGCTTCCCCAGGGCCCCAGACAAACCCAATATCCATACAAACAATCAATAAACCCCAGAGGGCACACCACACCAAACAACAGATATACAGACAGTAATAATAGCAGTAGGGGAATCCTAACTGTTCTCTAAGGGATCTAATAGCTACCCATAGCCCCTATAGTCCCATAACTAGTCTATTCAAACCCTAAGTCCTAAGGGAAATGAAATCAAAATCCTAAGTTGTCACCTAAAAACCCTAGTTTTGTTCATGATATTCAAGCATTTATTAATCACCTAAAATTAACTCCTAAAAATGGGAACTAAAATATTTCTATAAGCCTAATATCTCATCTAAACAATATGAAAAGAGTGATCAAAAAATATCAAAGCATGTGAGAGAACAAAAATCATAAAAATAATGCATGAAATGAATCTATTTATTATGACATTTATTTAGAAAATATGAAAAAAATATGAAATAAAACTAAAAATGAAATTTTATTTTCCTATAATATTCTAGACATTTTAATGAAAACATGGTAAAAAGAATGAATTAAAAAGCATTTTTTATGAATTATTTATGAATTTTCAAAGATTAGTAAAAATTAAAATGAAATAAGAAATAAAATGAATTAAAATGAGGGAGGGGGGTTAGAATAGTAGGCGCGCTCAGTTCAGTCCAGGATGGGCCTCCTAAAGGGGGGTGCTGGTAGCGTTTTGGACAAGGCCCAGAAACAACTCAGAGTTCCACACACGCTGGGGGGTGAGAATAGAATAGAAATCACGTTGCAATTCATATTGGGCTTAGAATAGGGGGTGGAAATATCAACAACCAACTCAGGCCCGCCCGTTTCAATTAATGAAACGGTGCGTTTTGGCCAGCGCTTACTCCCTCCAAAACTCAGCTTAAATCTCAGCCTTTGGATCGCTCCCACAGTCAAGGGTCTAACTCCAAACGAAAGGCTCAGATTTCGTCTTCCTCCTTGGTTCTGCAAGCTAGGGTTTGGATGCCATGAAAGCTCCCATGCACGAGCAACTTTCTTCCTCTCTGTTCTCACTCTACAGGCAACCAATCCACACGATATAAACATGAAATCTGCTCCAAATCTCTCCCTCTACAAGCTTAGGGCATCAATTCGCTTTGAAATTCACCACATCAACAAATTCGATTGGATCCACACTCGGCCTCCATTGAAATGCACTGATATGCATCATCACCAATCTCAATCAAACTTAACCTAAACTGAACTACAACTAATGGAGAGCAACCTGCGCTATCAAGCTTAGATTCTAATGCCCTAACCTAAGAGATATTGATCCAAACAGCTTATGGCACCTGCTAACAATGGACTCCAAATTACTCCAAATTCATCTAAACTAATCTCCTAACCACCTAGATCATCTCTAAACTAACAACAACATGCCTAACTAACTGAATCGAGCTGTGTGATTGAAAACTTACCTTGTGCAAAATCTTGCAAACAGCTATGGAGATTGATGATTTGAGGCTTCTAAGTGCTGGATCTTGATCAATCCT
Organism: Lathyrus sativus; assembly: GCA_963859935.3. Lineage (NCBI taxonomy): Eukaryota > Viridiplantae > Streptophyta > Magnoliopsida > Fabales > Fabaceae > Lathyrus > Lathyrus sativus. The sequence continues at coordinate 231,867,305 of OZ012735.1, read as the reverse complement.
TGATGTATGTGATTCTGTATGCAAGCTTTGGATGAGATTTGGCCAGAATTATGCTATCCACTTGCAACTTCAATCTTGATGCTCTTGAAAAAAAGTGCTCGAAAATGAATGATTCACACCAAAACTTTGCTTCAATTATGATCTATGATGATGATGGAATCAGATTGAGTTGATTTTGAGGCAAGTTGATGAAGGTTTTGAGAGAATTGTAATGAAACTCCAATGAAAAAGTGTGAGAAATTTTGTGGAATTCTTGGTGCAAATGAGGCCAACCCTTGCCAAATTCTCCTTTCATGAATATATAGACCCCAAATGAACATTCTAGATCCATCTTGCACATTCCCTTGTTTCCAAACTTTGGCTCATTTTTGATTATGTTTCTTAAATGATAAGCAACCATGGATAACTTCATTTTTTCCTTCTAAACTCAAAAAAGTGTGTGAACCATTGTTCTTAGAATTGTTTTTCCATTCAAAATCATATATTGGAAGTCTCCATTTGGACTTGTAAATCTCCCAAACCATTTTCCAACTTGAAATTATTCACTTTATAAGCCTTTTTAGTTCATATTTTGACCTATCATGCAACTCCATGCTATGAGCTTCTCCAATAACTTGTGACCTTCTTTCTAGACTTAAAATCCCATTTGGAGCAAGTTTGATGTTGTAAGTTTTTCCATTTGAGGCCTCCTTGTATGAGTTTTGGGTATAGGTTAAAATGACCTGTAATTCACAAATGCCCAAAATACCCTTTGCTTGCCAAGACCATAAGTTGAGTTCTCCACATCATATGAAGGCATGCCATACCATTCTAGAAAGCTAAGACAATGAGGAACAATTCTTATGTTGACCAAGAATTCATTTGAAATCTCCTTGAGGGGCAAAACTAGCTTGGAAGTCAAGTCACTTTCACAGACAAAAATTCAGACACCCCAGATGACCTGTAACTTGCAAGGACCATAACTTGAGTTCTATAAATCTCCTTGAGGTCTTCCACCACTCAAATTAAAGGTCTTGAGATCCTCTACAAGTTTCATGTTGGCCAAGAAGCCATTTGAAGTTAGCATTTTGACTTATCTTGCTTGGAAATTTGACCTAAACTAGGGGATTTTACAGAGAAACCCTAATTTAGTAACTCCTCTTCTCCTTGATTTCTCTTGAATTCTCCTTGTCATATCTCCATATCCTTCTTTATATGTCAAATGTTGATCCCCACATCTCTCCAATAGCCTTGAATGCCCTTTTAAGTCAGTCAATTGACCTAGGGTTGACCTAGGGTTGACCCAGATGAAACCCTAGTTGACTGTCTTCAACTATAGCTCTTGTGCCTTCATCAATGACTTGTTTTCTTCTCCAAATGACTTTGTAAGTCTCTCAAGATGTCTAGATGCTCTCCATGCTTTCATTTCACAGCTCACAACCCTCTTGTTGATCCTCAGATACCCTCAGCTAGGAGATAGACTCAAGGCTTGATCTGCTGAACTCCTTGCTTTCAAATTCTTTCCTGATGACTTGAATATGATTGAATTAGAATAATAACCTCTTGATAGGCCTCTAGAGATGAAAATAATGATTGGTCCCCTGTTGAATGACTTGCTATGCTTATGCTATGCAGATGGTTAGTCTATGTACATGATTCTATATGCAAATGCTAATGATGATGAAACATAAATCCAAGGAATAAGGTTGAGCAAATTTTAGGGTGCAACAGTACCGCACAACGATGTGAACCTCGACAGGGGAAACTCCCTTTTCCTTGGTGTACGGAATGGATGTCGTGTTACCCATTGAAGTCAAGATACCTTCTTTAAAGATTTTAAAGGAAGTCGATCTCGACGAAGACAAATGGATAAAAGAAAGATTTGACTCTTTAAATCTCATCGATGAGAAGAGAATGACGACCATGTGCCATAGCCAGATCTATCAGCAAAAGATGGTGTCGCACCCTAAAATTTGACCAACCGGTTTCCACGTCTGATTTATGTTTCGACGCATTTTCGCATTCGCATTCGCATACCGCATACAATGCATTTGTCCAGTCATATTGATTTTATCGGGATTACAACCCTGTTTTCACATTTCGGGCACTTCAGACCGGTTCGGATAATCGGAGGTTATTTTTGAGAAGTCACGCGCTTCCTGGGTGTTTTCAGCTTACGCAGTTGTTTTTGAGGATTTTGGTGTCTAGGTTTACTGCTTGTTTCGATCTGGTCTCGCGGTCTCTTTTATTTGGGTTAATTGCCTTTATTGCTTTTTTTTTTTTAGAATTTTTAATAGTATTTTAGGATTTTATAATCTTTTTCTAGAATATTAAGTAGATTTTTTTAATAGATTTTAGAATATTATAGATATGAATTTTATTAGGTTTTTACTTTAAATAGAATAGTATATAGATTTTAATATAGTTCTAGAAATTAAATAGAGTTTTAATAGATTTTATAAAATAAATAGTTTTAATAGTGTTTCTAGATTTTAATAGGTTTATTAATATAAATAGATATAGATTTTATTATATAGATTTAATTGGATAGTTAATAGTATGGTTTTTTTTAATAGTTTTTAAATAGATATTAGTTAAATAGTAAGTTGTTTAGTTTTAATAGACTTTCTTTTAGTATAGTTTATTAATTAGGTTAGTTAATCATTAGTTTTATTAATTAGCTTTTATTAATGTCCATTTGCATATTAATTAGGGTCAGATTTGCATTAATCATTTGCTGAGTTTAATTTCCGTTTCATTTATTTGAGTTCAGTTTTAATTGGTCATTAGATAGGTATTAATTAGAGTTAGTTCATTTTCGTTTACTTAATAGTATTAATTGAAGTCTTTATTCATTAATCCATCTTTAAGTCTTTAATCAATCCATTTAGTTTGTAATGGGGCAGGTGTCGTTTTTGGAGGCCCAAAGTTGTTGCCACTTGTCCAGACTATATAGTGCCACGCCCTCTCTCTCCACATTGAGAAGAGGCCACTTCACCATTCCACTCAGACTCCCACACGCCACTTGTCCTCTTTCTCTCTCACTACCATGCCACTTGGCTTCTCCCCTTTCTCCGCATGCACACGCGTCTTCCCCACGCCTCATCCTCTCTGCATGCATGACAGCTCAGTTCCCACTATCTCCCTCCTCATCGGCCGACATGCAATTGCCGGCGACCACCACTGGGACCACCACAACTACCTTCTAACCGTCACCGGACCACCGCAACAGTCGCTGGAAACTGCAAATTATCATGGATCTGCATCACCCGCTCATAGCAACTTCATCAGGCTCATCATCAATCCCAGAATTATCACCGATCTTCATCCAAGATTCTTCTGAGTTCACCATAGCCGTTTTCTAGAGATTCATCAACCTTCAATGATTTCCTCATTTGTTCATCAATTAGTGCCCAGATTTCTTCAAGATCTTCGAAGATCTTGAAAGATCCTCAACGAGCTCCTTCATGCAGGTTCATCCGTCTTCATCTGATCTTCATGCGTTTTCCAGAATCTTCAACATATTCAGGTTCTTCATCATCTTCAAATCAACGTTCATCAGGACCTTTAACCTCCTTCCAGGTTCCCAGAATTTCATCAGAGATGATGAACATTCATCAACGCTCATCAAACCTTCAAGAACCGCATGCAATCATCATCGTTCCTGAATCGCCCAACAACTTTAAGAACTTAGATCATCGGGATCTTCAAGGAACTCGTTGTGTTCTTCAGAGCTCCTTCGCTCAAGAACCGCATGCATCAGATCTTTGCACGTTCATCCATAATCTTCAGTCTTCCAACGAAGATCATCAACATCAAGATCTTCGTCCAAGCTTTCCAGAATTTTGTAAGATCCTCATCAAACTGGATCTTCAAGGTTAACGTCAACCTTCACTACACTTTCCAAACCTTCAACATCGTCTTCAGATCCTTCGGATTCCAAGAACGTCAGGAATCGTTACCATATCTTCATCAAGCCATTCAGCCGTTTCCAGAAAACCTTCGTAGATCAAGAACCTTCATGGATTTTCTTCAAGATTCATCAAGTTGGGAACGAAATGGAGTTTGATTGTGATGATAAAAGTTTGTAGAGGGAGACGGAGAAGCTGAGATGTTTGTGAGGATTCAATTGAGAGGGGAAACGAAAGATTGAGGAGAATGAATCAGAGGGTGAGTTTCTGAGAGAAGGTTGAACGAAGTGAGATCGTTTGGAGAGAGTGGGAACGACGCAGATGAACAGTGTTTTGGTAAGAGAGAGACTTAGGGTTTTGACCCTTTCAGAATGAGAAAGGAGAGATACGTGGCTGTGTGGTGGATTGGGCTCTAAGCCCATTGTCGTTTTGGCATACCTCCGCTTTTTGCTTTCTTCCCCCCTCCCCGTGTGTGTGTTTTATGTGATGGGCTGGGCTTTGGCTGTTGCTAGTTACACTCCCCTGTATAACCATTTCCTCCCAGCATTTTATTTGTTTTTTTTATAGTTTTGTATAATATTTTAATTGTAATAATCTTTTAGGATAGTTTAATATTTTGTTTAGAATATTTTAATTTTTTAGAATATAGTTAGGTATTAATTTCTTGTTAAGGAAATTTAGGGGCCTAGTTCTTTTTAGGATATATTTTCATTAGGAGATTATTTTTGCCGTATCTTAGGAGTAGACTTTTATTTCCGTTTTGCGTTGGATTTCTCTCCTATTTTCGTTTCCATCCGATTTTATTCCCAATTTTATTTTTGGCTGGCCGTGTGACACGATTCAATTGGAGAATGATTTTCGATATCATTTCTCCCTCTTGTCTTTGACACGGATATCAACACGCTACCTCTTAGAGTTCGATTTCTCGTATAAATCAAACCATGACGGTCTAAGCGTTACATTGGCTTTGATTCGAGCGTCATCATCAAGGACCCAGAGAGGAGAAGATTGGAATGGAGCTTGCACGCACGTCAGGAGCCCAGGAGCTGCTTCGTCCAACATCATCATCGTCGTATTCAAGTCTTCAGGCAACCGTCAAGTGTTGTGAGTCGCATCGTTAGATACGAAGGAAATGACAATTGAGGAGTTACTTCTCAATCGTCTAGGATGTCTAGTATGGTACCCTTAGGATACCGTGCAACGCATTCGCTCCTACGTCTTAGGTTCTTGCGTGTGTGTCCCGAGTTCCTTCCCGTTTAAGCGTAAGCCTGCTTCCTTTTTGTTCTCGCCCCGTGCGAGCGAAACCCCTTTTCTCTCGTGTTCAGGCGATCGAGACCCCTTCTCTTGCCCCCGTGCAATCGAGACTCGTTTTCCCATTGAACTACGTTTGCTCTGATCTCTCGTGCCAGACGAGAGTACGTAGGCATAGGATGCCGTATCCTAGCGAGCTCCCTTTTCCCTTTTTCTCCGTTTTAGCTGTAGTTAGGCTGAACTACAGCTGCTCTGATTTCTCATATCTAATGAGAATATGTAGGCATAGGATGCGATATCCTGGCGAGCACACTAACAACTAACCTCTCTGTTCTCTCGCTGCTGTGCGATCGAGACTTTCCCGCTGACGAATGATGTTATTCTTTTCTCTTGCCCTTGCGCATTTGAGACCAGACCGTAGTTCTAGTTCTCGTAGGTTCCCGTACCTTTCAAACCAACTTAATCTCTCACTCCTGTGTGATCGAGAACACCCTGTCTAGCCGTAGTTAGCCTGAACTACGTAAGCTCTGATCTTTCACGTTGTATGGAAGTACGTAGGCACAAGACGCGAAGTCTTGGCGAGCCAATTCCCCTGTAGTTTCCCGAACTACGATGACTCTGACTTTCTCTCTTGAGAATACGTAGGCATAGGGTGCGTTGCTCTACCGAGTCAGTTTCTTCCCGTTTAGAGTTAGCAGTCGTAGATAGATTGTTTTGCATCCTTTAGACAAACCAAGCAAGCGTGGATCCCGTCGAGTACGAAGGACGTGAGGGGTGCTAATACCTTCCCTTTGCGTAACCGACTCCCGAATCCAGGATTTGGTTGCGATGACCATTCCTTTCCCGTCTTTGCGGTAGGTTTACTTCGAGTGTTTCCTTTCCCTCTGTTGGGATAAATAACGCACGGTGGCGACTCTTCTGTTCAGTCGACGCCGATTTTCGCAGTAGCGACAGATGGTAAGGGCGTTCGATAAGAAAGTACGACCCAAAGAGTACAGGGAAGGAGAACTCGTACTCAGAAAAATCCTACCAACGTAAAAGGACATACGCGGCAAATGGATGCCCAACTACGATGGCCCGTTTGTGGTGAAAACAGTCTTCTCCGGAGGTTCGTTAATCCTCGAAACCATAGATGGGGAACAACTTAAGTACCCTATCAACTCAGATGAAGTAAGGAAGTATTATGCCTAGCAAAGCAAGGCTTGAAAAGACAACCAACGCTTAGGCGAAGCGCCAATTCAAAAGGATAAGTCAATCTCGTCAGAAGCAACGGAGACCAATGGACCGCTAGTTAGTAGGACCGGGTCATTGTGGGATTCTGTAACCCTTTTTGTTAGCCATTTTTCTAAATGTATTTTTGTTCCCGAGGCTTTGCCCTTTGTAAAGTTCTCACCTATTAATAAAATCAGATTTTGGCCCAATCATTGTTATAATCTTCTGTTTTTGTTATGCAATTTCACTTATTTGTTAATAAGGATTTTTTTTTCAAAAAAAGCAAAGCGTTTTGAAATTTTAAATTTTTTGTTCAGAGAAAAGGAAATTGATTTGACAAAGCATGTTGAAAAACTTTGTGAGTAATTCGACGGTATTACACAACTCTCTAAACCATAAGAGTCTGCTGCTGCCTACCAATTGCCGTTCAGAGATAGTTCCCACTTGAAAGTCAGGATTTTCTTTTCTGCAACTTTGTGAAAGCATTGATCATTTTGGAAGATTGTTATCTATCTCAAAAGAGGTTAACTTGGGATCAGTGAGGCTCCTTGTGTTAGGTTCCCTCTATTTACTTCCTCTGTCTTGCTCCTTCTCTCTCATTGGTTAGTTTACTTTTAGCATACAGCATCATCAGCATACGCATTTGTTTGCATTCTTGTTTTAATCTTTGTTTGTTTGGCTTTTACCTTTGAGATCCTTTGGTCGTTACCACTCTCTCTGTTCCGTTCGCCACGGTTCTTTCTTTTGGGTTGTTATATCTTCTTATCGTTAATTTGGGGATTACTGGTTTCCTTCCTGGGAGTTTAGTTGTGACTAGCAATATCTAAATTCACCAAAGCGATTGGTTGTTACTAATATCTACCGGTGATATGGTTGTGACCAATGAACTTTGAAAGTCTAGTAGTTACTAGCAGTGTTGAACCCAATTGTTATTGGTATCTCTTGATTCGGTTGTCACCAATCTTCGAAAAAAAACAGTAGTTGCTGGTATCTTCCTGTCGCTACTGCGAAAATCGGCGCCGGCTGACAGAAGAGTCGCCACCGTGCGTTATTTATCCCAACGGAGGGAAAGGAAACGCTCGAAGTAAACCTCGCAAAAAACGGGAAAGGTATGGTCATCGCAACCAAAACCTGGATTCGGGAGTCGGTTACGCAAGGGGAAGGTATTAGCACCCCTCACGTCCGTCGTACTCGACGGGATCTACGCTTGGTGTTTATAAGGAAAAGGGTGTGCTTATCTATCTACGCTAATGGTCAGTCTGAAAAGAAAAGAAAAGGACAGGACTCGACAGAACATACGCTGTTCTGGGCCTACGTACTCCCTCGTGCAATGGGAAAGTCAGAGTCAACGTAGTTCGACTACCTACGTCTAGACGGGGGGAGGTTGCTCGCCAGGACATCGCATCCTGTGCCTACGTACTTCCACACGGCATGGAAGATCAGAGCAAACGTAGTTCGACTAACTACGGCTAATCTGGGTGTTCTCACACAGCAGTGAGAAAATACTCTGGTTTTAAAGGTTCGGGAACCTACAACTACGGTCTGGTCTCAAATGCGCTCGGGCAAGAGAAAGGGATAACAACAGTCGTCAGCGGGAAAGTCTCGATCGCACAGCAGCGAGAGAACAAAAGGTTAGTTGTTAGTGTGCTCGCTAGGATATCGCATCCTATGCCTACATATTCTCGTCTGATACGAGAAATCAGAGCAGCTGTAGTTCGGCTAACTATGACACAAGCTATTCAAGTGTTTTTCTATTGCTTTGAGAAAGGAAAAAGACACCCTAAAACTATGGTTGAAAAGGGGAATCTACCTATTGTTATCATGCCTGGTTGACCCACCTAATGTCTATCATAACTCCCCCGCAGCGGAGAAGTTAGAGCTCCTAAGGGATCATGGCAACAGGACTAAACAGCAAACAGGAAATACTGCAAAGTAAAGAAATACCGGAAATATGCATGAATGCAACAACCAAACAGGAAAGGCACAAAGGCCGCAAACCACAGAGGTAAGGGAGCTCAGCTCTACCAAATACCAGCAAGCAAAGCCACTCAATAACAAACAAGCAGAAGGAGGACCACCTCAACTTCTCATGCACGCAAAGCCTATTTCTAAGATGCGCCTATCTCAGAAATATCTAAATGAACCCCTAAGTCTAATGCAGCACAACACCACACAAGTCAAACAACAAAAAGAGAAGGCGAACCAGCCTGACAAACCCCTATCCAAAACATAAACCAAAACCCTGAGCAGGACCCCTAAACAAAACCCTAATCAAACCCCTGAGCAAAGCCCTATGAAAAACCCTAATCAAATCTCTAAGCAAAACCCTAATCAAAACCCTACACAAGAGAAATCAATCCCAGTCTTCAAGCTTCAAAACAAGCTTACCAAAGAAAGGGAGCTAAGTAGGCAGACTCATAGTGTCCTCCTCAGGAAAGTACTAGGAGGCTTATACTTAGGACTCATATCCCATGCGGCTCAACAACTGTGATCGGTTTACATTCCTCCTCAGGAGGAACTAAACTCACATGAAGGCTCTGACATCATTGGATATTTAAGAAATCCTAGATGAGCTAAGGGAACTAAGTGAACAAACCCATAGTGCCTTCCTCGGGAAAGTACCAGGGGGCTTCCACTTAGGAATCATATCCCATGTGGCTCAACAACTGTGAACGGTTTACATTCCTCCTCAGGAGAAACTAAACTCACATGAAGGCTCCAACATCATTGGATACTTGAGAAAGAGGTGAGAAGAAAGAATGAAAGACATCCATAGTGCCTTCCTCAGGAAAGCACCATAAATTTCCCTCAAACTTCAGGATCTCAAACCTCACAAACAGAGAGCAAGCTCCTAGACTAGGTCTCAAACCATGCATCCTTGCAAGCTCCAACAAGACTTCATCCAGCCTCCATCCTCAAGAAGAAACCACAGGCCCTCAAACCCAAAAGAAACTAACTCTGAAGTTCAACCACAGTTGAACTTCAAAGTCAGAAGCCTATCAAGACTTCTCCTATTCTCAGGCTCAAACAAAAATAACAGAACACCCTATAAAAATCTATCAAAAATCTAGGGGAAACCTGTAACAGCCCAAATTTCATTAAATAATTAATTGTAGTAATTAATTGATTTAGTGGGATTTTATGTTAATGATGGAAATTAATTTTTATTAATTGGAATTAATAGAAAATTAAGAAGGAATTGGAGTGGAAGGAAAATGAAAAAATATATAAGAGAGAAAGAAAAGAAAAGAAAGATAGAAAACATTTGGAAAGAAAGAGGAAAGAAGAAGAAAGGAGAGAAAGAGAAGAGAAGAAGAGGAAAAGTGGAAATCATCAAGAACCAACATCAAAGCTCCGATTAATCGAGGTAAGGGTGAGAAATGTTTCTATTTGATCATTGTATGATGTTATGTATGTTGGGTTGGGGTTTTGGTAGAGTTTTCATCACTTTCCAATTAGGGCAAAAGTTGGAATAATCGGTAGATTGATGATTTAATCGGTTGAAACTGAGCAATAATACCGTAGAATAGTCGGGTAACATGTATTGATGTTGTTTATACTGATTTGGATGTGTAAGAGAGGGTTGATGATGGATTGGTAAAGAAGGAACAGAATAGGGTTATGTTCTGCGCAGGTTCGCTGGCTCTCGCCAGGCGAGCGAAGGCGAAGCTTCGCCAGGCGAAGCCTAGCGAATGTTGGCGAATAATTATATTTAAGTCCCAGTAGACTTCGCTGGTGGGTTCGCCAGGCGAAGTGGGATAGCGAAGGTGCTGGCGAATGGTGGCGAATGAAGTCAGTAGCTACTAACTTGGGCTCGCTGGGAAGTCTCGCCAGGCGAAGCCTAGCGAGTGTTCGCTGAGAGAGTTCGCCAGGCGAAGGCCAGGCGAAGGTTCGCTGTGAGGGTTCTCCAGGCGAATGAAGGCGAATGTGGCAGTATATTTTCTTTGCTGTGTTATCCAAATGGTGATTGTTTGGTTGATTCGCATATGTTTATACTTCTATGTTATGAATGAGTATGTGAACTATTATGATAACATGTGCTGTGGGTAGCCTTCGGGCGTGAATCCTAGAGTTGTGATATGAATGATTAATTGTAATCGGTTAAAATACATGAGAACATAATGATGATTATGTGTGTATTAATTGATGAGTTGTGAATGTTTGATTGTTGTGTACAATTATGTAAGGAGTATGCATGAGAACATTTTGAATATGTGTGCGTAACTTATAATTGTATGATTGGTATTGCAATGTGAATACCTTGATTGTTGTGATAATTAGAGATACATGGGAATACAATGAGGAATGTATGTGTATCGTCTAATGAATTGTGAGTGCATATATGTATGCGATTGTTGTGTGAATGCATGGGAACATATGTGATATGTGTGCATTGTTGTTGAATATGATGATGTGTGAAATGAATACATTGATAAATGTTTGATATATGTTGTATGTGCAATCATGATGAAATTCTCGAAGGGGTGAATTATTCGAATGCATGGGATTAAGATGCGGAAACGGTCTTAAGTGCATTTATTGTGATTGGTTGATTGTACATGCATCATTCAGTCAAGAGGCAATGTCTGTTAGTTTCGTGGAAACTAATGGCTTGTCCCAAACCTAGAAGGGTGGGTTTGAAGCCTAGGGGACGGGCTTGGTTGTTATCGGTCTAGAAGGGTGGACCCGGTTTAAAGTAAAAACCGAAAAATGATAACGAGTTATCGGTCTAGAAGGGTGGACCCGGTTTAGAGTGAAAACCGAAAAAAGATAACGAGAGTCGGTACCGCATAGCATTGAGTTGCATTGAATATGTTGAGTCACATTGCATAATATTGTTGTTGTACAAATGTGCTTGTGAATGATTGTGAAATTAAGCATGAAGGGATGTGCTTGTGAATGTTCATAATGTTGATATATGTGAACATGGTATGATTTATGACTATGAGAATGAAGTGTGGTGAGAAATGTGAATATGTGTTATATGATACCTATATATACGTAATCTTATGCCTTGATTATTATGGTTATATTTCTCACCCTTCTGCTATTTTATAATGCTCTATGAGGCATTGCAGATTAGGATGCTGGAGTCCTTTTGTGAAGAATAGTCTTCATTCTTTTGAGTCTGCTGCTCTGATATGTAACACCGGGTAGTTAGACTAGTATAGTCATTCTTTTGTGATACATTGCGATGTATCAGCTTATGTGGTTCTGTAAATCTAACTGATATGATATATTAATCTAGATAGCTTATGTGTACGTGGATTAATATTTTGAAAACGATCAAATGATTTTATCTTCCGCTTAAATTGAAAATGTTACATATTTTATGGAGCAAATTGTGAAAGTGTTTTATTGGTGAAATTGTGGCATTCTTCTTTTATACCTTATTATAAAACCTTTTTACTCTGATAATTTGTATGTGCTTAATTGTTTTATATGCATTTATTTGGGGTATAGAAGGGGGTGTTACAATAGTGGTATCAGAGCAGGTCGGTCCGTCCGGCCAAGTTGTTAGAGTGTTTTTCCCTGTGTGTTATTGATATGCGTGTGATGCATTATCAATATTGGTTGTTCTTACGTGGTTCTGTTGTTGGAATTAGTAAGATGGTTGCAGGGAGGAACGACGAAGCGATTGCGGAGGCATTGACGAGATTGGCGGGGGCAATTGGGCAGAATCCTCCGGCAAATGTGAATGTGAGGGATCATGCTGATGATGGATTCCGTGCTTTGGGGAAATTCCAAAAGAATAACCCTCCGGTCTTCAAGGGAACTCATGAACCGGACAAGGCACAAATTTGGTTGAAAGCTGTGGAAAAGATTTTTCGAGTTATGAATTGCTCGGATGCACAGAAGGTGCAGTTTGGGACTCATATGCTCGAAGAAGAAGCTGAAGATTGGTGGGGTAATACTCGCCAAAGATTTGAGGAAGATGATATTGTGATTACGTGGGATTTGTTTAGAGAAACTTTTCTGGAGAAGTATTTTCCAGAGGATGTGCGGGGGAAGAAAGAGATCGAATTTCTTGAGTTGAAGCAAGGTAATTCGACGGTTGCTGAGTATGCGGCGAAATTTGAGGAGTTGATCAAATTTTGTCCTCACTATAATACTGGTGATGCTGAGAGGTCTAAGTGCCTCAAGTTTGTGAACGGTTTGAGACCTAAGATTAGACAAGCTATTAGATACCAGGAAATTAGGCGGTTTTCTGAGTTGGTTAACAAGAGCAGAATTTATGATGAAGACAGTAGGGCTAGGTCTAGCCACTACAAGAGCCTAAGTGATAAGAAAGGAAAAGGTCAATTCAGAGGAAAACCTTATGTGACTCCTGCGGACAAAGGGAAGCAGAGAATGGGTTATGACAAGAGGCCAAGTGGGGGAGTTTCTACTCCGGTGAGATGTTATAGGTGCGGTGAAACAGGACATCGTGCTCCCGAATGCAAAAGTGTTGAGAAGGCGTGTTTTAAGTGTGGCAAGCCAGGCCACAAGGCGCTTGAGTGCAGAAGCGGTACGGGTGTTACTTGCTATAACTGTGGTGAGCAAGGACACATTAGTACGAAATGTGATAAGCCGAAGAAGAATCAAGGGAGCGGGAAAGTGTTCGCTCTATCTGGATCTGAGACTGCTAGCGACGATCGATTGATCCGAGGTACGTGTTTCCTTAATGGTACACCTTTGATCGCTATAATTGATACCGGAGCTACGCATTCTTTTATTTCTTTGGATTGTGTTAGAAGGTTGAATCTTGAGTTGTCTGTGATTGGTGGCAGTATGGTTATTGATACTCCTGCTATGGGTTCAGTAACTACACCGTATGTTTGCTTGAATTGCCCGTTGAGTATTTTCGGTAGAGATTTTGGGATAGATTTAGTGTGTCTTCATTTGGATCAACTTGATGTCATTCTTGGAATGAATTGGTTAAAATTCAATCGTGTGTATATTAACTGTTTTGACAAAACGGTTATTTTTCCCGACTCGGATGTTGAAAGGGAATTGTTTATGACGAGGAAACAAGTGAAAGAATCGGTGCAAGATGGGGCTAAGGTATTTATGCTTATGGCAACTTTGAGGACTAGTGAGAGTGAAGAGATTGATGCTTTGCCCATTGTTAGATATTTTCCGGAAGTATTCCCTGATGAGATAAAGGATTTACCGCCGGAGCGAGAAGTGGAGTTTTCGATAGATTTGATTCCTGGAACTAGTCCGATATCGATGGCTCCATATCGTATGTCGGCCTCAGAGTTAAAAGAGTTGAAGATTCAACTTGAGGATTTGCTTGAAAAGAGGTTTATTCGCCCGAGCGTGTCACCGTGGGGTGCACCGGTGTTGTTGGTTAAGAAGAAAAAGGGTTCTATGAGGCTCTGTGTGGATTACAGATAGTTGAACAAGGTGACTATTAAGAATAAGTATCCACTTCCAAGGATTGATGATCTGATGGATCAGTTGGTTGGTGCAAGCGTGTTCAGCAAGATTGATTTGAGATCTGGGTATCATCAGATCCGTGTGAAAGCTGAGGATATTCAGAAGACGGCCTTTAGGACGAGGTATGGACACTATGGGTATTCTGTGATGCCATTTGGTGTGACTAATGCACCAGGTGTATTTATGGAATACATGAACAGGATTTTCCATCCTTATTTGGATAAGTTTGTGGTTGTGTTTATCGACAACATCTTGGTTTATTCGAAGAGCGAAGAAGAGCATGCCGATCATCTGAAGATTGTGTTATCTGTGCTGAGAGAGAAGCAGTTGTTCGCGAAGCTTTCTAAGTGTGAGTTTTGGTTGAAGGAGGTTAGTTTCCTTGGTCATGTGATCTCGAGTAATGGTGTTGCGGTTGATCCGTCGAAGGTTGAAGCGTGTCGCAATGGGAGACTCCGAAGTCAGTTTTTGAGATCAGAAGTTTTCTTGGTTTAGCCGGTTATTATCGGAAGTTTATTGAAGGATTTGCTAAGTTATCGTTGCCGTTGACGCAGTTGACTAGGAAAGGTCAAGCCTTTGTTTGGGACGCCAAGTGTGAAGCGAGTTTTCAAGAACTTAAGTGAAGGTTGACGACAACTCCTGTTTTGATTCTGCCAAATCCAGAAGAACCATTCGTTGTGTATTGTGATGCTTCTTTGATGGGTTTAGGAGGTGTGTTGATGCAGAATAACCAAGTTGTAGCTTATGCTTCGAGGCAACTCAAAGTGCATGAGAAGAATTATCCGACGCATGACTTAGAGTTGGCCGCCGTTGTGTTCGTGTTGAAACTTTGGAGGCATTATTTATTTGGCGCAAGATTTGAAGTGTTTAGTGACCACAAGAGTTTGAGATATCTTTTTGATCAAAAGGAATTGAATGCAAGACAAAGAAGATGGCTTAAACTTTTGAAGGATTATGATTTTGGCTTGAATTACCATCCGGGTAAAGCGAATGTAGTAGCGGATGCATTGAGTCGGAAATCATTGCATATGTCGGCATTGATGGTGAAAGAGTTAGAATTGGTCGAGCAATTTCGAGATTTGAGTTTGGTATGTGAGAGAACTTCTTTTGGATTTAAGTTGGGTATGTTAAAGCTTACAAGTGGTATTTTGGATGAAATTCGAGAAGGACAGAAATCGGATTTGAGCTTAGTTGATCGGTTGACTTTAATCAACCAAGGCCAAGGTGGTGATTTTCGGATTGATGAGAATGGGATTATGAGATGTCGGGATCGAGTTTGTGTTCCAAATGTTGTTGAGCTGAAAAAGAGTATCCTTGAAGAAGGACATCGTAGCGGATTGAGTATTCATCCGGGTGCTACTAAGATGTATCAGGATTTGAGGAAAGTATTTTGGTGGCCTAGTATGAAGAAGGATATTGCGGAATTTGTGTATTCTTGTTTGACTTGCCAGAAGTCAAAGATTGAGCATCAGAAGCCATCGGGTTTGATGAAGCCGTTGTTTATTCCTGAGTGGAAATGGGATAGTATCTCCATTGATTTTGTATCGGGTTTGCCGAGGACGCCGAGTAATTTTGAGGCTATTTGGGTTATCGTGGATAGGTTGACTAAATCTGCTCACTTTATCCCTATGCGTATGGATTACCCTTTGGAGAAGTTGGCTAAGTTGTATATTGAGAGGATTGTGTGTTTGCATGGTATTCCGTTGAGTATTGTTTCGGATAGAGATCCGCGGTTTACTTCGAGATTTTGGGAGAGCCTGCAGAGTGCTTTGGGTACTAAGTTGCGTCTGAGTTCAGCGTATCATCCTCAGACTGATGGTCAGACGGAGAGGACGATTCAATCGCTTGAAGATCTTTTGAGAGCTTGTGTATTAGAAAAAGGAGGAGCTTGGGATAGCTACTTGCCTTTGATTGAGTTTACCTACAACAACAGTTTCCATTCGAGTATTGGTATGGCACCATTTGAGGCGTTGTATGGTAGGCGGTGTAGGACACCATTATGTTGGTTCGAGTCCGGAGAAAGTTCTGTTGTTGGACCCGAGTTAGTTCAACAGACTACTGATAAGATCAAGATGATTCAAGAGAAGATGAGAATTACTCAGAGTCGTCAGAAGAGTTATTATGACAAGAGGAGGAAGGCACTTGAATTTCAAGAGGGAGATCATGTGTTTCTTCGAGTCACTCCGATGACAGGTGTTGGTAGGGCACTGAAGTCGCACAAGTTGTCGCCGCGTTTCATTGGTCCTTATCAGATTTTGCAAAGGATAGGAGAAGTGGCCTATCGTGTGGCTTTACCACCGTCGCTTGCTAATCTTCATGACGTATTCCATGTATCTCAGTTGAGGAAATACATTGCGGATCCGTCTCATGTAGTCCAAATAGATGATGTGCAGGTGAGAAATAACCTGACTGTTGAGACATCACCTATGCGGATTGAGGATCGGAAATTGAAGCAGCTTCGAGGTAAAGAGATTGCTTTAGTAAAGACATCACCTATCCTAGATGAGCTAAGGGAACTAAGTGAACAGACCCATAGTGCCTTCCTCGGGAAAGTACCAGGGGGCTTCCACTTAGGAATCATATCCCATGTGGCTCAACAACTGTGAACGGTTTACATTCCTCCTCAGGAGAAACTAAACTCACATGAAGGCTCCAACATCATTGGATACTTGAGAAAGAGGTGAGAAGAAAGAATGAAAGACATCCATAGTGCCTTCCTCAGGAAAGCACCATAAATTTCCCTCAAACTTCAGGATCTCAAACCTCACAAACAGAGAGCAAGCTCCTAGACTAGGTCTCAAACCATGCATCCTTGCAAGCTCCAACAAGACTTCATCCAGCCTCCATCCTCAAGAAGAAACCACAGGCCCTCAAACCCAAAAGAAACTAACTCTGAAGTTCAACCACAGTTGAACTTCAAAGTCAGAAGCCTATCAAGACTTCTCCTATTCTCAGGCTCAAACAAAAATAACAGAACACCCTATAAAAATCTATCAAAAATCTAGGGGAAACCTGTAACAGCCCAAATTTCATTAAATAATTAATTGTAGTAATTAATTGATTTAGTGGGATTTTATGTTAATGATGGAAATTAATTTTTATTAATTGGAATTAATAGAAAATTAAGAAGGAATTGGAGTGGAAGGAAAATGAAAAAATATATAAGAGAGAAAGAAAAGAAAAGAAAGATAGAAAACATTTGGAAAGAAAGAGGAAAGAAGAAGAAAGGAGAGAAAGAGAAGAGAAGAAGAGGAAAAGTGGAAATCATCAAGAACCAACATCAAAGCTCCGATTAATCGAGGTAAGGGTGAGAAATGTTTCTATTTGATCATTGTATGATGTTATGTATGTTGGGTTGGGGTTTTGGTAGAGTTTTCATCACTTTCCAATTAGGGCAAAAGTTGGAATAATCGGTAGATTGATGATTTAATCGGTTGAAACTGAGCAATAATGCCGTAGAATAGTCGGGTAACATGTATTGATGTTGTTTATACTGATTTGGATGTGTAAGAGAGGGTTGATGATGGATTGGTGAAGGAGGAACAGAATAGGGTTCTGTTCTGCGCAGGTTCGCTGGCTCTCGCCAGGCGAGCGAAGGCGAAGCTTCGCCAGGCGAAGCCTAGCGAATGTTGGCGAATAATTATATTTAAGTCCCAGTAGACTTCGCTGGTGGGTTCGCCAGGCGAAGTGGGATAGCAAAGGTTCGCCCAGCGAAGGTGCTGGCGAATGGTGGCGAATGAAGTCAGTAGCTACTGACTTGGGCTCGCTGGGAAGTCTCGCCAGGCGAAGCCTAGCGAGTGTTCGCTGAGAGAGTTCGCCAGGCGAAGGCCAGGCGAAGGTTCGCTGTGAGGGTTCGCCAGGCGAATGTGGCAGTATATTTTCTTTGCTGTGTTATCCAAATGGTGATTGTTTGGTTGATTCGCATATGTTTATACTTCTATGTTATGAATGAGTATGTGAACTATTATGATAACATGTGCTGTGGGTAGCCTTCGGGCGTGAATCCTAGAATTGTGATATGAATGATTAATTGTAATCGGTTAAAATACATGAGAACATAATGATGATTATGTGTGTATTAATTGATGAGTTGTGAATGTTTGATTGTTGTGTACAATTATGTAAGGAGTATGCATGAGAACATTTTGAATATGTGTGCGTAACTTATAATTGTATGATTGGTATTGCAATGTGAATACCTTGATTGTTGTGATAATTAGAGATACATGGGAATACAATGAGGAATGTATGTGTATCGTCTAATGAATTGTGAGTGCATATATGTATGCGATTGTTGTGTGAATGCATGGGAACATATGTGATATGTGTGCATTGTTGTTGAATATGATGATGTGTGAAATGAATACATTGATAAATGTTTGATATATGTTGTATGTGCAATCATGATGAAATTCTCGAAGGGGTGAATTATTCGAATGCATGGGATTAAGATGCGGAAACGGTCTTAAGTGCATTTATTGTGATTGGTTGATTGTACATGCATCATTCAGTCAAGAGGCAATGTCTGTTAGTTTCGTGGAAACTAATGGCTTGTCCCAAACCTAGAAGGGTGGGTTTGAAGCCTAGGGGACGGGCTTGGTTGTTATCGGTCTAGAAGGGTGGACCCGGTTTAAAGTAAAAACCGAAAAATGATAACGAGTTATCGGTCTAGAAGGGTGGACCCGGTTTAGAGTGAAAACCGAAAAAAGATAACGAGAGTCGGTACCGCATAGCATTGAGTTGCATTGAATATGTTGAGTCACATTGCATAATATTGTTGTTGTACAAATGTGCTTGTGAATGATTGTGAAATTAAGCATGAAGGGATGTGCTTGTGAATGTTCATAATGTTGATATATGTGAACATGGTATGATTTATGACTATGAGAATGAAGTGTGGTGAGAAATGTGAATATGTGTTATATGATACCTATATATACGTAATCTTATGCCTTGATTATTATGGTTATATTTCTCACCCTTCTGCTATTTTATAATGCTCTATGAGGCATTGCAGATTAGGATGCTGGAGTCCTTTTGTGAAGAATAGTCTTCATTCTTTTGAGTCTGCTGCTCTGATATGTAACACCGGGTAGTTAGACTAGTATAGTCATTCTTTTGTGATACATTGCGATGTATCAACTTATGTGGTTCTGTAAATCTAACTGATATGATATATTAATCTAGATAGCTTATGTGTACGTGTATTAATATTTTGAAAACGATCAAATGATTTTATCTTCCGCTTAAATTGAAAATGTTACATATTTTATGGAGCAAATTGTGAAAGTGTTTTATTGGTGAAATTGTGGCATTCTTCTTTTATACCTTATTATAAAACCTTTTTACTCTGATAATTTGTATGTGCTTAATTGTTTTATATGCATTTATTTGGGGTATAGAAGGGGGTGTTACAAAACCTACATGGCTCTATGATCCCAAGATCAAATCTCAAAGCCTAAGTCAACTTCTAAGGCTACTAAACAATCCCTAACATATGAGTGGTCAAGGGTTAACCAGCAAGTTATGAGGTCTCTATTCTCTAACCCTAAAACAACATCAATCAAACTCTGAAAAAAATCTATGAAAAATCTATGGGGAGCATGCATTAGTCTAGTATAACATACTAAAAAACTAGAGCAAAATTCAATACCAAATGAGAGAAGTAAAATCAGCAAGGCAGACACATCACAAACCAATTATTCAATACTAATTAAAATACAAAAATGCAAACAAAAATGAAAATGCATGATCAAATTAATATTTTTGCATCCTAAAATCCTAAATTGAATTACGAATCTACAGAAAAAAGAAGGGAATTATTTGGACCATCCTACTATTTTTTATGAATTTTCTTCTAACATGAATAAAATGAAAAATTATTAAAACAAATAAAACAAAAGGGGGGGGGGCGAATAGCACTAATCTCAGTTGTTTCTCAATTGGGCTTACGCTAGGGGGTGCGCCCAGCAATGGGGCTTAAGCCCAGAAAAAACTCTCACCATTCCTCTCACGCAGGGGGGGGTAACGAGTAAATGGAGTGCTATCAGCAAAACAAATTTGGGCTTTGGGCCCAACCCAAACCCTAATCCAAGTACTAACCAACAAAACCTAATTCTCATCTCCCAACCCGGTCTACTGTTCACTACGCAAACCCTAGCTTCGTCTTTTCCCTCAGCCTCTCTCTGAACCTCTCAAGAATCATCAAACAAGCCCTGAGACACTCAAACCCTACCCAAACACCTTCTCCCTCCGATCAACACCGTCAACTACAAACCTTCAAGAACACCTCCATCGCTACTCACGAACCACTTACCATTCATCTAAACACCATAACCTGAGCGAGAAAGACTAATCATACATGCAAAGAGCAGAAGGAACAGAAAATGGAACCTGGACATCGCTGACGAAGATTCACGGAGGAAAAGGTTCTTGGACTGAGATCTTGAAGATGATTTGAAACGAAACGGCCCACTGATGGAGTACGGTGTTGATGAAGATAGATGAATGTCCGGTGAGAAATTGAAGCAGGATTGAAGATGAGCGTTGATCTCCTGACGTTATTGTTGCTGAATGTTCTGGAAACTGATGAACATCATGTAGACGAAGATGAACGGATGAAGATCTGGAAAACTGAGTATGAACACGATGAAGGTTTGAAGACTCTTCACGAATTTCTGGAGATTTTTCTGAGGTTTTTGATGAAGGATCTGGAGGTTCTTTGAATTTTCCGGTAACAGATGAAGTTTCCGGTGGACTGGGATGAGTTTTCCGGCGAGTCGTTGATGAGGGTGGACGGAGGAGGAAGGGGGAGAAAGAAGAAGATAAGAGGATTCTGGGTAAAAAATTAACTCCGGCGGGTTGTGGCGGTGGCCGGAAGGCGTTAGGGTGGCCGGCGGTGAGGCGGTCACCGGATTTGCATGGCCGGCGGTAGCTTCTCGGTGAGGGGGTGGTGAGGTGACAAGTGTCACGAGAGTTAATGCATGTGGGGACGCGTGGATGAGAGAGGGAGAGAGAATGGAGTCTGGGTGGGAGACGTGGCAAGAGGAGAGAGAGACTGAAGAGGACGCGTGGGTGGTCTTTTATACTGACACATGGCACATTCAGATCGAAGAAAACAGTAAACCCCTGGCGTCAGAATATCCCGAAAACCACCATGTAAGCTGAAAACACCGAGAAGCGCACAATTTCCCGAAAATAAAACCCTGATTATCTAGACTGGATCTGACATATCTGGTAAATGAAACCCAAGCTGTAACCCTGACATCCTCTGTCTGTGCACAAATGTTATGCATCTGATATGCGGATACGAATTGAACCATGAACCAGATAGGAGAACCGGTTGGTCAAATTTTAGGGTACAACAGCTGCCCCTATTCAAGCGACTTGGACCTGAAAAGTTGAAGAGCGCTCAGCCTTCAAACATTCAAAGGTACGAGACGGTTGAATACCAATAAAACCCAAAAATTTTCCAACCGTGAGAATATACTGTAAAACTGCTTGGGAAGACATAATCCAGAAAACCGAGTCCAGTCATCACGGCAACAAACTGATCAATCATCTGATAAAGAACTCCTGATTTTAATGCCAATTACCTGTGATACCCCATATAACAAACCCGAGGGTTGCAACAAAACACCTGATCCTCTCACATCGTCTACTGATAGACAGGAAGAGAAATATACTCACATCGTCTAAAGATAGACGGAAAGACACCCAAAATTCATACTCACATCGTCTAAAGATAGACGGGAAGACACCTAAAATCCATACTCACATCGTCTAATGATAGACGGGAAGACACCCATAGTCCATACTCACATCGTCTAATGATAGACGGGAAGACACCCATAATCCCGAAGGAAAAAATTCAATACTCACATCGTCTAATGATAGACGGGAAGACACCCTGGAATCCATACTCACATCGTCTAAAGATAGACGGGAAGACACCCTTAATCCTGAAGAAAGAATTCAATACTCACATCGTCCAAGGATAGACGGGAAGACACCCTGATCGAATACTCACATCGTCTAAGGATAGACGGAAAGACACCCTGATCCCGAAGGAAAAATCAATACTCACATCGTCTAAGGATAGATGGAAAGACACCCTTGATCCACGGAAGAATTCAATACTCACATCGTCTAAGGATAGACGGGAAGACACCCAAAATCCATACTCACATCGTCTAAAGATAGACGGGAAGACACCCAAAATCCATACTCACATCGTCTAAAGATAGACGGGAAGACACCCTGAACCCATACTCACATCGTCTAAAGATAGACGGGAAAACACCCAAAATCCATACTCACATCGTCTAAGGATAGACGGGAAGACACCCAAAATCCATACTCACATCGTCTAAAGATAGACGGAAAGACACCCCAAAGTCGAATACTCACATCGTCTAAAGATAGACAGAAAGACACCCAAAATCCCGAAGGAACACCATCAATACTCACATCGTCTAAGGATAGACGGGAAGACACCCATAATCCATACTCACATCGTCTAAAGATAGACGGGAAGACACCCTTATCCATACTCACATCGTCTAAAGATAGACGGGAAGACACCCTTAAATTCATAGACAAATCAATACTCACATCGTCTAATGATAGACGGAAAGCTCGCTGGGGAAAACACACCATCCGTATGATCTGACGATAAGAAACCCGCTGAAAAATCACCTGCAACTTCACATCGTCTACTGATAGACGGAAAGAACACCACTTGCTAGAAAAACCCCATCTTGAAACCCTACTGAAGAAAATCACCCGAAACCTCACATCGTCTACTGCTAGACGGAAAGAAAACCATATGCTAGAGAACCCCCATCTTGAAACCCCATTGGAGAAAATCACCCGAAACTTTACATCGTCTACTGCTAGACGGAAAGAACAGCCACTTAGAGAAACCCCATCTTGAAACCCCACTGCAAAATTAACCGAAACTTCACATCGTCTACTGCTAGACGGAAAGAACAGCCACTTAGAGAAACCCCATCTTGAAACCCCACTGCAAAATTAACCGAAACTTCACATCGTCTACTGCTAGACGGAAAGAAAGCCATATTCGAACTTAAGGCGTCTAACGATAGACGGAGAAACCCACTTATTGGAGGAACACATCGTCAATATGAATTGACGGGAAGAAAAGTCTGCCGATACCAGATGACTGACTAATCAAAGCATAACTGTTGTATGATCTGAAAATACAAATAAACTGCTGAACTGTCTGAACACTGCTGTTGGATGAATGCCCCTGAACTGATCACAATGTAGTTTACGCGCCATACGAGGCTGATAGAAAACCTGGCTTATGCTTCGTATGCATATGCATATGTTTGAATCTTTCTATGGCGTAATGCTCCATTCAGGATGGAAATGCTACGCATTTTGAAAATGAAATGCAAGTATGATGCAAATATGATGATGCATGCAATATGCTAATTCAGGCTCGGGGCTGCTGGAGAAAGTCGGGTACAGAAAACCACTTCAGCAAGATAAATGCTGAAGACGAAGCCAACCCGCTGGGGATAAACCGGATATCACAGAATTATTCCAGCAAAATAAATGCTGGAAGAGTGAAATCAACTCCGCTGGGGAAATTGGGAGCTCAACCAAGCACCTCGTTGAAGTAACACCCTGTTGGGGAATATAACTCTGCTGGGGAATAGCAGATGTGCCAAGTATGATTGGACTTCTCTGAGGATAGCTTACCCATGCCAATGAAAAATTGGACTTTTGCTGGAGAAAAATAGACGGAGTCTTCCTGCGTACTAACGAAGCTCGGATTTGGAAACTGATGCGCCAACACGGATGGGCCTCACAGTGACCGCCAACATGGACTCGTGCTTTTAGGCTATCTGTGATGGGTCAGGTATAACTGACGCTGGAAAACATTCTGTCTGAATACACAGTTTTCTGATTGAAGAGTCACGGGATAGTAACACGACTTCCCAACATTCGTCTCGTACTCGAAAATTGGTTGAATCTGCTCGAATAGCTTTGAATAACCCTGCTGATGCAGAGAAGAACAATCCCTTCGCTTCTGATATGCCCCAGCCTGCGGGATCTCTGTGGGGATAGTCCTCGAAAGGAAGTCTGAGAACCTGTATCCTGATGGTCTGATGTGAAATGCCCCAGCATTCTGAACCTCGGAGAGATACTTCACATCAAATGCTCCTTGAATAAAGAATAACCTCTGCACTCTTACGATGGCCTGCCCCTGACTGCAATGACTTTGCCCCTGATTATCTGATTCCAAGTAGTGCCCCTGACTACAAGATATTCACCGAATCTCAACTTGATTTCCCCAGGATAACTGACTTCGAAAGGCTGACCTGACTGGGGATCACGATAATAGCTTGCCCCTGCTCTCGGAACATTCGGGCGTTCTGCATTCTATCCTGTCTGTACCTTCCATTGTAGGAAACTTTCCTGCTGTCAAGCGCTTACTCGCAAGTAAAACAAGGTGTTCTGCGTAAAAGACATATTAATGCAACACATATGACAACTTTGACATCCAATCTGTTCACTGGGAAAAGGAAAAAACAGTTTATGGCATATAATGCACAAAACATTTATCAAGAACATCAACATCAGTACCAACATAGTAAGAGGAACCCTTTCAGGAGTCAGAATCGACGCGACCTTTACCGAAGTATGCTTTCGAAATAACTTGCTTCAATTAGGACTTTTGAAGGTTATAACGTGGTCAGGTTCACGGTTTTGAAAGAAAGGATAAAGGCTCAAAGTTTATTTTAACCCACCCATTCTCCTTGATGTTCTCCCATCCTACGTTCAGCTAATTCGACCTTAGCGCTCACCTCTCAGAGGCTGAAAGATAGGAGTGATAGTTCGAGAAACCATGAGTTTTTGGAGTGGCAGTTACTCACTTTTCGTCTTTGACACTTAGGGTCACACGACTCGTATTTCCTTTGAGGATTTTTCTTTTGTCATCCTTTCATCTTTTTTCTTATCCCTAACTTTTGCCTGGACTGACTCTTTTTGAGTTTCTTTTGATTCTTTTAAGTCCAGCGGGATGCCCTGATTTTTTGCCTAAGTCATTTGTTTTGAAGCTTTGACTTAGCGGGCTTTTGATTCTTTTTCGCTTTCTCTTTCGAACAAGTCGTGTGACACTGGTTGCCTGACTCATTGGAGAATAATGTGACTGTCTCACTCTTGATTTAACCATTGTGGTTTCTTAGGCACGGCCTCTAAAGGTGTTATTGATCTTTAAACGGACACTCCCTTTGCAACTTGAACGCTCGGCCAAATTAGCTAACACCTACCCTGCCCCAGGTTAAAGATGAAGGGTTTTTCGTTTTTTCAGAAAGAACTCCTACTACTAGGCTCAAAGGGGTTGACAAGGGATTATCTTCCTTATATCACCGGTGTTTAGGGATTTGAAACAATGCCTGTACATCATCAGCAGGTTTTATTTCAAAAGCACACAATATCGGAAGTTGCCTGTCGTTCATTTTCGTCATCCTCCCCAGATCCTTCTTAACCAAGCATTGGACGTTTGTAAAAAACAATTAGTGAACACGAATGGATTTAATCAAAACATGCATATTTATTTCATTATCATCAATTGAATGAAAACAACAAGTTTTACGAACAAGATTTGCAATTTAAACAGGAAAGAAACTACAAACGTAAAGAAATGACAAGATAAAACAAAGAAAAAAAAGCCAGCTTCCGAGAACCGGGCTTTCACATCTGTCCTGCTGCTAAACCAACTATCTTCACAATCAGTTATTAGAGGCGACCCGATGTTGTCCTGATCTGCTTTCAGCGACCCAATCAAACTATAAAGCCCCTCCTCCTCATTCAGATGATTTTGGGCCCTTCCTGCCCGAAGTTGATAGCTGCACTGTCAAGTAGGTCCTGCACCTTGTGCTTGAAGGCCAGACAATCTTCAATGTTGTGCCCCGGTGCTCCTGAATGGAAATCACAGCGCTCCTTGATATCGTACCCTGCTGGAGGCGTACCTGTCAGCGGAGCTAACTTCCTCTTCTCAACCAACTGCAATCGTAGCAACACTTGAAGAAGTTCGGCATATGGCATCGGAGGCACACTAAATACCCTCAACGGCCTCTGATTTTGAGCTCTTCGCTGATTGGGATGCTGCTGCCTCTGCCACTGTTGAGATCGTTGATGTTGTCGCTGGTACCGGGTTGACTGTTGAACAACCTTCGTAGCAAATACAACATCGGTTTCTTGACTTTCACCGTACTGACTAAAGCACTCCTTATGCTTAGCCATTTTCTTTCTCAGATCTGCCCCGGGAATAGGCAACAGTTGTGGGCATGGAGATTCTGACACCATGGAGTCCAGGATACGCTTCTGACCTACTGCAGCTTTAGAAACATCCGTCATCTTAACATCTACTGAGACAAGATCAATACGTACAGCTACACCGCTCGACGAGAATTCAATATCTTTCGAGTCAATCAGGTCTTGAACATTGTGCTTAAAAGCATGACAACCCTCGATGTCGTGTCCGAGTGCCCCAGAATGAAATTCACATTGCTTACTGGCATCGTACCCATAAGGAAGCGCTCCTGTGGATGGGCCAAACATTCTCTTCTCAACCAGTTTAAACCTCAATAAAGTCTGCAAGAGCTCAGCATACGTGGAAGGTGGCGCCTCAAATATCCTCTTTGGCCTCCCTTCCTGAATCCTCTGTTGAGCCGGATGCACCCTCTGTTGCTGTTGCTCAGGTTCCACAGGCACAGGTGGCACGAGCTTCTTCACTGCGGCTTCGGATAGCTGATCATCCTCTTTCCTAAGCACCTTCTTGACGACTTCCATGATCAATCTCAATTCGGTCTTCAGCTGACTATTTTCCTCTTTGAGGATCTTCTGCTCCAGACGCATCTCTTGCATGTCTCTCATCATCTGCCTCAGCTGGCTTCGGACTTCAATCAATTCAACCTGATTCTGATCCATATCTCTGAAGGAATTCCTGCAACAAACTGGACGATGAGGAAATAAGACCCACGGTTCTGATGTACCTGTTAAATCATAATGCAATGCAGAAAGCAAACACATATTCAAGCCAAGACAAAGAGAAACTCAAGCTATAAGCACCAAGACGAACATCTCCCACACATGTACAACCAACAAAAGCAGCACGTAAACACAAATGAGTACGAATACAATGACCCCAGCCAACAATCCTGGTGGTGGTCAGCAAACACTAGTGCACAAAAGCTAAACGGGTCAGCAGAGAAAACAGATGCGACACCCGGCACAGAAACCTCTAGAAACTTCTCCCATATTCAACTGAACTCTCCGTTTGACATTCTTCAGAACACGCGCTTCTCGTGGAGTCTTCCATGGTATTAACTGACGAATCCACACAACTGGATGACGGAGAATCGTTAATCTGAACAAAACCCTGGGGCGCGATGAAAATCCGGTTGGAGTCTAACAGATCCTGAACCTGGCTTCTAAGCACTTTACAATCATTTGTTGAATGCCCCTGTGCCCCAATATGATACTCACAGCGGGCGCTGGCATCAAAACCTGGAGGATATGGTGGAATCATTGGATTAATCTCTTTCGGCACTATCAATCCACTTCTGACCAGATCTGGCAACAACTGACTGTACGACACCGGTAGCTGAGTAAACTGCCTTTCAAGTTTCCTTGGTCTTCGCTGGGCGTGCTGACGCGATCGACGACAGGATGACCGTTGACTCGAAGTGTCTGAAAACCGATCCTGAGATGCTAGAGATTCTGAGACGACGTCATTTCCTTCTTCCCACTCTTGAGAACTGACAACTGACTCATTCTTATCAACTGGGATATAAGGAACATCTCGAAGCTTCCCACTCTTGAGTCCTCTCTCAACAAGCTCCCCCATTCTCATCAGGCCCACAAAGCTTGTACAACCGAACAATTTGTCATAATAATGGCCCTTCAGCGTACCCAAGAAGATGTCAACCATTTCTCTTTCCTGAAGCGGTGGTTGAACACTAGTAGCCAATTCTTTCCATCTTTGCACATACCCTCTGAATGATTCATTCTCCGCCCGAGATAATTCCTGCAGATGTACGAGGCTAGGAGCCATATCCAGGTTGTAATTGTACTGCTTCATGAAAGCTCTGGCTAAATCCACCCATGATCGAATCTAATTATTCTCTAACTGCACATACCACCTCAAAGATGCCCCAATCAGACTATACTGAAAGCAATGGATCATCAACTTGTCATTTCGCACAAACGCAGTCATTCTTCGACAGAACATCATCAAATGCAGCTTCGGACAGCTATCTCCTGTGTACTTTTCAAATTTCGGCACTTTGAACTTATAAGGCAACACCAGGTCAGGAACCAAACACGTGTCTGCAGCATTCAGGTTAACAGCATCTTTGACCTCCAAAGCTTTAACTCTTTCTTCCAATCCTCGGAACCTTCTATCACCTTCAAGAGCTCTTGCATTTACAGTCCTGGCTATTGGGATATATCTGCGTGGATTCCTCTCAGGGAAAACGGCACCTTGATTGTTAACAGGAGGAGGACGTTCACTTCGGGCAACAAACTGCTCATGTCGATCTCGGTTCTCAACAGTAGGCTGTACAACTTGATCTGCAGTAACGTTGTTCGCTTGCGGGAAGTCTTCCATAGAATCATACCGAGGGTGGGACGTCATAGTAAACCCTGTCAAGGTGTTAGGAGCCTGGAGATTGCCTTCAGACATAGCTACCGATTACCTGTAACTGACTACACTGCTTGATTCTGATCAGATCTATTTCAACCCCTTGGCCGTCTTCAACACTCCACTCTTGCCTCGAACAATCCCCCGAGAATCACCCGCTGGTGAAAACAAAGGCTGGATAAGTGCTCTGGCCAGCTAGAGAAATGCTATGCAATATGATTTATGCAGACAGAAATACAAAAAATGCTAACGTGCATGCGTGCATTGGGGATATTTCCCCTCCAATTCCAGTGTCAAGGTAGCAAGACAAGAAAAACCATAAAGACAATATTTAGAAAAACCCTCATATATTTATTGGAGTGACAGTCTTGTCAAGACGTTACACAACTATGTTCCATACAACTGATATGATAAAGGAGGATGATAGAAAGGCATCTGCTTGCGAATCGGTATATCCAAGAGTGCAGAATACTCCTCCAGGGTAGGAGCCAAGACAAAATCAGGAAATACGAAACACCTGAGCTCAGCATCATAAAACTGCAATAGGGTGTAAATGCTGCTGATCTCATAAGCCGAAGGCTGGTAAACATAAGTCAGGATCCTCCCATATGTCTTCCTGAAATCTCCCATCACCTTCTTCCTAGCAATAGTAATTAACTCTGACAACAGACTGATATCTGGAGACGGGAATTTGTAGGGTAACACTCTCTTCATGGCTTCCATGTCTTGCTAGGAAACAAACACCGAAACTGGGAGGGAAAATATGTACCTGCAATACACACACGTTAGTTGGATGCAAATGGTGATGCAATAATGCAATATGATACATGATGCAATCAGTGAACACAAGGGCCATGCTGTAGCCTGAAGAGGAACATCTCTGTAATGTCAAGAACAGAAAACCACCACAGTCACCAGAACCTCCTGGCGCTGACTATTATCTGGCACTCAAAATACCAATCCCCTGGTAAGAAATCCATCTGACCCTCTGTGTCTGACGAGAAAACCATCTGATAATAGTATCAACCTCAAACAAGAAACCCATCTGAATCAAACAACATCAGTTAACAAGCCAAGAAAACCATCTGATAAATACTGAATCATGGTTTCTGAAGGCCAGTTTTCCTGCAATAACCCACTCCCCCTCACGGGTATGGACCTAATCCACGGACAAAGGTACGGCATCCTATGTGGTCATCAGCGTCACAGACTTTCATGAGTGACGATACGATTCCCAGAAGGAGTGGCATCATCAAGTCATGAAGAGGCCTCACTTAGTTGACTTCCAAATGATCGGTCCCTAGAGTCGACAATCCTCACGTCTGGACTCCCCTCAGATCCTCAGGACCGGAAAGGAGCACCTCTGCGAGAACCTCGTCTGAGCGCAGATTTCGTAGGGAACTGTGCCTGCTCAGCAGACAGGTTCGTCTACTACTCTCCGCAACTATGTCTAGGTGCATACTTAAGCCCAGATCCGGCTTCTCACTCATAGTAACCTCCCTCTCCCACATCAATAATCATAATAATATAGTGCTGAAAGTAAATGCGGAAAGGTAAAGGTGCGGGAAAGTAAAGTGCGGAAAGATAAAACACATATGCACAACACCCAACAGATAAACACCCAAGCGCTAGGATTGACTCGCGTAGGGGATGGGAAACGGTCCCAGCATAAGGGATGGGAAAAGTCCCTAGATGCTACAAGGTCCCCAGCAAAGTCGCCAGCTATCGCTACTGCGAAAATCGGCGCCGGCTGACAGAAGAGTCTCCACCGTGCGTTATTTATCCCAACAGAGGGAAAGGAAACGCTCGAAGTAAACCTCGCAAAAAATGGGAAAGGTATGGTCATCGCAACCAAAACCTGGATTCGGGAGTCGGTTACGCAAGGGGAAGGTATTAGCACCCCTCACGTCCGTCGTACTCGACGGGATCCACGCTTGGTGTTTATAAGGAAAAGGGTGTGCTTATCTATCTACGCTAATGGTCAGTCTGAAAAGAAAAGAAAAGGACAGGACTCGACAGAACATACGCTGTTCTGGGCATACGTACTCCCTCGTGCAATGGGAAAGTCAAAGTCAACATAGTTCGACTACCTACGTCTAGACGGGGGGAGGTTGCTCGCCAGGACATCGCATCCTGTGCCTACGTACTTCCACACGGCATGGAAGATCAGAGCAAACGTAGTTCGACTAACTACGGCTAATCTGGGTGTTCTCACACAGCAGTGAGAAAATACTCTGGTTTTAAAGGTTCGGGAACCTACAACTACGGTCTGGTCTCAAATGCGCTCGGGCAAGAGAAAGGGATAACAACAGTCGTCAGCGGGAAAGTCTCGATCGCACAGCAGCGAGAGAACAAAAGGTTAGTTGTTAGTGTGCTCGCTAGGATATTGCATCCTATGCCTACATATTCTCGTCTGATATGAGAAATCAGAGCAGCTGTAGTTCGGCTAACTACGACACAAGCTATTCAAGTGTTTTTCTATTGCTTTGAGAAAGGAAAAAGACACCCTAAAACTATGGTTGAAAAGGGGAATCTACCTATTGTTATCATGCCTGGTTGACCCACCTAATGTCTATCATAACTCCCCCGCAGCGGAGAAGTTAGAGCTCCTAAGGGATCATGGCAACAGGACTAAACAACAAACAGGAAATACTGCAAAGTAAAGAAATACCGGAAATATGCATGAATGCAACAACCAAACAGGCAAGGCACAAAGGCCGCAAACCACAGAGGTAAGGGAGCTCAGCTCTACCAAATACCAGCAAGCAAAGCCACTCAATAACAAACAAGCAGAAGGAGGACCACCTCAACTTCTCATGCACGCAAAGCCTATTTCTAAGATGCGTCTATCTCAGAAATATCTAAATGAACCCCTAAGTCTAATGCAGCACAACACCACACAAGTCAAACAACAAAAAGAGAAGGTGAACCAGCCTGACAAACCCCTATCCAAAACTTAAACCAAAACCCTGAGCAGGACCCCTAAACAAAACCCTAATCAAACCCCTGAGCAAAGCCCTATGCAAAACCCTAATCAAATCTCTAAGCAAAACCCTAATCAAAACCCTACACAAGAGAAATCAATCCCAGTCTTCAAGCTTCAAAACAAGCTTACCAAAGAAAGGGAGCTAAGTAGGCAGACTCATAGTGCCCTCCTCAGGAAAGTACTAGGAGGCTTATACTTAGGACTCATATCCCATGCGGCTCAACAACTGTGATCGGTTTACATTCCTCCTCAGGAGGAACTAAACTCACATGAAGGCTCTGACATCATTGGATATTTAAGAAATCCTAGATGAGCTAAGGGAACTAAGTGAACAGACCCATAGTGCCTTCCTCGGGAAAGTACCAGGGGGCTTCCACTTAGGAATCATATCCCATGTGGCTCAACAACTGTGAACGGTTTACATTCCTCCTCAGGAGAAACTAAACTCACATGAAGGCTCCAACATCATTGGATACTTGAGAAAGAGGTGAGAAGAAAGAATGAAAGACATCCATAGTGCCTTCCTCAGGAAAGCACCATAAATTTCCCTCAAACTTCAGGATCTCAAACCTCACAAACAGAGAGCAAGCTCCTAGACTAGGTCTCAAACCATGCATCCTTGCAAGCTCCAACAAGACTTCATCCAACCTCCATCCTCAAGAAGAAACCACAGGCCCTCAAACCCAAAAGAAACTAACTCTGAAGTTCAACCACAGTTGAACTTCAAAGTCAGAAGCCTATCAAGACTTCTCCTATTCTCAGGCTCAAACAAAAATAACAGAACACCCTATAAAACTCTATCAAAAATCTAGGGGAAACCTACATGGCTCTATGATCCCAAGATCAAATCTCAAAGCCTAAGCCAACTTCTAAGGCTACTAAACAATCCCTAACATATGAGTGGTCAAGGGTTAACCAGCAAGTTATGAGGTCTCTATTCTCTAACCCTAAAACAACATCAATCAAACTCTGAAAAAAATCTATGAAACATCTATGGGGAGCATGCATTAGTCTAGTATAACATACTAAAAAACTAGAGCAAAATTCAATACCAAATGAGAGAAGTAAAATCAGCAAGGCAGACACATCACAAACCAATTATTCAATACTAATTAAAATACAAAAATGCAAACAAAAACGAAAATGCATGATCAAATTAATATTTTTGCATCCTAAGATCCTAAATTGAATTACGAATCTACAGAAAAAAGAAGGGAATTATTTGGACCATCCTACTATTTTTTATGAATTTTCTTCTAACATGAATAAAATGAAAAATTATTAAAACAAATAAAACAAAAGGGGGGGGGGCGAATAGCACTAATCTCAGTTGTTTCTCAATTGGGCTTACGCTAGGGGGTGCGCCCAGCAATGGGGCTTAAGCCCAGACAAAACTCTTACCATTCATCTCACGCAGGGGGGGGGGGGTAACGAGTAAATGGAGTGCTATCAGCAAAACAAATTTGGGCTTTGGGCCCAACCCAAACCCTAATCCAAGTACTAACCAACAAAACCTAATTCTCATCTCCCAACCCGGTCTACTGTTCACTATGCAAACCCTAGCTTCGTCTTCTCCCTCAGCCTCTCTCTGAACCTCTCAAGAATCATCAAACAAGCCCTGAGACACTCAAACCCTACCCAAACACCTTCTCCCTCCGATCAACACCGTCAACTACAAACCTTCAAGAACACCTCCATCGCTACTCACGAACCACTTACCATTCATCTAAACACCATAACCTGAGCGAGAAAGACTAATCGTACATGCAAAGAGCAGAAGGAACAGAAAATGGAACCTGGACGTCGCTGACGAAGATTCACGGAGGAAAAGGTTCTTGGACTGAGATCTTGAAGATGATTTGAAACGAAACGGCCCACTGATGGAGTACGGTGTTGATGAAGATAGATGAATATCCGGTGAGAAATTGAAGCAGGATTGAAGATGAGCGTTGATCTCCTGACGTTATTGTTGCTGAATGTTCTGGAAACGGATGAGCATCATGTAGACGAAGATGAACGGATGAAGATCTGGAAAACTGAGTATGAACACGATGAAGGTTTGAAGACTCTTCACGAATTTCTGGAGATTTTTCTGAGGTTTTTGATGAAGGATCTGGAGGTTCTTTGAATTTTCCGGTAACAGATGAAGTTTCCGGTGGACTGGGATGAGTTTTCCGGCGAGTCGTTGATGAGGGTGGACGGAGGAGGAAGGGGGAGAAAGAAGAAGATAGGAGGATTCTGGGTAAAAAATTAACTCCGGCGGGTTGTGGCGGTGGCCGGAAGGCGTTAGGGTGGCCGGCGGTGAGGCGGTCACCGGATTTGCATGGCCGGCGGTAGCTTCTCGGTGAGGGGGTGGTGAGGTGACAAGTGTCACGAGAGTTAATGCATGTGGGGACGCGTGGATGAGAGAGGGAGAGAGAATGGAGTCTGGGTGGGAGACGTGGCAAGAGGAGAGAGAGACTGAAGAGGACGCGTGGGTGGTCTTTTATACTGACACATGGCACATTCAGATCGAAGCAAACAGTAAACCCCTGGCGTCAGAATATCCCGAAAACCACCATGTAAGCTGAAAACACCGAGAAGCGCACAATTTCCTGAAAATAAAACCCTGATTATCTAGACTGGATCTGACATATCTGGTAAATGAAACCCAAGCTGTAACCCTGACATCCTCTGTCTGTGCACAAATGTCATGCATCTGATATGCGGATACGAATTGAACCATGAACCAGATAGGAGAACTGGTTGGTCAAATTTTAGGGTACAACACTTCCGAAACCCAATTGTTATTGGTACCCTCCAATTCGGTAGTCACCAATCTCCGCAAAGATCTAGTAGTTACTAGCACGGTTCAAAATCAATTATTATTGGTATGCTTTGGGTGGTTGTCACCAGTCATTTTTAAGGCTAGTAGTTACTAGCATTGCGGAAAACCAATCGTTATTGGTACCTCCCGATTTGGTCATTACCAAAATCCTTGAAGTCTAGTAGCCACTAGCATTGTTTCAAAACCCAATTGTTATTGGTATCCTTTGATTCGGGTTGTCACCAGTCATGTTTGAAAGTCTAGTAGTCACTAGCATTGCTTCCAAACCCAATTGTTATTGGTATCCTCCAGGATGGTAGTCACCAATTCTCACAGAGGTCTAGTAGTTACTAGTATAGCTCAAATGATCCTCTAAAGACCCAATTGTTATTGGTATTGACTGAAATGTGATGGTTATCTCTGCTCTAATCTGGTTGTCACCAAGCCCTTTGAAGGCCCAATAGTTATTGGTCTCTGTTGATTTGGTCGTCACCAATCCCCCAGCTAAAGTCTAGTAGTTACTAGCATCTTTACAAACCAATTGTAATTGGAATGCCGATTTGGTAATCACCAATTTCTTCTAATCCAGTATTTACTGGCACTGCTCGAAAGCTAATCGTTATTGAGAATCAGGAACTTGGTTGTCACCAATATCCCCAGTTGGAGTCCTGTATTTTACCAACGTGCCTGAAGGCACCAATCGTAATTGGAACCTTGATTTGGTCGTCACCATCACCCTCGGGAAGGCTAGTGGGGACTAGCACTTTTGAAAACCATTTGTGTTTCTGATTATCATCTGTATCCCTTTGAGGTTTTGTTTTCCCCAATCATGGAGAACTAGTGGATACTAGCTTCCCCAGTATGTCTAGTTTTGTTTCTAACCTCTTCTTGAAGATCCCATTTGAACTCTTGTAATAGGAAAGGTCTCTCATCTGGTTATCCCCAATGAGGTTCGTGTCACCATTACCGTCTTTTCCACAGTGGAGATTTGCTTCCCCGGTGGAATTGTTCCCAACGAAGTCTTCCCTAGTGTGTCGGGTCCCTCGTGAGTAGTTACTCGTTGTATTGGCTTTCTTTTGTTTTGCCCTTGTGTCTGCATTGGTATTGCATCCAAGCATCATAAAGCATCGTTTAGACTCGTTGCATTTCAGCATTTGTCCTTTCGTACACTGTCGGATCTAAGGGACAAAATTTCTAGTTTGCTATATTTAAATACCTTCCACTACGATTCTATGAGGATTGTCATCTCTCATTGCCATCTAGCGAAGATATTTAAATAGGGGAAACTATTGCACCCTAAATTTTGACCCCTTATATCCTCATTATCATTCTAGGATCATATACATTTGATTATTTTACCTTAACCTGTTTCAAGCTTATCTTTGTCAAGATGCAGATGAATTAGGGTTCCGTACCGACAAGATCGGGGTTTTGAGGGAATGATCAATCAATGTTTTGAATTTATTCAATTATAAAACAAAATCAAGGATACTACATTTGATCAAGCATGGATCCAATTTGAGGTTGTCACCCAAGGATTGAGCACAGTGCAGTTCAAGGTACCCGATTAGGGTTTTCGAGTAGGAAAAGTCAATTGTAGTTTGACTTTTGATTTTAAAGATGGTTTAATGATTCAATCTTGGTTCAACAAGCTCATATGGATTAGTGAAGTCCATTCAAGGAGTTTCAAAGTCTTGGAGGCTCCGGAACATGAACAGACGGTCCGACAATCATCGATCGATCGCGCGGTTGACCGAAAAGCCAACTCTTCAACTATAAGGAATTGGACCTCATGATGTGAATCAAAAATGTTCCTTATGTCATATTACACATGCTCATAAAATTTCATGACCATTGGATCAAGGATTGAGGAGTAATCAAAAAATCGGGAAATTAGGGTTTTGAAAGGGGCTAGACCCTAACTCCCTAACCACACATCCAAATGAGGTGGTTACAAGCTTGTTGGAAAGGTCTTGACAAATCCTACAAAATTCCCACAGTGGTCCACAATCAAAAAATTCATAGAATTGGAGTTATAGCCAAGATCATTTTTCAAGAGTAAAAGACTTAGTGAAAATTTGCAAATTCTGGCTATACAAAACACTTTTTCAGCCAACTTCAAGGGGTTTTTCAACCTAGCTACACATGGAATCTAAGGATCTGGTAAACATGAAAGTTTTAGAGCTACATGAGGGCTTTCCAAAAAGTATTAGAACTCCTCAAAAGGATTTGTGAGCTGAAAGTTATGGGCCATGAAAGTTGGGCCTGCCACACTTGGAACCACTTTGTCAAAATTTCTCAAAACTGAATTTTCACAACTTGAGTCATTCTCCACCCTTGGATTATGTTACAAAATGATAATGTGAGGTATGGATGAAGAGAAAACCAGAAGGGAAGTTGGTTTGATGAACATTGCAAGTTGATGGCAAGTAGGCATTATTTTATTCAAAAAAAAGGAAGAAAGAGAAACTTTTCAAGGATATGTGGCAGCTGCAGTCCCCTACTTCTCTAGCCTCATTTCAGGTCACCTCACCCCTCTCATATCAGCTGGTTTTGCTTGCATTGAGCCATGGAGTTGATGTGAAGAGGCTGCCACTAGATTTGGCAAGATTTTCTTCCAAGACTCCCTCCAAAAATGGAAAAGACCAAGGTTGCCCTCACCTCTCATTTCCCTATAAATAGAGGCCTTCTCTACCTCATTCCACATACCAGAGCACTCTACAACCCAAGAGAAACTCATTGCTGTCATACTTCCTTGCATTTTCTTACAAGTGAAGAAAACCACCCCAAAAACCTCAAAAATCTGTCTTGAGCAAAACAGCCTCCAAAACCATTTCCACACATTCAAACTCACCAAAAATCATCCACACAATCCAAAAATATGTTATAGAAGGTGTCCAAGCCTTTAGACCACTCAAAAACACCATTCTGCAAAAAGTCAACTTCCATACCAAGCAACTTTGACCACAATGCATAAAATCAGCCAAAACATGGTCTAAGCATTTTCTTGATGTTCTAATCATTCAAACACCTCATATATACCATATTTCAACTGTCCAAAGTCTCAAAAACTAGTTGGGAAGCCCATTACTCAAACTGTCTTAAAGGATTGCTTATTGCTTCAAGAGGAAGAAAGCTCCAAATATTTGCCAAATAAGAAGATCTCTGGGTTTATTTGCTTTTTAGCTTGCTCAAGAAGGTCTACAAGAGGTATGTAATGCTCCACCTCTTCATTATCCATACATTGTCTTGTTTTGCAATTTTGAAGTTCTTGTTGTGAAAACCATAGTCATGATGTCCCAAATTGGCTCTTTGTCAAGAGTTTGTGTTTTTGCTATTGTTCTTGCTTTTGTTAAAGTATATCATCCATGAGTGATGTGTTGATGATTTTCTGTCAATGATGAACTTGGTATGTGGTTCACAACCTGTTTTGAGGAATTTGTCCATAAGATTAACTTTAGAGATCTTAACACAAGATGTTGTTGTGCTTGCCATAAATCTATCAGCCCTTGCTTATTTGTAATGTTTGAATTGATTGTTAGTGGTTTCATGAGGCTCTCCTGCCCCTAGGTCATGTATGAATCTAGTTTGGTTTTTGTTTCACACTTGTGATATTCGTTCATTTACTAAACCAATATTCATGAATGTTGTGCTAGGATAGTATGCAACTGCTTGTGCCTGTAATGTTTCATCTCAAGTGTTTAGACTGTTGTTTTGTTCTTATCAGGTCTTGCTTGTATTATTGAAAACTTATTAAAATTGTGAAAAGCATGAGATTTAGTTAATAAGGCCAGCTGTGAGGTTCATTGTTTGTCTTGCTGTCAAATGTTTGAACCAACATATCTTCTCTTGTTTTGAGCAGCTTGTGTGTGATCCTTAAGTGTTAAAGCATCATTTAACATATTTAGGGATTGTGTGTGGTGTTGGCATGATCAAATTGACCCTGCATTCTCAAGACAACTTTTCATTTTCAAACACTTGCATTGCCAACAATATGCTCTATTCTATTCCAGCTTGTTTCTACTTGATCCATGAACCTAGAATCATTATTCTACCTATTTTAAGTTTGTGTGTGATGCATATTTATCTCAACTGCCATAAACCATCCTGCTGCATAGATGAGTTTGTTTTTAAGCATCAATATGTCAAATTCTCTTATCATCACAATGTGCCTGATTTCTAGGTATGATCTCCTCTATGTGCATATTTGTGGTGTATGTGTGTCATTGTTATGGCATGAATATCATTGTTTGAAAAAATACCCTGTTGTACTGTTCAAAACAGTTTTGCATTTTCCTCGATATGCCATCAGCATAATAGTTTGTGTTTTTGAAGGAAGTTTGTTTGGATTTTGAACACAAAGTTAATTGTTATCATGTATGTAATATGTGTACACTACTGGTTTAACATGAGTTACATTCATTTGAAAAAACACACACCCACTGCACTACCATTCTGTCACAAAATTGCTTTTGCATAGCATCCAACATGCCAAATCTTGTCATGATTGAAATATATATGTTTGATGAATTTGATCACCTTTAGAATCATGATTATGGTGGATATGTATGATTGGTTTGGACTGTTTTCATCTGGTTTGTTTGTTCATTCTCAAAATGCCTCATCTTGCATATTATTGCCATGAACAGACCAATCTTGGTTTCAGGCCAGAAGTTGTTTAAATTTGTGTTCAAAATCATTTGTCAACATGTTTTTAAGGTGTACATGTGTTTTATTTGATCTGAAATGCTTAGAACATTGAAATGAACTTTTTCATGCTTCATTGAAACACCAAAGTGCAGTTTGAAGGTCATATTTTGCCACAGCCTGTTTAAGACCAATTCTTGTGCTTGAATCTATTTGTTGCCATGTGTATGAGCTGTAAGTGTAATTCGTTTGACTAGGTGTTTCATAAAACCTGAACTGAACATCATCATGCATTTTATTCATGTCAAACTTGCAACTTGATCCTCCTTTTTCATCACAGTCTGTTTTAGCTCAATCATTGTGTTCAAAATCCTTCATGAACATATTTGCAATGTGTGTATATAACCTACTTGATTTTAGTATGCATAAAAACTGAATTGAACATCAATATGCATCAAACATGTTAGTTTTGCAACTTGAACAACATTCTTCACCACAGTTTGTTTTGAACTCCACCTTGTGCTCACACTCATTCATCAACATATTCATAGTGTGTGTATGTGATTGGTTTGAGTTAAAAATGGTTAGAACTGGACTTGATCATCAAAATG